>CM039523.1:11635237-11660213 GCA_022433055.1 Begonia peltatifolia
TGCACCCTCACGGTGCTGCACGTGCCAACTCAACGTCACTGTGTCTCGCGCACGCTCACAGCTCCGCGTGCCCCGCGCACCCTACTGCTGTACAGCACGTCCGCGCGCACGCCCTCACCCGGCGCCGCACGACCCGTGAGTACCCGCAGAGCCGCGTGCCCCGCGCACCTGCGATCACGCCGCACTCCCACGCTCATCTACACTTCTCTAGCATTCACTGTACGCACCTCAACCTATTCCATATCCTTTCGACTCCCAATCCCTCTCCCGAAATTTTAGCAGAGTAACGCCTAAAAGCTGGCTATCTAAAAAATTTAAAACCCTGCACACAGTTCACAAAAAATTAACAGTATTTGTCTATCTATCATCCAGAGAAATCAACATAACCAAATCAGAGTATGAAGACAACGAAAGTCCATCAAAAACAAATGAAGAAAATTCACAGTATAGAGCAATACTATACTTTAACATATAAAAATACATACGCGTCCCCAAAACACTACAACCACTCTATACAATCATGTACAACCGACGTCTATACAACTACTCTATCTGCATAAATACCCGAAAAAAATAACAACCCAATGCATCTCACTGTCACCTACTACCACCACGGGTCGGGTCGCCCTAACAAAATCCGCCGTCCGGTGCCTCGGTCGCATGCCGCCAACCATCCTATGCCTCAGAACTAGGCTCTCGAGGTTCACCAGCAAGGTCGTCAGCACTTACACCACCGAACACACAACATAAGCCTAACGCGCAGTAAGTAATGTAATATGAAAGTAAAAGTCGTCAACGCAATCCTATCACGTGCAATCTCTACACTCACACTCATGTTGTCACATCTGTGACGCGTAGTGTAGCAGCACCAGGGTAAGGAGGAACCTAACGCAACTCTACACCCTGACACGTCGCCACCGTCCCGAACTCCTCAGCATCGAGGCTCACACGCTACACACACGGATCACCACACGGCAACCACATCAGGGTAAGGGTGTACCTCGCGCCACACTACACCCTGACACGTCGCCCCCGTCGCAGCCTCCCCAGCACGAGGCCACAGTTGCCACACATACACGTTTCGCGACAACCCAGCCGGCCCACTCCTCGAGCGGAATCTGCGACTGGTGTTACACCGGCCCATACACTAGTAGGATCCGTGGTACCACTACTCATCACCCTCACCGTCAACACATTCACGCCGCATGACGGCCCAGCCGGCCCACTTCTCGAGCGGAATCCGCGACTGGTGATACATCGACCCGCACACTAGCAGGATCCGCGGTACCACCGCCACGCATCTCACCACATACTCAAAACATGCTCAAAATCATTTTCGTTCACGTTTTTAAAATATGATGCATGTCAAACAATACGCACGCACACCACAATCAATCACATATTGCCCCCGTCTCAGCCTCCCCTGACACGTTGCCCCCGTCTCAGCCTCCCCAGCACGGGGCCACAGTTGCCACACACACAAGTTTCGCGACAGCCCAGCCGGCCCACTCCTCAAGCAGAATCTGCGACTGGTGTTGCACCGGCTCACACACTAGTAGGATCCGCGGTACCACTGCCCATCACCCTCATCGTCAACACATTCACGCTGCGTGATGGCCCAGCTGGCCCACTTCTCCAGCGACATCCGCGGTTGGTTACGCACCGGCCCATACACTAGCAGGATCCGCGGTACCACCGCCACTCGTATCACCACTTATTCAAAATATGCTCAAAATCATTTTTGTTCCTTTTTAAAAAAAAAATGATGCATGTCAAACAATACGCACACACACCACAATCAATCACATAAACCCTAAAGTTCTACAGTGTAGGCCCACTTGGGTAAAACGCATGCATGCACTACTTACCTGGCGTCCTAACCTCGCTCGACGCACACCTTCGCCAAAAAGTGTCTCAACCTACAATGCAAATAATTTACTCGTCAATCTTTACTTCAAAACTCACCAAATAATTTAAAATGACATTCCTTAACCAAATCCATGAAAATTTTAGTTAAAACGGATCACCAATGTGGTTCGTCCGAAAACCAGCCAAAAGTTCGGACGCGCATAACTTTTACGTCCGTTAACGGAATCCAACGATTCCAGTGGCTAAACGTCCCCTTAGGAACCTAGTTTAACATATTAAGATGGATTTTAAAACGGTAAGCCGCAGCTAGGTGGAAAAACCCATAAATCGAATCTGCCCATTTTTATCAAATTTCACATTTTTATTTTTCTTCAACCAAAACTCATTCAATTTAACTTTACGCACCAAAATAGCAATGCCACTATCACACGTCGACATTCTACAAAAAACGCTCACTTATTTGACTTGGACCAAAATCCGATATAAACTTCCGATGAGCGTAATTTTTGCGTCGGATATCGGAATCGAACGATTCCAGCGGCCATACGTTCCTCTAACCACCTATTTTAACCCACTAAAACGGAATTTAGAACAATTAACCGTAGGTAGGCCGAAAAGGCCAAAAACAGAACCTGTTCTTTCTAAAAAAAACATCCGTTTTGATTTCAATTCAAATTCGAAAAATTTCTATGTACAGACAACCACATTCACATCAATTTAGCATAATCTGAACTAAAGTCAGAAAAATTCAGGCTTAAACCTGAATTCCGACTCAATCCCTCCTCGGCCCTATCTCCTCCCCTCGGTCTTTCTCCCTCCCACCAAGCACCCACTGCCCATCACACTCTCACACTCACAGACCCTCCCTTCGACAGAACATTCAACAATTTTATCAACATCGGAGAAAAAGAAAAAATAAAACGAGCATTAAAGCTCGGCTGAATTACTCTTGAACAGAGAGCTCACCATTGGCTTTCAGCTCAGGAAAGGGTACACCAACACCTTCACTCAGCTTGTCGGGGCTTCCGGCGTTGCACTTCGTCGTCGTTCGTTGGCCACTCGTTCTCCCTTTCTCGATCTCCTGCTCGGCCTCTCACTCGCCTCGGTCGCTTCTCTCGGCCTTGCCAAAAGAACAGAACACTGAACGGCTTCATGAGTCGTTCAGTTGTTTTGTTAAAAAAAATTTTTATTTCTTTTTTTAACATAATTTAAATAATAAAAATTACTAAAATGCCCACACGTGTTTTAACCACTTAAAATTTCATTAAACCTGCATCCTCTTGAATTCTAAATTTTATAACTTAATTTATCCAAAACACCAACCGAGATTAATTACGGGTCGACACTCCGCACTCATTTTTATACCGAGCGGTTGACACCTACTGCCATAGGTCGACACCTTGAAGCTCTCTGCCCGTATAGGTCAACCCGTGCGGTCAACACCTGCCTGGTTTGGTCGACCACTAAGCCTATTGGTCGACACTTACTTCCCTGAAACTTTAACAGAATTCAAACAAAACAAGTACAGTTTTAGCTAAACGTTTAAAAACCATAAATCCACTTCTCGACTAAATTTATAACCTGCTACGCACACCAAAATATTGAATCTAAATTCAAATCTCTCTTTTACATCAAAATAACCAAGTACGACTAAAAATATTTCACCACCCATACTTACACAAGCCATAGTCAAAACGCCTCAACAGCCAGCCAGGTCGTCTCATGAGCGTCCTCTCCCAACTGCCTTCTAGTCCTAGGTATGCTCGGGATACTCACTAGCTGCTGCATCGTCACCTATATCACAGAACTCAACTATTAGTCTAATACTAAGTAAGTAATACATAAAACACACTAAAATCAAACATTTCATAACACATGCAGTTCCTACAATTATCCAATAAGAGACGAACTGAATAACAGTTTGATTAAACGGTTAAGGTTGAAGGCGATTTAGTAATTAAGTTATTATTATTATTATTATTATTATTAAAAAAAACACACAAAACAGCTTACGATGTTTTCTTTCCCCCGCACCAAAAACCCCCCTCACCTGTTTCTTCTTCCCTCTCCCACAGGAAGGCTCGGCGATTTCTCCTTCAAGCCGACGATCCTCCTCTGTTCCACCTTCGTTTCTTCAAATATTAAGTAAGTTTCTAATAGATAGTTAGTTATCTAGTTCTTTCGAGCGGTAAAAGTAAAGTTACAGCAATTTATTGGATATTACGGTAAAACCTAAGTTTGAGGAATGAGATTTCAAAGTTATAGTCGATTTTTATCCGTATGTTGGTGTTTAAGCTAGAATTAGAAATAGATTACAGGATTTTATGGAAAGTATTGAGTGGTTGGATAGCCAAATACTCAAATTGCAGAACGATTTCTGTTCGGTCAAATTCGGCCAAGCTATAGTTGTTGGATTAGGAATTTAATTAGGCTGTTAAAAATTAGACGTTCTCAGAAACCCATAGCATTTCAAATTGTCCAAATCGGACGAGTATTGGATAAGTTATGCAATTCTGAATTTTGATCAGAAATTGTGTAGGATTTTGAAATTAGTTAGATTAGTTGTTAGTGTTGTTTTTCTTAGAGTTTTATGAGTTGGACGGAGAAGAATTGATGAATGTGTGGTTTTGTAGGTTCTCTAATTTAGCGAGCAGTCTACAAAATACGAGTTGCTAAGAACGCTAGGTAAGTAGTGTAGTAGAGCAGTAAATGTTTTGCTTTCGGGCCTACATCACAGTTCGTTAGGATGCATGCACGTTTACTTTATGTTATGTTTTAGTTAATTATGAATCATGGTTTTAAAATACGAGAATGAAACAAAAATGAATTTCCATGTTTTTACAGAATGAAACAGATGAAACAAATGAAATAAGACTATACGTAAGAAGATAATAAAGGTGGGGTTAAGTGGTCTTGTCCCCAGAGGTGGACCGTGAGGTGTATCACTATTCCCCCGCTTTACGTGGTGACCTTCTCCTTAGAGGTGGACTGCGAGGTGAGTCACTTTACTAGACTGAGATTGACATTGTCCTATGAGGGGGACCGTAAGGTGTATCACCTTGGTCTAGCACATAAAGAAAAATCCAGTAGTAAGAAAATAAAGAAGATGTAAGATAGAGACGAAAACAAAAGTAGAGACGAAAGTATAGAAACTACATCTGTTAGGATCTGTTTGTTTACAGTATTATGTTTTTATGCATTACTTAGCATTACGCTAATAGATGAGTTCTGTCATATAGGTGACGACGCTATAACTGGTGAGTACTAAGAGCGAACCCAGGATTAGGAGGCAGTTCGAGGAGGACGATCGTGGACGACTCGGCCGGCTATTAGGGCATTTTGACCATGGTGGGCATAGGTACAGGTTTTGGGAGTGTAATCTAAATGGTTTTAAGTCATTTTAATTTGTTTTTAGCTAATTGAATGTATAAACGGATTTCAAACTTTAGTAGTCGTTTTTTTATGTAAATAATGATTTTGAGTTGATGGAAATGTGCACGTTGGATTATTTTTGGCATTGAGTCAAAATTCGATTGATTTTGTGAAGTTTAACATTTTTAAGTAAAATTCTGGGAAGAAAGTGTCAACCGGTAGGCTTAGGTGTCGACCAAACCTGGCAAGTGTCGACTACGAGGGTCGACCTACGAATACAGAGTCATACCATGTGTCGACCTGTGTGTGAAAAGTGTCGACCGGTTAGTGTAAAGATGGTAGAAGTGTCAGCTGCAAGGTTAGACCGATGAAAATAGAGAGGATGAAGTTGTCGACCTGTGAAAACAGGTGTCGACCGCTCTCTATGATGAGCGTAGAAGTGTTGACCACGGAGTTTGACATGTGCGGACTGAGAAGATTGCAGTGTCGCCCTATGTTCACAGGTGTCGACCGGTTAGCGTGATGAGCAGAGAGGCGTCGACCGATGATAACAGAGGCAAATAAAGTGTCGACCGGTGCTTATAGGGTCAACCGAAAGTGTCTTTTAATATTTTAAAAACTTGACATATTATTTAAAATGATTTTAATCAAAGACTTTCGCTACGACAATTATTTTTTAAATGTTTTTAAAATGGTCGTTTTAAGTTGAAGAACGAAAGTTTTAAATTTTACATGAATTTTTACTCGAGTGTATGCGTCAGAGCAGTAATTAGCGGACCGAGAACCGTAAGGGTTTTCCGGTCGTTACAGTTATGGTATCAGAGTAGTGAACGAACCGAAAACGGGTAGGCTTTCGAGGCGTCACAGAAGATCTCTCGTGGTATGAAGAATGAGAAACTATGGTTGTCTCAGGAAGACTACATCAAGAAAATACTTAAAATGTTCAACATGAGTAATGTAATAAATCGGAAAATTTCGGATTTTAAAGCTAATTTTTGAAATTTTTAATTTAATCTCGGTTGCAGTTTCGGAAAATATTTTAATGGGTAAATTAAGTCAAAACTCGGAATCTAATTCTAGTGATGGTTTTTGAAATTTTAAAGTCGGGAGGACGAGAATTTAACGAAGTTACGGACGATAAAAACACGTGAGGGCATTTTGATAATTTAATTAATTAAAATAAAAAAATAAAAAATATATGTGGCAGCCAAATGGCTTCGAAAAGAAGCCATTCGGCTGCTGCTACTCGTCAACACCCGAGAAGAGTGCGTGAGAAAGAGAGACCGGGAAGGAGGGATTTGCCGAGCTCTAATTTTTTGGCCGATGAACGTAGGCGTGGGAGAAGCTATCGGCGACTAGGTGCTCGGCTGCGGCTTGTTCTCCCTTCGACCGAGTGCACAACAACGCCGCGGTAAGTTTTCCCCCTTTTTCTGTTTTCTCCGTTTTTTTCTATTTTGGCCGAGCTTAGTGCTCGGCCTCCTTTTATTGTCGAGGAAATTGGCCGCAGCGATGGATTGTATGAGGGGGAAGTGCCGTGAATCGAAGGGAAACCAAACGGGAGCCCTGTTGGTTTCCCTGTTTTGGTCGAGCTTGGTGTTCGGCCTCCTCTCAATTCAGGTGAGCTTGGCCGAAGTGTATGAGTGAAATGTGCCTAGTTGTGTATAGAAATTATGAAATTTGGATTGAAATCAAGAATCGGACCTCTATTTGGTATAGGGGCAGTTTCTGTTTTATGCCGTTTTAGCTCAGCTTCGGTTGATCGTTTCAAATTCTGTTTTTGTATGATAAATTACGTTGTTAGAGGGACGTATGGCCACTGGAACTGTTCGATTCTGATATTCGACGCAAAAGGTATGCGCGTCGGAAGTTTATGTTGGATTTTGGTCCAAGTCAAATTAGTGAGTGTTTTTCGTAGAATTTCTGCGCGTAATAGTGGCATGGCAGTTTTTGGTGCGTAAAGCTAAATTTGAGTGAGTTTTGGTTGAAGAAAAACGAAAATGTGAAATTGGATAAAAATGGCAGATTCGGTTTTTAGTGTTTTTCACCTATCTGTGGCTTACTGTTTTAAAATCCGCCTTAGTATGTTAAACTAGATTTCTAAGAGGACATTTAGCCACTTGAATCGTTCAATTCCGTTAACGGACACAAAAGTTATGCGCGTCCAAAGTTTAGGCTAATTTTCGGTCGAACCGAATTAGCGACTCGTTTTAATTGGAATTTCATGAATGTAGTTAAGCAATGTCATTCTAAATTATTTGGTGAGTTTTGAAGTAAAGATTTATGAGTGAATTGTTTGCGTTTTAGGTTGAGGCAATTTTGGCGAAGCTGTGCGTCAAGCGAGCTTAGGACGCCAGGTAAGTAGTGCATGCATGTGTTTTGCCCAAGTGGACCTACACCGTAGAACTTTAGAATTTATGTGATTGATTGTAGTGTGCGTGCGTATTGTTTGACAAGCATCATTTTTCAAAAAAAGGGAACGAAAATGATTTTGAATAATTTTGAGTAAGTGGTGAGACGCGTGGCGGTGGTACCGCGGATCCTGCTAGTGTGTGGGCCGGTGCGTAACCAACAGCGAATTTTACTCGAGGAGTGGGCCGACTGGGCCGTCAGGCGGTGTGTATATGTTGACGGTGAGGGTGATGGGCAGTAGTACCACGGATCCTACTGGTTTGTGGGCTGGTGCAACACCAGTCGCGGATTTTGCTCGAGAAGTGGGCTGGTTGTGCTGTCGCGAAACGTGTGCATGTGGCAACTGTGACCCCGTGCTAGGGAGGATGGGACAGGGGCGACGTGTCAGGGTGTGGTGTGGCGCGAGGTACACCCTCACCCTATGTGGTTGCCGTGTGGTGATGCGTGTGTGTAGCTTGTGGGCCTCGTTGCTTGGGAGTCCGGTACGGTAGCGACGTGTCAGGGTGTAGGGTGACGTTAGGTTCCTCCTTACCCTGGTGCGGCTACACTACCCGTCATAGACGTGACAACATGAGTGTGAGTGTAGATACTGCATGTGATAGGATTGCATTGTCGGCTTTTACTTTCATATCACATTACTTACTGAGCGTTAGGCTTATGTTGTGTGTTCTATGGTGTAGGTGCTGACGATATTGCTGGTGACCCTCGAGAGCCTAGTCATGAGGCATAGGATGGTTGGCGGCGTGCGACTGAGCACTAGATGGCGGATTTTATTAGGGCGACCCGACCCGTGGGGATGGTAGGTGGTGGCTTGATTTCTTTACGGGTATTTTCTTTCACTGTGTTGATGTACGGTTGATGAGATGAGTTGTATAGGCGTCGGTTGTAGAGGTGTTTATGGAGTGCGTGCGATTTTTGCGACGTACGCATATACTTTACATGTAGGAGCCTGGAAATGCTCTGTATGATGGATTCGTCGTTTTTAAATTTTGATCTGGTTATAGAGTTTTCTCTCAATAGTTGATGGATAATTATTTCTAGTTTTCTGGTGAACTGTGTGCAGGATTTTAAATTTTTAGAATAACCAGTTTTTATGTACTACTCTGCCGAAATTTCGAGAAAGGGGTTGGAAGTTGAAAGGATATGGAATAGGTCGGCATGAGTATAGTGAATGATAGAAAAGTGTAGATGAGCGTGGGAGTGCGGCATGATCGCAGGTGCGTGGGGTACGCTGTAACACCCTGAAAGTTTTCATTAAAATGATTTTCGGATTTACGTATCGATAGACGGCGGAATTTTAGTCGGAATCAAGAGAGAAAAATTTATACTGTTAAGTAAAAGATTATTTTGAAGTTAATGGAAAAGAGAAAATTATAAAATTCCAATCGTAAACGAACTGATTGATCGTTTAACAAAAAAATTAAAGGTTAAGAACGATTTAGTAATTAAATTTATTTTTATTATTACTATTAATATTTATATTAAAAAAAACCCCTCCCCCTCCCCCTCCCCTATTTTCCAATTTCTTCTCTCCCCACGGTGAGGTTCTCTGTTTTTTTGTTTTTCCTCCCCTTCTATTTTACCTTCCACCAAGAAAATATAGGATCTATCAGACCCAGAGGAGTAAATGCTCCAATAACCACCCTTCCTTTTATTTTGAAGTCATTTTTAAATACTATGATGGCTCCGTTGCTTTATTATTTTTCGTCTTTTATTCAGCAATCCCAAAGTTTCTTTTTTTTTTTGTAATTCAAATAAATAAAAAAAAAATTATTTTCATCTCAATTTTGCATGAAAGAGGTGCTAGATCATCCATTTTTCCTCCGCCGAAGAACGCAGCTCCCTCTCCTCTTCGTCTTTCTTCTCTGTCCCGCATGGAACACGACCCTCTCTTTGATTTCGGTAAGTGTTCTCTTTCTTTTCTGGTTTTGGCCAAGAAAATCTAGGGTTTCAGATTGGACAATACTCAAATTATGTTAGATGTCCTCAAATGAGTTAGAATGTAATAGATTGGTCAAAATAAAGTGAGTTTGCTTAAGTTTTGAAAAAATTGAGAGATTTTTTTAACAGGGCAGCTCGGTTTTGGCATTTTTCACCTAAGCTCCGGTTGTTCATTTTAAAAACCGTTATAGTGGTTGAATTAGATACTTTAAGGAAACTTTTGGCTTTGCAATCGAGTCGTTTCGATAATCGTAAAGGAAGTTGTGAATTTTCAAAGCTTGATGAAAAATCTGTTAAGTGAGTTCAGACATATTCTGTTTTCGATTTTTCTGCTATCTAATGAGATTGCCTTTTTATAGGTGAATTTAACCAGGTCACCGTAGACATCCTTAGGTTATATAGCACTTTGAATCATCAAATTTGGATGAATATACGATTTGTTACGAATTTTCAAAGTTTGAGAAAAAATCTGTGAAGAGGTTTCGGGCAGCTCCGGTTTTCGAAATTCTGCTATTTATCGAGTCTGGTTTTTGGCAAATGGATGAAACCACGTCAAAGTGTACATAACGAGGGTTACGTAGCACCTTGAATCATTGAAATCGGGTAAGAATTGAATGAGTTATGAATTTTAGAAGTTGTTGTGCAAAAACTGAAAAATTCCAGCAGGCAGTTCGGTTTTGATTTTTCTGCCGTTGATTATGCTTTGATTTTGGAAAATGGATTTCATCAGCATAAACTAGACCTTATAAGGTTTCCAAAACATGTCGAATCATCGAATTCAGCCAGATATACGATTTGATATGAATTTTCAAAATGGAATGAAAAGCTGTGAAACGATTTACGGGCAGATTTGGTTTTTGATTTTCTGCTATTAATTAAGTTTGATATTTGACAAATGAATTTCACCATGTTAAAATAGACTCGTTTAGGAGCCCTTAGCATTTTAAATCGTTGAATTAGGACTTATATTCAGTTTGTTGTAAATTTTTGAAGTTGAACAAGATTTATGACAAATTTTGAAAGTTGAGTTGTGATAGTTTCAATTTTAATTCCTTGATATTGAATTATTTGGTTGAAATTGATTGAAGTGTTGAATTATTAGGGTGGATGATTGAGATTATGGGGATGATGACATACCCTTGGAATAATTACTTAAATTGAATTTCAATTTTTAGATTGTGCATTATAGAATTATGGGTTTTTGGAGATAGAGGTTATATGCACATGTTTTGAGTTTTATTATTTTTGGATATTGGATAGTAGGTGGTGTTCATGCTGGTTAATGGATGTTAAGAGTATATGTTAGATTAGTTGTTGATTTGGGAGTTAAGTACATAGAGTTACCCTTGATGTTCTTATGGTTGTTTATTTAGTGTTTAAAAATAGAAATTTGTGAATTTGGTTATATGTGGTGGTTGTGAATTAGAATTGTAAATCGTGAATGATAACTTATAACTTTATGTTTTAGAATTTCAGCAAAGCGGAATCGATCGGGTTGGATCGAATAGCTAAAAACGTCAGGTAAGTAGTGCATGCATGTGTTTTGCCCAAGTGGGCCTACACCATAGAACTTTAGATTTTATGTGATTGATTGTGGTGTGTGTGCGTATTGTTTGACATGCATCATTTTTTTTTTTAAAAAGGAACAAAAATGATTTTGAGCATATTTTGAATAAGTGGTGATACGAGTGGCGGTGGTACCGCGGATCCTGCTAGTGTATGGGCCGGTGCGTAACCAACCGCGGATGTCGCTGGAGAAGTGGGCCAGCTGGGCCATCACGCAGCGTGAATGTGTTGACGATGAGGGTGATGGGCAGTGGTACCGCGGATCCTACTAGTGTGTGAGCCGGTGCAACACCAGTCGCAGATTCTGCTTGAGGAGTGGGCCGGCTGGGCTGTCGCGAAACTTGTGTGTGTGGCAACTATGGCCCCGTGCTGGGGAGGCTGAGACGGGGGCAACGTGTCAGGGTGTAGTGTGGCGCGAGGTACACTCTCACCCTGATGTGGTTGCCGTGTGGTGATGCGTGTGTGTAGCTTGTGGGTCTCGTTGCTAGGGAGTCCGGAACGGTGGCGACGTGTCAGGGTATATGGTGGCGATTACCCTGGTGCGGATACACTACGCGTCACAGATGTAACAACATGAGTGAGACTGCATTTGATAGGATTGCATTGTTGGCTTTTACTTTCATATTGTACTACTTACTGAGCGTTAGGCTTATGTGGTGTGTTTTATGGTGTAGGTGCTGACGATTTTGCTGATGAGCCTCGAGAGCCTAGTCCTGAGACATAGGACGGTTGGAGCCTAGTCCTGAGACTTATTTTAAATTGTTTTCTTTCTGCTACGTAGTTTTCATATTGATTATTTCGTGTTCCCTCTTCGCAACGCGAGTTATTTTCGAATCGAGCCGAAAGTTTTTCATACTCACAAATGTTCTTTTGAAAATGATTTGAAAACGAAAGTGATATTAAACTGGGTGCGTTGTGTCAAGTTTTAGTGTATGTCATAGTGTGTAGACGTACTATAGTGCACCGGGAACGTGGGGGTTTCTCGGGGTGTACACACGCGGCACTGCGGGTGCTCACGGGTCGTGCGGCGGCGGGTGAAGGCATACGTGCGAATGTGCTTTACGGAGGCAGGGTGCGTGGGGTACGCGGCGCTGTGAGCGTGCGTGTGACGCGGTGATATTGAGTTGGCACGCGCGGCACCGCGAGGATACGCACGGAGCATCGAAGTGGGGACGTGAATGTGCAGTACTCGATTGTGTAGTTCGAGGGATGCGTTGGATTCTTTCCTAGGTTTTCGAGTCTTGTCGTTTTATCTTAAAATTATTTTAAATTATTTTCTTTTCCGCTGCGTATTTTTATATGGAGAATTTCTTGTTCCCTCTTCGGGGTGCGGGTTGTTTTTCGAATCGAGTTGAAAATTGTTCATACTCACAAATGTTCTTTTGAAGATGATTTGAAAACGAAAGTACTACAAAACTGAGTGAGTTGTGTCAAGTTTAGTATGTCATAGTGTGTAGACGTATTGTAGCGCACTGGGGACGTGGGGTTTCTCGGGGTGTTACAAGTAATGCCAAAGTTGTATGTTCTCCACTTGCAGGTCACTACAAGCTAAATTCGAAGCAATGTTCTACAAGTGAGAAAGACAAAGCAGAAATGAGTAGACTTCCTAATTCGTTTGCAGTTGGCAGTTTAATGTATGTCATGGTGTGCACTCGACCCGATATTGCTCATTCAGTTGGAGTAGTTAGCTGTTTTCTCTCCAATCTTGCCAAAGAACAATAGGAAGCGGTGAAATAAATATTCAGATATTTCCGAGGTACTTCCAAGTTGTGTTTGTATTTCGGTAGCGGTGATCCTATGCTAGTTGGTTATACCGATTCAGATATAGCAGGTGACGTTGATTACAAGAAGTCCATTTCAGGATTCTTGTAAACTTTTTCAGGGGCAGTCATATCTTGGCAATCAAAGTTGCAAGAGTGTGTTGCAGTGTCCACCACAGAAGCCGAGTACATTGCAATTATTGAGGGTTGCAAGGAGGCTTTGTGGATGAAGAGATTTTTTAAGAAATTGGGCTTGCACCAAGAGAAGTATATTGTACTCAGCGATAGTCAGAGGGCTGTCCATCTCTCCAAGAATTCATCATTTCATTCGAGGTCCAAGCATATTGATGTAAAGTATCATTGGGTTCGAGATTTGCCCGAGACAAGGCAGTTGCACTTGGCAAAAGTGCACATCAGTTAAAATGGTTTAGATATGTTGATGAAGGTTTTGCCAAAGGAGAACCTCGAGACTTGTCGAAGAAGAGCTGGCTTGTTGGAAAGGCTTTATTATAAGTCGGAATGAAGAGATTTGTAGGGTCCCTCCTTATGATGAGGGACCCATTGCAATCAATGGAGACACAATCTCCATTATTGAGATACAAAGGAAGAAAGTCTTCATTTGCAGCGCAGGTGTCTCCCATTGATTGTCAGTGGGGACACGTCTCCATTATTGAGCTGCAAAGGAAGAAAGTCTTCCTTTGCAGCGCCACCTTCTTCAAAATGAGGAAAGTCTCTCCACTGAAACCTCTATAAATAGAGGCTTTAATCATCAGTTTATAGCATCCGAGAAAAAAAAAGAAAATAGAAAAATCTTCTCATAAAAGAGTAGAGAAATAGTAAGGTTTTTTGAAGAGAGAGAAAATAAATAGTGTAGAAAAAAATAGATGAGATACTTTTATTCACGTTGTGAGTTCTAACATAGATGAATTTCTCTTAGTGAATATTTTTTAGAATATTCATTTGGTTTTTAGAAGAATATTATAAAATCATATTTTTCATATTGAGATCTTTCTGTACTCAGTACTCGTAATTTTTTTCTCAATTTGGATTTCCCCGTAAAATTCTCGATTTTCATTTTAGTCATTATTTCTCTTACTTATTGACCATCATAATATTACGATGTGAAAAAATATCTCTTGCATTTTTCAGATCGTATCAATTATCGTTTTTCAAACCGCTTGATTAGTAGTGTAATTGTACTGTCAGTGACATTATAATTATTCCCAACAATTATTATTTTTTAATATGAATAACAAAACAGCCAAAATTATAAAAAATGAGTCAGCCAAAAAATTCACAAATGTCTCAAAATTCCAAAGAAATTCCCCGAGGAGAGAACAATGACCGCTTTACTATCAAGAATGGAGGGTTTTGTGTCAACTTACATACCTTGAACAGAAGAATGGCATGGACAAACTATGGTCTCTGACATATGAATGACCATCTAAACAAAGATCTTTACCCATCTAGGTCGGCGGTCACATAGCTTGAATGTTAAATTTAGGTTGTTTCTATGTAGTGACAGCCAGCAGAGAGATGTCGATGTTCAGAAAAGACCTGGCTGTGAATACATAACATCCAATGAAGAAGATGACATTGCTGTGGCTTTTTTTTTTTTTTCTTTTTTCAAAATTCCAGTTTTTCCAAGTATTTCAAAAAATTGATTAATATGCAGAACCCAAAAAATTGACAGAAATTTCAAGGTTTTATCAAATTTTGAAACACGAAACTCTCAAAACCAAAAGAACAAAAAATTGAAGAAACTTGGAATCAAAAAAATTGAAAAGATACTTATTGCGAAAAATACTACGAATGTAAGTGAATGTGTCACAAAAGTTATAAAGTGTATAAATACGAGTTAAACCTACGAGAACTATTTTCGCTAATTATTAAACGACTTTAATTCTAATTATAGATGAACAACGAAATTTTGATAATTTTGATTAAAAGAAAACAATAAAATTTAATTAAGTAAACTGAAATCAAATAAAGTCGTAAGATCTAATAAGAGAAAAATCTATGGTTTTTCACTTCACCTTAATTAGTCATGTTTGGTAAGTATAACTCAATTTATTAAAATTTATCCCTCTATGTTGATGGCAATTTGACAAGTATATTTATCAACATTTCTCGAATAATGACAAACTTATTCGATTAACAGATTATTACCTCTAAGTTTCTAACCCTAACAATTAATTGAATACTTTACGAATGAAAAATTTAAATACCAAATGAACACATTAGGTATCTCTAATCTAACATTTTTTTCATAGTAAATTATCTAGTGCACGATTATTTTTCACCTCATGGTCTCAAAATAATGATACGAATATGTTATTGTTGATCAGACAATCGTAAGCAATAAGAACAGTAATAACTTACTCAACACATATTTGAAATAGAATATCAAGAAACTAATTAAAGGAAATACCAAATAATCAAAATTCGGCTACATCTTAACCATAAAAAAAGAAAATTAGTTCATGGTGGAGTAATGCAAACTAAAAGAAATAACAAGGTTCATAGTTTTAGAAGAGAAAGAGAAAAAAATTATGCTTGTCGATCCGAAATCTTCTCCCCAAAGCTCTCTCTCTGTTCTGGTCTTTGTCTTTTTAGCTCTAGACGACTCTCCAACTCCCCTCTGTCTCTTGGCCTCATCTTTTCTTATAACCTCATTCTGGGAAGAGACATTTTTGTCCCTCTGATCAACGGCTAAGATTATTTTGATTAAAATCCAAAAATTGAGTTTTTTAAAATCGCGACAGCCGATCGATCGGCGCATAGTTGATGAGAAATAATAATTGTTGGGAACAATTATAATTCCATCGATAATACAATTACACTACTAACCAGGTGGTTAGAAAAACTATAGCAGATACGATCTGAAAAATACCAGAGACATATTCTCATGCCGTAAGATTGTAACGGTCAAGAAGTAAGAGAAATAATAGCCAAAATGAACTCCAAGAATTTTACATGGAAACCCAAATCGGGAGAAAACCACGGGCACCGAATCCAGAAAGATTTCACTATGAAAAATAGGATTTACAATATTTTTCTAGATATCAATATTCTAGAAAATATTCATTAAGAGAAATCACCACTCTTAGAACTCTCAACGTGCACAAAAGCACCACCTCTATTTTTCTCTCACTCTTTCTTTCTTTTCTTTTCTCAAACTCTTTTTCTTGTTTTTTCTTCGTATGCAGTGAAGTGTTCCACAAATCCTCTATATATATAGGATTGTGAAAATAGACATTCCTTAATTTAAGGAATGTGTACGCAGAAAAAATTGCCACCTTACGGCAATTGGAGACTTAAAGTCTCCAATTTCTGCCACCAGCCAGTAATCAATGGTTTTCCATTGATTGTTGCTGCCGCCTTGCAGCAATTAGAGACTTTAAGTCTCCAATTGTTGCCACCATTCCATTGATTGCTGTGGGTCCCTCATCATAAAGAGGGACCCTACAAATCTCCTCCTCCCGACTTATGATGAAACATCTCCAACAAGCCTGCTCTTCGCTGACAAGCCTCGAGTTTTTCTTTTGGCAAAACCTTCGACAACATATCTGAACTGTTTTCACTAGTGTGCGCTTTCGCCAAGTGCAATTTCTTTGTCTCGAGCAAATCTCGAAACTAATGATACCTCACATCAATATGCTTGGATCTTGAATGAAATGACGAATTTTTGGAGAGGTGGATAGCGCTCTGGCTATTGCTTTACACAATGTACTTCTCTTGGTGTAAACCTAGTTCCTCAAGGAATCTCCTCATCCACAAAGCTTCCTTGCAACCCTAGTAATCGCAATATACTCGGCTTCTGTGGTGTTGCAACCCTTAGTAATCACAATATACTCAGCTTCTGTGGTGGACAGCCCAACGCACTCTTGCAACTTTGATTGCCAAGACACGGCTGTCCCTGAAAAAGTCATCAATAATCCTGAAATGGACTTCCTGGAATCAACGTCACCGACCATATCTGAATCGGTATATCCAACTAGCATAGGATCACCATTACCAAAATGCAAACACAACCTTGAAGTGCCTCTGAGATATCTGAATATCCACTTCACTGCTTTCCAGTGTTCTTTGCCAGGATTGGAGAGAAATCGGTTGACTACTCCAACTCAATGAGCAATAACGGGTCAAGTGCAAAACATAGCGTACATCAAATTGCCAACTGTAGACGCATAAGGAACTCGACTCATGTCTACCTTCTCTTTCTCGCTTGTAGGACATTGTTCCGAATTAAGGTTGAAGTGACTTGCAAGTGGAGAACACACAGTTTTGACTTTGCTCATGTAGAACTTTTTAAGTATCTTCTCGATGTAGTCTTCCTGAGACAACCATGGTTTCTCATTATTCCTATCACGAGAGATCTTCATACCGAGTATTTTCTTTGCCACAACTAAGTTTTTCATAGCAAAAGACTTGTTTAACTCTCCCTTCAACTTAGCAATCTCGCTAGTGCCACGGCCTATGATCAACATATCGTCAACATACAAGAGGAGAATAATAAAGTCATCCTCGGAGTGTCTCTTGATGAATACACAATGGTCCGACGATGTCCGGCTCTAACGTTGACTCACCATGAAAGAGTCAAATATCTTGTACCACTGGCGTGGAGCTTGTTTAAGGTCATACAAGCTCTTTTTCAACTTGCATACAAGTTGTTCTTTCCCTCTAACTTTTAATCTCTCGAGCTGCTTCATGTAAATTTCTTCTTCCAAGTCACCATGAAGAAAAGCAGTTTTCACATCAAGTTGCTCGATTTCTAAATTCAGACGAGCAGCTAAACCAAGAGCAACGCGAATCGAGGACATCTTCACCACCGGTAAGAATATTTCTTCAAAGTCGATTCCCTTCTACTAACCGTATTCTTTCACAACCAACCGAGCCTTGTACCTTAGCTGTGAGCTTGCATTTTTTGTCTTCAACCTGTAGATCCATCTGTTTTTTAGAGCTTTCTTGCTTTGAGGTAACTTCACCAAGTCATAAGTATGGTTCTCATGAAGAAATCGCATTTCCTCTTCCATGGCTTCCAACCACTCTTTCTTCTTATCAGCGGAAGTTGCTTCTTGGTAGGTTTCTAGCTCTCCAGCATTTGTGAGCGTTACATACTCATATGAATTGTATCTTGTTGAAGGGCGTATTTCTTTAGTGGATCTTCTGAAAGGAGGTTCGTCTGGCAATTCTTGAACCTTTTCTTCGACTTGCTCAGTCAATTCAACATTATCAGCGGTGGGGACTTCGCCATTAGCGGAACTGGTATGATGTTCTGGTTCCGCTCCCCGTTAATCGAAATGTTCTACAGGTGTGAAGATTTGATCCAAATCAATCAGATCATCACTGCATTTCTTTGCGATTTCTGCTTTATCGATGTCTTTGATGCCTTGGTCTTCTACGAACACTGCATCTCTGCTTCTGACTAGCTTTTTTTGCACCGGATCGTAGAACTTGTAGCCAAACTCATCAAGACCATAATCAATGAACACACACGGCCTCGTCTTCAAATCGAACTTTGACCGCTTGTTTTTCAGAATGTGAACAAAGGCCTTGCACCCAAATATGCGCAGATGATTGTAAGAAACTTCTTTTCCTGACCACACCCTGTCTGGAACTTCAAAGTCCAATGGAACACTCAGAGTGAGATTCAGAACATGAACCCTTGTACTCAAGAATTCACTCCAAAAGGATCTCGGCAGCTTTAACTAAAAAAGTAAACATCACACTCTCTCAACGAGTGTTCTATCATTCTCTCAGCTAAACCGTTTAACTGAGGAGTCTTCGGAGGTGTCTTTTGATGCCGAATACCCTGCTCTCTGCAATACTCATCAAAAGGATTGCAGTACTCACCCCCATTATCTGTCCGGATGCACTTGAGTTTCACACCTGTTTCTCTTTCCACACGAGTATGAAACTGTTTGAAGACGTCCAACACTTGATCTTTTGTCTTCAACATATACAACCAAATCTTCCTTGAGTGATCATCGATGAAAGTCACAAAGTACACTGCACCACCAAGTGTTCTTGTCTTCATCGGACAGCACAAATCAGAGTACACCATGTCGAGTATACTCGGTTTCTGCGAGTGAAAGGTTTTCTTGAAGGCAACTCGAGTCTGCTTGCCTGCCAAACAATGAGCACACTGCTTTAAAGAGTCTCCTTTTATTCCTGTTAGCAAGTTCTTTTTAGCTAGAATCATCAATCCTTTCTCGCTCATATGGTTAAGTCGATTGTGCCAAAGATCTATCAAGCCTTCATGGTCTACCATATAAACAGTGGAATCTGCAATCTTCGCATGCATCACATATAATGAAGAGCATTTTTCTCCTTTTGCCAGTATCAATGAGCCTTTGGTAAGCCTCCATTTTCCATCATGAAAGGTATTGCAAAACCCTTTGTCGTCAAGTTTTCCGATCGAGATCAGATTCATGAGGATGTCAGGAATGTGCTTCACACCTTTCGAAGACAATGTCTTGCCATTGTCAGTCTCCAAGCGCACGTCTCCCATACCAATGACCTTTGCAACACCATCATTTCTCATCTTTACACTTCCAAAGTCACCGGAAGTGTAGGAAGTGCAGAAATCCCTCTGCGAAATAGCATGTATCGAAGCGCCACTATCAATCACCCAACTTATATCTTGGGAGGCGAGCTTGACGGTGTCTCCATCGTACATAATAAAGAACTACTCAGTGGTCGTAGTTACCATCTCGTCTGTTTCACCATCTTCGGTCTTTATTTCTTTTTCCTTGGCATTTAACTTTCGACAAAATTTTTTGATGTGACCCTTTTTGCCACAATAATGACACTCAAAATTGGTGTATTTTCTCGACTTGCTTTGACTTCGATTTCTGTTGCCTGGACCTTTGATTTGACTCCTCCCCCTATTTTCGGTGACCAAAACGTCTGATTCTGGAGAAGAATTTGTTGATTTTCTTCTCATCTCTTCGTTCAGAACACTACTCTTGACTATATCCATAGCCAGAACATCATCTGGGGCTGCGATTGACAACGACATTCTAAATATCTCCCACGAGTCTAGTAAAGTACCAAGAAGCATCAATCCCTGAACTTCTTCACCAAACTTGATTTTCATTCCAGCTAACTGATTTATGATTCTCTGGAATGTATTCAGGTGATCGGTCATTGCGTTTTCATTCTGGTACTTCAACCCTAGAAGTTGTTTGATCAAAAACAACTTGTTGTTGCCTGTCTTCCGAGCGTATAACTCCTCAAGTTTTTCTATAAACTCTTAGCGTTCTTTTCTTCACTGACATGGTTGAAGACGTTATTATCTACCCTTTGCCGAATGTAACCGTACACTTGACGATGACACAATTTCCATTCGACGTCAGATTTATCTGCCAGCTTCGCACCAGCAAACACAGGCAAATAATAGTTTTTAACACAGAGAAGATCCTCTATCTTCCCTTTCCACACATGATAGTTGCAGTCGTTCAACGTGACTATCCAACTCGAATTACTCTCCATGGTTTGAACACGCCACAAAAATTACAACCTTGCTCTGATACCAGTTGATGAGAAATAATAATTGTTGGGAACAATTATAATTCCGTCGATAATACAATTATACTACTAACTAGGCGGTTAGAAAAACGATAGCAGATGTGATCCGAAAAATACCAAAGATATATTCTCACGCCATAAGATTAAAACGGTCACGAAGTAAAAGAAATAATAGCCAAAATGAACTCCGATAATTTTACGTAGAAACCCAAATCGGAAGAAAACCACGGGGATTGATTTCAGAAAGATCTCGCTATAAAAAATATGATTTATAATATTTTTCTAGATATCAAATATTTTAGAAAATATTCAGTAAAAGAAATCACCACTATTAAAACTCTCAACGTGCACAAAAGCACCACTTCTATTTTTCTCTCACTCTTTCTTTCTTTTCTGCCGACCGATCGGCACTCCTTCTACTAAGACATCTTTAACGTTTAATGCTCAGTCGATCGATCACTCAGATTTAGCGATAAATCGGTAACCCCTCTATTTGCTTCTTTGAAAACGACAATTTTTAACGATTTGATCGATCGATTGGCACATATATGGTGACCAAACGGCACTGCTTCTGTTTATTTTTCTTAAACTTTGGTTTTTCTCAATTTAGCCGATCAATCGCTCAAATTTTTACCAATCAATTGGCACAGTTTCTAGTTTTCGTCTCCATCTCTGTCAAATTTTGTGTTTTAGCCGATCGATCGCTTAAATGTGGCGACCGATTGACCCTGCTCAGGTTTTGCCTTCTTAATTTGTCTCGTTTTGCATCAAATTTTGTTTGTTGAATCTCTAACCTGTTATATTTAATTTTATCTGCGTGATTACATAAAAAAAATATTAAATTATCTCAAACATTTTAGAAAAACTTACCGAATCAAATATAAAAAATTACAATTAAGTGTAAAATACACATTTATCAATACTAGAACCAATGTTCTCTCAACGTTTGCAAAAGAAAGATTATAGAAAGAAAAAAGTACGTAGTTAATGAATAGTATGAAAAACTAACTCAAATAGTGCCGGGAAAATTTATCGACGAGAGTCATAGAGACAATGGAAGTACTGGTCAAATCAATCCTTAAAAAGGATTTAGATCCACGAAACTGATCAAATAGCTATCAGTCTTCAATAGTGAATACTAATTCTTAATTGTCAATTGATTCAATTTCCGATAATCAATACAAAGGCAAAGCAAACTGCCTGTTTTTAGCCAAATAACACTTGTGCTTCCCACGACTTATACCCAATTGGTTGTAGTGGAAGGAAGGTTTGAGATCCTTAATAACTCTACTGACCCAGGCTAACATATACTCTACCAACGCTAAACCTCAGTCCTGATGCAGTCGTTTGAGTTGTTGCAGAATTAAGAGTTGTTTATATAGGATTTATCGAGCAAGTTCTCGTTAGATGACAAAACACACGGGCTTATGTGCCACCACTAGACTGTCTGTTGTTGCTCTGAATATGTCCACTACAATTTCCCTGATTCTTTCGTGTCTCTAATTCTTCCTTTTTTCCACCGTTTGTTTCTTCCTCGTTAATCTTTTCTTTGTACTCTCCAAAGAAATTATTGAGGCCATTGTAACCACCTTAGAACTATAACTAAATTCCATAATGAAAAATCAAAACAGGTCTCCGGTTTTAAATTCTCCTTATCTTCACCACATGCGAGTTTGGTTCACGTTCAAACTCCTTAATGAAACTCAGACGAGGGGTTTATAGATCCTTCACCCTGCCATGTAGCCCGTTTCTCAAGGCTATAAAAGAATTAGTAGGTTGTGACTAAATTGTCTATGTTGCATGTGCTATTGGTGCACGTTCTCTAAGGGCGCTTCTTGAAAGCTGAGTGATTATCTGTAAAATCATAGAAGATGTAAGTACAACGTTCTTATGCATAGAAGCCCAGAAGTTTCTTTAAATTATTACATTATTATTTTATTGATTTCACTTCCAATATGCTTAACCTCACTTTGATATTATAAATTTCAGTCATGATTAAAAAGGGGACTACGATGGAAGCAGCGAATGATTTGATCCTCAAGAGTATTTGATTAACGATAAATTTAAATAGTTAGCAATAGGAGATTTTGAAACTAATTAATTAATCAAAGAAGCCAAGGTCAAGAAACATTGGGTTTACAAAGTATAAATCAAAATAATATGTGCAGTAACAATAAACCACTATGATATAGTGACAAGGAATTCAACCTAAATTGAAAGCAATACATGTGAGAAGTCCTTGTCTTGATAAATACTCATTGTCTCGCTCATGTTCTAGTAGCTCAACATCCTCATGTCTATGACCTAAAACGTATATAATCATTTGGATGAGCTAACTATATTCTAGTAGGATATCAAGGACTCTATCAAGAATTTCGAAAATAGTAAATGGATGAAACTTTTATGCAAAAATTATTTCATAAAATTGTTAGTAGGACCAAGTGAAAAGAGTCCACCACAATATTAAATAATAAAAATAATATCACTGTTGTAACCATAAAAATAATGAAGAAGTAATTACTGACATATCTCGAACATTTGTGTTGTTGGAGAAGATAATTTCTAGATGATTCTAACATAAACAACAAACAATGATAAAATAAAGAGTTTTACTCAAGCGCATAACATTATTTTTCTGGTGAAAAGTGAGGTCAACCATGAGACTCTTTGTCGACCAAAATGTGACCTAAAGCAGATGGTCATGTAGTAAACCTAGACCAACGATGTGGTGAACCTATCCAAACTTCAGGCAACTAAGTCATTCTCGAGAAAAAAATACATATCAAATTTAACTCAGGGAGAGTTCAACAAGAGAAGAAAAGGGGCAGTCGGCTAGAATGTTTCCACCAAGGTTAGATCGAACCACCGATCAAGTGATCGGACCGATCAATCTATCAAGTCTTCATAAAAGTTAGTTTTTCTTTTGATCTCTCAACATTGATTGATGTTGAACTCAAGCCACTCCAATTATTATACATCTCGACATTTATCCATAACCTTCAAATCTTTGATCCAAAAGTTTGTTTTTCCAGTGAAATCTAAATTCGATATAAATCTACAAGAAACACTTTAATTCCAGCACACCTTTGTAGTCTTTGAAAATTGACATGGGTAGACTCATTGAGAATACTGATTTGTGTTTAATGTCACAATGCTTCAACTCTAAATCAAACATCCAAGTTAACATCAAAACTTTTTATCAAAAAATAGAAAACTGAAGGAGGATTCTTCCAAACACGAAGACCTATGCGTAGATTGCAAATTGTGTAGAAATTTCAAAAGTCGATACCAACTAAAAAAAATCCTATGTGTTCTCTATTCTCTCTCTGTAAAGCAACCGCCATCACTCATTCTCAATTGTGTAAAATCTGCTAAATTTTAATTTAATAAAATTCCCAATTGTTTTTTTTTTTTTTTTTTTTTGCCTTCTTTGAGGTGAATGTTTCATACCTAACCTAGAATTTCAGAACTAGTTACCGATTCAACATGTAATTTTTAGTCAAAGGCCAATTAGAAGTTACTACATGGTTAACAATCTAAAATATTGTCACGTAAATTAATGTTACCACAGATAAAGTTTTAGATTACGTTTAGATTTTCGACATTTATTAAATGTATATATTTATATTAAATAAATATCAAAATAAAAATATTTTTTATTTTAAAAGAAGAGTTGACCCTCCTTTTGTTTGGCATGAAGTGGAGAGAGCGCAAGAGAAAAAAATGAGTGGGGGGAGGAGAGAAATCTATTGTTATCACACATCGTCGACGCTATGATCTTCGAGTTTTAACAACAGGCTTCAAGGGTAGTCAAATCTAAACCACTTTTTCAGTACTGTTTATAAGTTTCTGTGTTTCATCAAAAACAATTAATTTCAAGCTTAAAACTTAAAATTGTTAGTTACAACTGATATATGTGCGTCAATTCGGTGTTCTCATGGTGTGGGTATAAGTTTTAAGACAACTTTTGATGGAAAATGGCAAACCATCGAGGTTTTGCCAAAACCCTAATCAGAAAAACTAAACACGCTGCGACTTAGTGTGTTCTTAGTCGTGGCACAGTCAGTGTTTTTCGTGAACACCTCCACCGGAGACACAGGTGGCTTCCTACGGGTGCAGTTTGGCATGGCGCAATTTAACATAAATATACATATTTATATTAAATAAATATCAAAATAAAAATATGCTTTTTTATTTTTAAGGGAGAGTTGCCCCTCTTTCGTTTGGCAAAGAGAGGGAGAGCGCGAAAGAGAGAAAGCTGAGTGGGGAGGAGAGAAACCTATCTTCTCATAAGCCGTTGATGCTCTGATCATTGAGTTTTAACAACAAGCTTAAGGGTAGTCAATTCTACACCACTTTTTTGTTAGGGTTATTAAGTTTTTGTGTTTCATTAAAAACATTTGATTTCAAGCTTCAAAATCGAAATTATTGGTTAGAATCTGATGTATGTCAGTCAAATTAGTGTTCTAATGGTGTGGGTATATAAGTTTTATGACAAGTTTTGATGGAATATCGCAAACAATCGA
>CM039523.1:11660223-11707997 GCA_022433055.1 Begonia peltatifolia
TATATAAGTTTTATGACAAGTTTTGATGGAATATCGCAAACAATCGATGTTTTTCTGAAACTAGTTGCGTCTTGGCATGTTGTAAGTCATGGTACGGTCAGTGTTTTTCACGAACAACTCTTTGGGAGACATATGTTGCTTCCTTTGGACATCAATGTCTTAGCGTTGTGCTGCATTTGGACATGTTTCATTAGTTTGTTTGTAGGTGTCATAATTCGCCCTAAATACTACCATTTAGGCACCAATTATGACTTCTAGATTCTTTGAGTGAGAATATTGATCTCATTCTCTCATGATCAATCTCTATATTATCCAATCAACTCACGCTAAATTTGATATCTCAATTAAAATTTTAAATTTTGTGTGAGCTTAACTATATATTATTATACAGAAAATTGCGTAAACTTTTTGCATATTTAATGAGCTATGTAAATGAGAAGATGCATCAGGCAAACACATATGAGCCTAATCAGGTGTTTACAAACAACAGAAATAAAATACTTAGTATGAAATACAATATATGCATGGAATGTACATACTCCACAGAAACCTATGTACAGACTTAGGACTCAAGACCATTACAAAATACAAGCGCACACCGTAACCTACACAATGAGAGTGAGAACCATTAGGAGGAACTACTTACCTAGACTGTAAGCTATGCCTCTTCTATCTTTTTCTACTCTGCGTTTGACTTTCATTTCTCTCTTTGGTCGTTGTCTGTTGTATTTGCATGAGAAGATTTGTATCATGTCTCCTTTATAAGAAGTTCAGTAAGAGAATCTAATATCCTTCAAATTTAAATACCAAGTGAAATACGTGTGCATAACACGCTAAAAAACAATGACTGTGTGTTTAAAGCATCCGTAGCCTCCATTATAAACACTCTATAGTGGAACAACGTCCTGAGTATGAACCTAGCACTATAATGGGACATTTTGTTGTATGTACTATGCAAATGATAAAATAGTGTTAATTATCATTTTTATTATTCATATTGACATTCAAAGGCTATGCCAATATGCCTAATGTGATATATCTATTTTATCACATTAGTATGCAATACACCCAACAAAGGGAGGCGTCACGGAGTCTCACCACACGACCCTAGCCAACAAACATTGCAATCTCGTGAGATCTTAGACTTTTGCATCCAATGAGAACCTTCAGTTGATATGTCATCTCTCAATGGATCAATGCACTCCACGTGTCAAAAAAATAATGATTAGGTCCTGATAGCAATTAATCATATGTCTTCTCGTCTCGTACGAATTATGTGTGTTCAATTACCACACAACGCAGTAATATGCATTTAATGTAGTCATGCAATGTTTTATCCATTCTACTATTTAGTTAGTTTATTCATACAATAATGAAATGTTGTGCATGGGTACTATGCCTGACTATAAAACTTAAGAAAATAATGTATTTTGAAAATAATTTTTAAAATAAGACTCAACAAAAATTGTCATGGTATAATCTAAAAAGATTGTAGCATCAACAATGTAGAGACATCCCTTTTGAACACTGGGTCATTCCAATCACTTGGGCATCGACTTAAGGACGTTATCACTTTGCCATGTGAAAACATCGTGATATAAACCAAACACGTCGAGACATTGTATTCTTTAGAATGCTGACGCATTCTCCTCAAGAACATGGTGGCTTCCATGTGCCAGCTTCTAATTCGCTATGTTTTAGGGCCATAACAATATGGCATAATCCAAAAACGACAAAGGGTTAATGTATTTTGCAAATTCCGTCACTCAGTCTCTATTTTTCTATCATAATTCAACCAAAACGTTTTTTTCAGTGTAAAAAGAGCTATGCCAAAGTATTGACACTAAAATTCACTATCATGTAACACAATTTTTGTCAATCAAAGGATTCGTAAGGATTTCTCATTTTCATCGCGCGAAATCTTTACCAGCAGGTTTGAGGCTCGATACACAAGTTTTGTGTTGTAAGCTTAAAGAAATTCGCACAACTTTGGATCTTCAGATAACACCGGTTCACTTCTATCATTTTCTACACACAGAGTTCTCTATTTTTCTTTTTTTTTCCTTTAAATTTTATTTCATTTTTCTTTTCTTTAAACTTTAACATAATTAGAAACTTCCGATTATATCTTATTTGTCATTCAAAAATTACTAATTTAACTTTCAATTTCCTAAAATCTACAAAATTACCAAGTTCAATTATATTGTAAGCATCATTAGCATTTCAATTAAGCAGACGACACTTGTTGATTTTCTATTGGTCATATATTTTCTTCATATCAATAGCTAAATCACCTACGCATTCTTTGCTCTCCTCCATTAACATTTCGAAGCCATTTAATGATTTATTAAACTTTGGACTTTAATTATTTCTTAAACTAATCATCAACTTCATATTTGCATTATTTTTCTATTCTGAACTCAATTCACTTACTTTTACAATTGTTGAGTTCTTTATTTTCTTCTCTTGCATTATTTATCATCTTAATGGAAATATTCAAATAATAATTAGCAAGTTTAGTTAAACTAATTACAACTCTATTACATTCACCGCTCTTTAAAAGAAATTTCTCCCCGCAAAATTTCTTCCCAAAATTTAAATTGCACCATATCATCGGAACAATTAGGATATTTCCTCTAGACCTCTAATCTAAGTTCTTAGATAGCTTCTTTTATTTCTCATTTTCTACACAACACTTTAATAACAGGCATGACCTTGCTGGGAAGAACTTATCTCTTTCATCTAAAATCATAACAGGTTTTTCAACTTTACCAATGTTCTAGTTGAATTTCCAACTCTTCCCAATCCAAAATATGAGAAGGAGCAAGTTGATAGTTCCTTAAAATGGATGCCTAAAATACATCATTAACACCTATCAATTGTGAAGGCAAAGCTAATTGATATGCAACAGGCTCAATTCGTCGTAAAATTTGAAAAGTGTTAGATCAAAAAGAAAAAAAGCCAAACAGAATTATTGAATCTAAAGAATACCGAAAACCTAATTCTCAATTGTTCAAGTTAGAAAATCTACAAGCAAATTGTTAAAATTAGAAAGACGTACTAGGATCCATTGTGTGAATGTAAAATACCGTATATCAGGTATATGGAGCTTCCAAATTCGACAATCACCTTTCTCAATGCTCTCTAGATTGATGGTGGTTCCAAAGAGGCAAAAGTCTCGATTGTGAATTGGGTACTATAACCCTGCAGTTAATTTAATTGAATAATTTACCATTTTGCCTGTAACACCCGAGGTTTCTGTATATTGTATATTGTCCCTAAAACATTTTGTTTATTTACTTCGTCAATGCAATATATACTTTGGATAGAGAATTGTTTAAGTAAAAGAGAAAAGGAAAATAAATAAGTGAAAAGAAGAAATTAAAAGAGTGAAAAATGTTGGAAATAAGAAATATGGTCAATTTTGATGAAATTAGACGTTATGTGTAAATTAAGTAAATAAGCTAAAGTCAAACTTTATTAATTAAAGTTTATAACAACCCAAATTTCTCTTTTTGTCTTCCACGATTACTCCAGCAGCCATTCTTCCTTCTTGAAGTTTTTCTTCAGCTGAGACTCCTTTCATTTCAAAGGATTAAGGTAAGATTTATAATAGGCTTGAGTTTTATGAAAAACATAACAGATTCTATTCATGTGATATTCGGGCAAGTTATTGGTTTTCTTTTGATAAATAGATTATTCCATTAGAAAGTAGATATTCTAAGGTTTCCAAAACATGTTTAATCATTGCAATCGAATAAGAATCGATTAACTTATGAATTTTTGGAAATTTGGCAAAAACTGGAAATTTCGGTGAGCAGTTTCGGTTTTTGAAATTCTGCTACAACTTCCGATTTTATTTTTGTAAATAGATGATCCTATGCTAAACTAGACGTTATAAGTTTTCCATAGCATTTTGAATCATTGGATTTGGATAAGTATACAATTAGTTATGGATTTTCAAACTTGAAGCAAAAATCTGAATCGAGTTTAACATGGCATTCTCGGTTTTCGATTTTTCGCCATTGATAGTGTTTGGTTTTTGATAAATATATTTCACCATGTTAAAATAGACTCCGTAAGATAAAGTTTGGCGTTTGAATCATTGGATTTAAATATGTCTACTTTAAGTTATGAATTTTTGAAGTTGATACAAAAATTGGTTCAAAAAACTGAAAAATCTAAGCATGCTTCGGTTTTGATGTTTGGGTCTGAGTTATTGATTGTCGTTTGAAAAGCTGTTTTGGTGTGATGAAATAGACACTTTAAGGAAACTATAGGCTTTGGAATTGAAGCATTTTAATGTGTATAGCATTAGTTACGAATTTTTGAAATATAGGCAGCGTATAGGCTAAATCTGAGATTTATGCACAAATTGGTTTAGTTGTTAATGTTTGGCTTAAAACTAATTGAATGAAGATGTTTTAATTGAGTTATTTGAGATGCTATGTTTTGAAGTCTTTGGGATGAATTTGATATTGGTTGCTTTTGGATTTAAATTATCAAGTTTTGATGTTTGAGACTGGTGGTTTGATGAAACATGTTTGTAATAACCCGGAAATTTTATATTTTTAAATTAATTTTTGAAACTTTAATTTAAGTTCGGTTGGAGTTTCGGAAAATATTTTAACAGAAAAATTAAATTATAAGACTTGGAGTTTGGTTTTGTGGTGGGTTTCGAGATTTTAAAGTCGAAAAGACTTGAAATTAACTAATTTACGGATGATTTAAACATGTGAGGGCATTTTGGTAATCTTTATTTATAAAAAAAAGGATTTAATATAACAACCGAATGGCTTCGGGAGGAAGCCATTCGGCTGTTACTCCTTGGCGCCGAGAGAACCGAGAGGGAGACGTGGGAGAGGGGAGGAAACTTCGAGCTCCGACGACGACCGACCGCCAAGGGTGAGACGCTGGTGCCCAGAGTACTCCGACGAGCTGAAGAGAAAAGCTGTTTTGCCTTCCCGCGCTGAAAAACCGAAGGTGAGTTCTCCCATGTTTTCTGTTCTGTCGACCGAGCGCGGAAGCTCAGTTGTTCTTGAATTCTCGCGATTAGAGCTCGGTTTTTGGGGTGATTTAGAACCTAGTGTGTGAGTGTGTGGCTCGGCCCTTCCCGCAACAAAACCGAAGGAGAAGTAGGTTGTTTCCCTTTCGATCTTGTCCTGCTTTGATGACCGAGCGTGAGGATGTTCTTGCTTCTAAGTCTCAGGGATTTCGTGCTAAAACTTAGGAGGAATAGAGGTAAATTTCATGGTTCAATGATCCAGTTGAGAAACGCACGGTTGTGGGAAGAGAACCGTGAGGGTTTTGTGCTGCCATTCTTTTTTTTTCTTATTTAGGAACCACCAATTTTGTTAATGTATGCATAGGTGAGCTGAAATGTGGTTGTATTGCGAGAAAATTTGGTGGATGTGGATAGAAACCGAAAATGTGACATGTCCAAGCATAAAACCAGTTCTGTTTTCGGGGATTTTGTCAGGGCTATGATTAATTGTTTTAAATTCTGTTTTAGCAGGTTAAAATAGGTGGTTAGAGGGACGTATGGCCACTGGAATCGTTCGATTCTGATATCCGACGCAAAAGTTATGCACGTCGAAAGTTTATGTTGGATTTTGGTCCAAGTCAAATTAGTGAGCGTTTTTCGTAGAATTTTGACGTGTGATAGTGGCATGGCTGTTTTTGGTGCGTAAAGCTAAATTGAATGAGTTTTGGTTGAAGAAAAACAAAAGTTGAAATTTTATAAAAAAACGGGTAGATTCGGTTTCAAGGTTTTTCCACCTAGCTGCGGCTTACCATTTTAAAATCTGTCTTAGTAAGTTAGACTAGGTTCCTAAGGAGACGTTTAGCCACTTGAATCGCTCGATTCCGTTAACGGACGCAAAAGTTATGCGCGTCCGAACTTTGGGCTGGTTTTCTGCCAAACCAAACCAATGGCCCGTTTTAGTTGGAATTTCATGAGTGTAGTTAAGGAAGGTTATTTTTAACCATTTGGTGGATTTTGAGATAAATATTGATGAGTGGTTGTTTGTGTTTTACGTTGAGACACTTTTTGGCGAAGCTGTGCATCGAGCGAGCTTAGGACGCCAGGTAAGTAGTGCGTGCATGCGTTTTGCCCAAGTGGGTCTACACCGTAGAACTTTAGGGTTTATGTGATTGATTGTGGTGTGCGTGCGTATTATTTAGCATGCATCATATTTTAAAAACGTGAACGAAAATGATTTTGAGCATGTTTTGAGTATGTGGTGAGATGTGTGGCGGTGGTACCGCGAATCCCGCTAGTGTGTGGGCCGGTGCTTCACGAGTCGCGGATTCCGCTTAGGAGTGGGCTGGCTGAGCTGTCATAAGGCGTGAATGTGTTGACAGTGAGGGTGATGGGCAGTGGTACTGCGGATCTTACTAATGTGTGGGCTGATGCAACACCAGTCGCAGATTTCACTCGAGCAGTGGGCCGCCTGGGCTATCGCGAAACGTGTGCGTGTGGTAACTGTGACCCCGTGCTGGGGAGGCTGGGACGGGGGCGACGTATCAGGGTGTAGTGTGGCGCGAGGTACACCCTCACCCTGATGTGGTTGCCGTGTGGTGATGCGTGTGTGTAACTTGTAGGCCTCGTTGCTGGGGAGTCCGGGACGGTGGCGACGTGTCAGGGTATAGGGTGGCGTGAAGTTCCTCCTTAACCTGGTGCGGCTGCACTACGCATTACAGATGTGACAACATGAGTGTGAGTGTAGAGACTGCATGTGATAGGATTGCATTGTCGGCTTTTACTTTCATATCGCATTACTTATTGAGCGTTAAGCTTATATTGTGTGTTCTGTGGTGTAGGATTGTTGGCGGCGTGCGATCGAGGCACCGGATGGCGGATTTTGTTAGGGCGACCCGACCCGTGGAGATGGTAGGTGGTGGCCTGGTTTGTTTGCAGGTATTTTTCTTTGTGGTGATTATGTACAGTCGATGAGATGAATTGTATATGCGTCAGTGTATAGGTGTATATGGAGTGCGTGTGATTTTGGCGACGTACGCATATATTGTACATGTAGGAGCTTGGAATTACTCTATACTGTGAATTTTTTTCGTTTGCAATTGATGGATTTTCGTTGTCTTCATACTCTGATTGTGTTATGGTGATTTCTCTAGATAATGGATAGATAAATATTGTTAGTTTTGGTGAATTGTGTGCAGGGTTTTAAATTTTTGGGATAGCCAGTTTTTAGGCGTTACTCTGCCGAAATTTTGGGAGAGGGGTTGGGAGTCGAGAGGATGTGAAATAGGTTGAGGTGTGTACAGTGAATGCCAGAGAAGTGTAGATGAGCGTGGAAGTGCGGTGTGATCACAAGTGCGCGGAGCAAGCGGCCCTGCGGGTACTCACGGGTCGTGCGACACCGGGTGATGGCGTGTGTGCGGATGTGCTGTATAGCGGCAGGGTGCGTGGGACATGCGGCGTTATGAGCGTGCGCGAGACACTGTAACGTTGAGTTGGCACGTGCGACACCGCGAGGGTGCGCGCGGGGTGTCGAAGTGGGAACGTGAGTGCGCGGTACCGGATTGTATAGTTCGAGGGGTGCGTTGGATTCTTTCTTGGGATTTCAAGTCTTACCGTTTCATCTTAAACTGTTTTAAATGGTTTTCTTTTCCACTGCGTAGTTTTTATGTTGAGGACTTCGTGTTCCCTCTTCGGGACGCGAGTTGTTTTCGAATCGAGTCGAAAATTTTTCATACTCACAAATGTTCTTTTGAAAATGATTTGAAAACGAAAAGGGTATTAAATTGAGTAAGTTATGTCAAGTGTTAGTGTGTGTAGTGTGTAGATGTACTGTAGCACACTGGGAATGCGAGGTTTCTCGGGGTGTTACAATGTTGGTTTGGGCAAGTGCATTGAATGTTATGCATGTTGACTTATGGATTTTAGATGTGATATTGACGGTTTGATCCATGTGCTATAGGTTTGCAAATCACCAAGTATTTCGCTAAGAATTCCAGGTAAGATTATATCTGCATGTGCTTGGCCTTTAAGGCCTACATCACAAAGGTACTAGGTTGATAGATGTTAATGGAATACATGCACGGTAGTCAGGTTTAGTTTTATTGTTTTATGTTGATGATCCGTTTAATTATGTTTTTAATGTTATGTTATACATTATATATGTTCATGTATCATGTTTTAAGGAAACTATGTAAAATATTTTATGTACATGTTTTAAGTAAGAAAAATAAATAATGTCATGTTAATTAATGTACGGTTAAGTGAGCGACGGGGACACGGCATATGTTATCGTCCACCGTAGCTTGTGGATTCTGTTACTGATTTGGGCCAGGTATGATTAAAACTCTGCGGATCCTAAGACTAACCTGGGCCGGAGGGACACATGTTATGTTACATATGTTCTGCCCACTCCTCTACACGCCCTTTTAACCAATATGTCTACTTGAACCTAAAAATAAAGTATGTACATGTTTTGAAAATATTTATGCATAGCATAAGCATGTGTTATTGATGTAATCTTGCTAAGCTTTAGGCTTATTAGATGAACTCTGTAATGTAGGTACTGATCGTAGTGATGAGGACTTTGAGCCTCAAGTTGATGATGAGGATCAGTTGACGAGACGAGCTCATGGGGGTGATTGAAGTAGTCTGGAACCGTTGCATACCCCTGGGTGATGTTTCTATCTTTTGGGATATTATGTTGAAAAAAAAAAGTCTTTTGGTCAGCTTGTATGTGTTTTTTGTGATTGGTTGTACAGGTAGTTTTCATGTTTGAATATTCTGGTTGTGTTTTGAGTCAATTTCGTCTGTATGGATATGCTCAGTTTTAGACGTATCCATGCAGTTTGTTTTTGGAATTTTGTTGAACATTTGTTATGTCGTTATGGAGATAATGTTGATTTGTATTTTTTAAAAAAATATATGTTAAATTTGTAATATTTTGAAGAGGTTTTAGAGATTGTGAAAAGTTTGGAGAAAAAGAAAGAAGTTTAAAAAATAAATAAATAAATAACATGTCTAAGTCGTGTGAAGTCCATGTAAAATTATGCCAATGTTGTGGTGGCTTTTGGGGTCGTTACGTTGCCCATCACAAATTGATAAATTACTCCTAATGTCTATATACATTATAATATAACCATATTATATTTAATATACTCTAAAGTCTCTTGAAATTATATTAAATCACTTTAATATGTAATTAAATCCGATGATAACATAATGTATAATTTATAGTTTTACAATTTAGATCCAAATAGAATTATAAATTCTTATAATTCTAACAATCTCCCAGTTAGATCAAATTATAAACTAACCTATTACACGTTATAAACTTATCCTTATGGTATCAAATTTAATTATCATCTAAATAGAGTATATTCAAACAATTTCGTCCATCAATTATATCAAATGTAGAATTGAAGCAGTTTTCTTCACAATTATCGTAACTAAACCTATCAATGATCACAACCACTAACATAACCAAATGACACAGATCAAATATGGATGTGTAGCATGAAAATTACATATAATGTGATTTAACATCCCTATTTCCAGCTGGTTCAACCAAAATTTTATTGAGATTATTAAAACTTAAATACCAAAGTGAGTTAAATGACATCTCATAAAATGAATATTGCAGTAGTCAAAATATTCATTACAAATGTCTATAAAGTAGAATCACATAAAATATACAGACTCCCACTAAATCTCAATATCTCCAAGAGATACAACCCCATATGAGCAACATGCTCATGAAAGACCTTGAGTCATAATCCCTTAGTGAGTGGATCCGCAACTATGAAGTCTGTTCCAATGTGATCTATAGATATTTGACCACTCTGTACTCTTTCCTTCACAGCAAGGAACTTAATATTGAGATCATTAAAACTTAAATACCAGAGTGAGTTAAATGAATACCTCATAAAATGAATACTGCAGTAACCAAAATATTCATTACAAATGTTTATAGAGTAGAATCACATAAAATATACAGGCTCCCACTAAACCTTAATATCTCCAAGGGATACAACCTTCATATAAGCAACATGCTCATGAAAAACTTTGGGTCATAATCCCTTAGTGAGCGGATCCGCAACCATGAAGTTCGTTCCAATGTAATCTATAAATATTTGACCACTTTGTACCCTTTCCTTCACAACAAGAAACTTAATGTCTACAAATTTAGACTTTGAGAAGCTTCTGTTGTTGTTAAAGAACATTACAGCTGATTGGCTGTCACATAAAATTCGAAGTGGTTTTTCAATACCATTCAAGATTCGTAATTCCGCGACAAAGTTAATCAGTAATAATGCATGGTTGGATGTCTCATAACATGCTATAAACTCAGTTGCCATAGTAGAAAAGGTCGTAATATCCTGTTTGGCACTCTTCCAAGAGATAGCACCTCCAGATAAAAGAAAAATATAGTCTGACATTGACTTCAAGTCATCTTAGCATCTAGCAAAATCAGAGTCAGTGTACCCAATGATCTCGAGCTAATATGATTTCTTGTATGTGAGCATGTACTCTTTAGTTCTCTGTAAGTATCTGAGTACTCTTTTTACAGTCTTCCAATGATCCGATTCAGGATTGCTCAAGTATCTTCCTAATATGCCAACTATGTACGCAATATCCAGAGGCGTGCATACTTGAGCATACAATAAACTTCCTACAGTCGAAGCATAACGACCCTTTTGCATTTCTTTGACTTCAAAGTCACTTCAGGGATATTGACTTATATTTATTTTATCTTGTTTAGCAACATGGGTATCTCCTAGTTTGCATTGTTGCATGTCAAATCTTTTCAAAACCTTCTCGATATAACTCTTTAATCCAAGTATACCTCGACAACGATCTCGGTATATCTGGATTCCTAATACAAAATAGACGTCGTCAAGATCTTTCATTTCAAATTTCTTTTAAAGAAATTTTTTGGTGTCGTGCAACAAGCCTATATCGTTGCATGCCAATAATATGTCATCAACATATAAAACCAGAAACATAATCTTATTCCCACTAAATTTGTGGTATACGCAATCATCAACTTTATTCACTTCAAAATCATATGAGGTGACTGCTTGATGAAATTTGTAATACCATTGACGAAAAGCTTGTTGTAACCCGTAGATGTATTTTTTTAATTTGCAAACTAAGTCTTCTGATTTATTCAAATCAAAGAACTCGGATTGCATTATATAGATCGTTTCATCAATGTCACCATTGAAAAACGTCGTCTTTACATCCATCTAATGTAACTCTAGATCGAAATGAGCTACTAGTGCTACTACAATTTTAAAAGAATCTTTCGTAGATACCAGAGAGAGTTTCCTTATAGTCGATGTCTTCTCTTTGAGTAAAACCCTTATCAACAAAACGTGATTTGAATATCTCAATGTTACCTTTCGAATCTGTTTTGGATTTAAAAATTCATTTACAACCGACGAGTTTTGAACCTTCAAGTAACAGGACGAGATCCCAAATATCATTGTCCTTCATGGACTTTAACTACTCATTCATGGCATCAGGCTACTTTTGAGAATCAAAACTGTTAATGGCTTGGTGGAAAGTGACAGGGTCATCTTCCACCTCGCCGAGTTCTTCATGTTCTTGTAGGAATACGATGTAATCATCCGAAATCATATTACTTAACTCTCTAATGGACCTCCGTAATGACATAATTTCTTGAGGGAGTTGAGTTTGTTCATCAAAAATGACTTCCTGAAGAGATTCGGGAAGTGATTCAACATTGTATTTATCATTATCTACTTGATTAAAATCAAGGAAAACTAAAGGAAGAGAAATAACTTCCACCTCAAAGACAATATCTTTCTTATCTCCCCTCACAAATTCTACATCCTCAAAAAACTGGGCATTTGCTGTTTCAAAACTGTCTTTACAATAGAATTGTAAAATTTGTACCCCATTGACCGTTCAGGATCCCTACAAAATAACAACTAACAGTCCTAGAGTGCAGTTTCTTTTCATTTAGCCTATAAGGTCTTACCTCAGCTGGACACCCCCACACGTGTAAATGTTTTACAACGGGTTTTCAGCCCATCCAACACTCGTATGGAGTTTTGTTAGCCGTCGCCTTAGTAGGTACCTTGTAAAGAATATAAGCTGCCGCCTTTAATGCTTCACCCCAAAGGGATTCAGGTCAGGTCGAATGAGCAATCATGCTCCTTACCATGTTTTAAGTGTTTTGTTCCGTCTTTCAGCGACACTATTCATGTTGGGTGAACCCAGCATGGTATACTGAGCAACAATACCACACTCCTCTAGGAATTTAGCGAATGGTCATGTACGTTGTTCAACTGACCCATTATATTGACCATAGCATTCACTATCACGATCCGATCTAATGACCTTAATCCTTTTATCAAGATGATTTTCAACCTCAACTTTAAATGCTTTAAACGCGTCCAAAGATTGAGACTTCTCATGAATGAGATATAGGTAGCTATAACGCGAAAGGTCCACAGATTTGCCATTCAAATTCCAAAATGCCATTGAGAAAGGGCCACAGATATCTGTATGTCTCAATTCAAGGACTTCCGAATCTCGGTTTGCTTCTAATCTCCTTACAGTTGTTTGTTTCCTTTTAATACAACTGACACAAATATTGAAATCAGTCATATCAAGAGGGCCCAAAATCTCATCTGACACAAGTTTTTCAATTCTTGGTTGAGAGATGTGACCTCAGCGCTTATGTCATATCGAAGCTGAATCATTATAAGTTAATTCACGTTTTGTACCTCGTGAATCAATATGCAAGGTTTTGTTAAATGAAGCTATGGTTTCAAGCATATATAGATCGTCATAAACAGATAAAAATTCAGAACCCATTACATTTGAATTTAATGGAATTTTTCATTTTCAAATGAACAAGAATAACCATACGTGTCCAAAGGAGAAATAGAAATTAAATTTCGTCTAAAAGACTGCACAACAAAAGTATCATTAAATCTAAAAATTGTCCAGATTTTAATAACAATCTAAAATCTCTAATAGCTTCAACTTCAACTGATTTGCCATCGCCCACAAAATTGAATCCTTCAGCATCATTTAACTTTCGGTAACTCAGACAACCTTGCATAGACATACTAATGTGAGTAGTAGCACTCGAATCTAACCACCACGTATGTCTAGATACAAAAACCAAATTAACCTCACAACAAACAAGGTTGAGAAGTGTACCCTTCTTCACGTGTCATGCATGATACTTGGTACAATCTTTCTGTGTCCTTCTCCATTACAGAAGAAACAACTGAACACTTTAAACTTCCTTTGTTTCGACTGAGAAGGGGCACCAACAGCTTCCTTCTTCCTTTTCTTTCCTTTTTCCTTGGAAGATGATACCAAATAAGCACTTTCTGACCGATCATGCTTTATCCTCTCTTCCTCCACAATGAGATATTAATTCATTAAGCGTTCACTTATCTTTCTGGTAGTTATAACTAATCTTAAACTGATCAAACTGAGGAGTAAGAGAAATCAAAACTAAATGAACAAGCATGTCTTCTGACAACTATAACTTAAGTTATTTGAGTCTTGAAGGAAGATGAGACATTTTCATTATGTACTCCCTGATATTCCCATTTTCATTATATTGGAGTGAAACAAGTTTAGCTAAAAGCGTGTCTCATCTCAACCTTCTCGTTTTTCTCAAACTCATGATCATTAGACTTACACGATTTGAACGCTCCTACATTTTGAACTCTCTTTTGTCATCAAAGGTATTTGATGCTGAAAAAGGTGGGAAGTGTACAACCTTAAGTGCAATGTAAAAATTCATGCACCTGAGAACAATCATAACGTTCTCTTTCCATACTTTATAGTTGGTCTCGTTAAGCATAGGAACTGCATTAACGTTACCCATTATACTTGAGATAGCTCACAAAATGATATGCATATATATGACAATAATATAACTCAAAATATAGTGCTTCCATCAACAAGAAACCTGCACAATATTAACACTTAGCCTTTTGACTAAAAGTGTTAACTTGTAATTGGTAACTTGGTCCAGTATATAAATATTAACAATAAAACCCATCAAACAATAAATTTATCTTTGGATAAGTTCAATATTAACATGTCATCTTAATAATTGTCACATATTTTTAATACTCCTAACAATCCATGCAACTGTACAAACGTCAACTTTCCTTTGGGTCGGTCGATATTCATACAATGTTATGTATCATGTCCAACATATAAAAATAGGATAATTAAAGCAGTACGGGCTAATTTTATAGCATGTTACCCAACCATCTTATTTTACAATGCAAAACTTCCTAAAATTGCACTAAAAAAAGAGTTAAAAAAAATCATGTATATACATATTCAATAGCTAGGCAACCATAGTAGTCAATCAGTAAACTAAAAGATCAACTAACCTAGAATAAAATGTTCAAATCAGCTAAAACTAGGTAAAACATAGTGAATTGGGACAAACCGAGCCATGAATTGTCCAGAAACAGTCATTAAAAAAAGAATCGAAATAATTGAACCAAAGAAAATTAGGGCCCATTTGACCAAATGAACCTGCCTTTTTTTTCTTTCAACCAAACTGGACCGGATCGGACTGGACCAAACCAAACCAAACTAGACCAAAACATAACTAGTCTGAGTCGAACCAACTAAAGAACCGGTTCGTGCCAAAATCGAACCGAACCTAACCTGTTTGGTCCGGCTATGACTGAACCCAAATGGTTTGGTCTAATTTAGACCAAACCTAACTCAATCGGTCTGAACTGCTGGAGAGGGGTTGCAAACCAACAACAAAAAATGTCAGAATCTCATCAATTTTGGAAAATTTTCACCCTAGAACTGTTTGATTTATCAAAATAATGATAGATCGAGCAATCATCCTCAACATACATCACAAAAAATCAATTTTTAAAGCATCAAAACATGCATTCTAGCAGAATTAGATGCATAAAAAATAGCCCTAAATTAATTCCGAAAATTAAAAAAAAACTGCTTAATTCGATTTCAAACCAAAAGCGATTACTTGTAGTCTAACGTGATTAGATCTTATACCAATTGTTAGATTCAAAAGAAAAAAACCAAACAGAATTATTGAATCTAAAGACTATGGAAAACCTAATTCCCAAAAGTTCACGTTAGAAAATCTAAAAACAAATCGTTAAAATTAGAAAGACGTACCCAGATCAATTGTGTGAATGTAAAATACCGTAAATCGGGTACGTAGATCTTTCGAAATTGACAATCACCCTTGTCAATGCTCTCTAGATTATGGTGATTCCAAAAAGGCTAAAGTTTCGATAGTAAATTGGGAACCATAAACTTTCAGTTAATTTAATTGGGTAATTTACCATTTTACCCATCACAAATTAGTAAATTAAACTTAATGTCTCTACACATTATAATATAACCATATTATATTTAATATACTACAAAATCCCTTGAAATTATATTAAATCAATTTAATATGAAATTAAACTCAATTATAATATAATGCATAATTTATAGTTTTACAATCTAGATCAAAATATAATTATAAATCCTTATGATTCTAACAAAAAATACTAACAAATGTAGACGTCAATTTTTTGAAACTCCTTTATTCCTTTTAAGGGATTTGATTTTAACAAAAATTTGATCTCTTCTATCAAATTCCAACGATCTTAGTTGTCTACCAAATTAGCTTTGTTGGTCGACTTTGAGCAGTTACTAATCGTTGTTTGATGAGTTTAACTTTCTTATTAGTTTCTTGGATCCGATTAGTTCTCAACAGCATTTTACAACCAACTTTTGTGCATTATAATAAAGATATACATTGTCTATCATAAGGTACTTCAAATAGTGTCATGGTATTACTGTCTTAATAAGTGTTAGAGAAACTCTACCACATGCAAATGATTTGCCCAACTTCCCTAGAATTCAACTATATAGTCTCTTAGCATATCTTTCAATATTTGAATTCTTCTCTTAGATTAAAAATCAATTCGAGGATGATAAACTATGTTGATAACTAATTTGTTCCCCATGGATTTTCGGAAGACTTTGGTAGACTTTTTCAATCGATCCACGAACTGCCCATATAACATCATTACCTTTAATCTATTTGGGAAAATGTATAAAAAATTCAGCTCAGTTTTAAATATTTGACAAGTTAAGTGTTTAGCCTCATATCTAGCCATATAAGTTCTCATTCTTTTCCACCGAAATTGCTTTGTAAAATTTTGAAACATCTTATTATTACCAAGATGAATTATGAATCTCGAGCAATGAGAATTTCATCTCAAACTTCTTCTATATATGGCCCCGTAGTTCCGCCAAAATATCAAATTATTTCTCAGAAAAGCTCTTAGCTTCACCGCCAGAAATTTTAATCCTTAATTTTGAAATTTCAGAATCTTCTCCTTGACTATTAATTGCTTTCTGTTGCAAAGTAGGTCTGGCAATTAATACCCAGTGGATTTTCTAACCCAGCATCAATAATTATATTAGCTTTTTTGGATAGTAATGCAAGGAACAACCATAATTTTCTAAGGATTTTATCAACTGTTTATCTCTGATTTGATTTCTTCTCCGTAAACAAATACTTCAAAATTTTGTGTTATTCACCGTACGAATAATATTTCCAATGCTTGAGAGAAAAAACTAAAGCTGCCAGTTATACGCTGTGTGTTAGACAGTTGGGTTCGTGAGTCTTTAATCGTCACAGCTTGATCATTTTGCATCAACATAAAACCTAACTCCTGCAATGATGCCTCACACCAAACGCTGCAATCTATTCCTCTTTCTAAAATAATTAGAATAGGCGACGATGTCAAACTTTCTTTTAGCAGTTGAAATGTCATTTCACTCAAATTTCTCTCATTTTCTGGTTAGTTTCGCAACAGAGCTACCATCCTTTGAAATTTTGTCCACAAATCTTCTATTAATACCCTGTTAATTCTAAAAATATAAAATTGAATGAGGTTTTTCCCAATTGTTAACCGGCTCAGCCATGGAAGGGTCAACAACTATACCATTTCTGAAGATTACATAATCTAAAATTTAACCTCTTCTGATTAGGATTCACTTTTACTAAACTCTGCATATAATGTTTTTCATCTTCATAAATCCAAAACAAACCTCAAATTGTTCTCGTGTTCTTGTCTAAAGTAAGAATAAATTAAAATATCATATTTGAACACTAAAATAAGATCCTCTAAGTATTGTCTGAATACTCTTCATCAAATTCATAAATAGAGCAGGTGCATTCATAAGACCTAAGATCAACAATAAATACACATTGTCCATATCTTGTTCTGAACTTTGTCTTTTGAATATGTCTTTAATTTTTAGTTTTTAGTTGATGGTATACTGATCTCATATCAATTTTTAAAAACAATCATGAGTCTCTTAACTAATTCAATAGTTCGTCGATTCTAAGTAGTGGATATTTATTTTTAATCATCATCCTCCTGATCAATTGCCAATAATCTATACACATTCTTATAGTTTCATTTTTTTTTTTAATAAATAATCGAGGAACAGCCTAGGAGATGCGTTGGATCTAATAAAATTCTTATTCATTAATTCTTCAAGTTGAATTTTTAATTCATTTAATTCAGTATGGAAATATAATTCATACTTGGATAAACATCAATTGAGAATTTTCTCTCTCTGTCCAGAGGTGGACCAAGAAACTCTTCCTTAAACACATCCTTATACTCCTGAACAAAATTGATAGATGTACTGGATTTCTCGTCTGCAAGCTCGATTGCTATCTGCCACTCATTGACTAAATTGAATAGGATCGGAGAAGCTTGAGTCTATAAATTCTTCTTTTTCCACGATCAACTATAATTTTCTTCTCATAACATTCCATATTTACTTTGTTTTCACTAAACCAATTCATTCTAATATCACATCAAACCAGTGCATTGGTATCATAATTTAATCTATTGTAATCTCGTGTTCAACAAATCTAATCACACAAGATTCACAGCCACGATTTACAACTAACTCACCTCCTAATGGTGATTCCACATTTAAAGTGAATTATAAGGGTACAGTTTCTAATCCCAACGCATCAACTATAGATTATGCTTTCATGTATCAAAAGCACTCAAATAGATACACTCTCATCTATGGTCCCACTTGAAACTATGGACCCTAAGTGGCTTGGTCTAATGGAAGATGAAGGTACACCAGGAGTACTGAACTACTAACTCCCTAAGGTTTGGAAGTCAACTTCTCAATTTTTCATCCCATTGCCTAATGCCCTCACAACTCCATCAAAGATGTTGATTCTAATAGTACAATCTCAACTAGCTTGCAAAGTGTGTTATTAGCTATCAAACACTATATTTAGGCATTGTCACATATGTTAAAAATCAACTCTGATTATAACCCATGAAATGAAAGCTAAATCTAGAATCAAGTTCTTGTTTAGCTTTGAGTTTCTCTCTTACACAACTAGAAAATCTCAATCACTATGGTCTTCTTCTATCTGCGACAACTTCATTTACGTCATCAATTGCTTTCCTTTATCATAACTCTCTTAACAGTTTACAATTTACGACACTTAAATTTAATGTGTCTTTCTTTTGACAGAAGTAACAGTTTCTACAACAGCTCCTTAACTTTGATCTACTCTTCATACCTTGAATATCATCAATACCATTGTTGTTTGACTCTCTTATTCTACCCTAAACGGCATGTCCCTCTCCACGAGACTTGAATCCAATAGCAATATGCATCATCTTCTCATTTGATAACAAAGCAGCATATGTCAAAGTATCCAAACTATAAAAAATAGTCTCTCTGGAAGCACTATATGAAATATGCAACAAACACAGTAGAATCAACTTCAAATCCTCCTCATCGTACTGTATCCTGTAATCTCCAAATTTAAAACTAATTCCTTGAATGCAGCCAAGTGTTCTTTTACAAAACTACCTTCAATCAACTGCTAAGGATATCAACACTGCTTAAAATGTACCTTACTCGTAAGTTTCTTCATACACAACTTGTAACACCCCGGAAACCCACCGTGGTTCCCGGTTCACTAACTACACTCTTACTTGTAAAATCTGACAAATTTCGAGAAAATTTAAAACTTGCTTCCCCAAATCAAGACAACATCTTGAAAACGTTTAAAAGTGTCGCAGCGAAAGACTTAACCGAAATCAACTCAATTAAAATTTCAGGTTTTCAAAACATAAAAAAAAGGACTTTCGGTCGACTGCTAAAACCTCCAGTCGGCACTTGAACCGTTCTGCTCCCAGGGGTCGACACTCATGTTCACTGGTTGACACTTCATTTACCTCTGTTCGAGCCGGTCGACACCCGGTTACACCAGTCGACACCTTAATTCTCTCTGTTTCCATCAGTCGATTCTTGCGGTCAACACCTCCACCATTTTTACACTTACAGCTCGACACCCAGTTTGGCTCTGCTCCCGTAGGTCGACCCCCGCGGTCGACATTTGCCTAGTTCGGTCGACACCTACGCATACTGATCAACATCTTCGCCAATAGCCTAAACAAAACCCCAACTCACAAGAAGCCAAACGACGAAAACCACCGCCATTTAAAACCACAAAGTAAAACCTGTATTTTTAATCAAAATTCCCCCAAGTAGTTTTCAAAATACATTTATTGATGTTTAAAATATCTGTTTATACATCAGAATCTATAGACCAATTTCATATACACTTAACTCGGACTCGACAAAATACAACCCTCAAAACCTACCATCCAACCTCACTCCACGGGTCGGGTCGCCCTAACGAACGCCACTAGCCGGTACATGGTAGCACACCGCCAACTGTCTACTCCTACTGTCTGGGCTCTCATAACTCACCAGTAGGAATCTCTATACCTACATCACAAAACACACAACATAAGTCTAACGCTCAATAAGTAGTGCAATATGAAAAGTAAAATCGTCAATGCAATCCTATCGCATGCAGTCTCTACATTCTCTCTCATGTTGTCGTAACTTGTGCCGCGTTGTACAGCTGCACCATGGTGAGGCTGGACTCTCTCGCCACCCCACACCTTGGCACATCGTCATCGTCCCGGTTTCTCCAGTAACAAGGCCCACAAGCCGTACACACGTCACCCCACACAGCAACCATCCCAGGGGAGGCTGGACGCACTCGCCACACCACCTCCTGGCACGTCACCACCGTTCCGGTTCCTCCAGTAACAGGGCTAGAGTTGCTCACCACCACACACACACTGCAGCAGCCATACTAGGGTGAGATAGTACGCACTTGCCACACCACCCCCTAGCACGTCGTCACCATCCCGGTTCCTGCAGCAACGGGGCCAGAGCTGCCCACACACATCGTTTCCACCGCCACGCGTCACACTTCACGTTCGCACATAAAACCATGCTCAAATTCATTTTCGTTACTCTTTTCAAAACATGATGCATGACTGAAACAAAACATGCAAAACACACAATACACCTCCTATCGTCTTATGGTGTAGGCACATAAGGGCAATGCACATGCAAACACTACTTACTTGGCGTCCTAGTTTTCTATGGTCCTCGTTTCTATCACTTTCTCGGGTTCAACCTATCACATAACCAATTCACATTAAAACTCATCTCACAACTCATTCTACATATAGAAATTACGGCTACTAACTCAATCCATCAAAGCCCAACTAAAATAGCTCCCTAACCCAACTCAGCCAAAAATCAACCTAACTTCAATCGCGCATAACATTTGCGTTGGTTATCGAAATCATTCGATTCCAGCGGCTAAAAGTTCCACTCATAACGTAGTTTAACATACAAAAAGCTTTTCTAAAACAAACGTTCGTAGCTAGGGCAAAAATTCAAGAACAGTTCCGTTTTATGGCTTAAAATCCTACATTCTCGGTTTCTCACTCAAACTCGCTCACTTCCTCGCCAATCCATCGCATTTATCATCAATAACCCACAACAATCAATAATAAACCCTAAAACCCTAAATCTCTATCAACCAAATTTCTCATCGAACTCTACCCCTAACCAAAACTAAACCATAAACTACTTAAAATCTACCTTACTGTTGAAATGGAGGAGAAAACTAAGAACGGCGTTGGCTAAACGTCGCTGAAAGGGAAAAATTGAAGGAGGATAGGGGGAAAGAAACAGGGGGGTTTTCACTTCTCTCCTTTTTTTTTCTTTTAAATAATATATAATATAATTAAACCTAATTATCTTTTCACCCTGAACCTTTAATCGTTTATACAAACGGTCATTTTATCCGTTTTCGGTCGGAATCTTATAATTTTCTCTTTGCCATTGGTCTCAAAATAATCTTTTACTTAACGGTACAAATTTTCGGCTCCCAATTCTGACTTGAACTCTGCTATTTATCATCACGTGAATCTGAAAATTATATAACAAAAATTCCAGGTGTTACATAACTGCTCCAAGTTTTACTATAAATCAATGGCAATTTTCTCATTCAAAATGTCATGTGAAATTTGATTAGACAAATGCATATAGGGCGATCCTTTAGAATTTTCTCCTCTTCACTCTAAGACAAGATCATTTTATCGACCTTTAACAACGCATCATCTAATTCCATATGCTTGAGCACATTTCACATCTTTATCTGCCATAATAGAAACCTTGTGTTCCAATTCAACAATGAGATATCAAATTTGAACAACCTCGTCGTACAAAATAACAACTTCAATAAAATATTCAATTTAAATATTTGAAGCCTAATCAACAAGATCTCAAACGATAACAAAATCAATTCCCAAAACAAAATAAATCCATCCAACGAATCACAGATATGATATCTCAAGCAATTTTAAATCACCCAAAAAATTCACGAATTCAAGATAACTGATAAATATTCCACTGAATCAAAAATCAGAGTTCAAATATTTCCAATATTAAAACAAATAAGGCTCTAAACTTTATAACCCTTGAATTTCACTGTCCTACCAAAAGAAAAAAAAGGTTTGGCGAGCAGATCAGAACTTTCGGCGAATAGTCGTTGGCCACTGAATTGGCTGGTTGGAAGGTTGCAAAGTCAAGCAACGACTGGTTCCCTTCACAGTTGGAGACAAACACAACATCAGCTGGTGGTGGCTTCTGTGTGAACGGCGATAGTACGGTGTCTAATTGGACACTAAGAATGGTAGTGGTGTGAAGGCGAACAATGCAACGCTTCCTTCTCTAGACAACATGATCGAAAGGACGACAAAGAACCACGACCGGTAGATCCTTCCTCTATGAAACTCAATTGTTTTGTTGCGTGCAACAGCCACAAATCGAAGGTGTGGCTTATTCTACAAGACGCCTGGCAACTTTTGAGATCGGTCGAATTCTCTTGCTTGAAAACGACAATGCATTGGTGTTGCTTCTTTTTAATCGGTAACAATGGCATTCTATGTAATAACCCAGAAATTTGGATTTTTAAATTAAATTTCTGAAACTTTTAATTTAATCTCGGTCGGAGATTTGAGAAATATTTCAACGGAAAAATTAAATTATAAAACTCGGAGCCTACTTTTGTGATGGTTTCTGTAATTTAAAGTCGGCAGGTCGAGAATTCAATGAAATTACGGACGCTAAAAACACGTGAGTGCGTTTATGTAAATTGTTAATTGTTTGAATTAAATAAATAAATAATATAAAAAATATATATAACAACCGAATGGCTTCGGGAAGAAGCCATTTGGCTATTACAAACAGTGCACCCGAGTGATAGAGAGAGCGACGGAGAGTGGAGCGTAATCGTGTGCTGACATCCGAGCTCCGATCGGCAGCCGACTAGGGTGAGCATGAAAGGAGAGCTGCAAGCGAGTGCTACTACTCCGATAAACCGAAGTCATTCGGTTTCAGCAACGCGAGCTTCCGAAGACAGAGAGTCCGAGCGCTTTCTGCCGACGACCGCGAAGGGTAGGTTTCCGACCAATTCTGCAATCGACGATTTGGGCGCCTTATTGGAGTCCTTCTTCTCCCGTTGTGTGCAAAACAACATTGCTCGGTAAGTCTCTTTCTCCCTCCCTCTGCTGTCCTGTCCGGTTTGGCCGAGTGTGAGGTTCGGCTTCCCTCCCTTTCTGTGAAATTGGCCGCAATGTTGAGGGGGAGGTGCCGTGAATTGAAGGGGGAAACCGAAGGTGAGCCCTGTCGGTTTCCCTGACTTAGCCGAGCTTGGTGCTCGGCCTCCTTTCAATTTTCGTAAGCTTTGCCGAAATGTATGAGGGGAATGTGACTAGTTGTGTATAGGAATTGTGAAATTCGAATTGAAATCAAGAATCGGACTTTTTTTATTTTGGGCCAGCTTCTGTTTTTGGCCGTTTTGGCCTACGTTCGGTTGATTGTTTTAAATCTTGTTTTAGTGAGTTAAAATAGGTGGTTAGAGGAACGTATGGCAGCTGGAATCGTTCGATTCTGATATCCGATGCAAAAGTTATGCGAGTCGGAAGTTTATGACAGATTTTGGTCAGAGTCAAATTAGCGAGCGTTTTTCATAGAATTTCGACATGTGATAGTAGTATAGCCATTTTTTATGTGTAAAACTAGTTACGAGTGAGTTTGGGTTGAAGAGAAACGAAAATGTGAAATTGGATAAAAATGGCAGATTCGGTTTTTAGTGTTTTTCACCTGTCTGCGGCTTACTGTTTTAAAATCCGTCTTAGTAGGTTAAACTAGGTTCCTGGGAGGATGTTTAGGCACCTGAATCACGCGATTCCATTAACGGACGCAAAAGTTATGGGCGTCTGAACTTTATGCTGGTTTTCGGCCGAACCAAACCAATAACCCGTTTTAGTTGGAATTTCATGAGTGTAGTTAAGGAAGGTTATTTTTAGCTATTTGGTAAATTTTGAGATAAATACTGATGAGAGATTGGTTGTGTTTTAGGTTGAGGCTTTATTTTGGCGAAGCTGTGCGTCGAGCGAGCTTAGGACACCAGGTAAGTAGTGCATGCATGCGTTTTGCCCAAGTGGGCCTACACTGTAGAACTTTAGGGTTTATGTGATTGATTGTGGTGTACGTGCGTATTGTTTGACATGCATCATATTTTAAAAACATAAACAAAAATGGTTTTGAGCATGTTTTAAGTATGTGGTGAGACATATGGCGGTGGTACCGCAGATCCTGCTAGTGTGCGGGCCCGTGCTTCACCAGTCGCAGATTCTGCTCAAGAAGTGGGCCGGCTGGACTATCATGCGGCGTGAATGTGTCGACGGTGAGGGTGATGGGCAGTGGTATCGCGGATCCTACTAGTGTGTGGGCCGGTACAACACCAGTCGCGGATTCCGCTCGAGGAGTGGGCGGCTGGGCTGTCGCGAAACGTGTGTATGTGGCAACTGTGGCCTTGTGCTGGGGAGGCTGGGACGGGGGTGACGTGTGAGGGTGTAGTGTGGCGCGAGGTACACCCTTACCCTGAAGTGGTTGCCGTGTAGTGATGAGTGTGTGTAGCTTGTCAGCCTCGTTGCTGGGGAGTCCGGGACAGTGGCAACGTACCAGGGTGTAGGGTAGCGTTAGGTTCCTCCTTACCCTGGTGCGACTGCACTACGCGTCACAGATGTAACAACATGAGTGTGAGTGTAGAGACTGCATGTGATAGGATTACATTGACGGCTTTTACTTTCATATTACTTACTGAGCGGTAGGCTTATGATGTGTGTTCTATAGTGTAGGTGCTGACGACCTTACTGGTGAGCCTCGAGAGCCTAGTCCTGAGGCAAAGGATGGTTGGCAGCATGCGACCGAGCACCGGATGGTGGATTTTGTTAGGGTGACCCGACCCGTGGGGATGGTAGGTGGTGGCTGGGTTCGTTTGCGGGTATTTTTCTTTTGCTATGTTGATGTACAGTCGATGAGATGAATTGTACATGCGTCAGTGTGTAGGTGTATATGGAGTGCGTGTGATTTTGGCAGCGTACCCATATATTTTACATGTAGGAGCTTAGAATTGCTCTATATTGTGAATTTTCTTCATTTGCATTTGATGGATTTTCATTGTCTTCATACTCTGATTTTGTTATGGTGATTTCTCTGGATGATTGATAGATATTTACTGTTGGTGTTTGGTGAACTGTGTGCAGAGTTTAAATTTTTGGGATAGCCAGTTTTTAGGCGTTACTCTGTCGAAATTTCGGGAGAAGGGTTGGGAGTCGAAAGGATATGGAATAGGTTGAGATGTGTACAGTGAATGCTAGAGAAATGTAGATGAGCGTGGGAGTGCGGCGTGATCGCAGTTGTGCGGGCACGCGGCCCTGCAGGTACTCACGAGTCCTGCGGCGCCGGGTGAGGGCGTGCGCGCGGACGTGTTGTACAGCAGCAGGGTGCGTGGGGCACGCGGCGCTGTGAGCGTGCACGAGACGCAGTGACGTTGAGTTGGCGCATGCGGCACCGCGAGGGTGCGCGCGGGGTGTCGAAGTGGGGACGTGAATGCGCGGCACTGGATTGTGTAGTTCGTGGGGTGCGTTGGATTCTTTCCTAGGATTTCAAGTCTTACCGTTTTATCTTAAACTATTTTAAATGATTTTCTTTTCCACTGCGTAGTTTTTATATTGAGGATTTCGTGTTCCCTCTTTGGGACGCGAGTTGTTTTCGAATCGAGTGGAAAATTTTTCATACTCACAAATGTTCTATGAAGATGTTTTGAAAACGAAAGTGCTATTAAATTGAGTGAGTTGTTCAAGGTTCAGTGGTGTCATAGTGTGTAGTGTGTTGCACTGTAGCGCACCGGGAACGTGGGGTTTCACGGGGTGTTACAGTTATAGTATCATAGCCACGGGGTCGACGTCGTTCAAAGGATTACCTAACACTGCCAGCCGCTGCACGGGAGCACTCCACCAACTGTAAGTGTTTAGATTTTAATTTATTGTAATACTAATGTGATCTTTGTATATGTTAAAGGTAGAAAATGTCAGGAGATGCGAGAGGTAGAGGTAGAGGTAGAGGGCGACCACGACGAGAGGCGCCTCCTAGAGCTGTAGGCGACATGGATGATACCGTCCGGCAGCTTACCGAGTTAGTCCACTGTCAGTCTCAGCAGTTGGAGAGATTTATGAACAGGGACGACCAAGGTCTTTCTAGCGCCCAGGGTTCGTCTGACAGAGGGGGTGACAAGCTGCATAGACTTAGACCCCCGACTTTTGACGGGTCATCTCTGGATCCTCTCACTGCTGAAGAGTGGATATGGAACATGGAGAGGATGGTAGGTTTTGCCAAGGTAGAGGAGCAGGAGAGAGTTTCTAGTGCGACATTCTATCTTGCCAAGGATGCGAGCCATTGGTGGGATATTGTAGTGGCCACGAAAGATGTGGAGGCCATGACCTGAGAGAAGTTCAGGTCGGTGTTTTTCGGCAAGTATTTCAGTCATTCTGTTAGGACATAGAAGATGGTGGAGTTTGCGCAGTTGAGGCAGACCGGCACTATGGCCGAGTATGTACGGCAGTTCGAGGCCTTGTCGCGGTTTGCAGGGCATTTGGTGAGCCTCGATGAGAATAAGGTACATCAGTTTGTGCAGGGTCTGAAGCCGAATATCTATACAGGCATACGAATTGCGGGGACCCAAGGCATGCCATACAAGGAGGTGGTAACGAAGGCCCTTGACATTAAGGAGGCTCGGGCGAAGCTTCCTAGTTATCGGAAGGTACCCAAGGAGCATTCTCAGAGATCATTCAGAGAGTCTCTACCACAGTCGAGCAGGGAGGCGTCCGTGCAGAAAGGCCTGAAAAGGCCTAATGACAGTTCACGCAGCTAGGGGAGCACTAGGAGTCCGCTGGTGTCGGGACAGTTTCTAGTGTGCTCGAAGTGTCAGAGGAGCCACCCGGGCGAGTGCAGAACGGGCCCAGTGCGGTGTTATAACTGTGGCGAGGTGGGTCATATGTCCAGAGAGTGCCAGAAGCCGCATCAGAACCGCTGCTTCAACTGCAATAAGGTAAGACTCTTTGCCAGCAGATGCCCCAGCTGCGAGCAGGGCGTCAAGTAGAGCTACACCGAGGGTCTTTGCCCTTTTTGAGCCAGATGATGTTGCCCAGCCATCAGTGATTGCAGGTAACATTTTTGTTTCTGGTGTGGCAGCTTATACTCTGATTAATACGAGCGCTACACACTCGTTTGTATTGACGGACTTTGTTGTTAAGGCTAATTTGGAGTTCAGTCTCGCCGAGCGACATTATGATGTGACCTTGCCATCAGGGGAGCATTTGTATTCAGAACAGGTGGTGCGGGGCAATGTTGTGACAGTGGGGAGGAAGCAGTTATATGCCGAGCTAGTCATACTCCATATGAGCGGTTATGAGGTGATCTTGAGAATGGATTGGTTGTTCAGACATCATGCGGAGATTGACTGCAGGACCAGAGAGGTTTATTTCCGGCCCCTGGGCAGGGAAAGCTACACATTTAAAGCAGGTAAAGGTCTTGCCAAGATTTCTGCTATCTTTACTCGTCAGACTCCACGGTTGTTGGGCAAGGGTTGCCAGAGGTTTTTGGCAAGTGTCGGGGATGTGCAATCACAAGGTAATACTCGGATACAAGATATTCTTGTTGTACAGGAGTTTCCGGAGGTGTTTCGTTATGATTTGCCTGGGTTGCCCCCTTGACAGGTAGATCGAATTCGAGATAGATGTTTTCCCAGGTGTCGAGCCGGTGCGCAAGAACCCGTACAGATTAGCATCTACTGAACTTAAGGAGCTGAAGGCTCAATTGGAGGAACTGACGGATAAGGGCTTTATACGCCCTAGTTTTTCACCTTGGGGAACGTCAGTTCTATTCGTCAATAAGTAGGACGGATCCCTACGTATGTGTATTGTCTATTGGGAGCTGAATAAGTTGACGGTGAAGAACAGGTATCCATTGCCGAGGATTGACGATTTGTTTGATCAGTTACAGGGTGCCCGAGTGTTTTCTAAGATCGACCTGAGGTCCAGCTATCATCAGTTGAAAGTGAAGAAAAAGGATGTGCTGAAGACGGCCTTCAAGACGAGGTACGGGCATTTTGAGTTCTTGGTTATATCTTTCGGGTTGACCAATACCCCTGCAGCATTCATGGATCTGATGCACCGAGTGTTCAGGGAGTACCTGGACAAGTTTGTGATTGTGTTTATCAACGACATTCTGATTTACTCGCAGAGCGAGGAGGAGCACAGGGAGCACCTGAAGATCGTATTAACTATTTTGAGCCAGCATCAGCTGTATGTTAAGTTCTCGAAGTGCGAGTTTTGGTGGACAGGATTCACTTCTTGGGGCATGTTATCTCCTATGAGAGTATTTCAGTTGATCCAGGAAGGTTCAGGCTGTAAAGGAGTGGTCACGGCCGACCAATGCTAGCGAGATACGCAGTTTTCTGGGGTTGGCTGGATATTATCGGATTCATTGAGGGGTTCTCTAAGATCTCGGCTCCCTTGAACCAGCTGACCAGAAAGAATGCGAAGTATGAATGGACCGACAGGTGTGAGGATAGCTTCCAGACATTGAAACAGAGGTTGACTAGCTCCTATACTAACGCTGCCCGTGGAAGAAGAGAAGTTTTGCATTTATTGTGATGCCTCCATGATCGGTTTGGGGTGTGTTTTGATGCAGGGTGGGAGAGTCATTGCCTATGCCTCTAGGCAGTTGAAGGCTTACGAGCAGAATTATCCCACTCACGATTTAGAACTAGTGGCAGTTGTATTTGCACTAAAGATTTTGAGGCATTATCTTTTATGGACAGCAGTGCGAGATTTACTCAGACCATCAGAGCTTGAGGTACATTTTCACGCAGAATGAGCTGAATTTGAGAAAGAGAAGATGGCTCGAGCTGGTCAAAGATTACGATGTGGAGATCAGGTACCATACGGGAAAGGCGAATGTAGTGGCGGATGCCTTGAGTCGGGTGACAGCCCCGACTTCTGCCATGACTGCGATAGTGCCTGTTGAGTTGATGACAGAGATGCAAAGTTTTAGCCTAGAGGTGGTTGCTGATCTGGCCGCCACTCTTTCGGCCTTGTCGTTAAGGCTGACTATTCTGGACAGTATCAGGCAGACTCAGGAGACTGACTCGGAGTGTAGCGAGCTGAAGGCGAGTATGAAGGCCAGGCCTAATTCTGAGTTCAGCTATTCAGAGGACGGGATTCTGAAATTTCGGGATAGGTGGTACGTCCCGAAGGATGAGGAACTGAGGAGGGATATATTATCAGAGGCCCATTCATCTTCTTTCTCTATGCATCCGGGAAGCACTAAGATGTACAGGGATTTGAAGCAGCACTATTGGTGGCCTAACATGAAATGAGCAGTGGCCGAGTATGTTGAGACCTACGTAATTTGTCAGCAGGTGAAGGCGAAACATCAGCGACCGTCCAGGATGCTCCAACCATTGTCACTACCGGAGTGGAAGTGGGAGCGGATCATGATAGATTTTGTGGTGGGACTGCCAAGGACTGCTAAGGGCCATGATGCTATCTGGGTGATTGTAGACAGGTTGACGAAGTCGTCTCATTTTTTGCCTGTGAGAATGATGACTTATACCATGGATCCGTTTGCTCAGTTGTATATTCAGCAGATAGTCAGACTTCATGGGATTCCGGTGTCGATTGTTTCAGACTGGGACCCCAGGTTCACGTCCAAGTTTTGGAGGAGTTTGCATAAGGCTATGGGCACCAGGTTAGATTTCAGTACGGCCTTTCATGCTCAGACCGACGGGCAGTCAGAGCGGACTATACAGATTCTAGAGGATATGCTCCAGGCCTGTGTGTTGAAGTTTCAGGCGACTTGGAGCAAGTTCTTACCGTTAGTGGAATTCTCGTATAATAACACCTACCAGTCCACCATTGGTATAGCGCCGTACAAGGCACTCTACGGAAGGAAGTGCAGGTCGCCATTGTATTGGGATGAGGTTGGGGAGGCCCGATTGATAGGTCCTGAGATTTTACAGCAGACTGTCGACAAGATTTCTGTGATACGGAAGAGGATTGAAGCGGCTCAGAGTCGACAGAAGAGTTATGCTGATCAGAGACGTCGGGAGTTAGAGTTTAATGAGGGCGACGAGGTTTTTCTGAAGGTCTCGTCGTTCAAGGGAGTGGTAAGGTTCTGAAAGCAAGAGAAGCTTAACCCTCAGTTTGTGGGACCATTCCCGATTGTCAAGCGGATTGGGAGAACTGCGTACCAGCTTCAGTTGCCTGTGTCGATGGATGTCATCCATAATGTTTTCCATGTCTCGATGCTGAGGAAGTGTATGCGCGATCCCTCTCAGGTAGTGCCGCAACAAGATATAGAGATCCAGCCGACGCTGTCCTACGAGAAAAAACCAGTGAGGATCTTAGGATCAGCTGTGAAGGTGCTGCGCAACAAGGAGATTCCGCTGGTCAAAAATTTCCTCTTTTTTTAATTTTCTTTTTCCTTTTCCAAAAATTGCAATTTTACTCTAAAATTGCAAACCTGTAACCTATTCGATACCTCCAATAAATCGAAATTTGATTTTCAGAAACTTTCAATGTAGCTTTGATGTCAAGCGTTGAAAATTTATTGGAACTCTTGAAACCAGAGCTTTGATACCAACTGTTGAAAATCAAATCCTAATGAGAAAAAAAAAAATGTATCAGGAACATCAAGATTTACATGGAAAACCTTTTCAAGGAAAACCATTGGCAAAAGAGATATTCGCTATTGAAAATGAAGGTACAACAGTTTCATTGAATTTGGTGACTCAAGCATCAATATGTAGAAAAAACTATAAAACCATAAATATTGAAACATAGACCCAACCTAACCCAACGTAACTATAATTTGGGTCACATCGAACTCTAACAGTATATAGCAATAGTTTTTGAAATTCACCCCACATATGACTTATGAAGCTTATTTTAGTTAAAATAGTTTTGAATGTAAATCTATGCTTGCATTTTTTTTTTTATCTGCTCATGGTTTTAAACTGATAGAATTATTATATCATTTTTCTTATGCATTGGATATAGTTATAGGATTATTATTGAGTTTAATCGCTCACTCCAAAAGACTACTTATTTTTTTGAGACAAAAACCACAGTGATGAGGAGAAGTTGCAACGATCCGACCCCCACACTAGGAAGATCCACGAATTGTACGGTGTAGCCCACCACACTAGGCAAGATTCGTGAATCGTCGGCCAAGGCCACACACTAGTGATATCCGCGAGCTGTGCTCGTAACCTTTCCCCCCCTCTGGATGAGGGAGTTTCATGTTTTCGCCAGCTCTCGAACCTTGCACCTCCAGGTACTTATACCAAGGGTTACAAGAGCTGGTACCACTTAAGGTACTAACGACCCTCGAGAATCGCCACAATTCTTGACATAATTTACAAGCACTTTAAGACGTTTTGGGCGTAATATTTTTTTTTTATCCCAACACCTATTACACTTCACGACATTTACACTTCAACCCTTATATCTAACCTATCAAACATCACCTAAATACCATCAATATGACAACCCTCTAATCCATGCGAAAACTTGAGATACGAAGCGGAAATTTTAAAAATAAAACGCATGGATGTATCTAAAAACTGGACATATTCATATAGACGAAATGACTCCCAAACAATTTCAGTACTTTCAAATTCTTAAAACATATCTATACATTCTACCCAAAAGACTGTAAAAAATCTACATAATACATTGAAAAAAATCACCCACGAGTCAAAATGTCGCCTGACTGCCACAACTAACCCCGATGAGCCCGTTCCTCCAACTGTACCTATTCATCAATTTGAGGCTTGAAGTCCTCATCAGTATGATTAGTACCTACATCACAAAGTTTAACTAATGAGTCTAACGCTCAGCAAGAGCATATCAATGCTATAAAATGCTCGTGCTATGCACGATCGTTTCCAAAACTGTTCATACTTTACATTTCATTTAGTTCCAGTGACATGGTAGTTAAAGGGGCGTGTTAGGGGAGTAGGCTGAATAAACATGTCATGTATCCTTCCGGCCCTGATTAGCTACAGGATTCACAGAGTTTTAACCGCCCCCTAGCCCACCCAATGGTAAGGATACGCAGGACTTACAATGGACGATATCGTATACCATTTCCCGTTCCATAACTTAATCGATACATTACATAACATAGCAACTTAATCGATACATTACATAACATAGCATTTTCTTATCTTTCTTCCATGAAACATGTGCATAAAACATTTTACATGATTTCTCGAAAACGTGATGCATGAACATACAAGTGTGCATATAACATATTACATAACCTCAATGCATAATAAAGACAATCTTCAATGCATAACATAGACAATTCCTCACGGCATTTCAATAAAACAACTCACTTAAGTCTAAACATCTACTAATAACATAATTACCCTTCATTCATACCCCATAAAAGCACATTGACCTACTACCTTTGTGATATAGGCCTTAAGGGCCAAACACATGCAATATAAACTTACCTATGATCTTTTAGAATTTAAGCAATCTTAATGTTTTTCTTGGACTTCAGAACCTAAACATGTGTATTGAGCTCATTAATAACATCACCAATGCATTAACCAAATAACTAAGCATATCATTCAATTCAAGTAATCCTCAAGCATTAAGCATCCAATTTAACCAATTCAAATAGTTCAAGCATAGTACAAACCAAAAAAAAACAACCAATTGAAATACCAATTCTCGGAATTAGTCTGAAATTCAGTTCAACTTCAAATGATCATAACTTTTTAAATTTTTATCTGAATTCGATGATTCAAAATGCTATGAAAATCTTAAAATGTCTAGTTTAGCATAGAATCATCCATTTTTCAAAAGAAAATCAGAAACAAGAGCAGAATTCCAAAAACCGAACTGCTCCTGAAATTTCCAGTTTTTGCACAATAAATTTAAAAATTCATAACTTAATCAATTCTTAACAAATTCTCTTAATTCCAACGCCAATCTTTCACTTAAAGGGTCTAATTTCACATATTAGAATCCTTTTTTTAAGACCAAAACACTGGGTTGGCCGAAAATACCAAACCCTAAAACTGTTCTGTTTCTGTAAATTTTTCAAACAATTTTTCCAATCTTGCATATACATGCACACCCATCCATTATCCATCAATCTTATTCCATTGAATCATCATATAACATGTTTAAACCATCAAATGAGAAGAAAAATGAAGAGGAGTTTCAGAATTTTCGTTGCTCAAAACCCATCACAAAAAATTCCATTCAAAACTCCAAATAAACATCAATTATCCTATCTAAATTATAAATCATAGTTTTTCTTATCTTAAACCTTCACAGAAGGAGTTTAAATGAGGAAGAAAACGTCAATGGAGGAGGAGTGGTTGTATTATCGTGAGATAGAAGAAGAGGTTAAGTAACTTTTTGTTTTAATAATAACTAACCCCCCCTTCAACTTTGCTTAGTTCTAATTTCATCCCCACCTTTTCTCTTCTTTACGTTCAAATCCCTTCTTTCATTTTGGTCAATCACTCGTTCTATCAAAATCTCCATCCAAAATATTCATTACACTAATAAGCTACATGTACGTAATATTTTAGAGACAATTACATGGACAGAAAAATTTAAGTGTTACAAAAGTGGATCTTTTCTTTTGGTGAGAACTTATTTATTTTTCTCTCTTCTCACTTTGGTTTGTATAATTATATTGGATGTTACATATTTTACTTTTTTACACATTATTTATTTCGATGTATTTTATTGCATTATTCTATATTTTGTGATCATTATATGGACTTAAGTCCATCTCATATAGGTGATTGCTCTGGAGTTAGTTTAAATCTTTTGCTGTGAACCATAGACTATATCTTGGTCTAGGCGATAAGGTCTCTTTTAGAATTAAGTCGTTCAATCTGCAATTTCTAATTCAACTCACCATTGGGTCATGACAAATTCTCAAATGAGAATTAGGTAGAGGGACAAAGAAGTTTATGTACTAATTCGCGCCAGTTGAAAAGAAGCATGTTAGTTATTCTGTTCAATTGTAACTCATGCCATCATTATGGCAACAACCATAACAATTTAGGCAAAGTTTTAAAGATTGCAACATACCTTAATTTAAATCACTAGGTTACGCAGGCTCCCTAATCAATCTTGGCAAAAGTTTTGGAGGCTAAAATGTTAAATTAAAAATTAGAAAAAAGAAACCGCACTCAATTATATAAACCCTCTTTAGTGTTATTAAAATTGATAAATATTCCATATTTGTATGTGTGAATAGGGTTGGAAAGCTTTATCACGAGTAATGCTATAAAAATACTACAAATTGAGTGAGAGTTAAATTTAGGGATTTAATTAACAATTAAACTTTGATAACATAAAAGACTAATCAAATTTTTATTTTATTTTATTTTATTTTATCATTACTAACAATAATTTAAAACTCATTGTCTCGCTAAAAAAAATTTGATGAACACGAGTACTTAAGAATCTCACTCCTAGTCATTTGATAATTTGCATAGTCAGAATCCTAAGTACTCAGCCCAAACGACTGAGATTTGCTGCCATTTATTTGTAAACCTAAATCCCAACTCATTACTCGACCACTCTCCCTTTCCTCTTCTCTTGTTTGTCATTGTTTTATCGAAGTGGGAACTGGTAGAGAAAGAGAAAGCATGGTGTTAATCTCCCTTTTACTTTCTTCAAGATTTCTCGCTGTCTCCCTGCCCTTTTTAACACTATGCTGTAAACTGAGCTGCAAATTGGGTAATGCTTTTCCTTCTTCTGATTCCTCTGCAACGATGTTTTTTCTAGTTTCCAGCTTTACTTCATTTCTTAACAATGGTGGTCCTTGAACGCTGCGAAGAATCTGTAATCAGAAATTCAAACTTTAGCTGAGATATAAGTCTACTTGCTGCAGAAAAATGCACGAAAAGATATATCAAGAAAAGGACATTGTACAAACTTTAGTAGAATGATTCATAGTTTAGGCATGAGGGATGCTTTCTCACGTATGTGTTAATAATACAAATGATTAAATTAACTTCAATCTATTCATCTAAATTTTTTAACGTTGATAGTAATTTATCATGATACCAAGACAGAAGAAATATTAAATAATTAAAAAAAAAAACTGTAAATGCTAGCACATTTTAATATCCAATATAAATTTTTGTAGTCCGCAAATTTGAAGATAAAGGTAATAAAGTCAAATAGCAATTTTCAAACTAAAAAGATTCTCCATGAATATTAGTCCCATCAGTTCCTTATGGGTACTGATAATTTAGACTGACCTAGCAAATCCCACTTTTTTCTTTGGTTTGAAATTTAGAAAAGGCCAACTGAAAAACAAAAAATTGAAAATATAATATTAATTTACTTACAAATTTGACTTTGTAGATGTAGTGTGGGTTAAAAGAACTTGACTTGATAAGGAAAAGCAAAGCATTTACCTCAAGAGTAGAATAGGGTTGAGGTTTGGGTTGGAAACTACTATTGAAGATGAGGAATGGAGAAGTATGGGGCCGAAATGGGTGGCCGGAGGTTGTCATGCTCCAGATAGAAGTTTCTGTAGGTGCTTCACCTTTCATGGAGTTTCCCATTAATATTTCATGAGGAGACCAGCTGTTTTCTTTGAGCAACCTTCTTGATATTTCATCAATGGAGTTATACGTATTTGAATGCATTAGCTTGTTTCCATTTCTAACGATAACTGGGTCAGCAGAGCTCATGTTAATCTTTGAGTCTATGTCCAATACAGAACTTGACGCCCATGGTTGCCACCTATAGAGAGAGATAGAGATTAATCCCCGGAAGGAAATACAAAGCGACCCTAAGCAATAATGTTAAAATGATTGTTGGGAAATGATTGTTTTCAATTGAAATATTAGGAATTCAATTAAGTAATCATTAACGAGAATAAACAACAGGAAATAACGAAAAAATAAACTATTAAAAATTATTTATTTATTAGGAACCCTAAATCCTCAAATCAAAGTAGAACAAAAAAATTACTGAAAACTTTAGAGCAAAACTCACATATATTTATTGTTTTGTCACTAAACTAAAAGGGTTTTATACAAAAGCTACTGGGAAACCATGAAATATCATTTCTTAAATATTGGATGTGAAAAAACTTATTAATTTCAATCAAATATTTAAATGTAATTATTAAAAATGAGTGAGTGATGATTTAATGTTTATTTGATGGAGATAATAGAAGAAAATCGAGGAAATGATCTGTATACCTAGATGTACTAAGTCTGAGATCATAAGAATTTCTGGAGAGTGAAGACTGCAGATGTCTCCTTTCGTCCAATCTAGAGTTTCCATCATGATTGAACCTTTGATACAGTTGAAAAATATGATTTCTTCCTATCGTCGATGGCGATAAAACTAATATTTATGAATAAAAAGAACAATTAATATTAAGAACTTTTACAAAAGAATGGCGCCTCGGATTTCATCAATACAAAAAAATGTTTTACCTCGGCCGGATTCATCCAATTTCTTGGTCCGATACATCTAAATTACCCAACATATAAAATAAGATTATTGCACAAAATAAAGGAGCGTGACATTATAAAACAAGCTTGTCATAAAATCATAATATGATAAGGTAAATAAATACCTGCAAGTGGCTCTTTACATGGGCAATGCTTAGCCCTCTCACATTCATCATCTGAAGAACCAATTTAGGGGTTGCTCCTGTTTCATTATAATGAAATTAGGCTTAATTAGGCCAGTTAATTACTTTTAATAATTAATTTTAAAGTGTAATGATCAGACAAAACTACGTACTTTCTTGCCCGCCTAGCCTCTCAACAGCATTTACAAAAGCTAGATGAAGATCGGGAGTCCATCGAAGCCTAGGCAATTTAGATCGAACATACTGTCTGACGTTTGACTTTCTTTGACCTTTTTCCTCCGTTGAAGCATTGTTACAGCTTGAGTCACCACCCTCAGGAGAAGTCCTGTCTGCAACTGAGTAATGTCTGTACTGTTCGTTTATGGAGCTTTCATTCTCACAATCTTGAACTTCCTCGTTCAAGTCAAAAGAAGAACATTTTGGTGAAATAATCAAAGAGCTTTTTGGACTTCCATTATCGCGATGGTCTTCATCAGGTATCATGATTTCTAATTTCTCAACCCTAGATATTTCCCACATTTATGGAAGTAGTTGTCTCTTTCTTCAACTTCATCTGTTCAGTCCACTGAAAGGAAAGTCAGAAAAGCTATTTACAAACCCAAAAAACTATATAACGATGAACATTAAATGAATAATAGTTGCAATCATATTGATTGGAACCATATTTATCAAATTCAAAGGCAAACACTTCAAAGGAAAATATTTTATTCATAAAATAAAAAAAACAAAAAAACTATTGTATTGATATGCCTCTAAACAAATTACGGTGTTTTGACATCAAAGAAACCCAAGTACTCATCGAGCCAACATTTATAGATGATTTGAAACTTCCTCTGATACTTGAGCAAGTTCTTTCTAGTATCATGAGATTTCTCGCAAATCTTGGAATTTGCTCTAATTGATGTCATGTCTTTCATCGAAGAAAAACTCTTTCTGAAATCAAGGTTACATAAAACTTTGACACACTGAATATAATTGATAGAGGGAAGCTCGTGAATGCGATTAAATAATAAAAACAACATAAAACCAATAGGTAAGAAAATCAAACTGGATCTCTGTGGGGAAGAGATGACTAACATATGAATCTATTTTTAAAAGTTATGACTGTTAGGTCTATAAATTTATGCAGTTAAAGGCGAAATATATTTGAAAAAGGCGAGAAAAAATCTTCATCAATGAGATCAATTTTTTGTATGCTTCTGTTTCAAAAAAACAAAGATAAAAAGGAAATGAACAATGATATGATTAATTTATTTAGACAGTAATAAATCTCAAAATTGATTGCTATAGCTTCAGTGATTGCAAAGTAAACACATATTGAAAAACAAATTGCACTGAAAAAAAGATGATAATTAAGTGAAGTGTATACAAACCATTGATGGGTTGATGGAGAAGCTCTTCCACCTTTTCGTCGAAGATCAGATGTGATAGATGAAACATCAGATTTCAATCATGACGGCCTATACCAGATTCAGAACAAACATCCATTTGACCACAAGAGGAAAGCTATATTGGTTTCTGACAGGCTAGGTATAAACTCTAAGATCAATAGATCATTGTTCACTTTATATCATGAAACTCCAAAACAACTGAACTGAACTTATGAACATACAAGGAGAGAGAGAGAGAGAGAGAGAGAGAGAGCAATAAATGGTTAATATGGGGAAATATCAGAGTAGCAAAACAAATATTCTTGTATTGTATTATTATATGAATTAATTAAGGACCTCGAGAAGACAGTGGTCGGTCTCCACTTGATCTCTTTGATTATATTTTTAATCTTTTTCATGGTAATTACAATCTCTAATCGACTGTCAAAAATCATGTGACTTTCTCCACCCTTCTCCTTTTTATTTCTTCTTTTACATCTCTCTCTCTCTCTCTCTCTCTCTCTCTCTCTCTCTCTCTCTTCTCGGCCTGCTGCCATCAAACACCAATTCTCTTATGTATCCAAGATAAACTATCACATTTTATTTGTGCAGATTCTATTTATGGGCGAAGTGGTTTGGTTATAGTTCAATCCTCTTAGCTGGTCTGGTGTTTCTTACTTTCATTTATTGGTGGGGAAGGAACTCAGTCCAACAATTAGTAGAAATGTTATGATTGCAGCAATCAATTCAATTTAGATCTTGTGACCATATGTAAGGTTCTTCCTATGTTTTATGCAAATACATGCAAGTTAGCACTTTATTTTTGTTTTGTATTTTGTACCTGGGTTTATTCCTTTGTATAACCATCTTGTTCCTTTTTTAAAGAGTCATAGACACAAAAAAAAGGCATGATACACTATATTTGCTATTACGTGTCATGACTTGGAAGCAGACTAAGTCAAAAATATCAAGTTAAATGATCTGACTCTCAAAGAGTAATCAACATCTCTATCCGAGGTTTTGATCCATGATTCGCATCAAAAGATTTAAAACCTAAATTTTATAAGGTATATTTCACACGAGATTGGTTAAAATTAGTGATTACGAGAATTTTAACAGCAATGCAATATAATCAAATCCTAAAGGAAAAAATTGTACAAAATAATTAAACATATTATACCAATATAAGTTATAGAGACCCAAAAATAAGAAAATGGAATAATCTTCACCATACAAAGTGGTGAACCAAAATTTAAAAACAATATAAAGTTGACCACCTTCGGAATTGGGGCTGGATTGCATTTTAGCATATTGGCTATATGATCGAAAATAACCTAAGAATAAGGTAAATTAGGTTATTAATAATTTTTCCTTGATTAACTTACTAATGTATATAAGTTCAAATTTAGTAATATTTTCAATTAATAAAATGAATTTTTCAAAGTTAAAACTTATAGTAAGCAAATTCTAAAGAGTTTATAGAGAATAGATGCAACTGAGTTATTAACGCAGTTTGGTCAATGTTGCCTACGTCCACACTTCAAGGCTTTTCCTTAAAGATTCCTCTCAATCTCAACTTATTGAGTTCACTCTATTAATTTTCTAAGCATCAATCAATGTCTTACAAGACTCTCCTTCAAAACATCACCCTTTATACATTTACAAATAATAATGAGATCGAAATATTGATGAATACAAATCTCTCACACTCTCAATGCATGCAATCGCAAGTTGATGAAATAGGAGAGATGAGAGATCAATTAAAAGAAGGGATTCTCAAGTTTTGATTCGGCAGTACTTCATTACAATTTTTAGATTTGGGGTTTTCATGAGCCTTCATTCTTGTATTTATAAGTATTTTCAGAAAACAGCTATTACGGTCGACACTTACTCTTGATCGGTCGACACTTTGTTGATGTTGTGTGATATTCTAAAAGTCGTTCAATAACTCATCCGAAATTTTAGCTTCCTGGTCGGCACTTTAAAACTCCTAGAATTCTAGATTTGATTCTGCAGCCGACATTGGCACTGTCTGGTCGACACTTCAAATTCTATGGATTTTCTCCACTATTTCCTGCAGCCGAGACTTGAAACTCTCTAGAATTTCTGCATCAATTTCTACAGTAAACACTTGACGCTTTTTGGAGTTTCGTGAATATGACTAGCGGTTGATACTTTAAAGGTATTTTTGCAAATATTTAACTTTAAATTCTAAAGATTTATTGAATACTGAAAAAACTTGAAAACACAAATTAGAAAGATTAGATACCCCTCTTAAAGGGTATTTTCAATGACAAACAATAGAAGAATATTTTCTTTATTTATTATTAACATAATCATCAATCAACAAAAGTTTGAAAAGAAAGATTAATCATAAAAAAAACATTAACTCTAAAACATACTTTAATTTAACAATCACCCGTTTTTGATAATGACAAAATAAATCCACAAGACTCCAAACTTATTTTAAAATAAATGTTCTCCCTTAATTGATGCACAATTTACTCACAAAAATACTAATTAAAGTTATACCCAAACAAAAGAGGTGACAAAATAAAAGAGAGTACGACCAAGTCAACCGCATAAACAGCCAGCATAAGTAAGGCCCCTAAACTAAATAATAAGTCTTGCAGAGAATGATCAGCCTAGGATGGAGGAGGATTGGAATCTTCAGTGAAGGAATGTGACCAGAAGTAGTAAGATAAATCGTCAAGTCTTTGGTCAATCATGTCAAAATGCAAGGTAGTCTAAGACTGATAGTTGCTAAAGGAGGTGGCCAGGTTAGAGATGCATGCAGCTATGTGACCAATCTTTTTTCAAGTTCCGAGAATGCACCTCTAGGAATGTTCGAACGATTATTTATTTCAACAGATGGAACATCAGGCAGCTCATGATTAGCCGGTTCCTCAATCTTCATAGATGGACCCGCATACGAAGATCCTTGATGAAAAGTCTTAAAGAATCATTCATCATCTTCATTCCAAGCAATGCACTTTCTAGCAATAGTGGATACAGTGTACATGTCAACATTGTTTAGTGACAACGGAATTTCAGTAGGAGGAATCTCCACCCCATCAAATTCGAATACTTTCATCAAGAGAAGGTTAAAGCGAAGAAATTTAGCTAAGTTACTGAAGACATTCCGTATACGATGGATAATAATATGTCCAACATTAAATCTTTCACGTCTTAAAAACTTGTAGAGGACATAGAAGTCCATACTGCTAATATGATCTCGATGACAATCTCTAGGTAATAAATTGTAAGTAAGTATATGGTGAAAAACTCTGCCATAAATGATCAAATCTTTAACCTTTGGTTTCACAGGCAAAGGTCCATGTGGATTTTTCATAATCATTCTCAAAATAAGTTTATCATAATACGTTTCAGTAGAACTGTCCACTACACATTCCAACAAATTATTTAACGAACGAGGGGTTAAATTGATGAGTTTTCTATACACATAACTCAAAAATTTTAAAGGACGAAAAGTGTACTCCATATTAGCATAAAACATATTAACCGGAGTTTCAAAATAGGAACCCTCTAACTTTTATAGCATATAAATTCTCAACATTTTACATGGTTCCTCCAAATGTAAGTCTAGAAGTTCAATAAAAAAAACCCTTCGAGATATAATCAAAGGTTTGAACTTAAAATTTGTGTCATACTTATCTTTGGAATCCTCATTTTGGAAAAATAATGTCGTTCATTTGGTGAAAGGATTAATGTTTGAACTCCAATTGGAAATCCCTATTTTGCACTTCACGGAACGACCATAGGTATGAAAGGAGGATATCATAGAGAGATAGAGGAGAAGAAGCAATTTTGACCTGAGCTCTGATACCACAACTGTAATGACCCATAATTCAATCGTTATTAACTTAACTTTTCGTAAAACTTTATAAAAAAAAATTTTTTTGAAATTATTGGGCATCTTTAATATGACTAAAAACGTATGAACTTCTTTTACAAAACATAGTGAAAAACACGCGTGAAATTTCCTTAAAACTTATTTTTTAAATACTGTTGCATGAACAGTGTACAGTGTCGATCGATTGCCCCTATTCGACGATTGATCGGTAACCCCTCTGATTTTCGATTCCCGAAAAAAAATTAGGAGGAGGGGGCCTCCTTTCCTTATTCTTAGCCATTTTTCCTCTTCTTCAATCTAATATCACACTTCCAAATAACAAATTCACCTATTGCATTTTATCCCAACAAATCATCCTACATATCATCTCAAACAGAATTAATCATATCGTCCTTAGAAACAAACAAAACAATAGAAAACGATTTCATTTCAATAAATCGTAGTAGAAGTCTTTAAAACAAAGATAACTCATTCTTTTAACTAAATCCAAAATCAAAGCTATTTTGATAATAAGCATCCCAACCCCTAAAATTCTTTTAGCGAAGCTTTTAAAACTATATACATGTAAACATGTACATTGTACCCCAAAATATTCGAAGAATAGTCCACAGGTCAAAATCGCTTCAACCACAACAAGCACACGCCATAGACATCCTCCATCAACTGTACTGTCAATCATCATGGGGCTTGTAGTTCATACCTATAATAATATCACCTACACCACAAAGTAAACTAATGAACCTAATGTTCAGCAAGTGTGTAAAATAAAGATGCATGCTCATGGATATGCTATGTTGTTCGTAAAACATGAACTTTATTTGCTCTTTATTTTCTTCCATAACATGAGTTATTGGGATCCTGACTCTACAGGGAGAACACCTTACTAGTTGTTTACCTGGCGGAATGACCAACTCGCTCTAAGAGAAGTGGAGTAGCGCACCTAACGATCCACCTGACGAGACGGGCAAACTCAATTCCCTTACCCACAATAACTATTTACGTACTTTATTTTACTGTATTCTTTCTATTCCGTTTACATGAAAACGTATGCATAAAACTGTTTTCTATGATTTAAAAAATCATGATGCATGAATGCATGTCATATACATATCCTCAAATGATGTAAGGGTAACATGAAATAAGCAAAGAAACAGATTCTCAATAGCAATAAAATCTAACAATATAAACTATCACTCTTAATAACTTCTACCCATCCAAGTATTTAAAAACCTATATAATCCTATTCTTAGCCATCAACGTCGTAAGTTTAAGGTGTAGACCTAATAGCCAAACATATACAACATACACTTACCTCGCGTTCTGAGCTCTATTTCGACAATTTGCACAACCTCCTCTTTGACTTGCAAACCTATAACATAGGAAATCAAACATTTGCATCAAAACGTATCCAATAACTTAAATGTCGGAATACCCCTGCAAATTGGCTACGAAATTCAAAATTTCATAACTTGAATACAATTATCCGAATCCAATAATTTCAACAACTATGGACTCCTTAAAGAGTCTATTTTACAATGATCAATTCATTATTCAAACAGAACGAACTCACTGAACCAAGAGTTTCAATTTCTGAACTATCCTGTAACATTCTATTTTGATCATTCATGCATTTATGTTATATTTACACCATATCCATTCATCAACATCCAATATATATCCTATTTGTTCATCAACATAAGTTAGGAAAAGAGAAAGACAACTTAATGTTGTGCATCCCAAGTTAGGGTATGGGATTCATACGAATCCTACAAAAACAATAAATCCCTCTACTCATCCAATGTATATTACACTTTTTGCATAAATACAACCAAACATAAAACTTACCTTAAAATCTCTTGCAAGAGAAAAAGCTTTTGGTGGAAAAATACGCAACCTTGGAGAAGAAGCTAAGGTGGGTTTTGAGTGTCTGTAGAATGAAGTTCTTATTCTTCATTAAGGAGAGAAGAATAAGATGATGACAGTTTGGGAATATGTCATCGTGGGGTTAGAGAAAGAATTTTTTTAACTTTTCTCATCTTTATCTCTAATTGTTAAAACTCAACAAAAATTTAGATTTAAGCCTAACTATCCTACTATTTTTTTTTGTTTAACATCCCTTGATTTGTCATCAACACCGTCTCCATCCAATGTCTCCCACCTCAATTTTATTTCTTCCTTTATTCTTTTCTCAAGTGTTTCCCAAACTAAAAACTAAAACCTTACTATTGTCCCTCAACACAATTTCCCTAATATATTAAATTGTAACATCAATTAAATTTCTACTATCCCTCCTTAACTCCATTAAATAGTAAAATAAATTAAATACTACAATTAAAGCATATGGTAATTTTTTTTTTTTCGACTATTACATTAGGTCACATGTTGGTGATCGGTCGAACATGCAATAAAAACTTCTTGTATGACACATTGATCTAGATGATCGTCGAGCGAGCTGGGATTCGGTTACCAATTGGTGAGCCAATGAGAGCACAGAGATCCATCGATATGCTTGATAGGCTCTAGATGAGCCTCATTAAAGTTGACAGTACTTGGCTCTTCAAGAGCGACCAGAGGCTCTCCACCTCTCGGGATCTTTCTACTTAGGCCTCTTTCTCTCGAGATGTGCCCATGGAGGATGCTACCACGTAGCCATTGTCTCCCCAGACGGCTAGTATGTTGGACAAGATGGAGCATAGAATCAAGTTTCTCGCAAAGACGACAAGCTCATAGTGGGACAAAGAGACATAATAGAGTTCTAGAGAAAGATGATTGAGTCTCAAAGAGAGCTAAGGCAAATCCAGATGGATTCGAATGAGGATGATGACGACGATCTCCCACCATTGTAGAGTTCATATTTTGTGTTTCATTTTGTGTACTTTACTTTATATTTCTATAGTTGTACTTTACTTTGGTTGTACTTTAGTTTAATGCTTATATTTTGAACTGGTTATTGGTTATAAAATTGTGATTTGAATATGCATAAATTATTTGAAAATAGTTGTGAGGGAATCATAAAATAAGTGAAACTCTAACCAATTTTTCAACTTTGCACATAATAGTAAATTCATTAATTACAAATTCCAATAAATACATATATTATACATAATAAAAAATCCATTAATTATAAATTACAATAAATACATATATTACACATAATAATAAATCTATTAATTACATATTACAATAAATTCATATATGACACATTATAATAACCACATAAATTAGAGCAGAAGTGGGCATAAATTTCTACGTGAACCATGTGTAGAAGATTCCTGCACATAATAAAAACAATATTAGAAAATATATCTGCACATAATGATAACAATATTATGAACGAAATGTATTGAAATATACATGTGTACTGGCAAATGACCCATAAATGTGTCTTCCAAAGCTAAAGCGGGCATAAACGATTGCAGCGCCTGTAGTGGATCCCTTGTCAAGACAAATGCGACTATTATGTCCCTGATGCTAACGTATACCACACAACATCATTGAGCTCTTCCTAATAATTGTCATTCTTAGCGGCTCATCGATATCTCACACTCTTTTCTTATTCGTCTTACCAGGTTAGCACTTTCCTCTGGGCGAAAGAATTTCATTTATATTTTCTACGGGCGGCCACATGTGTTGGCCACTAATTGGATTAATGAAGTGTGAGTACATCTACAGATAGGTTGCCCGGTGATAGTATTGCTGGACGTAATTTTCCGGTGCTAATCTCATAAACTGAATGCAGGGAATGGAAGGAACACATGAGATTCCAGTGAGCTTCCACCTGTGACAGTTGCATGCACCTGCATTCATGTCAACAACATTTTGTTTGTTATCGTTGCTGACCTCAAAATGAGCATCTCCCTCAAACAAAAGGCTTCAATTTTGAGCTATACGTTCTACATTCACAAGCGTTTTTCTTATTTAGTGACACAAGACGTCTGTTGATGTGGTCAATTTCTCATATTTTTCACAATTTTTCTCATCAAGCACTTTCGGATCATTTTGAACATGATCAGAATCGATTTGTCCCTGACTGGTAATAGAACTGCATTAAATGACTGACATAAAATATTTAATCCCAGTTCACACTTGAGAATCGAAAAAAATGCATGATTAGCACAATATCTGAGGTCTGTACCTCGAAGATATGTGTGGGCATCGAGTTAATCTAATATAAGTTTCTCATTTCTCTCTTAAACTGATAAGTTGTGGTCGCCCTGGCCACATGCCATATTGCATCTTTGTATATTCAGCTCCGAAATTTGTTTTTAAAATTTACGTACATATGCCGAATACAGTAGCGGTGAACGGCTAACGATAATTTCTATTGCACAACAGGTAACAATCCTTGATATTTAAAAAAACAATAGAATCAACATAAAATAATATAATTAATTCAATAAAGATAAATATTTCAAATAACAATTGAAAATGCATTATACCTTTTGTCGATCCGAAACAAATGTTCATCCACATCTAGATTCAGTCTGTAGGTCTTGCTTCAATATTTGCAAAAACTACACCCATGAGTCCATACACTCTGATTCTACATTAGCGATGTCATCAATATAACGGCTATGAGTAATTGGCCTAGATATGAGCCCTTTAGATGACAACTATCCAAATAAATAATAGGTCTACTACACTACAGCAAATCTGTCTTGCAAGCAGTAATACACAAGTACATTATTTGAAATACACATGTATCATTACCATCAGAGGCCACCAAGTAAGAGTGTATGCACAATGTCTTACCCAAATTTGATCTACGTATTTCTTCTACATACGACCGCAATAGCTTGTATTGTTCGCCGCTCTTCCCTTCATTAAGTTTTCGAGTTTTTTTTATTACTCTTCTGTAAAGACTTAGTATAATGTTGACATTCAAATTCTTCCTCACTGTCTCGATAATAAAAAAAATTTCCTATGTATGTTGACTTTTGAACCTATCTAAATAATGATTTGCCACTCATTTTGCAGTAGCATATCAATTCTCAATTTTTCTTGAACAGTTGTGAGAATCGTCAAAACTTTTTATTTGGAACGTAAGCTCATTTTGCATTTTCGAAGCATGCAGTCGCCAATCACATCCGTCTTCACACATTGCAGTGGTTAGGCACCAAGATTCACTTTTAGTGAATTTGATCCCACAACCATTGTTCAGAACATATTTTATTATTTCTTCTCTAATTGCATTTAAAGAACTATATTTTTTACCCAAATAAAATCTCATAGAAATTTCTTCCCCTACCGGTACGTTTTCCACCTTATCAACCTCCGAGGTGACCGGTGTTTAAAGCTCATCGTCTAGAGTTTTTGACGCCAATTGCATATTTATTTCTTCGTTACCTTCTAGGTGATTGAATGTCTAAATCTCACCATATATGGGGGTGGAGTACGAATACCAATCCATATTGGCATCACCAGTTATTATATCGTCTAATCAATCGATATACTCGAATCATACTCCATTGATGTTGCTAATACAAAGAAAATTTGCTAGAGCATAAAATGGTGGAGAGATTTTAGAGTTTTTTTGCAAGCTGAGATGAAAATGAAGCTGAAGACTTATATATAGGGTCAGAGATCGGTCCCCCGATCGAGGGCACTAACCTCCCCTTTTTAGCAATAATTTTAAGAACAAGGATATGCTCAAGGGGCAATGACCCCCATTCTCAGCCTGGAACGAGGGTCCATTTCGGGGACTGTGACCTTCCATTCTGGACTGAGAACCCGCAAAAATGAGCTCCTGAGAACGAGGGGCTGTTTGGGGAGCGAGGCTCCCCGTTCTCACCTCATGTGCAACACACGTGGAACGAGGGGTCTCTACCCTCACCTCGACCCCCGTTCTCAACATAGAGCCTGAGAACGGGGGGTCGTTCTGTGGGCGGGGACTCCTCATTCTCACCTCACATGCAACGCACATGGAACGAGTGGTCGTCCCCCATTCTCAGCCCAGAACGGGGGTCCATTTCAGGGACTGTGACCTCCTGTTTTGGACTGAGAACCCGCAAAAATGGGCTCCTGAGCATGGGGGGCTGTTTAGGGAGCG
>CM039523.1:11710447-11788426 GCA_022433055.1 Begonia peltatifolia
CACTCTCTCTCTCTCTCTCTCTCTCTCTCTCTCTCTCTCTCTCTCTCTCTCCTCTCTCCCCTCTCTCCCCTCTCTCAATAGCTATATGATGACTTGGAGGAAATATAGATTAAAATTAAAAAATACATTTGGAAATTCTGTTTGGCCTTTAATGGAGGCTTGGTAGTTGAATTGCTTTGCTTTGAGTTTGCGTCTTATACTCTTGTAATTTTCAGGAAGTTTAAGCTTTTAAAATGATCACAGTTTCCAGCTTTTGCTATTAAATGGAACTAATTAGAATGAGAGGAAAGCTCAATTATATTTAACAAATGACACTGCGCTCATTCATTGTATTGGAAACCCTATTATCATTTATTTATTGTACTCATTCCAAGAAACCCACGTCCAAGTTTCTTTATAATTATTTGAGCCTAAGATCTCTTCTTGATAATAATTTCTTGAATTCCTGGTCTAAAAAGTTTGAATTATTTTTAATTATTTTCTTCCCATGAGAAAAGGTTTAAATGAATTCAAATGAGGAATCAACTTATAGGTCGAGGTAAGAACATAGGTGGAGGTAAGAATGATAAAATGTATTTATGGTTTTGGGTGTAAATTTGCAGGGTCTTAGGATGAACCAAATTTATTAATAACTCAATACAGCATCTTTGCTTGGTCGCAAATTAGGCACGTTATTATTACTATTCTCCTTATGAGCAATGTTATGTTTATTTTCTTATTCTATTATCTAAAAATACTTGTTGACGTGTAGATAACTATTGGGCAAATAACATAGTAAATTTACTATTTATAATTTTTTCATTAATTATATCAATCATTGTTTGACATGTCAGCAAGTATGTTTTGAGAATAAATTAAGAATGTAAAATAATATTATTACGTAAGCAAAAACTAATATTCCCCTTACCAAAATTAATATTTAATTATTGAAAAACTCAGAAGGTTAGATTTTTGTTGATGGAGATGTGTATAAAAATTGATTATGGAGGAATGAGATTATAGGTTTTCTCCATAAGGTTGGTAGCGTAACGAGGCAAGGAATATTCGAGAAGAGAAATTAAACAAAGAAAATGGTCATTGGCGAAAGTGTCGGCGAGAACAAAGGCACCATGTGAGATCACACTTCTAACCATCACATGTCCTGTCCATTGATGGAGACATCAGATTTTGTCATTCCCCATCCAATAATGTCTTTCTTTCATTTCCCACTTCTTCAAATTAATCGTTCAACTTCATTATTATCATCACAACCAAAATTTCCAAACATTGTAGCCAATTCGAGATCAACAAATCACAAAGATCAAAACCCTTTTGCAACCATCTAAGAACAATTTGAACACAAACATGCGCTTTTATAACAATTTGCTAATTTCATCGAGTTCAATGTTGTTCCTCAGATTTTGTTTCAAAAACGAAACAAAATAGAACTTTAGGGAAAACCCACCAAGACTGCAATAGATTAACCGTAATCTTCTTAGCGAGCCTTTAAATGATGTTGGACATGCTAAACATTAAAAGAAACAGCTAAAAAAATCATTATAGCAAACAAAGAAAATCATAAACTAATGAGGGCATTAATGAGATGTGGGCCATTAATTGGAGCAGTCGTTAACGCACCAGAATTTTCATCACATAATTGATTTGCCAAGAAGAAAATAATAAAACTCGTCACATTCTTTCAAGCTTCAGTCACTGATTGATCTACAAGATTATTGTGAGGTCAGAAAATGGAAAGCATGAACATATGTACAAGCCCAATATCCCTAGCTCATACAGCCCAAACATTATTATTCTTATGGCTATAAACAAACAAACAACTATTCCAGTACTTCCATGAATGATTTCTACCAAGAAAAAAGCGTTCATATTATAATAGATGATATACCAAAACAAGAATGCTCAAGTTCGAATAACAGGTCCCTTGTATAGCCCCCTCCTAATTACGAAGTTATCGGGAGGTTGATATTCTTCTAACCATGCAACATCCAAATATGCTTCGCCGTCCAATTCAAGGTTAAGGTCTATCAAAAGTACAATCATATTGTATCAACTAGGGAGTAGCATGTAATTATAAACTAGATCATTTCTGATTTGAATTAGGATGCAGTTGAATGATGTTACCTGAAAGATTCTTAAAGGGGGAGTGACGGAAATATGAACAGTGACGTCCATGTTCTGAGGAGTATGGGGGAGATAGGATGTCAAATATTGCACAGGGTGTCAGAGCTCTGAAACTGTGGATGTTGCCCCCACTTGTAGGATATAAAATTGTAGCTGGACTGAGTGCTGTTACTTCTGTATCTTTAACCAGCTTGGCTGGTCGTGCTGCAAAATAAGCAATTTATAATTGTTGAAAAAAAGCCAAAAATTGGTCGTACAAATGCACCTCACCCACCGAAGATTGGGGTCTACAGCTTAGACAAGAAGAAGAATTGTTCAAGTTGAGAGAAAACATGCTGGCATAATATTCGTCAAATGAAAAACTAACATTATATGGGCATTTGAACTATGCAAATTTTTGACAGATAGAAGCAAGCTGCTATATTTTAATACTACCAAGGACCATGAGTTATGCAAAGGAAAGAAAATAGTTGAGCTATTATTGAGCACGCAGTTCTACAAAAGCTCACCCTAGACTTTCTATGGTATACTAAGCACATAAGGTGAAGTGAAAAGAAGTCCATCAATATAATAGATGGACACCAAAAAACAAACCAATAAACATAGGTTTGGTATTGTTTCCAACCAAATCATAATACAACAAGTTGATGTTTTTACAGCATTCTGCAGCTTACAATGGTTTGATTCCCTTTGGTAGTTGGATTTAAATACAAAGGATTTCGCCATCGTTTGGTAAAGCTTTTACATAACCAAAGAGTAGTATTTTACTTCCACATTTCAAAAGAAGTGTTCCAACAACTTTCAAACAGTTCAATTTATCACCTTATAGGGCACTGCAGAGAATTTGAATTTAAGATCACCTACTTTAGTATTGTGTTGTCCAAAAGTTTTTTTGTAAACTTGTATATGTTCCTCACCTCATTATCCACATTATCACCCCATCTATGCTATTGTACTTTCCCAAACTGAAGAAAACATGCAGTATCTAAGTGAATGCATCTACATCATTAGAATGGGTCATCAAGCAGGAATTTTTATACTAGGGTCATCAAGCAGGAATTTTTATATGAGGTAATAATACTTATAATGAAAAGCAGTGTCCGACAAAAAAAAACAAAGCCAAAGCGCATACCACCGAAACCTCATATCGTAACTTTGAAAGAAAGCGCTGTTTAATACACAGTTACATGCATGTATTACTAAGAAAACAACACTAAACAAGGAGGAGATAAGATATGGTACCACACTACAAACCTTTTGAAAGATCATCACTACCAGGTAAATCAACCCAGTCATATGATATCACATTCATTGAACCATAAATAAGTTTGCTTAGCACAGTCATTCCAGGATGATTATGAAGAGGTATGACAGATGAAGGTGGCAAGCAGAAAATTCCTATCTGCAAGTGATATGAAGTGAGAGTGAATTTTAGAGTTTCCACTTCATAATTTAGCTCGAATTATTTTAACCAACTTATCCAATCTGTATTTTATGGATACTGAAATTCTAAAATAGGCATTTCACTTCCCATGTAAATTCTGTTTTATAAAATAACAAATAACTATGGAGCTTACAGAGAAGCTATTGCACTCATGCAAATGCAAATACTTAATTGGTGGCATTGGCTGCTGACCCCCATTACACTCCTCGCCCTGCCCTGACCAATTACGTACGATTTGTGCCTTCTGTTCAAGACCTACATCAGAAGGCTTGATTTTTTCTGCAACAAAATTACATGTAGAGTTCAAAATTCCAAAGGTAAAAGGGTTGAAAAGACGTCATAGGAAGCTTGAATAGATAAAGGGTTAAAAAATAAATTTAAATGCATGTTTAAACATTACTAACTAGTTTCTACTCACATACGATATGCCATATCAACTTCTCAGCACCATAAAATGAGGATTTGAATACACTAACCAGAACTAAATTACATTAACAATCCTATATGAGGTCTAACACCAAAACATTTGTAATTCTCATCATAAATATAAATAATAATGGTCAGCTACAACTCAATCACTTTATAAACAATTTGAACCCAGCATCGAAAAACTATCTGGCTTAGGGAATAGCATAGCAAAAGCATGAATTCTTAGCCATAGTTTCTATATAATCTCACACAAACTAACTCCCATAAGTATACTCATGCAAAAACACTAACTTGATAGCAACACTAGTACATTTCTACCTAACATGGCACGAACTTTTTCAAGGCCTTCCTCTGACACGGGTCCATTAGGAGACAATGCCGCCTTGCAAGTGTTATAAAGTCTTTGTATATAATAGGGCATGATGCAAAGACGATACCAATGGAACTGAATAGACTAAAGCTGAAGAGCAGTAAACTGATAATGCCTTTACTAGAACCTCATTGTCCGAAATGACAGAGAAAACAACAGTTGTCAAGTACTTCAAACTTATTTGTATCAAGCCAACAACAATTAATCTGCATGGCAGTTGATCCTCCCCGTTAAGCTTGTTTCTGAGCTCCTAAATTAAAAATTCAAAAGAAAACAACATAAATAAAAATGGCACAGCGACAAAATGACCATGGAAGATGATGCCATCAGCATAAGGTAACAACAAAACCAAACCAAGAGTATCACAAAAACAAAAAAAAAAATTGAAACATGAAAGCCACGTTCTATTACAATCCGCTTGCGTTAAGCATGCCTCGCAGCTATAATTAAGCAAGGAGAGAAGAAAACCAAAGAGACATTTGAGCATCGGCACCAGAAATATCCTCAAAATTAGCAATTATGAGCGGGAAAAAAAAACAATTTCTAGACATTGTAAAAGAAACGAATTTGAAAAAAAAAAAAAGAAAAACATCAGCTATTAATTGAACTGTGGTAAAAAAACTCACATGGCCGTAATCAGAGAAGACCATGGATGAGATCCAGGAGTGAAGAATGAAAGCGGGAGAGAACGAGAAGGGAAGAGCATCTCACCTGAGGTCGGAGGAGCTGCAGAGGGGCAAATGCAGGTGAAATGAAAGTCATCTTACATTACGTCATTTTTTCGCTTTTTATATGTTGCAGTTGGCGAAATTACCTTTCTTATTTAGTTTCAATTTCAATTTAATATCAACACCATAATGATTTAGTCCAAAATAATGCATTTATTAGACTCAATTTTATCATGTCACTTTTTCTTTATTAATTAAAAAAATTTAAGCACTAATTTGATAAAATTATATCATTTCTCTCAAATTATATGTTAGGCAAAAAAATGCAATAGTAGTTCTAATAATTCTAGAGGTGAAATGAGTTCATTTCAATTTGGTTTGAAATTGAATGAGAATCGAATCGACTCGTTGGGCTTTAAAATGTGAAAACTGAAACCAAATCGATTGAACTAAAAAACAAAACAAAAATTGAACTTTAATTTTTGATTTCAGATTCTATTTGGTTCTAAGTTTCAATTTTACTCAGTGTGGATCCAATTTAGACTTAGTTTTCAACATTGTAACATTCACAAGCGACTATTGTGAATTTTGAATGCTCCTATGCCTAGTATGGGGTGACCACTACTTGAGAATTATATAGGCTTGGATGAATAGTACAATATTGACACTCCTTAAATTTTGAATGCCCCACTCCATTGTGCAACAAATGAAGAGCTTCTACACCCAAATGTTTATTGTTCACTTGATATCCAAGTCTTTCATCTTGAGCCAAATCTAACCTCTACTATTTTTAAATTTGAGATTTTTCATTTTGAAAGAGTTAGACCAACTTGTATTTAAACATTTTCATCACTTTTATACTTTGTTAAAACTAAAAAGATGATACCCTTGAAGAGTTGATTAATGTTCAATCGACACTCTTAAAATCAATCGAGGAAAAATGTGACCTTCGTTAAGAGTGACTATAATGTTTGATTGATGTTCAGAAGTTCAATCAATTATAATCAAAATGGTTATAGTGGAGAAAATCTTGAACTTTATAGTACGGACGTAAGCAAGGTTGGCAACCCGCGTTAACAAAATGGTTGCACTCTTTTACCATTTTCTCTTTACTACATTGTTTGTATTTGCATATTAGTATTGATTATTTAATAAAGAGAACCTTAAGTTGTATTTCATTTGAAGTGCTTATTGAAAAAATTCGAACTAAATATACTTATTAAGATATGTTGACTATACCACTTCAGGACATAAACTTGATCCTTGAGAGGATCATATAAAGAAACGATATTTACTTTTATAGTTAGAATGTAAATTTCATTCTGTCAATGTGGAGATTGGTGACATGTGACTGAAAAAATAAAATGTACTAACTCATTATAATAAGATGGTTGGTTATAGCTACATCATACATCATGAAACAGCAAAATACATTATTCTATCCTGATTAATTGACCTAGTTTGAGGCTATATTATTAACTTGATAAAGGTTTAGTTCACTTGACCACAATTTAATAGGTATATCTAAACTTGTTATTTGTGCTAACACTAAAAGTTTTCTCTTGGTACAACTAAGTAAATTTTGGAGAGAGTGCAAAGTCTTTTCTTTGGCAATTTGAGAGCGAGTGAGGGAGGTTTACAATCGAAAAGGAGATATGAGATAGATGTTTTCTTTTTGTGTGAATAAAACCCGAGAGAGATCAAGTATTGGTCTTCAAAGAAAGATTATCACACATTGTCGAGGAGCTTTGCTGGAGAAGATGGAGAATAGGGTTTCTCCAATTTGTTAAGTCCTTACCTGTTAAGGACTAAGGAAATTTTTTCTCAAATTCTTTACTGTTGTTATGTTTTAGCTCTGGTTTATCTCATACTTGCTTACTTGTTTGTAACATTTTTCTCTTTTTTTTCTTTTATATATTCACTTGTCTTGGAAATAATATCAATAGGCTATAATTGTTCATCAACAAAATTCATCTATATCATAAAACTATTAATAAGAAATAATGTCAGCAAGTCCGTGAAGGTGAAAATTAATATCATGCATTATCAAATCCAGACTTAACAGTTATCCTTCTTTTAGCCATAGTCATCTCATTTCGTTCAGGTTTTACCATCTCATTTTTGTTCAGACGTAATGTCATGACCCAATGTGACGTCCCGGAACTTTAAAGCTTTTATTGTTCGACTTAAAACAACATTTTTGAAAAGATTTTAAACGGCATTGCAGCAGAAAACTCAATTAAAATCAGTTTAGATAAAACTTCGTTTTATTAAACGTAAAACAGAGACACTCAGTCGACACCTGTAAGCGTCGGTCGACACTTGGGTCGTCTCGGGTTTTTCATCGGTCAACACTGGGAACACCGGTCGACACTATGTTTCTCTCTGGTCTTTTCGTCGGTCGACACTAGAAACACCGGTCGATACCTCTACGCTCATCTCAGAGAGTGGTCGACACCTACTTTCACAGGTCGACACTTTGATCCCTCTGTCGGCGCAGGTCGGCCTCGCGGTCGACACTGCTGTAATTTTTTTCACTACTGGTCGACACCGCTGTAATTTTTTTCACTAGTGGTCGACACTTACTCCTGCTTTGTCTGCGCAGCTTGAACCTCGCGGTCGACACCCACCTTCTATTTTACACTGACCGGTCAACACATGTCGACTTCGATCGACACCTTGCACCAGTATACATAAAAATGACACCAGTTCAGAGAAAACACACGATGACATTCCCACGATTTAAATCCACAAAGTAAAGACTTATATTTTTAAAACATAATTTCCTCAAGTAATTTCAGAAAAGACATAATCCCTACTCCAATCCCGGATATAACCGTACCATACACCCTATATCCCGCCATGGTCGAGTCGCCCCAACAACTGCCTGCACCAGCATACGGCATACGTCACGAACCACCATCCTAGGCATGCCCGTCACCTAACAACTCACCGGAAAGTTCGTCGTCACCTACACCACGGAACACAAAATATAAGCCTAATGCTTAGCAAGTATGGAGCATGAATTAAAAATCAATGCATAACTCAACCCCTAACACATGCAGTTTCTATATTCGGTTTCGTTTTCGTTTCGTTTTCATTGTTATCATCTTCCACTTTCACGTGTGAGTCAAGTAGGCACCATCCTATCACCCTCAAGATGACCAAACCATGAATCACAGAGCGAGATTAGAGGCACACATCATGTTCACACACGGGACGGCCATACATAATCTCCTCCCAACATCGATCATAGAACCCTCTAGTGCTTTCTCATTAGCACGTTAACGACGAGGCGTTCACAAACCATGTCATCTTACGTACTTTCATCCATGGGAACCCCCTAGTGCTTTCTCACTAGCACGTTAACGACGAGGCGTTGCCCATGCGTGACATCTTTTCTTATCTGATTACATTTCATATGCAAAATTCAAAACATGCTCAAAATTCGTTCTTTCGTAGTTCAAAACCATAATGCATGTCAATACATATGCACAACCAACTGACCAAACAACAAAACAACAATCAAAACAAACAAACAAACAATCCAACCATTCCATGGTGTAGGCCCGAAGGCAATTCACAAATAGTCCATCACTTACCAGGCTTCCTTGAATTTCCTTGCACTTCGTAACTTCGTACGCTAACTGGGAATACCTATAAAATCACATATTCATCAATTCTAACTCGTTCAATTCATAAATTTCTAACTTGAAAGCCATAACTTGTACAAAACCAAAACTCTCCACTAAACCCGAAATCCCACTCAATTTCTGACCAACTTCGGAAATTCATAACTTCTTCAATACTCGTCTGAATTGGACGATCCAACGTGCTACAAACTCCACAGGACGTCTAGTTTCCAATAGTCTCATCCACTTCCTTATTGGACATCCACAACTTGGCCGAGCATGGCCGAACGGACATCGTTCCAAAATTTCTTGCACTTGGCTATCCCAATGCTCAATCTCCCTCATCGAATCTCATAACCCACTCTTACTTCTAGCTTAAGCACAAACATGCGGATAAAAATTGATTCTACATTCAATTTTCCGTATCTCCCTCCTAGGTTTTCACCAAATCACCTGATACCCTCACTAACTTCATTTTTCTTGCTAAAAACAATTAACACATTAACTATCTACTCAGAATTAACTAAAACTTACCGTAATCCGAAGAAACGGAGAAGGAATCAGTTGAACGTTGCCGAACCACTCGCGGGAGAGAAGGAGAACAGGGAAAGAGGGGGGAGAGTTTTTTGGGAAGGAGAACACCGATGATGTTTTTCTTCCTCATTTCTTTATTATTTTTATTTTAAATAAAATAATACATAATCACCAAACTGCCTTTAATTCTTAACCGTTTAATAAATCTGTTATACAGTCAGATTTGCTTGGATTCTTAAATTTTTCTCTCCCCCATTAGCCTCAAAACAATCTTTTATTTAAAGGAAGAAATTCTCCGTTATCAATTCTAACTAAAACTCCTCCGATTATAATTACAAAAATCTGAAATTAATTTAAACGGAAATTCTGGGTGTTACATTCCACCATCCTTACAAAAATTTTATCCTCAAAATTTGCTTCCTAAACAACTCAGGATAACGATCCATCATATCCTGTTGTCTTTCCCACGTTGCCTCTTCCACATTGTGGTTACGCCACAATACTTTTACCAGCGGAATATCCTGGTTGCGTAGTGTCATCACTGCATAATCTAAAATCTCTATTGGCTTTTCTTCGTACACTAAGGTTGGCTGTACCTCAATCTCTTGCTGAACCACAACATGTGACGGATATTTGAGACACTTTCTTAGCATCGACACGTGGAAAACATTGTGAACTCCTTCCATGAAAGCTGGCAATTCTAGTTGGTACGCAGTCCTTCCAATTCTCTTTGTGATCAGGAATGGTCCAATGTATCTTGGGTTCAACTTACCCCTCCTCCCGAACCTCATTACACCCTTGAATGGTGAAATTTTTAGGAAAACTTCATCTCATACTTTGAATTCCAATTCTCTTCTTATTCCATCGGCATAGCTCTTTTTGTCGACTTTAAGCTGTCAATATCCGCTGCCGAATAATCTTGATCTTCTCAGTGGTTTGTTGCACGATTTCTGGACCAATCAAGTCGGCTTCACCGACTTCATCTCAATAGAGGGGCGATCTGCATTTTCGCCCGTATAGAGCTTCGTAGGGGGCCATACCTATCGTAGCCTGATAGCTGTTGTTGTACGAGAATTCCACCAAGGGCAAATACTTGCTCAACGAACCTTGGAACTCTAGTACACAGGCTCGAAGCATATCTTCTAAAATCTGAATAGTCCGTTCAGATTGTCTGTCGGTCTGAGGATGAAAGGTCGTACTGAAATTCAGTCGTGTCTCCATTGCTTTCTGCAGACTCTTCTAAAATTTTGATATAAATCTTGGGTCCTTGTCCGACACAATCGAAATCGGTACTCCATGCAACCTTGCTATCTCCTGAATATACAGGTAAAGAATTGGTCAATATTGAATATCATCTTCACCGGTAGAAAATGGGCAGATTTGGTTAAACGATCCACAATCACCCACACCGCACTAAATACCTTTGCCGTCCGGGGTAACCCAACAACAAAATCCATGGATATTTGGTCCCACTTCCATTCTGGAACCGGCAATGGTTGCAACTTTCCAGCCCGTCTCTGATGTTTAGCCTTGATTTGTTGGCAAGTCAAGCATGTCTCTACGTACCTTGCTACAGATTTCTTCATGTCAAACCACCAATAATGTTGCCTAAGATCTCTGTATATCTTGGTGCTTCCGGGATGAACAGAAAACCTTGAAGAGCGCGCTTCAGACAAAATTTCTTTCCGAAGCTGACCATTGTTCGGAACATACCACCTATTCTGGAACTTTAGGATTCCATCACTTGAACAGCTAAACTCGGTTCTGTCATTAGATGTTATGCTCGACCTAAATTCATTGCACCTTGGGTCATTCTGTTAGACTTCTCTAATTCTCTCAAGAGTTGACTGCTTTAGAGATAAGGCTGATAATTCTACCGCCACATTTGAAACTAGCTCCAAATTAAATTTCTGAAATTCGGCACTCAACTCTTTCGACATTTTGGCATTCATTGATGAAACTGAGGTCAAGATTTGGCTTACTACATCGGCCACTACATTGGCTTTGCTGGGATGGTATTTGATCTCCAGGTCGTAGTACTTCCCGAACTCCAACCACGGCCTCTGTCTCATATTCAGCTCCTTCTGAGTGAAGATATACTTCAGACTTTTGTGATGTGAGTATACCTCACACTGTTGTCCATAAAGATAGTGTCTCCAGATCTTTAGCGCGAACACGACCGCACCTAACTCCAAATCATAGGTTGGATAATTTCGCTCATAGGGCTTTAATTGCCTTGAAGCATAAGCGATCACCTTTCTATTTTGCATCAACACACAACCTAATCCGATTCTGGAAGCATCACAATAAATACTTAACTTCTCATCCATCACCGAAAGTATCAATACTGGAGCTGCAGTCAATTTCTGCTTCAGTATCTGGAAATTGTGCTCACAGTCCTCCGTCCATACATACTTGACTTCTTTTTGCATCAGACGAGTTAGGGGTGCTGCAATCTTTGAAAACTCCTCAACAAACTTCCTGTAGTAGCCAACCAACCCCAGAAAGCTTCGAAGCTCGCTGACATTCTTTGGCTAAGGCCATTAATTGATCGACTGTATCTTGGTTGGATCTACCGATATCCCTCCACCAGAAATCACATGTCCAAGGAAATGGACCTTATTCAACCAGAACTCGCACTTGGAGAATTTTGCATACAGCCGATACTGCTTCAAAATCTCAAGAACCATCTTCAAATACTCCTTATGTTCTTCTTCGTTACAGGAGTAAACCAAGATATCGTCAAAAACACAATGACGAATTTATCTAGATACTCTTTTAATACTCGATTCATCAGGTCCATGAAAACGGCTGGGGCATTCGTCAGCCTGAACGACATTACCAAGAATTCATAGTGTTTGTATCTAGTCTGAAAGGCTGTCTTCAGGATATCCTGCGATCTAACCTTTAGCTGATAATACTCCGATGTCAAGTCTATCTTCGAGAAAATTCGAGTTCCTTGGAGTTGATCAAATACGTCGTCTATCCTCGGCAGTAGATACTTATTTTTTATGGTTAGCTTATTCAGCTCCCTGTAGTCAATACACATTCGGAACGATCCGTCTTTCTTCTTTACAAATAGGACCGGCGCGCCCCATGGTGAAAAGCTCGGCGCATGAATCCTTTCTCTAACAGTTCTTCCAACTGCTTTTTCAACACCTTTAATTCCGGAGGAGCCAACCTATAAGGGTTCTTCGATATTGGCTCTGCACCAGGATATGTGTCAACCACAAATTCGACTTTCCGGTCTAGGGGTAAACCGAGCAAATTGTCCAAAAACACATCAAGAAACTCATGGAAACCACAATACCATGTGAAATTGAGTATCTAAAATTGTTGCAAGAAAACAAAATTTTCACCCATTAACAATCTCCGAGCCTCAATGGGTGCCATTAAGGATAGCTTCTCCACATTCTTCATAGCTTGCAACGAATGTTTCACACCACCTGGGGGTTGGAAATTAACGGTTCCAACCCTGCAATCAGTCATTGCGTAGTGCCGAAATAACCAATCCATGTCCAATATTACGTCATAGTCAGTTATCCCCATCACAATCAAATCAGCAGGCATACTCGTAGTCCCCACTGATATGACACTGTCACACACCACTTAATCGGAGTGCATGCGCTCACCAGATAGTAACCTCACTTCATATGTACAACCGGCGGGTTTAGCCCACAAATTTACTTTCACCACAAAAGCCGTAGCAACAAAGGAGTGTGATGCTTCTGAATCTATCAATGTAAATACACGCACCGTATCAACTAGTACCGTACCTGAAATAATAGCTGGTCGATCTTCACTTTCGGGCTCTATCATAGCAAAGATCTTGGGCGTCATCTTGGCCGGACCATTCTTTGTTGCGAGGCAATCCCTAGATATGTGACCGGTCTCGTTACAGCTAAAGCACCGGTTCACTCTCGGCTTTGTGCAGTTTCGAAAAATATAACCAGACTCATTGCAATTATAGCATCTGCCTGCAAACTGTCCGCATTCTCTCGGATGGCTCTTCAAGCACTTCAGACACTGCGGGTACCTATTCTGTATTTGTGGTTTTTTTCCTCCCCTCAAATAATTTACAATGCCACCTGGCCTCTTAGTTCCAAAAGAAGATCCTCCCATGTTCGTCTGTGGTGTGATCTCCTTAAAGAACCTTCTGGTGGCCTCTCATTGCCTCACACATTTGGCTTCCGCTCCCTCCACTGCCAATGCTTTGGCCACAACTTGTGCATACGGTACTCCCTCAGTTCCAGAGATTGTCACACCTCTATATATCTCCGGTTTCAACCCTTGCACAAATTGTAGCACCTTTTCTTCTTCGTTACTCACCAATTGGCTTGCAAACCTAGACAAATGATTCAAACTGTCTGACGTATTCAGCTACTGGCCCAGTCTACTTTAACTGTAAGAATTCCAACCTCTTCGCAGCTTGGACCGTCCGGTTGTAATACTTATCATAAAACATCTCTTTGAATCTCTTCCAGGTCAAGTCCCTAGCAGCTATGGTGGCCTCTACTATCTCCCACTAACTCTGAGTGTCATTTAAGAGGTGAAATGTCGCACATGTAACCATATTTCCTTCCTCCACATTAACATACTTGAACATATTCTCAATGGTGCGGATCCATCTTTCCACAGCCGTTGGATCTGTCATCTGATCGTCAAACGTCGGTGGCTTCAATCTCCTGAACCGCTCTCCACTAGAGCCCGCTCCATGGCTCCCATGTCCTTGATTCAATAGCATTCCCAATTGTTGGGACTGCCTGTCGACCAACTCAGTCAGTCATCTGATCGTAGCCAAGTTATCATCATTCTCCGATCCTACCGCCTCTCTCGGAACTTTAGGTTGTCTCGGTCATCTATCCATTTTGGCTAATCCCTGTACAAGGTTAGCATAATCTACTCTTAGTCACAATCTAACTAAAATAAACAACTACTTATAGTTGGTGGAGCACGTTGCATGGCGGCCGGCAATATTGGGTAATTCTTTGAACGACTTGACCATAATGGCTCTGATACCAACTTCTGTGGCGCTCCGGAAACCCTACACGATTCCCGGTTTGGTCACTGCTCTTATAGAAACTCCTGTAACGCCCCGGAAACCCTACACGATTCCTGACTCGGTCACTGCTCTGATACCAACTCTTGTGACACCCCAGAAACCCTATACGATTCCCAATTTGGTCACTGCTCTGATACCAACTCCTGTGACACCCCAGTCCACCTTGGACCGGTTTGTCACTTACTCCTTATTTCACTCGTATCGTAAAATTTGCATAAAATTTTAAAACTTTTATTCATCGACTTAAAACGACATTTTTGAAAGGATTTTAAACGGCATTGCAGTAGAAAACTCAATTAAAATCAGTTTGGATAAAACTTTGTTTTATTAAACGTAAAATAGAGACACCAGGTCGACATCTGTAAGCGTCGGTCAACACTTGGGTCGTGTTGGGTTTTGTCATTAGTCGACACTGGGAATACCGGTCGACACTATATTTCTCTCTGGTCTTTTCGTTGGTCGACACCGGGAACACTGGTCGACACCTCTAAGCTCATCTCAGAGAGTGGTCGACACCTGCTTTCACAGGTCGACACCTTGATTCCCTCTGTCCGCGCAGGTCGACCCTCGCAGTCGACACCGCTGCTATTTTTTTTACTACCGGTCGACACCTATAACCATGGGTCGACACTTACTCCGGCTCTGCCCGCACAAGTCGAACCTCGCGGTCGACACTCACCTTCTATTTTATACTGACCGGTCGACACATGTCGACTTCGGTCGACACCTTGCACCAGTATACATAAAAATGATACCAGTTCAGAGAAAACACACGATGACATTCCCACGATTAAATCTACAAAGTAAAGACCTATATTTTTAAAACATAATTTCCTCAAGTAATTTGAGAAAAGACATAATCCCTACTCCAATCACAGCTATAACCATACCATACACTGTATATACCACCATGGTCGAGTCACCCCAACAATTGCCTGCATCGGCATATGACGTACGTCACCAACCACCATCCTAGGTATGCTCGTCATCTAACAACTCACCGAAAAGCTCGTCGTCACCTACACCACGGAACACAAAACGTAAACCTAATACTTAGCAAGTATGGAACAGGAATTAAAATTCAATGCACAACTCAACCCCTAACACATGCAGTTTCTATACTCGATTTCATTTTCGTTTCGTTTTCATTGTTATCATCTTCCACTTTCACGTGTGAGTCAAGTAGGCACTCATCCTATCACCCTCAGGACGGCCAAACCATGACCCACGGAGTGAAATTAGAGGCACACATCATGTTCACACACGGGATGGCCATACATAATCTCCTCCCAACATCGATCATAGAACCTTGTAGTGCTTTCTCACTAGCATGTTAACGACGAGGCATTCACAAACTGTGTCATCTTACGTACTTTCATCCATGGGAACCCCTAGTGTTTTCTCACTAGCACATTAACGACGAGGCGTTGCTCATGCGTGACATCTTTTCTTATCTGATTATATTTCATATGCACAATTCAAAACATGTTCAAAACTCGTTATTTCGTAGTTCAAAACCATGATGCATGTCAACATATATGCACACCAAACAACAAAACAACAATCAAAACAAACAAACAATCCTACCATTCCATGATGTAGGCCCGAAGGCAATTCATAAACAGTCCATCACTTACCTGGCGTCCTTGAACTTCCTCGCACTTCGTAACTTCGTACGCTAATTGGGAATATCTATAAAATCACACATTCATCAATTCTAACTCGTTCAATTCATAAATTCCTAGCTTGAAATTCATAACTCGTACAAAACCAAAACTCTCCACTAAACCCGAAATCCCACTCAATTTTTGACCAACTTTGGAAATTCACAACTTCTCAAATACTCGTCCGAATTGGACGATCCAATGTGCTACAAACTCCACAGAACGTCTAGTTTCCAATGGTCTCATCCACTTCCTATTGGACATCCACAACTTGGCTGAGCGTGACCGAACGGACACCGTTTCAAAATTTGTGCACTCGGCTATCCCAACGCTCAATCTCCCTTATCGAATCTCATAACCTACTCTTACTTCTAGTTTAAGCACCAACTTGCAGATAAAAATCGATTTTACATTCAATTTTCCGTATCTCCCTCCTAAGTTTTCACCAAATCACCCGATACCCTCACTAACTACGTTTTTGTCACTAAAAACCACTAACACACTAACTATCTACTCAAAACTAATTAAAACTTACCGTAATCCGAAGAAACGGATAAGGAATCAGTTGAACGTTGTTGAACCTCTCGCGAGAGAGAAGGAGACCAGGAAAAGAAGGGGGAGAGTTTTTTGGGAAGGAGAACACCGATGGTGTTCTTCTTCCTCATTTCTTTATTATTTTTATTTTATTTTATGTAAATAAAATAATACCTAATTATCAAATTACCTTCAACTCTTAACCGTTTAATAAATCTGTTATACAGTCAGATTTCGGTTGGATTCTTAAATTTTTCTCTCCTACATTAGCCTCAAAACAATCTTTTACTTAAGGGAAGAATTTCTCTGTTATCAATTCTGACCAAAACTCCACCGATTATAATTACAAAAATTTGAAATTAATTTAAACGAAAATTCTGGGAGTTACACCCAAACTCGCCCAGGATTCGTACTCAAAATTTAAAATTTTGAGTTGTTTTTTGGCCGAAAATAACTTTGTTTTAAATGCACAGCCATCGTAGAAAACTCCTGTTTTTTTAAACCCTAAGTAAAATGTAAAAACACTTGTCGAAAAACTTCTTTTTTTTTTTTTTACACCGGTGAACGGTAACTCACTATTCACTCAGTGGCAGGGGCGATGTGTCGCCCCTCTTAGGTGGCCATGTCGTCCCATTTCATCTGCAGGGGCGATATGTCGCCCCTCTGAAGGAGACAGCACCTCCTCTTATTTTCATTTTTTCCCGACCTACGAACGACTAGCATTTTCACCAAATCACAACTCAAACCAAACAATTTCAAAACCAAATCCAGCAATCACATTTCAAAGCTAAGTTTACTTCCCAAATCATCTCCCTATTTACTATCAAAACACAACTATATGAATTCAAAATGGTTTTTCTATAAAAAAAATGTTTGTGTCTAACATTTATATACATGACATTGAACTCAAAATACCAACCTCAAAACATACGCTCCGCCCCGATCAAATCGCCCTAACACATGCATGATTGTTGCCATGAGAGTACTCCTCCAACCGCGGCTACTAGCTCTGAGCGTACTCTAAAATCTCACCGGCTAGCTCTTCGTCACTTACATCACAAAATTTATCTATTAGCCTAATGCTGAGTATATAGTGCAATAATGAAATGAAAACAGTTCACATATATCCTAACATGTACAATTTCTACATGCTCATTTCACGTTTCGTTTTCGTTTACGTTCTGTTTACATGTCTGTTTCCGTACGATTCTCATACTCGATGGGAGGTGGATCACTTTTTCCAAATCATACTTAACCTGTTCAATCCTCATAGGCCGTTGGAGGGCGGATTAGTTCCCCCAAAGCCACGCATTGATCTCTCATACAATATGGGAGACAGATCACTTTTCACAAATCATCAATTCTCATACTTCTTTGAGAGGCGAATTACTTCCCTCAAAGATTCATAATTGTTCATTCCATTTTCATTTCGTATCGTACCATGCCATTACGTGAAACACATGTAAATTCATTTTCATACTCTTTTTAAAAAATGATGTATGACGTAAAAATAAACCTATAGCATATCCTAATATTCTGTGATGTAGGCCAAAAAGGTAAAAACAACGTACATTACTTACCTAGATTCCGTAACCAATTTATCTTAAGCGATCACTTAACCTTGAGAACTTTACAACCTATAATATAACCAATTCAATTCGTATCAACTTCCAAGAATCATTCATACGTACAACTCAATTTAATCAAAACTTATATTCATCAACTTAATCCAAATATCATTTCTAATCATACCATCATATAAGCATAATTGAACCTCAATCAATCCAAGTATTCTAGTAAAGCATGTTCAATATCAAAGAATTCAAATTGAAACTATCTCAACTTCAACTTTCGGATTTTTGCCATGAAATTTGTCCAACTTCAAAATTTCGTAATAAATTGAATATAGGTCCAAATTCAATAGTTCAAAGTGTCATGCAAACCTTAAGATGTCTAGTCTCTCATACTAAAATCTATTTAATAAATTAAACACAACATCATAGCCGAATTTAACCAATTCAGAAACTGTCCTGTAAAATCCTAAAATTCTGATTTTCTTCAACATTTTCCAACAATCAATTTCATCCCCATAAAAACTATCAATCATGCTTACATAACTAAATCAAGCATCAAATGGGGAGAGATCCAGCAACCACCAAGGAAATTTCATGCGTCCATTATCATCCATAAAATTCCTAAGAGAAAACCAACAATTGAGTATAAGCCAACTAAACCCAAATTGGCCTCATTTCCGACCAACTTCAGAAATTCGTATCAATCCGATACTAATCCGATTTTAATGGTTCGAAGTGCTACGGAATCCTTAGGTTGTCTAGTCTCTCCAAAAGATATTCATTTAACAATTCAACACTCATTAAATAGCCGAAATGCCAACCAAACAGAACCTTCCCTATTTTAGCTCTAAATCCAAACATTTTCCCAATCTTCAACCAATCCACAATATTTTTCAAAACAAGCCATCAATAGGTTTTTATAACATGATTAAGCATATAAAAAAAAAGGAAGAGAAATCAGCAAAGAAATCACCAAATTCGTGCATCACAATAATCGAAGAGAAACCCTAACATAAACCCACCAAATGCATAACCAAAACCAAGTATTTTTCTTTCTTCAAGTTGAGTAGTAAAATCCTTAAAGAAAAATCACAAAATGTTCACCTGAATCTTCACCAAAATGAGAGAGAGAAGAGGGCAATGGGGGGAGTCTTCTGAGAGCACAAATCATGGGAGGGAATAAAACACTAGATGAAGGTTTTTTTTTTCCTCTTTTTAATTCACCTACCCTTTTAATTCTTTATTTTAATTAAATTAAGGCAAGATGTTTTTCACAAATAACTCTCCAACCTAACCCCTCACCTCTTTCTAAGTTTTGATCTAGGTCTTCGGATCAAATTCATAAACTCTCCACGTGGAACTCACATATTTCCTCCCTTTCATTTTCAAACTTCTATTCATTTATAGCAATATATTTTTTTACACACACACACACACACACACACACACACACACACACACACACACACATATATATATATATACCTATTGTCACATTTTCTCCTCCTATATATTTTCTTCACTACTTCATCCAACATTAACGTTCCCTTAATAATCTCGTTTACATGTAGCAAGATTTTACACAATTTAATGGATAAAAACATGCCGAAAAATTTCAGGTGTTACACGTAGTCATCTCCTTTTCCTTTAGCCGTAACTATCTCATTGTCATTCAAGTATAATCATTTCATTTTCATTCAGACGTAGTCATTTTATTATCGTTCAGGCGTAGCCATATTATTTTCGTTCAAGTTTAATCATCTCATTGTTATTTAGGTTTTGTTATCACATATTTTCTGTCAATTCCATCATATTTATGCACATACTAGATGTCCTACCATTTTTATCTTTTATATCATTCTATATCAATGTCAAAACATACTTGTTTAGTTCAAATGTCAGAATCGAATAATAAAATACTTTTAAAGAAAATATTTTGAATACAATATTTTGTGATATAGGACTTACGGTCAAAATGTTTGAAACTAGTATTTTACTTACCTAGATTCCGAGAGGTTAGGATTATCACATGTCCGCAAGTTCATATAATCTTGATCACCTTAATAAACTATTTTAATGTTAATACTTCATTGAATGTTAATATTTTATCCTAAAATACTATATTTCTCATGTAATTATTTTATTCTATTATCTCTTTAGAAAATAAAGTGAAAGCCCTTACCTTGTAAAACTTTAGATCGACATGGCTGGTATACATAAGACTAGTTTTAGCTTGAGCTGCTCAAATAGTTAACTAATCCTATTTTGTACTTTGAGCAAACAGGGAAGGATTTGGTAAATGCCTTTCAATTTTCTTTCTCTTTTCAGACACATGACCCACTCACATCTTCTTCACAAAGACATTGCCTTTACCCTGTTAACTTAAAATGTATTTAAGATTAATTAATTTTTTATGATGTTTTAATAAAATATATTTTTAAGGTTAACATAGTTGATGAGTGTTTAAAATTACTTGTTGTTTTTATTAATTCAAAATGCTCTTGAAAAAGGGTATTTCGTACTAATAAACTATTGTTAAGTTGATTGTAGTATAAACGAAAAAATACAATTTGAAAGTGTCAAAGTGTTGACCGGAACATGAAGGTGGCGACCGAACCTGGAAAGTGTCGACCAGAGGGATCGACCGATGGAAACAGAACCATTTGAAATGTCACCCGAACATTGAAGGTGTCGACCGCTAGATCCAAAACCAATTAAAGTGTCGACCGGAACATGAAGGTGGCGACCGAACTTAGAAAGTGTCGACCAAAGGGATCGATCGATGGAAACAGAACCATTCGAACTGTCGACCGGACCTTAAAGATGTCGATCGCTATATCCAGAAGCAATTGATATGTCGACCACAAAGAACTACCGATGCAAAACAGAGACAAAGAAAGTGTCAATCGGTATATCAAGATGTCGACCGCTATATCCAAAAACAATTTATGTGTCGACCGGTATATCAAGGTGTCGACCACTATATTCAAAAACAATTGATGTGTCGACCACAAAGAACGACCGATGCAAGACAGAGACAAAGAAAGTGTCGACCGGTATATCAAAATGTGGACCGATGAATTCAGAAAAGAACAAAATACTATTTATAACGTCTATCAATGACACCAACGGTCACAAAGTGTTGACTGAGACTCAAAGAGGTCGACCGAAACGGCTTACAGCGGTCTTCTATCGATGCACAACGATAACAAGGTGTCAACCAGTTTTAAGATAGGTCGACCGACCGTAGGCAGAAGTCAGAAGGTTTATAAATTAAATAATGAAGATTTTCAAAAAAAATCAATCAAGTAGCGAACAAAGAAATTCTCTCTCAACTTCAAAGTGCTTCAATTTCTTAATCCTTCATACTTCTCTCAAACCAAACTTGATATTACATTATTGAGAGAATGCAATTTGAGTTTTCAAATCAACCATTTATTAGAATACTGAAAAAGGGTGAATCCCAAAAAGAAAGGTGTAAAGGCAGTTGATTGACGGCCGTGAAGTTCAATCAAAGATTTTCTCAGAAGAGAAGGAAAGAATCTTCAAAGGAAGTCCTTGAAGCGCGGACGTAGACAAGCTTAGCTGAACCGCGTAAATAATTTTGTGTCGTTTCCTTGCTTTCCCTTAACTCTTTATTTGCTATTGATTGAATTTATTCTATCGAATTATCTTGAAAATCATTAAGTCTATACACCTAAGTGCAAACTTATTAATTTGGTAGTGATCACAATTACTAGGTATTATACACCTAAGTGCAAACTTATTAATTTGGTAGTGATCACAATTACTAGGTATTCACCCCCCACCCCCCTCTTCCTCTTAGGTAAAAACGATCCTACATACCCGTGTTAGGAAAGGCATTGATCTCAACGAGCATCTATTGGGTTTTCAAAATCCTTCAAAGTCAATATCTCCTTCATCATTTCCAATTTCTTGTGCTTCTTATCCACTTTGTTATGACTTGAACTCTCTTTTTCCATTCCTATGGAAAAGGGAAGCTTCGATTGTAATATAAAATGTTGAGTCGTTTTATGGAGAAGCTCGATCGATTTAGGGTTCGATTTTGATGTGGGCTTCTTCCGATTTTGGATGATGTTGTTGCCGATGGGTTTGGGTTAAGAACTTGGTAAAACATAAAACTTTAAATTTCTGTTGGCTATATTCTGATTTCTCTAATGTTGTCGTAGGAGTTTGAAATAAGCATAGAAATGAGATTTGTTGCTTTGGTTTCTCAATTTTTGGTGAATGAAAAGGAGAAGGAGAAGACTTTGTAAATTGAAGGGTATAAGAAAAAGAAAAATTCAATCTATCGGTATGTTAGGATTTGATGGAGAAAGAGATATTATTTGAGACGAAGATGAGTAGTTTTTCAACAAACTGGCATAATCTTAGAGAAAATTTTTCAATATTTATGGATAATTTAATAATTTATTAAATTTGAAAGATTCATCTATCATTAATTGAAAATATTTAAGATTTTATTTTAGTTTAAATTTTAAATTAATTTTTTATTTAAAAATTTTTTATCTTAATTCAAATTTCAAAATTTGAAGATGTTACAGCTTCATTTATTTAACTATTAAGTAACCTGATATGCTTTTGATGTCTAACAATCAGTCAATTTAAGCAATCTTCCCATCATTTATTAGATGTTGCTCTTCATTATTTGATATTATCGAGGGTCATCTAGTCCTTAACTTATTCTTCCCAACTCATCGTCAAATTCATCTAGTTACTTATAATGATGTTGATTGGACGGATTATCCTCATGTCGGAAGGTCTGTCATAGGTTGTTAGAAATCTCTTTGGAAATTCTTGAATTACTTTTAGAGAACTCTATGTTGATCATATGACTCTATTGAAGTAAAACAACACAAATCATCCCCACATTAAAAACGATCTGTTTGTGGACATAAACCAAAACAATAGGATGCGTCCCTATCCATAGATTGAGTTTGTTTTTAGTATTATGCTAATCATTTTATCGAGAAGACCTCTTTTGAAGTAGTCAACATTAGTGCACCAATGCACGTGGGCATATTTGATTTGTCTTCCTCTTAACATTAATCATAAGAGAATTTGGAAGAGAGTTTGTCCGATGAGCTCATCATGACATGAAAAAGAGTTTAGAGAAGGCTGTAAGTCTGCTACACCCGAAATCAACTTATCAAAGAGTTGTGTTGATGATACGCCTACGGAAACATCATTTTCTTGTTGGTACTTGCCATAAATTTAGAGATAAAAAGATTGGTTCTTTCTGCATCGTTCAGAAAGTCAGTAACAATGATTTCAAGATTGATGTTTCAGCTGCTATGATAATTTCCAATATTTCTGAGTATTTTCCCTTGGATGAGCTTTTTTGCAACCATAACATTTGCGAACAAGAAGAGGAGATTAGTGTACTACACTATTATGGTTCACCTTTTCTTTTCACACTAGTTTTTGTCTCAAAACTTAGATTAGACTAATCAAATTTAAGGGTAGTATCCCATCCAAACAAAACTCTGTTGAAGTGAGCACAAAGATTGGTATTGCAGATTACAGTGCAAGATGCCTTTCTTGCATGTTTTGCTGTAAAAGGCGTTGGATTCTTTCCCCATTGCAATTATATGCAGCAAAGCTAAGATTTTATTTATTTCTCCGATTTCTCAGCTTTCCTTTGCTTTCAATCAAAGAACGCCTGAGCTCATCCCCGTCGCTTCACATTTTCATTTTCTTCCAGAGTCTGTCTGAGTACTGAAGATGGACTTCCAACAAAAGCATTCATTTGGAGTCCATTTCATTAACCTTCTGCATATTAATTAATGGGTTCGTCTCGAATTTGCTTCGTTTTTACCTTTTTATGGTTGTTTAAAAGACACATTAGAAGGTTGTTATAGCCAGCAAAAACCAGTAATGGAGGAAAAAGTTTGTCAAGAAGTAACAAGCTCTGCGACTTCAGCAAATCTGCAGGAACAAGAACGAACCGGAGCTTCATCCCACTCTTTGGAATCTGAAATCATCATCACAGTGAGACCTGAAAAAACAGAAGCAGAAGGGAGCTTAAACTCCACACCAGAAATTGCAGAATCTAGAATGGTGGAAGAAGATGAAGAAAAAGAAAAATCCAAAAATGGAGAAAATGACGACTGCACAGTCAACAGCGGTAATGAAACAGTAAATGATGAAGATAGAGTTTGCAGAATATGTCATCTGAGTCATGATCATCACTCCATTCTTATTCAACTCGGTTGTAGCTGCAAAGATGAACTGGGAATTTCCCATCCCCATTGCGCAGAAACGTGGTTCAAACATAAAGGAAACAGGTTGAAAATTTATTTTCCGATCTACGTTTCTTCGAAACCAAACCAATGACATTCTTCAATCTTGCGACGAAATGATTGTTCTTTTTTCTTCGCAGACGCTGCGAAATCTGTGGGGAGACGGCGCAGAATGTGGTAGGATTCAGGGAGAAAGGACATAGAATGGAGAGGAATCAACGGAGCGTGACAGTTCGGAGCTCCACGTCCTCGTCAGACAGGGTTTCTTGTTGTGGACGCAAAGGCTGTAACTTGTTTCTCTCAGGCTTGGTTCTAGCTTTTCTTTTCATTTGGGTCCTTAATCTACCCTAGTCTCTCTCTCTCTCTCTCTCTCTCTCTCTCTTTTCATTTGGGTCCTTAATCTACCCTAGTCTCTCTCTCTCTCTCTCTTTTCATTTGGGTCCTTAATCTACCCTACTCTCTCTCTCTCTCTCTCTCTCTCTCTCTCTCTCTCTCTCTCTCCATTTTAATCTTATTAATTTTTACTACAATTATTTTAATTATTTAGAACTTATTGTAAATATTGTTACATTTATGAACCATATATCATGATTTAAATTTTTTTACACATTAAATCTTTAATTTTTATTCTATTTTCTCGAATCTTAATCATTATGTAATGATTGTTATCATGAACTGAATGACATTGTACTTGAGTTCATGAAATCATTTGACGTTGAGTTTCGTGAGTACTATTAAAATCTTGATTTCTACGTGTAAGTTGACGCTACAAAAAATCAATAATTTTTTTTTGAGCTATGTACCTTAACTCTAATTATATAATAATGGAATATGTTCGTTATTTAATCTATTAATTAATATGAATTAAATTTTTAATTTATTGTCATTAGTAAGGAAATCTATGTAACCACGTTATCTTTACATCATGTAATAACCCATCATGTAAAAATAAAGAGAGTCGAAGTGTGAGAAGTTCATTTTGAATCTTTGGGTACTCATGATGAAATTTATAGATATTATCTAATAGTAACAAGTGTAAAAAAAGAAATTCTTTGTATATACATTCAAACTCCTGTTGGTCATATTTATCTTTATCGAAAAATAGAAGAAGCTATACAAAGATTTTGTTGAGCCTATATCCACACGAACTTATATGAAATAGTTTCATAGGATTTGGTCACTATCCTAGCACGGCAATTAGACTTAATCTTTTTATCCTATAAAAAAATGAATCCATCATCCTGATCCGAGGCAGATAGCGGGAATCGAACCCGCATCTTCTCCTTGGCAAAGAAAATTTTTACTATTCAACTATATTTACAAATTTTTATGAAATGATTTCACAGGATTTAGTCAATTGTCTTAATCATGGAATATCATTGAGAAATAGAATATGTATAATCAAAAGATTTTTTAAAATTATTTCTAATATGAAATGAGTCAATCATCTAATTTGATATCTTATTGAACCATAATAGTGATATTGCTCTGTCTGGGGAATCATTTTCTCACGAGAGGTAATTAAAATAAATTATAGAATTAGTTTATACTTATGTCTAGATCTCATATAAATAGAAATTTTATTGACAAGAGTTTTTCAATTGTTGCCAATATCTTTTTACCATTAATTCCCACAACTTCACGAGAAAAGAGGCATTCACCTATTACAGACGTGGTGAAATTTGAAGATTTTTTTATTTACTTTTTGCAGTTTTACTTTACTTCTTGAAATCTCAGAAGAAAGCCAAAATATATTATTCTAGATAAAAAGAAAAAAAATGATTGAAATAAATCTACATTTATTGAAGGTAAACTTTTTAAATAAAAAATTCGTTTTGTGGTGTATATGTAATTAATGCAACCTTACATGCTTTAATTGTTAATTTTAGTATTGAGAGAAAGATTATACCTATGGGTTAAGGCGCATAGACTCATTTCTTTTATATTTTTAGAAAAAGAGAATTTGTCTATAATCTATTTGAAGTTGTCACGGGAATGAGAATGATCCATAATTTTTTTCGTATTGGAGGAGTTACATCTGATTTATCTCATGGTTGGATAAATAAATTTTTAGATTTCTGCGATCATGCTTTGACAGAAGTTACTAAATATCAAATATTTATTACAAAAAATCTTATTGGTTAAGAACAAGTTGAGGGCGTAAGCATAATTGGTGGATAATAAATTATAAATTGAGGTTTATCAGGACCAATGCTACGAGCTTCAAGAATACAATGAGATCTTCGTAAAATTGATCATTATAAGTGTTATGCCGAATTTGATTGGGAAGTTCAATGGTAAAAGAAAGAGATTCATTAGCCCGTTATTTAGTTAGATTAGATGAATCTATAAAAAATTATTTAACAGGCTTTGGAAAAAATTTCACGAGAACCTTATGAAAATTTAGAAATCGAATGTTTTGATAGAGAAAAGCATCTGGAATGGAATGATTTTGCGTATAGATTCATTATTATAAAACCTTTGCTTACTTTTGAGTTGTCGAAACAAAAACTTTATGTGAGAGTAGCAACTCCAAAAGGAGACTTGGGCATTTTTCTAATAGGGGTCAGGGTAATTTTCCTTCAAAATGGAAAATTCGTCTAGTAGGTTTTATCAATTTGTAAATTCTTTGCTTAGTTATTTATCTATGCGAAAAATTAATTAACATAACTATTGAAAGTAAGTTTCAATTGGAAGTTGATTTGAGAAGATCTTAGCATCGTATGTCCAAATAAATAAGTATAATGTTTCTCATTTACTCTTCTTTTATAATCTATAAATATAATTGCTGAAGTGTCAAATAATAATTGATATAATTAATATAATAAATTATAAATAGATAATTTATTTTATTAATTACGCTTATTGCTTCAATCATTTTTTAGCACGTCATCAAATATGTTTAAAGAAAGTAAACATAGTATTATTCAATAATTAATTAATTTTTATTTAATAAATAAAAAAAGAAATTAGGCTTAGCCCAATTGCATCGGAGCCCATCAAGCGATCAATGCCCGATTCCTCTCCATTTTAGGGTTTTGGACGTGCTCATTTGGTTGTTGCTTCTCCTGCTGCTTCTCTTTTCACCTAGACTACGGCTGCAATGGTGTGCCCTCTCTGTTCTTCCCCTTCTGAAATTTGAAGTTTCTCTTTGGTTCTGATTCCCGTTTGACTCTCTAAGTAGCTTTCTTGCTAACTCTTTTTCAATTTTTTGTCTTGCTAATCGATCCAGGCTTCGGAGAAGAAGTTGTCTAATCCAATGAGGGAGATTAAAGTACAGAAACTTGTTCTTAACATCTCCGTTGGTGAGAGCGGAGATAGACTCACCCGAGCTGCCAAGGTATTGGTTGATTGTTTGTCTCATAAAATTTAAGCGTTCTCAATTATTATTTGATAAAAATCTTCTTCTTCTGACTTCAATTCCATGGTTGCGTCTGCAGGTGCTTGAGCAACTTAGTGGCCAAACCCCTGTGTTTTCTAAGGGTAAGATTTTGCCCCTTTCCTCCTTCATTTACTGAAACAACGCACATCAATAGTGACAATTTTTTGTAGAATGAATTTTTTTAATTTTATGTGGCTGTGGAGAAACAGCATTGAAGGGGTCAGACATTAACAACAATGAGATATATAACTTTTTTTTTTACTATTACTTGGTAAAAATGATCAAAGGATCGTGTCTTATGTTTAGGTACTTCTAGCTTTAGCATATGGTTACTCAGCGAGTTATGTGATTGTGGATGATGAGGGCGACAATAGGGAATATCTAGTTGGTCAAACTTTGTATGATGTAATTTTGTGGAATTTTTTAGCATAATTTTTGCCTTTAATATCATAATTATGCACAATGTTTATTATCCCTGGAAGTCCTGACTTTAGATTATAATTTCTTCTATTTAGTCTACTCAGTGGTAAATCTTTTCTGTTAAAAAAAATATTTCCATCAATTTTACTCTTTCTATGTAAATAACCTTTTTGATATGTTTTGTATCAACAGCAAGGTACACTGTTCGATCCTTTGGGATTAGGCGAAATGAGAAAATTGCATGCTATGTCACTGTCAGGGGTGACAAAGCAATGCAGCTCTTAGAAAGTGGTTTGAAGGTGAAGGAATATGAGCTGCTGCGAAGAAATTTTAGTGAAACTGGGTGTTTTGGGTTTGGAATTCAGGAGCATATTGATCTTGGAATCAAGTAAGAATCAAATAAAAGCATTTTGAAATATTTTCTTCTTTAAACAGTGACTAATGTGGTGTGGACACATGTGTTGCTCGATTTTCAACTGGAAATTCAATAGTCAGCTTCGAATTGTCAATAGTGGAGTTTGAAACTTTGATTGCGTGGTATTATATATTAAGTATCCGCCATTAGAACTAAGGCTTACATTTGGGACTTTTTTCAGGTATGATCCATCTACTGGAATTTATGGGATGGACTTCTATGTTGTATTAGAGCGCCCAGGATATCGTGTGGGACGGCGTAGGAGGTGCAAGTCACGAGTTGGGATCCAACACAGGGTCACAAAAGAGGATGCCATGAAGTGGTTCCAAGTCAAATATGAGGGAGTAATCCTTAACAAGTCGCAGAACATTGCTGCTTGAGCCTTGAAATTGTTGGGAGTATTTAGTTACGAGGGTTCGAAACATCTATCCTTTGTCAGTGTTCATCTCTGGAGAAGTATGGATAATTATGTTCCTTTTTTGTTTAGTTAAGAAATTTTAATATTGTTTTTTAGATTAAATTTGTAGCACCCTTGTTGGATGTTCTGTTTTGAAAGATGATATCTTTTGAAGCATTCAAAGTTGACTTTGGAGATCAGATTGCTATCAGTTCTGCTGTGCTTTGAAGCTGAGTTATTACACAAATCACAACAGTCGTAATTGCAAATCTGGAGATGGATTCCATCTTGTCAGATATTGAGTCTAACATTGAAATGGCAGTATCTATTAACAGCCCCTGCCAAAATGCAAACATGAACTCATCAACTAAAGCTTATTTTTGATATCATTGACTCAAAGGAGAGACCTTTCATCGCTCGAATGAAAGTGCTTTCATCAGCTCTATGTCTCATGATTTTCGACTCGGTTATCTTTGTAAAAGCTTCCTAAATGGTCTGCCGTTTTTGTTCAACCATTTTCTTGCTCAGAAAATGACTAAGCTGATGGATTTTACAAAATTTAAAACTTTATCACATAATCTTAGGCTAAGCTTAACACAGTAGAGAGAGAGAGAGAGCATGTGTTGTGTATATGGCTGAATCTAACTGATTTTGTATCAGCCACGATTCGGTAGGGACAGCGACGAATGTGAAGAAAGATCAGTCCTTTATTAAAATCAAAGCCTTCGATCCTCGATAAAATTAAATTGCTCACGTACAAACAAAACCAAATAATATATAAGATAAGCCAAGGTGAATATTTAATCTCGTAAATCAAATTTGATAAAGCCAAGGAACCGTATTCATTGCATCAAAATCGCCATGACGAAACAATTGTCAAACATACCCGAATCCATTAAATCAACTTTGTTATTAGTCTTCGTAAACCATGGTTGAGTTTGGGGCACGTGACCTTAATCTTCTAAACCATCACGACTTTTCACTAAAGAAATCATTAACCTTAATCTTTGTATTTTCTCAATAGACGAGAGACTGAGAGAGAATATAAGATATCTCATCGTTTGATTTAGGGACCATAACCCTGAAATTATATTTGGTGGGTTAGGTTAAATTTGGTCTATCATCAAGCTTAAACCTAAAAATTAGAAGAATCTCACACTTTAATTAAAGACTAAAACTCACATTTATTTTATCACTTTATTTGGTTCGACTTTATAATAGCTATTTACATACAATTATAATTAAGTTCATCGGTCAAATAATTAATTGTCAAATAAATCCAACCATTTGCCACTCGTGTAACAGCTAAAAACTTGATGTTTGTATGTTACAACTTAGTTGAGCTTCTGTTGCTATTGAAGTATAGTCTGAATTATTATCACAAATTAACTTTGATGCTCTTTCAATTCTATCCGAATTCCAAATTTTAGTGATGAAATTTCGTTAACATTATTTCATCATTAGCTATTTTATAATACAATTTTTGTAGTCATAGTTGAAGACACTTTTTCTAAAAACAGTTTCTCTAACTATTTGGTAAATATATCTTGATGTCGATTTCTAACTGTCTTGACATATACTAAAATTGAACTAATGATCTCCAGATCGTTAATTTTCTATATGTAAGCATCGAAGCTTTTGCTCTCTGCAAATGTATTAGAAGTTTTTTGACTGTGAACCAATTATTTAGTCTAAGGTTCTTGAATTATTTGTCGCACAAAATAATATGTATGCAATATTTAAATGTGTACATATCTGACCGTACAATAGATTTTTTACTATCAAGGCGTGAGAAATCTTATGTATTTCCTTTAACTAAGTTAATTCATAGAGCATTGATCTTTGTTAGACTCGACACCTTTAACAGAAAGGGTAAATTTTGCACATCAAATTGTCAAGTACTTTTTTGATGTAGCTCTTTCTTTGATAGCTAAATATACTTTGAGAGCAATCTAGATGTACCTTTATTCCTATATTCTTCTTGAAAAACAATACATCATCGACTTATAAAATCAAAATAATAAACTAGTATTCACTAAAACTGTAGTACATAAACTCATCAATCAGACTCACCTGATAACCAAAAGAGATGATAACTTGATAAAATAAATAATACCGCTTATGAGAATTTTGCTGGAGGCCATAAATAGATTTTTTTTTAGTTTACTAACCAAATCTTTTGAATCATCTAATACAAAGAGTTGGGGTTGTTCCATAGATATGACTATTGAGAAACTATCTGTGTGCCCATCTAATATAGCTGAAGAACTAAAATGATCTATAAATGCATAATTATTCTAAAAGTGCCCTTCTATAAAATTAAGGAGAAAGTTTTCTTTTGGTCAAAACCTTCTTTTGAGTGAAGTTCTTGGTGACAAGGCGAATATTATCTCTCTGTATTGCCCTTCAAATCCCGTAACGTATGTGCTTTCAATCTTTAATCAATAAGACAAGATTGCAGATGTCACTATTCCCATTGAATTTCAACTCTTGACTTCTGGTATCCATCTATTATTGAGAATTAGAATCCTTTGTGATTAAAGGAAGTTGATAAGATCATCTTCCACCGTTATAACGTCAACTTCATATTTTTGGAGAAAGACAATATAAAATGTCACGACCCCGAATAGGGTTCTAACAGAAACGCCAGATTAAACGATCAACATCAGAGAAGTTCACCGTCTAACCTAAGGCTAGTTGCGGAAAATTTCAAAACCAATCCCAGAACTCCTCGAAATGATAAATGTGATAATAAAAACAATAGTAGATATACAGGAATTAAAAGAATACATGCTAATGATCAGTACAATACCAAATAAAATTCTTACAGGAAATAAATATCAAGATAAAATCTCTAGGGAAATCCACAAAATCAGCAGCCGATCAACCTCGGTTCCTGCTCTTCTTTCCTCTACCTGTAGAGGGGGAGTCGTTGGGGTGAGTGACAAACTCAGTATGAGATGTTATATCTACCACATATCTCATTATTCATGCCCGCTTAAAATCAATGTACGTGTTTTTAAAATTTAAAACCAGTTTCAATACTATCAAATTCTCTTCTAATTTTCAAAACGATTAATGTGGCTAGTTTCAAAAATACTGTATGTATAGTAAATAGGCCCGCATCAACCATACAATCGTATAAAACCAGGTGAACAGTGAAAAGGGAGATCACCCAAGGATCCTCCGAGCCATACCACAAAGAAAGGCCGCGATAACACCGGCAGGGCCTCATAGGGAGAAGAGAAAATGTCAACCAACCAGGAGGGACAAAACCACTCAGCCCTGGGCCATCGCGGATACACGCACAGGAGCACACCAGGAGGGACACAACCACTCAACCCTGGGCCCCAACGGGACCGCACAATGAACTTATAAACCGGGGGTAGCAACGAACAGACATTGGCTAGGTCGGGTAACGGGGCTAGCAAAGCTCAGAGCCCATCACTCCTTCAGCGGGGAGTACCGCATAATAATCGATCATCTAGGAGGGACACAACCGCTTAGCCCTGGGCTATATCCAAACAAGTGTGGAGAGTACCACGGCAACCCTCAAACATGGATGCGTCTGGGCAAAATCCCCTGTTACTCTCAGCATATGGGCCCGTCTGAGAGTGTCAGACGATTATCTCCAGAATCAAACTACAATGCACATTAGAAAACAATGCGTACGTGAGAAAACCAATGCATGAATAAAACACATATGCATGGCAATATAACAATCTCACGGTAAATCTCAAATCGAGCCCGTCGGCAAGGGCGAGTAAAACATGGCATCCAAACTCAAATAGATAGTATAGATCCAACAAAACATGAACATGCCTCAACAATGTAAAATACACATGCTCGTAAAATGCCGACGTCAATACTGGTGGTATCCTACCAAAAATAATATACGTGCTTGCTAGGCTAGGTATAACGTAATAAGTATAAGAACTCATACCCATGTGGCGAGTTCTTTTAGTCTCGGCAGCCAGTGGCTCCTCAGGAATCGCCTCAAAGTCAGTAAAATCCTCTAAATCTGAAAATTAACACAAACGAGAAACCTCGTTAAAGTCTAATAGGGGTCATAAACGGTTTAAACGGGAAGCCGGGGCAAAAACAAGCCCAAACGGCTCAAGTTGACTTTTCAGCCGGAAGTCAACGGGACCCATTACGGCCCAATCGGGGTCTGAAACGAAATAAACGTGGGAACCAGGGCGAAAACGGCCTCAAAATGGTTCGGGTTGACTTTTTTGTCAAAGTCACCCATAAAAGTCAACGGTCAAAGTTAACTTTGATCTTTGGTTCGGATCGGGTCCGACCCGGTTCGGGTCGGCTTGAACCGACTGGGTCGGGTCGGGTCGGGTCGGGTCGGACCTTGTTCGGTCAGCCCGAACCGACTGTATTTGGGTCGGGTCGGACCCTGTTCGGGTCGACCCAAACCGAGTCGGTTTGGGTCGGGTCAGACCCGAACTAACTGGATCTGGGCCAAATCAACTCGACCCAACTGGGATCGAGTCGGGCCTGGCAAGCCCTCATTGGGCTCGGGTCAGACCCAGGAGAACCCAATTGGATCCGGGTCGGACCCACCCTGGCCCAACTCGGCCTTGGGTTCAAATCAACTCGCCCCAAGGCCGAGTTAACTCGCTGTCGGCCGAGTGCTCAGGGTCGCGAAAATTGAGATTTCCAACCCCATTTTTCGCCAATCTCGTTTCCAATGCATTTCTCACCTTCAATTCGGTCGAATCCTGCCGAAAACACAAACAACCAACCTAAATATTAGATTTTCCAAAAACTTGAAAACTCGAACATTCAAACTCTGATCTAGAACGAACGAGAGCTTACCTTCGAAAACGTTCTTCACAAACGTTGCTCTACTCTTCGAGACGAAGAGTTTGACACCAAAATCGCTCCGAACGGACGTCGTTTGACCGGCGACGATTCTCTCTCTCTCTCTCGGCTATTCCCTCTATCTCTCTCTTCTGCCGAGTCAATGCGAACCATAGGTTTTCTAAAAAGAAAACCTATTGTTTTAAATAAAAATTTTATTTTAATTTATTTTTTTTTTAAATTTTAATTTTATATTAAAATTATTTATTTTATTCATATTGATTTTACTCAATGAATTTCGATTTTTTTTTTCGTTTCTTGAATTTTCTTCCGAATAATTATCTCGTTAAAATCTAACATCCTTTACCCGACAATTAATTTACTTAAATTTATCAATCGCTAACAACAAATTTTATTAAATTTTCTTAAGTTACGAAGACGTACTACAAGTAACCAAAAATTTATACGCTGCACTCTTTTTAAAATTACATATAAAATTCGTAAAAAATTTACACGAAATTTATCCTGAGAAAATTTTTGACGGATTTTACATAAAAATTCACAATCAATTTTTTTTTTCTTTAATGGATCTAGTTAATGCCGTCAATTTATGAGAGAATTGAGTTTGCTATTCAGAGTTAAAGAATACACACACAGAGAGGAGAGAGAGAGGGGAGACAAATAACCACTCACGACTAGCCAATCATACCAGCGCCAGACAACAAATTGTGGGTTAACCTGAAAGGTGACGCTACCTAGAAATTTTGCAGTGGGAGGTAAGAAATATCAATAAAACTGTAAGCCATTTGGGACCAAGACGTCGAGAGTTGAGTCTATCTAGATAAGATAGTTTTCGGTGGTAAGTTTGACAGTAAAGTTTTGACTATGATCATGAAACGACAGAAGAGGAGGGTCTAGACAAGAAGGATCACGAGCTATCGCAGGTGGGTAGGCCAGAATATTGCTGGTAGAGCCTAGAGGGACCATAATGGCTCCAATACCAAATTAGTGTTAAGAAATCAATCGATAATTAAAAAAAAAATATGCATGGACATCAAAATTTACGTGAAATTTTTTTAAATAAAAATCATAGGTAAATGAACAAATCTACTATAAATATCAAAATTCAACTGTAAATTTTATGAATTTAACTTATATGAATTTATAGAGAAAATAAAACTCTAATGAGATTTTCAATATGAACTTAACTCGATCTGTTTAGAATTTGAGTCACATCAACTTCTAACAGTAAAAGTAAGAAGAATAGAAAAAGAGAAAATTGAAAAATAAATAAATATATTACAAGGATATTTATTTTTTTGTGCAGATTATAACTGAAATTAGTAATTGTTATTTGGACAATGAGAGCCAAATAATTATTAATGGCAACGGTGGAAAAGCAAATAAATTTCCCTTCAAAGACATTTTTCTCGACCTTATCTTTCTCTTCAAATTCAATATCCTCAAAGAATTTGAAGTTTTTCTTCTTAAAATAACCTTCTTAGTGGAAACATAAAATTTATATCCATTTAATTGTTTCAAGTACTCAATCAATTTGGAGGTCAGTACTTTATAGTTCATTTTGAAGAAGACTTGCATTCTTTTGGATGTCTTAGAAAGATCAACAATATTTTATCCAGTTGGTAGACATTTGTGTCATGGGTATCTATACTTGCTTCATGACAAGTTTTATTTACTAGACTTGTTCAAAACTTTTAAAACCTAAGGTATGATAAAATCATCAAATCCGATTGCAGTGATGAGTACTATAATATATCTAATAAATTAGGAGAACATCGTTTAAGTTTATTTGTCAAATATCTAAAAGAATATGGTATTGTTTCTGACTAAAGTATTTGTTAGCTGTTATATCTAATTTGATTGACCAGATCATTTAGAATGTTCGACCCCAATACCCATTTTAGCAAAACGAGCGTTTGACTCGACAATGAAGAGCAGTTGACTGACCAGTTTTTCAAAAGTGATTGGTCGAACTACAAGTCAATCGATCATGATAATCAATTATTGTGTTTTTGTAAAAACTCAATTTTCCTTTGATTTCTTAATGTTATTCAATGCATCAAAATTCTGCACGTACAAAAGAAGTTGGTTTTTGATGAACTTACCCTTGAAATCCTTTGATAATTGTGATTTACTTTTCTATATTGTTGATATAAAGTTGTTTTAACGAAATTTCGAGTCTCAAATGAATTTCAACCAGATTCTAAATTTTATAATAAAATAGAAGACAAGAAATAGATAGAACTTCGACAACTTATGTTGTGATTACTTACTTGTTAGAACCATCAATTTATTAATGATTTGGGTATCACCTGTAGATGACCCTTCAAGCCAGGGAATAGATGTATGTTACCCTAACCAACATAAGTTGATTGGACCGTAACATGTTACTTGCATGTGAGAGTTACCGAATTCCCTTTAACAGAAAACATTCAATTTGTCATCACAAAAGAAATGTCATTATAATCTTGATCGGGATTCACCTGGTTGAAGAAGACGTCTTTCCAAACATGGACTTGTGGGGCCATAAAACGTCGCTACCATCTTAGCTGTCTTTGAGAGAAGTGTCCTTCCTAGGAAACATCTTATGAAAGCACGGACACCAGCAATATCCACTGCCACACCATCCCCACAGCACGTTTGTGGGGCTCATCTCCTCATTTATCTTTCCTTTCTTGTTCTTTTCAGCTTTACAAAATTTATTCTAATTAACTTATAAATAGATTTATTATAACATTTTAAATAATTGAATAATTATATTATCAAAATGTATAAATATGAAAGTAATCGGTGTCCATTTTGTCCAATTTTAATTCTGTATGAATTATTTTTCACCGGTTTAATTTTATAATTTATAATTTTGAATATAATATATAAATATTATAAATTTACTTCCATTTGATTTTGATCGAAACTTAGAATCGAACCTTTTCGTTTGGTTTCAAAATCGGGTTTCTCAAAATTGAAACCGAACCAAACTGAAATTTTGGTTCTATTTCCACTCCTGAAAATAGTTTCTTCTCATGCAAAACAGCAGTGCACCGCATATGGGCATGGCTGCCGTGTGGAGAACTTCCAGATCCAGAATCTGCGTCGATATGATATTATCAATCCGGGTATATAGGCGATTAAGATTATTATCAGATTTAAACCGGAAAAACAAAACACAGATCCATGAACAAGTCTTATCAACAAGTTTGAAGAGGGTTACTCTGAATTTATTCTTCAATATCAATGAAAAACACTGAAACTATTCATAAATGTCACACATTATTTACTTCGAAAGAGAGATTAAACTCGAGACTAGATCCATAGTTCTCAACTTTCGAGACCCGAATCAGACACATTTAACAATAATCACCACTATTGAACTCCAAATCATTCAATGTACACTTCCATGGCTACGCCTCTCCAAGTCTGTCTTCTTCCTCATCTACATCAATAACTCATCGACCCACCCAACATCTGGATCAGAATTGACAAATCCGCCATTTTCTCCCCTAGCTTTGTTCTCATAATGGAGATTCCTACTTAAACAACTCATAGACCTAGAGAACCCCGGAGTTGAAGGAGAAAGAATAACTTGTTGCTGGTTTTCTTCACTCAAGAAAGAAACATCTATCCACGGTGGTATAGTTGGAGAAGTTTTATTCGCTTCGTTCAAGCTCATCGCTTCCAGAGAGCTCATCATTTCCGTCAGTGCCATTCCGGTCAATTTAGCCTCGTTGTTTCTCGAATTTGAAGTAGAAGTATTGACCGACTGAGGTTTCGCCGGCGATAGTGGTGGCGAAAAGGGTGGAGATAGATGTGACATGCCTAAGAGAGGAGAGGTTGGGGAAGACGATGCTCCGCAATGACAAAACAAGCAGCAGTGATTCGAACCAGATACTGAGATCGGAAGCTTCTTCTTCTTCATCTGAAATTCCGGCGAGTTTACGGGCAAAATTCGAAGCTGTCGAGTAGAATGGGCAAAGAAACAAACTTTTCTTGTACAGTTCTTCCCGTCTTTACAAGCTTCTGTTCGGTACCTCGCTGGATGAAGCCAGCACTCGAAAACCCCGTGAGCGAACTCACAGCCATCGCCGCGGCTACAGCCTCCACGACGAAACTCCGGGCATACGTTGCCGGAGTAGTGAAACCAGCGAGGATCTCTCCGACGAGCTTTTTCTCCAGGGTGAGCGAATGGGCATTCCGTCCAGTCATGGCTCCGGCTCCGTGTACACCGCCGTACCTTGAATTCATAGATCCGAAAGTAATCGGAGGAGTACGGATCGTCTTCATCTCCGCTGTCTCGGCCATTATTACAGGGTAAGAATTTCTGCAAAAGGCCATCGTCGTAAAAGGAGAAACGCGGAGAATCAGAGAAGAAGTCGGGACTGTCATGGCCGTTTAGAAGCTTTCTGGGGGGAATATTAATGTCCTTCAGAAGGGATTTCTTAGATGGAATAAACTGATGAAAGCTGTAGCAGATACTGCTCATCCTCACTGCAAAAAATTCTAAACCCAAAAAAAAAAAAAAAGAGTTATTTGGTGAGTGTTTATCAAAAAGGGCACAAAAGGGGGAAGAAGATACATAGGAGAAAAGGTTGGCGGTGTGATTAAGAGAGAGAAAAAAGGGAGAGAGAGGGGGGGAGAGCAGGGATGAAGGGAAGGTATGGGTGCGGAGATGCGTGGCTGCGTTGCTTTTGGTTCTGCATGCAAGAGGAGCAAGTGGCATACAAACCGAGCGGGTAGAACTCACTCCTTTACATCATATTTATATATCAACATTTATTTTGGTTCTATCAAAATGAGACAATAATTGTACATACGTCTGACGGGATAACATTTATTTTGGTTACATATCAACATTTACTTTGGTTCTATCAAAATGAGACAATAATTGTACATATGTCTAACGTGATAAATTTTTTTTTTCTTTTACGTCTAGCGTATTTAATCGATTATCACATCGTATATATTTATTTTTGATACCATGATATAAAGTGATAGCATAAAACTCATTTGAAAAACTAATTCAAAAAATAAAAAAATTCTTTTTATATTTATATATAACAGTTTGTTTTAATTTTCCCAAGACAATAGAAACTAGGTCTTCCTTGGCACGCAATTTTTTATTTTGTTTTTTTCTCCTATTTTTATTTTGATTTTTTTTTAACAATTCATCTATATGTCTAGGGTAAAAACTAAAATAAATGTTAAAGCAACAATTTTTTTAAAAAATAATTCTTTAAAGTACTAACCCTAACAAAATAAATTTTAAAGTATCAAAAACCTAACAACTTAAACTTTGAGGGACAACCGCTAACCCCCTCGTTTTCATTTTACCGGGAGGGGGAGGGGGAGGGGGAGGGGGAGCGGGAGCGGGGGCGGGGGGAGGGTTAACGTTCCCTGTTCTTCCTGGGGAATGGCCGATAGCCTGCTATTTTCATTTTACAAAGAGAACGGGGAGCCGTGTAAGGTTTAACGTCTCACGTTCTCCTTCGAGGACGACGCAAAGGGTGCTCCACCTCTTGCGCATGTGTTCTGCAAGTGTCAACGCGGCTCGTGTTACACATGTAGCGCACGTGTGACCGGCTACGTTAAACACGCATCCCCCAGTGTTCAGCGTTAGGGCTAAAAACGGGGGGCCTTCACCGTCACACGAGGATATCTCGTGAATATAAATAGGATTGGCCCCTTGTGCACCCTCGGTCGCTCAATCGAGAGGAAAATCCTCATTTTTGCTGAATCAGTGAGTTTTGTCACCGAAAACCCTCAAATCTCGGCCATTGACGCTCAAAATTCGAAGCCTCATCGTCGATAACTCAAACCGAGCCTCAAAATCCAAAAATCTAAAACCCTAGCTCCTAGTTATAGAAAATCCTAAACCCGAGTAGATTTTTCTGAAAATCCTCAAAGTTGAGCCGATTTTGCTGAAATGGGCTTGAAATTTATGTTTAAACGAAAAGGCTACCCACCCTCTCAACACAAGCTGACCCCTCAAACGGGGCACTTTCGACACAAGGTGCCATGGATCAAGTGTCGAGACCACCGCCTACTTTTTTGTTGAAGGAATTTTGAAACCAGGAGTGTCGGCAACAGTTCGAGCAAGATATGTCAATCTGCTCGATTATTTATAGGAAGACTGTCAACTTTAGCGGTGGGGAGTCTTTAAAGATCAAGGAGATATTTGACTGCATCTCCTTGCACGAGGTGTACCACATGCGTTGCGACAGTTGCGATAAGATTTTTCATTTATTTTACCCAAACTTGACCACTACTGGGAGGCTAGGGTGCTTAAAGACGTACATATGCGATACAAAGATGGTTCCCTGTCTTCGCAATGTCAACGAATTGATTGAATTTGCCCAAGAAGACGCGGTCAGATACTATCACACTTCCCAAGAGTGTGAATTTGTTGGATTAGCAGAGGGCTTGCATTTCATTCGACAAATTCACCATAACTCAAACATTGCAGCCTTCGTGAAGTCAAGATCGAAGGATCTGAATGTTCAAGCTCGGGTTGTTCACAACTTGATCAGCTACACCTTGCTGTCGTGGGATGGATATAAAGATCTAGTGAGCTGGATGGATCTCTATGTCATGGAGAAGCTATACAGTAGCACGATGTTCGACCCGGAGCACACAATTTTAGACCACAAGGAAGAGATCTGGCGAACACGCAACAAAAATCTACCGTACGGGACATTGATTTGGAAGCTCGTGGAGCGAGCTTAGGTTCAGTTGCCTAGTGGAGATCAGCGGAGAGCTGTGAGATCCGGCGATATATTTGACAAACTTTATTTGACTCGGATAGTCTAGTTGAATTCGCTAGGTCTTAGATGGTGAAAGGAGATCTCTGATACTCCACATCTCGGGCTGTTCCGATGGAGGATCAAATGTTTAGATCTCGCTTCAAATGTTACAAAAACCACGTCCATGTATCCGTGTACTCTTTTTCGACGTTGGCAGCAGCAACAAGATATATATTCCATCGTTGCCATCAATATTCACGGCTGTGAGTAATTAGCCAGGACACGAGCCCTTCAGACGACAATCATCCAAACAGATAATAGGACGACCGTACTGAAGCAAACCAGCCTTGCAAGCAACCATGCACATATACATTCTTTGGCATACCAATGAATCACACTTCAACTCGTAAGTATGTATTTATAATTTGCTGCATAGATTTGATCTACATATTCTTGCTGCGTACGACCAGACTAGATTATATTGTTCATTTTCCTTGCATTCGTTAAGTGTTCGAGCTATACTTTTGTCTCTTTTGGTAAGACTGAGTGTAATATTGACAGTCAAATTCTCCCCCACTGTCTCAATAATGGAAGAGATTTTCCATATAGGTTGACTTTTGAACCTATCGAGAAATGATTTACCAACCATTTTATTTTAGCGTGTCGATTCTTAATTTTTATCGAACAAGCTATGAGAATCGATCAAACTCTTTATTTGAACGTAAACTTGTCTTGCATCTTCAAAGCATGCAGTCACCACTCACACCCGTCTTCACACTCAGCTGTTAGTCGTCGATTTTCACTTTTGGTGAATTCGATCCCATAACTATTTTTCAAAGAATATTCGATTATTTTCGCTATAATTTTCTTTAAATAACTATATTTTTTCTTTAAAAAATCTCATTGAGATTTCTTCATTTCCATCTAAGTATCGAATACTCGAAGATCATCATATGCAGGTGTGTCGTACGAAAACCAATTCATATCAGCATCACAAGTTATTGTTTCGTCTAAATCAACTGATCGACTTGAATAAGAATTCATCGTCATCGATAATACAGAGAAAATTTACTACAACAAGAAAATATTTACAAGATTTTAGAGTTTTAGGAGGGTGTGAAGTGATAGTGGAGGGTGTATCTCCTTAAATAATCAAGGAGATCGGCCCCCTATTTTCTGGCTTGTGATCAATTATTGATCACGGGCCGCGTTAACACGTGCAGAGCACGTGCGCGAGGGTGGAGCACCCCTGTGTCGTCCTCTGGGAAGAACGGGGGCCGTTAACTGTGATGACCCGATTGTGTACAATGGTTGTACCACTGGGGAGGTCCTTGAGCGGAACACCAGACCTGATTGTGTACGATGGCTGTACCACCGGAGAGGCCCTTGAGGGGAACACGGGGAGGTGGCAGGTCATTACGTAAAAAGGGTGGTCGTCACAATACACATTGCTTGGGAGAGGTATATAGAAATGAAATATATGTAAAAAAAACCCTCCCAATATATTAAGACGCGTTTTTAGAGCACAATTGACAACAGATTCCTTAGAACTTTAAAGTTAAAAGTGCTCTGGCGAGAGCAGTACCATGTTGGGTGACCGACTCGAAAGTTCTTGCCAAAACAAATCCGTGAGGGGAGAATATTGGGTTATGTCCAATCTCCAAAACAGACAATATTTTACTGAAAAAATGGGTCGTTATATATGATATCAAAGCCTGTACCCAACCGGAAATGTGACCAACAGGGACATTGAGCTCCCGAGAAGGGGGGGGGGGGGGGATAGTGATTGTGATGACCCGATTGTGTACAATGGCTGTACCACCAGGGAGGACCTTGAAGGGAACTCCAGGCCCGATTGTGTACGATGACTGTGCCACTGGGGAGGCCCTTAAGGGAAATGCCAGGAGGTTGCAGGTCATTACGTAAAAAGGGTCTCCAAGGTTTGTTTTGGCCACGTTTTCTCTCTTTTATAAAATTTTAGTAAAGAAGTAGAGAATGTGGTGATAAGGGTCTCCAAGCAACTTGTAACACCCAAAAATTTCTGCATGTACTTATTTATTTATATGTCCAAATTGTGTAGGTGAAGAAGAGTTAAACGGTGAGTTTCACAAATCCATACAAGATTGATGGAAGCAGTTGAAGGAGTATGTACATAGAGACTCGATGGTTGTTAAGGCAATTTTGACTCATGGGTGTACGAGAGATATTTTCGTACGGGAAATTTTGTATAGATAGAAAGAGGTTGATTAAAAGTTGAAAAATATGTTTTGGGTATAAAAGTATAGTATTTTGTTTAAACCGTATTTTTATAAATATTTACTAGATGATTGGGTTTACTACGTATTTATACTTCTGTTCATATTTTACAATTTATGAGATTGTTGGAAAGGTTTTGGATGACGGTGTATGTGGTATAATATTTAGGAAGTTTGGAGATTTTTGTTTGAGGATTGGAGGAATTGAAAATCTGTGGGTAAATTGTGAGTGTAATGTTTGATTATGTGAAGAAATTATTATTGATATGCATATGTTATAGGAGATGATAGAGGTTTGAATGATTTTTGTTTTAGTGTGGTAAAAGATTTTTTAAATTTTTAAGAAAAGAATTTCCACCTTTCATCGAGTCTTTTCCACGTGTACTTTAAAAATGATTTCGATTATTTTATTAGTGTTAAAAATGTGATTGAAAAGTCTTCGTCAACTAGTCAAAGGAAATTAAAATTTTTTTTTATGAAAAATTGTACGGGTCATCTTAATTGTGGTATCAGAGCCACTAAGTTAAAATCATTCAATAGATTACCTAACAATACTAGTCGCCGTATGAAGGTGCTTCATCAATTGTAAATATTTATATTAAATCATGATCATAGATATTTTACATATGTTATAACTTGTTTAGGACTAACAACATGCTGAGGGAACCAAGACGAAACGCAGATGAAAGAGATGATACAATCAGGCTATTGTCGGAGATGGTAGAGTGGCAATCCCAACAACTTGAAAGATTTCTGGCCAGAAAGGAACAAGGAAACCATCATCTGAATGCTCTTAACAACCTAAGTTGTGAACGGTTCCGTCAATTGCAACCACCTTATTTTGATGGACAAGCTTCAGACCCAACATACGCTGATAAGTGGATCCGCACGTTAGAAGATATGTTTGAGTATGCAAAAATTGAAGTGGAAGAAAAAATCTCATGTGCGGTGTTCATGCTAACGAAAGATGCAAGATACTAGTGGGACACAGTAAAGACCACGCATAACGTGAGAGAGATGCCTTGAGAACAATTCAAGGGAGTACTCTATGACAAGTACTTCAACAATACCGTTTGGGCAAAAACGATGGTGGAGTTTGTCCAACTACAACAAACGGAAATAGTTTCAGAGTACATCAAAAAGTTTGAAGCGCTATCCCTTTTTGTCAGCCACCTAGTAAGCTCGGATGAGACCAGAGTCCACCAGTTTGTGTAATGACTGAAAGTGGAGATTTATAGAGGAGCAAAAATATTGGGAACTCAAGATGTTCTGCATGCATAGATAGTTGTCAAGGCACTTGAGGTGGAAGAAGCGGAACTTAAATTTCAGAGACAGAAAGAGCTTCTAAAAAGATTTTTTAGAGAAGTTTAGCCCCAACAACAACTAAGGAGAGTAAAACGACAAAATGAAGAAAGAATTGACCAAGGGAAAAGTAAACACGTACCACGTTCCGTTCAGAGTCCACAATGCCCAAAGTACAAGAGGAATCACTATGGCGAATGCAAAGCTGGTTCAAATCAATACTTCAAGTGCAAGGTGGTTGGTCATATCGCCATGTATTGTCCAACTCTAAATAAAGACCAGACAAGAGTTGCACCAAGGGTCTTCGCTCTCATCGAACTTGATGATGCTGCACAACCTTCAATGATTTCAGGTACAATCATAATTAATAATATAGCGGCTTATACATTGATTGACATGGGTGCTACACATTCCTGTATATCGACTGTATTCAGAGTTAAAGTAAATTTGTTGCCAAAGGCTGCCGATAATTTCTATGATATAATGTCATAGTCTGGGGAGTACTTGAACTCAGATCAAATGGTGCAAGATTGCATTGTTTCAGTAGGAGTAAATAAATTTTATGGTGATCCCATCATGTTGAATATGAAGGGATACAATGCAGTTTTGGAGGTGGACTTGCTATTTCGGCACTTCGCCATTATTGATTGCAGGACTAGAGTCGTTTACTTTCAACCCCCCAAAAAAGAGAAGTGTTCTTTTCAAGTAGAAAAGAACACGAGTAAAATCCCTATGGTGTCATCCCTTAAAGCCCATAAATTTTTAAGAAATGGATGTTCTTAGCCAGTGTGATAGATACACAAATGCAATGTAAGTCAAGTCTTGATGATATCCTGATGGTTCAAAATTTTCCAGAAGTTTTTCTTGAAGATTTTCGAGGATTACCCCCGGATAGAGAAATTGAGTTAGCTATTGATGTATACCCAAGAGTAGCCTCGGTATCTAAGAATCCATATAGATTGGCGCCGACAGAATTGAAAAAACTGAAGGCACAATTGGAAGAATTGGTAACCAAGGGTTTTGTATGCCCTAGTTTTTCTCCTTAGGGAGCCGATTCTTTTTGTGAAAAAGAAGGACATACCCCTAAGAATGTGTATCGACTATAGATAATTGAATAAGCCGACGATAAAAAACAAGTTCCCGTTACCACGGATTAATGATTTGTTTGATCAGCTTGAAGGTGCTATGGTGTTTTCTAAAATCGATCTACGTTCGACATATTATCCGCTGAAAATCAAAACAGAAGGCATTCCTAAAGCTGCATTTCGAACGAGATATGGACATTATGAGTTCTTAGTTATGTCTTTCGGCCTAACAAATGCTCCTGCAACTTTTATGGACCTAATAAAACGAGTGTTCCGAGAATACTAGACAAGTTTGTCATCGTTTTTATTGATGATATTTTTGTTTACTCACAGTTTGAAGAAGAACATAGGGAGTATTTAAATACTGTTTTGTCAACCCTAAAGCTACATCAATTGTATGCCAAGTTATCAAAATGCGAGTTTTGCCTGGACAAGGTTAATTTTCTGGTGCACGTCATTTCTAAAGATGGTTTTTCTATTGACCCAACGAAGATTCAAGCTGTTAAAGATTGGCCACAACTTAGAAATTTCAGTGAAATACGTAGCTTTCTGGGATTAGCATGTTATTACAGAAAATTTATTGAAGGGTTTTCAAAGATAGTAACATCATTAACCCAGTTAACCGGAAAGAATATGATATACTGGTGGTTCGGGGAATGCGAAGAAAGTTTTTAGACTCTAAAGCAAAAATTGATGACAACTCCTTTATTGATATTGCCAATAGAAGATAAAAAATTCAGTATCTATTGTGATGCCTCAAATATTGGATTGGGCAGTATTTTATTGCAAGATGAAAGAGAGTGGCTTATGCTTTGAGGCAGTTGAAGAGTTATAAACAGAACTATCCTACTCACAACCTTGAACTAGCTGCTGTGGTATTTGCACTAAAGATATGGAGACACTACCTCTATGGAAAACAATGTGAGATATTTTCAGACCACAAAAGCTTAAAATACTTATTTACACATAATGAGTTTAATTTGAGGCAGAGGCAGTGGTTGGAGTTCGTCAAAAATTATGATTTCGAGATAAAGTACCACCCTGGTAAAGCTAATACCGTAGCCGATGCATTGAGCAGAATGTCAACAACGATGCAACCTGCTGTTTCAGCAATGCTAGTAGCATAGAGAACAAAAATTCAGAAGTTTAAAGTAGAGAGATAGTTTCTGAACTGACAACTTTGCTCTCAGCTATATGAATAAGGCCGACTATCTTGGACCGAATCAAAGAAGCACAAATGAAGGATTCAAAAGAAAAGAGCGATATATTGAACAAAGTATTTGATACGTCTTCCGATTTCAGTTATTCAAATGACGATATATTGAAGTATAGAAACATATGGTATGTTCCCAAGAACTGGAAATTACAGAAGAAAATATTGTCAGAAGCTCATTCTTCAAATTTCTCAGTACATCCAGGGAGTACCAAAATGTATAGAGACTTGAAGCAGCTATTTTGGTGGCCTAACATGAAGAGACATGTAGCGAGGTATGTTGAATCGTGTGTTATATGCCAACAAGTTAAAGCAGAACATTAAAGGCCAGCAAGAACTCTTAAGGCTCTACCGATCCCAGAATGGAAGTGGGAGAATATTACGATGAACTTCGTCGTTGGTTTGCCACGAGCATGATAGTATATGAGTGATTGTTGGTAGATTAACAAAATCAGCTCATTTTTTTCCTGTCCAGATGACTTTCTCGATGAATCAGTATGCAGAACGTTATGTTCAGGAAATCATTAGATTTCACAAAATTCTGGTAAGTATTGTGTCAGATCAGGATCCCTCGTTTACTTCTAGATTTTGGAAAAGTCTACAAAATGCAGTGGGCACACAATTGACTTTCAGCACGACGTTTTATCCTTAAACTGATGGACAGTCTGAAATGACAATTCATATATTAGAAGATATGCTAAGAGCCTGTGTAGTGGGATTTCAAGCTTCGTGGAGTAAATATCTACCATTTGTAGAATTCTTGTACAACAAATAGTTACCAGTCTACTATTGATATGACTCTATATGAAGCTTTGTCTAGTAGAAGATGCAGATCTCCTTTGTATTGGGATTAAGTCGGCGAAACAAAGTTACTCGGTCTAGAAATTGTACAACAAATTGTCGATAAGGTTGCAATTATAAGAAAAAGAATTTAAATAGCTCAAAACCGACAAAGAGCTATGCGGATTAAAGACAGAGAATTAGAGTTTAAAAAAGTTGACGATTTCTATATTTAAAGGAGTTATGAATTCGGAAGGAAAAGAAAGCTCAGTTCTAGATTTGTTAGACCTTTCCGTTGCAGTTACCAGCATCAATGTAAGGGATTTGCAACATCTTTCACATGTCCATGCTTAGAAAGTCTATATGTGATCCCTCTGTTGAGTTGTGGAGTCTACTCTGGTGTTTAAGGGTATTTTAGTCATATTACTCTGTTATTTGATAACTATTAAAATAGAGTTATTTTATCTTATTTTTATTTATTAAAACTCGTGTGATTGAGTGAATATAAAAGGAATTAGGTCAAAATTATAGAAATTACCATAAGTTGATGTGGCACGAAGAGATCTTAAAAATTTTATGAATATTTTCAGAAAAATCATATTATTATTAGTAATTTGAATTATCTTTTTATCACGTTTGATCACAGATTTATTAGCGAAAAAGAAAAAAAGAAATATTGAATTTTTATTTGAATCACCAATAGAGAAAGAGCAATTGAAAAATAAATTTCTAAAATCAAGAATAGATAGAGAAGTTGTTGGATAATTTTCTAGAATCAAGGAAGAAAGAGAAGGTGGGGTGAAACAATAAAGAAAAAAATTGATTTTGAAAGGAGGATCACGTTTTTCTTGGTTGGTGACAAGAGAGAGAATATAAGGTGGCTGATAAAAAAATAGGGCAGAGAGGTTTTGTAATAAAAAAAACTCTTTCTTCTCTCTCTATTTTGGACGTAGAGGCTGGTTGCTAGAACACTTCTCCAGAAGAACAGAGGGGCATCAAGACCACTAATTCTTCTTCTACTATTTATTTTTCTCTTGATTAATATTTTTATTTTGGATTTTACTGTTATGATTTTGATCTAAAGTTTTAATCTTTGTTATGAGAGATAGTACTCGTTACGTGCTTGATATTAAGATTTATGAAAGTTGCTGTTTTTTCATTGAATAATCTATCATGATGTTTGTTATCTAATTCAAATTGTGTTGACAGACAAATTTGATGTTACATGTTTTTGTTATATCGAGAGGTAGATAGAAATTTAAATATGCATGATTGATTAAACAAATTAAATTGTTCCAAATTAGTTGGCATTAATTTGTTTGGCATTAACAATAGGATTCTAAAGAAATTCGGATTAAGTTTTATATTTTCAAAAATCGAATGAAAGTTAAGATGAATTTAACTATACAATTCGAGAGAACCCTAAAAAGTATTAGTTGTTGCTGTTCAGTGGAAAATGTTATAGCTTTCTGTAGCATCAGTAATAATTTGCATGTAATGAGGAAATCGATTCTAACCAAGACTTTCATCATCGTAATCTTCTTAAATTATTTTAATTTATTTCTTTATTACATCTGAGTAATTTCTAATTTTATATTATTCTACCACTCAAGCTATTTTTATTATTATGTCATATTTATTTTATAGCAATTAAATTTAGTTAAAAATATCCTCGTGAAATCAACTTTTACTTACTCTTTATTACTTTGTTAGCAACATGTGTACTTGAGTTAGGTGTATAAAATCACTAACAAGTTTTTGGTGCGTTGCCGGAGATATTGCTTAATTATTTTATTTTGCTATAATTGTATTTTATTTCTTATGTTTTATTCATTGTTATTCAGGTATCATTTACTTGGTGTCTGAAAGGGACAACCGAGATCTTATTCAATACGATCCAGAGATTAAACGGACATTTTGAGCAATAATAAGACAACAACAACAACCATTTATTGAAGACAATATGGCCAACCAAGAAGAAATAAGAAATAATCCTGATCGTATCATTGATGACCGAGATCGACCTATTCAGGATTTCGCTATTCCCACGCTTGATGATTTGAAAACCTGTATTGTGAGACCAAATTTATATGCTATCCAATTTGAGTTAAAACCAGTCATGTTTCAGATGGTTCAAACAATTGGGTAGTTTAGTAGAGTGGTATCGGACAACCCTCAATGGCATCTTAAGGTTTTAAGAGAAGTAAGCGATTCATTCAATTTTCCTGGAGTTTCAGCTGAAGCGTTAAAACTTAAAATTTTTCCATATTCCTTAAGAGACAGAGCACGAAATTGGTTAAACAGCATTCCAGCAAATACTGTCACTACATGGGGAGATTTAGTTAAGAAATTCATCATGAAATATCATCCACTAGTGAAGAACGCCAGAATGAGGAATGAAATCACTAGTTTTCAATAGCGGCATGGTGAATCACTTTACGAAGTTTGGAACAGATTCAAGGAATTATTAATGTAGTGTCCTAATCATGGAATACTACATTAGATTCAGCTAGAGACATTTTATTATGAACTTAATGGCCATACCAGATCAATCATCGATGCTGCAGTAAACGGAACTGTTCTATCAAAATCTTTCAATGAATCTTATGATTTGTTGGAAATAATGGCAATGACAGTTACCAATGGCCTTCAAAAAGAGTTTACTTTACAAAGCAAGCATCTGGAGTTCGCGATTTGGATGAGGTTTCTGCCTTGAATGCAAAAATTGCTATGCTGGAAAACACTATCAAATTGATGAACAACCCGTCAAAGCCAATGACGAGAGAAGTATCGTGTATTTTCTGTGGGGAATACCACGATAACAATTTATGTTCCACTAATCTGGAATCTGCAAATTATGTGGGATACAACAGGAACAACAATCCTTATTCTCGAACATATAACCCTGACTGGAAACAACATCCAAACTTTCAATGGAATTCCTAGTAATAGAATGCTACAACACCAAGCAGGACTACCGAAAACTATTCTCAAGGATTCTCGCAAACAAATCATAGTTCGATGTCTCAAAATAAATCAGAAGGTTTTGCTAGAGAATATGCCTCCAAAACAGATGTAATTATGTAGAATTTGGCTGCGTCCATCAAAAATGCATCTATAGAGCAACAGAGAAGATTGAATCCAGTACTGAAAGAAGTTGTGAAGAAGGAAATTATCAAATATTTGGATGCTAGAATTATTTATCCAATTTTAGTTAACTCTTGAATTATCCCAGTTCAATGTGTTCCAAAGAAAGGTGGGATAACAGTTATATCCAATGAAAAGAATGAGTTGATTCAATCGAGAAGAGTAACAGGATGGAGAATTTGCATGGATTACTGGAAACTAAACAACGCCACACGTAAATATCATTTTCCTCTACCGTTTCTTGATCAAATGCTAGACAGGTTGGTAGGCAAACAATTTTATTGTTTTCTTGATGGGTACTCAGGATATAATCAAATCACGATTTCTCCCGAAGATCAAGATAAAACTACGTTTACATGTCCTTATGGAACTTTCGCATTTCGGAGAATGCCTTTTGGATTGTATAATGCTCCAGCAACTTTCCAACGTTGCATGATGGTAATATTTTCAGACATGGTTGAAGAATGTTTGGAAATTTTTATGGATTATTTCTCTATTGTTGGAGAGTCTTTCGAAACATGTTTGAAAAATTTGGAGCGAGTTTTGAAAAGGTGCCAGGATACGAACTCAGTGCTCAATTTGGAGAAATGTCATTTTATAGTTATTGAGGGATTAGTATTGGGACATCGAGTCTCAGAAAAAGATTTAGAAGTGGATAAAGCGACAGTAGAAATCATTGAAAATTTACCTCCATCGAAGTTAGTAAGGGGGATTCGAAGTTTTTTAGGCCATTCAAGATTTTATTGACGTTTTATTTCTCTAAACCCTTATGCATGTTACTAGAACATAATATTTCATTCAACTTTGCAAATACTGTTTGAAAGCTTTTAACGTGTTGAAGTAGAAACTAATAACCGCGCCTGTGATAACAGCACCTAACTGATCCATGTCATTTATTCTGATGTGCGATGTCAGCGATTATGCAGTGGAAATAGTATTGGGACAAAAGAGAGATAAAGTATTTCAGTCCATTTACTTTTCCAGCAAAACATTCAATGAGGCTCAAAAAAACTACACAACTATAGAGAAATAGTTACTTGCAGTAGTATTTGCTTTTGATAAATTCAGAGTGTATTTGATAGGAACAAAAGTGATTGTGTACACTGATCATGCAACCATCAAGTATCTAGTTACGAAAAAGGATGTTAAACCAAGACTAATCTGTTGGGTACTACTTCTTCAAGAATTCGATTTGGAAATCCGCAATAGGAAAGACTACGAGAACCAAGTTGCAGATCATTTATCTCGTCTTGAAAATACGAGCAAACAACAACATGGAAAAAGCATAAAAGAAACATTTACAGATGAACAGATGTTAAAAATGGAGGTATCTTCAGTGTCATGGTATAGAGATGTTGCCAACTGCATTGTAAGTGATGTCATTCCCTTTGACATGCATTATCAACAAAGAAAAAAGTTTTTGAAAGATGTGAAACAATATTTTTGAGATGAACCTTTCCTCTTTAAACAATGTGCTGATCAACTGTTGAGCATATGCGTTTCAGAAGAAGAAATGAATTCAGTGCTACAGCAATATCATGCAGTACTATATGGAGGTCATTATGGAGGTACGGGCACAACTGCAAAAACTCTGCAATCAGGTTTGTACTAGCCCACTCTTTTTAAAGATACCCATACATTTGTGAAAAGCTGTGACAGGTGCCAAATGATAAGAAATATTACTCGGAAACATGAGCTACCACTTACTAATATTATGGAGATAGAAATATTTGACGTATGGAGGATTGATATCATGATATCATTCCCAATATCTTTTAGTAATCAATACATCTTCTTGACTGTAGAGTATGTTTCGAAATGGGTAGAAACAGTAGCATTACCAAATAATGAAGGAAAGAGTGTTATTAAATTTCTACAAAAAAATATATTTACAAGATTTGGAACACCTAGAGCAATTATTAGCGATGGAGGATCTCATTTCTGCAATAGATCTTTCAATGGATTATTAAGCAAATATGAAGTTAGATACAAGGTGACCACGACATATCACCTATAAAGTAATGGTCAAGCAAAGGTTTATAACAGAGAGATAAAAAGAATTATAAAAAAAGTGGTGAATCCTAATAGCAAGGATTGGTCTTAAAAACTGGATGATGCATTGTGAGCGTACTGAACAACGTATAAAACCCTCCTGCACACTATTCCATACAATTTGATTTATGAGAAACCCTGTCACTTACCGGTGGAACTTGAACAAAAACTTTACTGGGCAATTAAGGCATTAAATTTAGATTTACAGTGGGTAGGAAGAAATCGGCTTATACAGTTGCAAGAATTGGAAGAACTGAGGATGGATGCTTATGAGAATGCTAGAATTTACAAGGAAAAAGTAAAGAGATGACACGGCAAGAAGATACAACAACGGGTTTTTGAAAAAGGTCAAACTATGACAGCTCAGTCGGCCCACCACACAGGCCGGATCTGCGACTTGTTATGCATTGACCCAGGTTTCACCCAGAATCCGCGGTGCCACTTTCCACTCATGACCTTTTCCTACATGGGTAGAGGAATTTTTGTCCTCCCCAGCGAGTTGAACCCTGAACCGCATGATAACATCCACAGGTTCTCATATGCTGGTACCACTTGAGCTAAGGCGTATAAAGCCCTTATCTGTCAACTCCTCTAGCTGTACCTTTAACTTCTTCAGCTCAATAGGTGCCAACCTGTACGGATTTTTACATACTGGTTCTGCTCCAGGATACACATCGATAACAAACTCGATCTCTCTGTCAGGGGGTAGACCTGACAAATTCTCAAGAAATACTCCCGGGAATTCCTGTGCAATGGGAATGTCCTGAAGCTGAATCTCCCCTTAAAACTCCACATCCATAATACTAGCCAAGAAGCCCATACACCTATCTCGCAACAACTGCTAGGATCTCATAGAAGACACAGCTGAAATCCTTCTCAAACCCTTACATGTCCTGAAAGAGTAGCTCTCCCCACTCAGGGGTCAAAAATGGATCTCTCTAGTTCTGCAATCTATCGTGGCATATAACTGTTGAGCTAGGTCGTATAAAGCCCTTATTTGTCAACTCCTCCAGCTGTGCCTTTAACTTCTTCAGCTCGATAGGTGCCAACTTGTACGGATTCTTACATATTGGTTCTGCTCTAGGATACACATCGATAACAAACTCGATCTCTCTGTCAGGGGACAAACTTGACAAATTTCAAGAAATACCCCAGGGAATTCCTGTACAATGGGAATGTCTTGAAGCTGAATCTTCCCCTGAAACTGCACATCCATAACACTAGCCAAGAAGCCCATACACCCATCTCGCAAACAACTGTTGGGCTCTCATAAAAGATATAGCCAAGATGCTTCTCAAACCCTTCCCTGTTCTGAAAGAGTAGCTCTCCCCACTCGGAGGTCGGAAATGGATCTCTCTGGTCCTGCAATCTATCGTGGCATATAATTGTTAAGATAGGGCGTATAAAGCCCTTATCTGTTAACTCCTCCAGCTGTGCCTTTAACTCCTTCAGCTCAGTAAGTACTAACCTGTACGGATTCTTACATACTTTTTCTGCTCTAGGATACACATCGATAACAAACTCGATCTCTCTGTCAGGGGGCAGACCTGACAAATCCTCAAGAAATACTTCCAGGAATTCCTGTACAATGGGAATGTCCTGAAGTTGAATCTCCCCCTGAAACTGCACATCCATAACACAAGCCAAGAAACTCATATACCCAACTCGCAACAACTGCTGGGCTCTTATAGAAGACACAGCCGAAATCCTTCTCACCCTTCATGTTGAGTATGATAAGATCGGCATATAACTGCTTCTCCCCCACCGTCACTATATCACCCCGTACCACTTAATCAGAAAATATATGCGCCTTTGATGACAACATCACCTCATACAGCTGTCCTGCTGGGCTAGGCTCTAAATTCACCTTAACTACGAAGGCTGTGGACAAAAACGAATGCGTAGCACTTGTATCGATAAGAGTGTAAGCCGCAACGCTCGAAACAAAAATGCTACATGAAATCACTAATGGCTGGTAGGCATCATCTGGCTCAATAAGGGCAAAGACCCTCGGTGCTACCCTTGCTGGGTCGTTGCTCAAGGCTAGGCAATTCCTGGCAAGGTGGCCTGGTTCGTTGCAATTGTAACATCAACCCTGATTCGCCTTCGAGCAATCCCTGGCAAAGTGGCTTGTCTCATTGCACCTGTAGCATCGACCTAAGTCCATTCTGCACTCCCCGGGGTGGTTCTTCTTACATTTCGGGCATTGAGGAAACTGCCTCGATCCCTGTGGCCGCTTGCTGCTTTCTTGGCTGCTCTGACAATCATTAGGTCTCTTTAGGCCCTTCTGCTGCGGCTGTACTGCTCTACTCGGCTGAGGCAGCACCTCCCTAAAGAACCGTCTAGGCTGCTCCCTGTAGCTAGGAAATTTCATCCCGATCTCTTCTATGTCCAAGGCTTTTGCAACCACCTGTTCATAGGGAACATCCTGAGTCCCTGCGATCCTTGTGCCCATATAGATCTTCAGCTTCAGTTCCTGTACGAACTGGTAAACGTTGTTCTCATTCAGGCTTACCAAATGACCGGTAAACTGAGATAATGCCTCAAACCTCCTCACATACTCTGCCACTGAACCTGTTTGTCGTAGTTGAGCAAACTCCACTATCTTTTGGATCTTGACTGTGTGGCTGAAATATTTGCCGAAAAACACTGTTTTGAACTTCTCCCACGTCATAGCCTTCACATCCCTAGTGTCCTTCACTGAATTCCACAAATACTTGGCATCTTTAGCTTGGTGGAATATTGCACTGGTCACTCTATCTCGATCGTCCACCTTAGTGTAATCCATCATATCCTCCATACTCTGAATCCACTCCTCAGCACTTAGAGGATCCGGAGATAATCCATCAAATACCAGGGGCCGGAGTCTATGAAATCTATCCCCACCATGATCTGCCGAAGCACTACCACTCAAATGGCCCTGGACCTTTCGACTCATAAACCGCTCGAGCTGCTGAGACTAGCAGTCGACTAACTCAGTGAGTCGCCTGATGGCGTCATCCCTCTCATTTGTAGCTCTACGCGGCTCTCTAACCATGATGCTAATCCTATACATAATAACATCTACTAAGTGTAAAAGAAAAGACAAGGGTTTTAAGATATATTTACAGTTGGTAAAGCACTCCCATGTAGTGGTTGGCGGTGTTAGGTAATCCACTAAACAACGTCGACCACCCCATGGCTCTGATACCATACCTTGTCGTGACATCGGGAGCCGCCTCCGGGTTCCCGGGGCGCCGACAAGGCTAACCTGCTTCTTTACTCATTTTACCCCAAAATCTTATTTGAAAACATTAGAAAATACGCAACGAAAATTAAATTTAAGACATTTAAAAACGAAACGTTAAAATTGTTGTGTGAAAAACAAGCGAGAAAGTGAGGACTTTTTTTTTTTTTGAAAAGAAACCAATACTGCCGGCCGTCGACGTCGGCACTGGCGCCAACCATCGGTGCCGCGCCCGCAACTGGCCGTGCACGCGCTCACTAGGCCGCTCACCCTCGTCGTGCACTGACACCGCGTGCCCGGCATGCTACTTGACTCTGTGCGCGCCTCGCGCGCACCACACCGAACGCCACACGACCCGGGCACCACCCTCCACACCGCATGTGCCCCGCTTGCGCCACTATTGATGTTGCGCACCCTGCACGCACCATACATGATGCAGCGTTCTCCGCATGCCCCACGCGCGCCACACATAACGACGCACACTCCATACAACGTTGCGTGCCCCGTGCATGTCACTTTTGTCGCTACATACCCCGCGCGCCCGCGCCATCTGACAGTACACACCCCACACGCGACCCACTCACCGCCAATGCATTTTTCTAAAATTTTAGCAAAGTAACGCCTATAAATGTCAACTCCAAACCTGAAAATCAAACCCAGAAACAGTGCAATATCTTCTAACAAAATCCAAACCTATTAATCCATGTTCTAATCCATATCACCAAATAAAATCGAGTTTTAAAGAAAGCAAATTCATCAAACTATTGACATCAGATTTCCACTGTACAACCAAAAATCTATACATGAAATCCATCAAGAAAGATCGTTTCAAAAAAATACAAAAGACCCTCAAAAGCAGCTTTTCATAACCCCTACCACACCATACCACTATCCATGGATCGGGTCACCCTAATAGTCCACCAAACCGATGCCCTGGTCGTGTGCCGCAAATTGCTCGCTACTCATGGCTAGACTCATGGTATTCACTGTCCTGCTCGACCACACCTACACCATAGAACACAAAATAAGCATAATGTTTAGTAAGTAATACGTAATGAAATGTAAAGATTGTCGATGCAATCCTATCACATGCAATCTCTACACTCTCTCGCTCACGTTGTTGTTTCCTGTCATCGTTTCGTACGATCCTCATATTGAGTTGTGAAGTGTATCAAGTTTCCCAAGTCGATTCTCTGTCTACGTCGAAGGGTGAATCACTTCCTTCGAGGCTTGTCATGCAAACTGTTGTTAAATCAGTTGCCCTTTGAGCCACACTGCCACTAACACGTCGCCACCGTGCTAGCTCAACCAGCAACGGGCCCATAAGTTGGATACAAATCCCCTGACCACGATCCACACTCTGAGTTGGGAAGCGGATCAGGTTTCCCAAGTCGATTTTCCATTTGCGTCGATGGGCGTATCACTTCCTTCGAGGCCTCTTTTCACTATCCTCACTGTTCACATGTTACACTACTCGTTTGTGCTTAAAACCATGCTAAAATTCATTTTCGTGTCATTTTCAAAACATGATGCATGACTGAAACAAAATATACAAAACATGCAAATCATCCCTACAGTCCTGTGGTATAGGTCCATAAGGGCAACACGCATGCAAACACTATTTACCTGGCGTACTTAGCTTCGGTAATACTCGGTCTCTATCTAACACTCAGGCTCAACCTATCACATAAACAATTCACATCAAAATTATCCTAAAACTCATCCTACGTACTAAAACTACGATTACCAACTCAGCCCATGAAAATCCAACCAAAACAGCTCGCTAACTCATCTCGACCAAAAATCAACATAAACTTCGAACGCGCATAAATTTTCCTACGGTTATCAGAATCGCTCGAATCCGGTGGCTAAACGCTGCTCAAGGAACCTATTTTAACACACCAGGAAGGTTTCTAAAATGAACAATCGAAGCAAGGGAAAAAAGCCTCAAAACAGAATCTGTTTTATGCATAAAGTTTGACATTTTCGATTTCCACTCAAATTCAACTAATTCTCCCTCCATTCAATCACAATCTAATCCATTAAAGCATAAACTATCAAAATTGGAGGTTTCCAAATTTGAAAACCCGAAATAATAGCCTCAGTGTTCTCGAATTTTCAGGAATTCGAAGCCCTCCTCCTCCAACAAGTTAAACATCATTTATTTTCCTTCTAAACACTCTAAGTTCTAGCATGAAATCCTCAAAATTCAGAACCTAATCGGACCCTGCAATCGGTCATCAATAGAGAGAGACAAGAGCAACTAACCGAGAGCCCTTCTGTGTGGGAAATGAAGAACCGAAGGTGGGGCTTCGTTCGCCGGTTGGGAGAAGGCCAAAAATCGGCTTGGACGTCGCCGGAGGAGGCATTGTCGTCAGAGGGCGGAGCTCGTCTTCGGGCTTCGCTCTCGGCCGTTCGTCCGAAGAACAGAACGAATGGCTTTCACGGGAAGCCACTCTTCTGTTAATTTTTTTTTCTTTTTTTTTTTTTGTAAATTACCGATTCGCCTCACGTGTTTTGATCCTCCGTATTTCTGTTAAATTCCATCCTGCTTTCGTCTAATTCCTTAAATTTGTCTTCCCTTCATTTTCAATTTAATCATCCTGCTAAAACTTCTCGTGGAATTTAAACAAATAATAATCCATATTAATTTGAAAATAACTAATTCGAGGTACTACACAAATGGTTTTACTCTTTAGTTCAAGATTAAAGTTTTTTCCAGGGAAGTTAAAATCTCGGTGGTTTGGCCCATTTGAAGTGATAGAAGTTTATCTATATGGCACATTAGAATTACGAGATGAAAAAACCAGTCAAAGTTTTAAGGTCAATGGCCAGAGAGTGAAGTTATATCTTCGAGAAAAACCGATAGAAATTTCGTCAATTTCTCTAAAAGACAGAAAATCAATCGTTTATTAGGAGGCAACCCAATTTATGATATCCTTTTGTTTTTTAGTTAGTTTTGCTAAAAATAATGTTGATGCTACAATATTTGTTGTAGCATCACAAATAAAAAATAATAATGATCGGAATAAATAGAATTAAATAATTAGGTTTATTTATTAAGCATTTTATTTTATTTCATTTAACCGCTCCTTCCATATTTTTTTAGCAGAAATTTCATCAACAATTTAAAAAATTTTCTTTCAAAATATGTAATTCTCTCTTCTTCGCCCTATAAACGCTGCAGGAACCATAGAAAAACTCTTACCCAAATATTGTTTTCCCTTTGCAGTTTATCAGAAACAAAGATGATAACCAAGAGCTCTGGAAAGAAAACTGCTCAGTCTACTCAGCCGGAATTCATCTCCGAAGTCGCAAAACTTCGATATGAGCTAGGGATGAAACAGAGGACCTTTGCGGTGGAGAAAGGGTTTGTAATTTCCAAGGACAATTATACAGGTTATCCTCGCTATGTCACTTCAATCATTAAAGAGCACAACTAGACAAGGTTTTGTGCTCTTGGTTCACGAATGTTATGCCAATTTTGAAGGCGAGCTACCCCAAACAGTAAGAGTTAGGAAACGAAAGGTGAAGATTTCACCTGCGGCCATAAATTCTTTTTACAATTTAGAGGAAGTGGAGGATGAATTTTATGATCATGCAGATAATCATTCACCATCATACCCGAAGGCTGTGCAGAAACAGATTGCTGGATCCGACACTGAATGGGTTATCTCCAAAACAGGATCCTTCTCACTCATCGGATTGCACTCCTACCGAAGGCAAGAGTCTGGTATCATTTTATTAAAAGTCATTTATTACCTTCTTCTCACGGACAACATGTGACTAAGGATAGAGCTCTTCTACTTTGCTGTATTCTAACTAGGAAACACATTAACATTGGGATGATTATCTATAGAAATTTATGAGCTAATGCGTTGCGGCCAAATGGGCAATTTCTCTTTCCCTCTCTAATGACAGGCTTATGTGAACATGTTGGAGTAATTTATAAAGATCGTGAAGAGAAACTTGTCCCAGCATCTGGTATTACTCCTTTGGCAGTAAAAAGAAGAAGTTGTGAAGCTGAGTATATTGCAGTGACAGAAGCTGCGAAGAAGATGATATGGTTGCAGCCTTTCTTACACGAGTTAGGCCAAAACTATGATAGGAGTGTATTGCATTATGACAGCCAAAGTACCATCCCCAGTTTATCATGGCAAGAAAAAGCATATACAGGTACGTTATCACTTCTTCAAATCCGCCTTAGAAGATGGAGTATTAGCGCTTGAAATGATCTTAGGGAGTCGGAATCCAGCTGACATGTTGACGAAAGCTGTGATGAGTGAGAAGTTAAAGTTGTGCGCAACTTCAGTCGGAATTCTTGGATGAGATATGTGAATGAAACCACTACAGATGGAGAGATGATGAGATTAGTCTCCAAGTGGGAGATTGTTGATTGTGGAGCCTACTCTAGTGTTTGAGGTATTTTGGTCATATTTACCCTGTTATTCTGTAACCCTAATTTGTCTATTATATAAAGATGTACTTAGGTTATCGGAGTGAGTCTGAGAGTGTGAGGCAAAAACTATTGTAACTCATTTTTTATGTTAGTGAAATCTATTAGCGGCCAGTGTACGTAGTTCTCATAACGAAAGTGAACCAAATCTCTATGTTTTTTTTTCATTTTTGATAGTTCTTTACATGTAGGATTAGGGTGTCTAATTTTAACACCCTCTAAAATGGTGGAACAAAGAAGCATTGAGATTCAAGCCACACTGACACATGAAGAAGAGCCGGTGAGAATCCTCGATTCAGCTGTGAAAATGCTACGCAACAAGGAGATCCCATTGGTGAAAATTTTATGGCATAATCACAGCGTAGAGAAAGCAACATGGGAGAGATTACAGGATATGCAGAAACAATATTCAGAACTATTCGAGTAGGCAAATTTTGAGGACAAAATTTTAATTAAAGATGGTGAAATGCAACACCCAAAAATTTCTATATGTACTTATTTATTTATATGTCCAAAGTGTGTAGGTGAAGAATAGTTAAACGGTGAGATTCACAAATCCATACAAGATTGATGGAAGTAGTTGAAGGAGTACGTACATAGAGACGCGGTGGTTGTTAGGGCGATTTTGACTTGTGGGCGTACGAGAGGTATGTTTGTACGGGAAATTTTGTATAGAAAGAAAGGGGTTGATTAAAAGGTGAAAAATATATTTTGGGTACAAAAGGATAAGTATTTTGCTTAAACCATATTTTTATAAATATTTACTAGATGATTGGGTTTACTGCGTATTTATGCTTCCGTTCATATTTGATTTATGAGATTGTTGGAAAGGTTTTGGATGACGGTATATGTTATATAATGTTTAGGAAGTTTTGAGATTTATGTTTGAGGATTGGAGGAGTTGAAAGGCTGTGAGTGAATTGTAAGTGGAGGGTAATGTTTGATGATGTGAAGAAATTATTATGGATATGCATGGGATGTTATAGGAGATGATAGGGCTTTGAATGATTTTTTTAAGTGTGGTAAAAGATTTTTAAACTTTTAAGAAAAGGATTTCCACCTTTCATCGAGTCTTTTCCATGTGTACTTAACAATGATTTCGATTATTTTATTAGTGTTAAAAGCGTGGTTGAAAAGTCTTAGTCAACTAGTCAAAGGAAATTAAAATTTTTTTATGGAAAATTGTACGGGTCATCACACAACCACGGGCTTTGAGAACAATTTGAAGACACAACTACGCTCGGTTAATGACCAACCGAGGACTTACCTTGAGCCAGGGCTACTTTGCTTGAGAGAAAATGTCTACCTTTTTTATTCAATGGTAAAAAACTGAATACAAACACTAAAAATGATGCTTATGTATTCCTAGGGCGGTGAGAGATTTCTTTTAAACGGAGAACGAATGAAATATTTGGTTTGATCAACATCGTCCAAGTGCACGCTCCTCTTTTCTTTTAGCCGTGGAGATGAATTCTTTGTATGATAAGTTATGTTGCGTCTTATAGGGTTGGATGAGCTTGCATATTCAGATTCAAATTCAAATTAGTCATTCTTTTTCCTTCCATGATGGATTGGGCTTCAAAAAGTGATGGACTGGGCTTCAATTGGCACGCACACTTAAGTAAGAGCCTTAAACACGCGCGCTCTTCTACCATAGTGTGGGGTGATCTTCCATTGTGGTCCATTAGGCCTTGATGCTTAGTCTTTAACTAAGTGAATAGTTTGCGCACTCCTTCCTTTTTTCAAATGGATCGGGCCTCTCTTGGTGCATTTTATGGACTTATTGCTTGTGGATTGATAGGTCATGCGCATCACACTTTTGTAAACTTCAATACTCACCACCATCTAATCCTAACATCCATCTATCCTAACCATTCAATTTAATGCATGCATGATTATAAAGTTTAATACAACTAAGGCCAATGTTTTGCCGATATCTAAAATGCAAGAATAAATGCTTATAAAGGGCTGCTTCCGAGAAGACAAATTCCCTCCTGACTTGGTTCTGCACTTGCATCCTGAGTGAACATATGTGTGGGCTGGTCCATGTCCTAAGAGTTGGCCTTTCATGCAAAGTCTTTGAAGAGCTCGTCATATGCGTTCCATTCCATGCAATCCAGTGGGCATTCACCTGCAAAAATAGAGTGATTGTCAGCATAAAGATTAGTGAGAATTTGTGATTTGTTTTAGGAACGTGTATTTGGTCTCCTAGGTGTATCATCCTCTACAGGTGAAAAATAATTTGACCTCAAATCTAGAGATTCGTCCTCTTCAATTTCATCATCGTCTCCAATATAAGGGAAGAGATCTTGAACATTAAAGGTCGCTGATACACCATACTCCTTAGGTAACTCCAACTTGTTTGCATTGTTGTTAATGCACTCTACTATTTTGAAGGGGTCATCTGCTTTTGGGAGGAGCTTCAATTTTCTTTGTTGAGGAAAACATTCTTTACTTAATTGAAGCCAATCTAAATCACCTTTATTAAATATAATTTCTCTTCGCCCTTTATTAGCTCTTCTAGCGAATGCCCTATTTTTCCTTTGTATGGCATTCCTAACTTGCTTATGTAATTGTTTGACTTGGCAGCCTTATCAGCTACAACAGAGTTAACAAGGGATCTCATAGGAAGTCGTAGGAGTTCTAGTGGTGTGGTAGGGTTGAATCCATATACCACTTCAAAAGGCGTTTTCTCAGTGGAGGAATGAACACTTCTGTTGTAGGCGAACTTCAAATGTGGAGCTTGATATCCCACTCGCCTAATTTCTTCCCCCCTATGCTCCTGAGAAGAGTATTTAGAGTTCGGTTGACCACTTCGGTCTGGGCATCTGTCTGTAGGTGAAAAGAAGTACTGAACAGTACTTTAATTCCAATTTTTGTCCATTAAGTTCTCCAAATTGCACTAAGAAACTTAGTGTCTCTATCTGACACTAATGTGTAAGATACTTCATGAAGCCTAACAATCTCTTTGAAAAAAAGATCTGCAATGTTATTGGAGTCGTCAGTTTTAGTACATGCGATGAAATGTATCATCTTGGAGAACCTGTCTACCACTACCATAATTGAGTCTTTGGATTTGACGGTACGAAGAAATCCAAGAACGAAATCTACACTAACGTCCACCCGAGGATGAGTTGGAACTAGAAGAGATAAGTATAATCCTTGGGGAAGGACTTTGTTCTTAGCGTTTTTGCATATGATACAATGCTCTATCAAAAGGAAGAAATCACGTATTAGGTGGGGCCAAAAGAAATGTTCTTTAACCATGTCCAAGGTTTTGTCTTCTTCGAAATGGTTGGCTAATCCTCCACCACGTGCTTCTTTTACCAGACACATCATTAGTCCTATATCAGGGATACATAATTTGCTTTCCTTAAATAAATATCTATCGACAATGTGGTATTTTCCATCAATTTTTATAAGGCACTTTTGGTAGTATTTTTCGAAATTCGGGTCGAACTCGTAATTGTCCTTAATCTATTCAAAGCTAAAAAATCTAGTTCCTAACTCAGTTAGGAGTAGGTGTCTCTTTGATAGTGCATCTGCCACTACGTTGGTTTCTACTTTCAGATACTTGAAGACATAAGGAAACCTTTCGAGGAACTCAACTCATTTGACATGTCTTTTGTTGAGTTTTACCTGACCTTTGATGTGTTTTAGCGCCTGATGGTCAGTGTGTATAATAAACTCTTTAGATAGGAGGTAATGCTGACACTGCTCAGCACGTATGACAACATAGAACTCTTTGCCATAAGTCGAGTAGTTTAATGTTGGTCCCTTATGCTTTTCACTGAAGTAAGCTACTAGTTGCTTCTCTTGTACCAATACAGCCCCTACACCCACTCCAGATGCATCGCACTCAATCTCAAATACCTTGTTGAAGTCTGGAAGTGATAAGATAGGATATTGGCAAAGCTTCTCTTTGATCAACTCGAAGTTGCACTGACAAGTTGGTGTTCATTCAAAAACTGCCCTTCTTGGTGCAGTTAGTTATAGGAGCCACGATAGTACTAAAATCTTTAATAAATCTCCGGTAGAATGAGGTTGATCCATGAAAACTCCAAACTTCTATTATCCCCATTGGAACTGGCCATTCTTCGATGGCTTCTATCTTAGCCTCATTTGCTTCCATTCCGTCTTCGGAGATCATGAATAATAAAAAAACACACTTTATCTTGGGTGAAAGAGCACTTTTGTAGATTACCAAACAATTTGACATTGCGTAGGGTAATGAAAAGAGTCCTCAAATGGTCTAAGTGAGTGGTTAAGTCCGAGCTATAAATTAGTATATCGTTGAAGTATACGACAATAAACTTTCCTAAGTATTCTTTAAGTACATGATGCATTAAACACATAAAGGTACTAAGGGCATTTGTCAATCCGAAAGGCATCAGCATCTACTCAAAGAAACCATATTTCATTTTGAAAACAGTTTTCCATTCATCTCTTTCTTTTATTCTAATTTGGTGGTATCTACTTTTTAGATCCACTTTTGAAAATATAGCTGATCCACTAAGCTCGTCTAACATGTTCTCCAATCTCGAGATCGAAAATTTATACTTAACAGTGATTTGGTTAATAGTGCAACTGTCTACGCACATTCTCATTGTGTCGTTCTTTTTATGAACTAGCGGTGTAAGTACTGCACAGAAGCTCATGAATTCTCTTATATAACTCTTATTCAATAAATCATTTACATGACTTTGAAGTTCCTTTGTCTAAGATGGGTTAATCCGATAAGTTGGTCGATTCAGTAAAATAGCCTTCGAGTGCAAGTCTATTTGATGTTTAATTCCACATAAAGGTGGTAAACCTTGTGCAATTTCTTCACGAAACATGTCTTGAAATTGTTTTAACAGATTTAATACTAAGTTAGGGATGTTTCCAAGTTCCATAACTTTATTTTTTAACAATATTAATATCAAAGGTCCTCCTTCCAATATAGCGGTATTGATTTCGTCCTTTGTCATTAATAGGCAGGTTTTATCTCTCTCTTTCTGCCTTGCCGCCTCATCTTTTGTTATCTGCTCAGGCGTTAATGGAGCAAATTTGATTGTTTTTCCTCTGAATTTAAACGAGTAGTAGTTGGAAAAACCATCATGTGATACTTTCCTATTGACACAATTTCCTCCATCGATGAATAATGAACATACCTTATCATTGATTAGACAATGAATATGAAAAATATTCTCTCGTTGACATTGTTCATCTATAGTCTTTGATACTAGTACTCGTCGTATGACCATTAGAAGAGGTCCATCATGGGCATGGTAAACTTTTTTCCCAAGTTCCTCCTCCTCTATGGTCTCCTCTTCTTGCTCATCTTCACTTTCTATTTCTCTATTTTTATCTCGGATTGTCATAACGCGTCGGTTAGGGCATTGGGCCATCATGTGTTCGAGACCTTGGCATTTGAAACATTTAACATCTCAGACCTATTTTGACTAGCATCTGCTATTGTAGGCCTACTATTAACCTTCTTAGCTGGCCAGCTTTTGGTGAAATGTTTCTTCTCCTCCACCTTGATGGTCTACTTGTAGGCTTCTGAGACTCTAGAAGGAAACCTATTGGAGGTCGTCTTTACTCCTCTTTTCAATTGTCTTTCTACCCGTATGGCCATTTGGGAAACCAAATCCAATGTGTCAAGATGATGTAATTCTACTACGTTACTTATATCTCAGTTTAATCCACGAATGAACTTGCCAATCACTTTTTCTTTTGGTTCATTTCATCTTTCTCTTATCCTTAACATCTCGAATTCAGTGAGATACTCTTCTACAGATTGTTCTCTTTGCATTAGGTTCTGCGTTTGTAGGAAAAGCTCTTGTCGGTAACGACTAGACACGAACCTCTTTCGCAAGAGGAACTTCATTTGCATAGGCTCTTGAACATCCGGCACAATTCTCCGTCTTGGTAAGGGATGTTGGAAATCCAATTCATTATTTCTTCTAAGCATAGAAATTCTAAAATCCAAAATAATTTCTCTCCCTAGGTAATGGTTCTTGGAAAGTTTTATTATGTTCATTAATTTTGTCACGTTCTTCCATTCTTTTTATAAGTTGCTTTATTATTTGACTAAGGCTATTAATTTGTCCTTGTAGACTTGATTCACCCACTTGAGGGTTTTCAGTTTGGAGAGTTTCCATGTCTCGGCCTTGGTCAAAAATTTTGTTATAATTTGCGCAATTTCTAGTATTCATTTTTTTGTACTAATTTGATCCTAAGTTGTAGGAGATTCTATTATAAAATTTTGTTGAAATGTTTTTGTAACAAATGTTAATTTTAGTACTTAGTAGTTATTAATTTCTAAGTTAGATTTTCGACCACACTGAACCGAATTAGGGAATAATATTATATTCAAATTGGTTAATTAAGGTTACACTTAACTTCCCAAGTTTTAGAAAATGATGATTTGTTGTTTTAAGATATTAAGCATTAGGCAATTAATAACTAATCCGAATTAGAAAAATTTATTTATTATTATTTTTATTAAAAAATCTACTTAAATCCTAAAGTGGATTATAAATCTAGGAAGTCAAATAAGGAATAATTTCACCAAGTTTGCAAGTATAACAAATATACTAAAAAAAACAAACGGAATTTGAGTAACAATTTAGGTATGTTTTTTGATTCAAAATAATGTTTTCAATTTGGCTGATTTTTAGAAAAGATACTTAATTAGGAAAGATTCAAATGCCACAACTTTAGCAACCTATAGCATGCAAACTAAATTTAACAATTACATAAAGATAGTATAGTAATAGCTAGATTGCAAATTGCTAAAATTAAACACAATAATTGGATTGATACAAAAACCCTAACAAGCCTTAGGTTTGAAAACCCTCCTTTGCCCTTTTGTAAATCAACCGATTAGGACACTTCATTAACCAAATAAATTATGTTATTAATCAATTTAATCTTACTAATCAATCAAGTGTTTATAATAATATTTCGAGATTGGTTAACAATTCTTGGAAATAACATTAACATCAAACAACAAATTGCCTTAGATTAGGGTAACCTTCCTTGGCCAAAAAAGATAATAGATTAGATCTGATTATGCTCAACAAAATGATATGAAAATTAACATGCAATTAAACCAAAATCAAGTAAGAGATGTAACCTAAACTCTGATACCAGATGATAACCTTTGGCTCTGCAAAACAAAGGTGATGCAAAAACAAAAGTATAGGTGTGGTGTTCTCGGCTAAATTTGAGAATACCACAAGTTCAACGATCGATCAAATATAGCAAATGGAATCCAAAAGCCATGAAATTTGGGAGGGATCTTACCAAATGAGTGATGAATTATCCCTGTAAATTTCAAGAGAAAATAATGTAAAACAAAGAAAATATACAAAGGGTCCCGTAACCGGTCCGAGAGGCAACCAAGAGCACCTTCAGGGAATGTAATCTTTCAAGGAAGATTACAACGACACAAGTTCTGGTTTGACCACATTTTCTCTGTTTTCTAAGATCTTAGAAAAGAAATAGAGAAGGTGGTGATAAGGGTCTCCAAGCAACCACGAGCTTGGTGAACAATTCGGAGACACAACTCCGCTTGATTGATGACCAACCGAGGACTACCTTGAGTTGGGGCTCCTTGGCTTGAGAGAAAAGGTCTACTTTTTTTATTCAATGATCAAAAAGTGAATACAAACACTAAAAACGATGCTTATGTATTCCTAGGGTGGTGAGAGATTTCGTTGAATAGGGAATGAATGAAATGCTCAATTTGATCAACATCGTCCAAGCGCGCGCTCCTCTTTTCTTTCGGCTGTGGAGATGAATTCTTTGTATTATAAGTTATCTTGCACCTTATAGGGTAGAATGAGCTTTCATATTCAGATTCAGATTCAAATTCAAATTCAAATTCAAATTCAAATTATCCTCTCTTTCCTTCCATGATGGATCGGGCTTCAAGGAGTGATAGACCGGCTTCAATTGGCTCGCACACTTAAGTAAGAGCCTTAAGTCATATAAAGAAATATTGAAAAGAAAAATTTATCTGTATGTTGACGACTATCTAACAAATTCGCAATGTAACTAAATCGAGCGAATTAAAATAGTTGATGATTAAAAGTTATTGTTGATATGAGAATTTCTCGACCAAAGTTTTTACATCAATTTGCCACTGGTAAGAATATTTTCATGCTCGATATTCAGGACTTACGGAAGTGATACGTTTTCGTGCTGTAACAATTCTTGTAGAGTTCTAACGTCTTTCGAAATAATTCATTGTTACCAACAAATAGAGTGGCTTGGACATGCATTCCATAAACAAAAAGGTTAAACAAGTAATTTACCAAACATGTTAGATGTATGACAATAGTTGAAGAAACTTGAAATAATTTATTATAGTTGAGTCTTCTAAAAATATTTTTTGATATTCTGTCAGTCGTAATCTTCGGCTCATATCTACATATAACATACATCATTGTCCATTATTGGTTTAATGTGGGATCAATATCCTCAATGAGTTTCAGTAAATTTTACGTAATAAATTTTTAATGATTTACTTGTTTTTTTCCTGTAATTATTAGGGCTAATATGCAATTTTACCCTATTTTTTATTATAATTAAACTTGGATAAATAATATGACTAAAAATTAATCTCCTGACTTTTATGTTGAATTTAGTGACTAAAATTTACATTGAACACCATTTAAAAATGAAATTAAAATTACGAAGATCTTAAAAAAAAAAAAGTAGAAATATAGGGATTAAATTAAGATGATTAGAAAACTATGATAATTAAAGTAATATTTTATAATATTATTTATTGCAAGGATTATATATAACAAAGAATGTGTTGACTTTAGATGTCCAGATGCTGTATGTTCTTGTTCTTGGTCAATTCAAAGGTTTAGAGATTTCTAAATTAGACATGCAGTGGTAACATGCCTAATGGAGTTGGAGTCTATCATCTATTTTAATGACCATTAATTCAACGTACACTGAAACATAAAATCCCCGCACAAAAATCTCATGTATAGTTAAGTGAATCTCCCATTAGCACAGAGATTAGAAGATTTGGTGCCTCGATATCGTTGAGTTTTGTAACCTGTTGATTCACAGGTGAAGAACACTCCCAATATATGCTAATAGGTGTCTTATTTTCAGCTCGAGCAGATTTATTCGATCATCTACTTCTATTATATGAAGCCGATGATGCCATGCCATCACAGTGGTGCATTTCTTCTCGCTTTTTAATTCCTTTTCATTGGTTTAAATGACCGCATGCATTAAGACTTCAAGTCAATCACATCCCAAAAATGTGCATCACTCTTTCCCATGGAAGAAGTATTAGTCTTCAAACTCGAAAAGAAATGGACCCAAATCTATAAACAGCATTTGCAGCAGAGAACAATGGGTGAATCTTAAGTAAAGCCAAACAAACTTCAATACATTTGCCGAGGAAATCCTTGCATGAAGATGAGTAGCTCCATTTTCAAAAGGAAAACCATTTATTCCACCTTCTCCCTAATATATATACTTTTTCTACTTAATAATACAAGTTCATCTTCTACACAGCCAAAGTTTCGCCAATTATCGGATAGAAATTTGAAGATAACCTAGAAGCTGGTCCTGAAACAAAGATAACAGGACAAGGTTCTTTCATTTTATGAGAAATTTGCTGGTATGATGGGCTAACAAGAGGAATCAAAAAGGGCGTGAAATCCGCCACAGAATTTCTAAATGTACATTAATATACATTATAGATCACAAAAAAATACAGGATAAGCTACAAGTAGAGGTTGCTGAATACTTTGTGACAGTATGCAACTTATACGCAACGTCATGGCCCTTCCATGAACGCAGCCGGGAAAGAATACACATCTCTAATCTCACTTGACCTGCAACAAATGAGAAGGACAATGCAATAAGCAAACACCAAAAGGATCAATTACTCTGCCTCTTACGAGGCATATGTAACAAGATTATCTACATGTGTTAGAAATACATGATCTATAGATTTCTTATTCTAAGATCTTTATTTCACTACTTTTATAATCTTTTCATTCTCTCTTTTTCTCCTTATTCCGTATAATCCTTTCCTCTTATCTAAATCTGGTTTACTGTTCTCCATAACTACCTGTGAATGTAGGGAAAAAAATGCATTACTTTTGCATTTTAATGTATTAATTGGACTAGATAGAAATAACTATATTTTTCAGCTTTGCGCAACTTTGGCGCAGAGATAAACTATACAAAACGTCAGCAGAGATAAACTATCCAAAACGTCAAAATTAATTTATAAAACTTTGCAAGCCCGGCAATTGGTCGAACCTTGGAAGTAAAAAACAAAAAGTGTTCAGGCTGGTGGGAGTGGACGCCGACAAGTTGGGCATTCCATCTTTATATCCATCCATCTTTGTAAACACCCAGAATGAAAGAAATGATCACAAGGCGTGACCTGCATAGCAAGACATTGCACGCGATATATAGACCAAGTTGTTATTTGTACTGCCAAAAAAAAAAATGGAGAAATGTGAAATAATTTCCTTAGCATACCATGCAATCATTAGGACGCAGAGAAAGATCAATGGCAGTCATGCAAATGACACAGTCTATTGTTTGATTTCTTTCCTGATCAAACCTTCTATAGTAGCTATATTTCTCAGGTAGAATCTGCGCATAGAAGACAAAAATAAGTATGAATCCCACTAAGCCTCTCCCTTGCTCTAAACATCTATCAATCGACGTACCAATCTCTACACATGAATTAAAAAAATAAATAATATTGCTTTTACTTTTTTATTATATTCTCTAAACATACTCACTATAATATCAAATGATAATTGAATCAATTAATATAATAAATTAACTATTTATAATTTATTACGTTAATTACACTTAATTGTACCAATTATTTTTTGACTCGTCAACAAATATTTTTATAAATTAGAATAACAGAATAAATATAAAATTATTCTAGAAAAATATTTAGAAATTATTGTAATGGTTGCATTTTACCTGACGAGGGATGAAGCAACGAGATCCCAAATAGTGCTGAAGAAGAAGAATTGCAACTTGGAGAGAAGTGAACACTCCCAAACAGATACACCAGGCCTTGTTGGGTTGAATACGCATGAAATTTTGAGGACAACCAAATATATAAAGAGGAATTGCGAGACGAGTGATTGTCATGCCTAGGATGTAATAAGGATGCAGTGGCTTTCTCGAGTCACGGATAATGTTAGTGATGATTTGAGGTACCCAAAATGAGAACATAAGGAGAAGAATCGGTCTAAGGAAATTATGAAATTCATACATGATGAGAATGCCTCCCAAAAGGATTCCATCTGCGCATAGTTATGGTTGTTAGATCAAATTTAACCAACAATTTTGAGAAGAGGAATTCGCCCCTTTTTAAGAATAAAAGAATAACTAAACCTCAAAGAAGAAAGAAGAAGTTGGTTGGAAATTATTGATGACAATGCCAAGAGATTTTACACTAAAAAAGAAGATAATCTCATTTTTCTTGTTATTGTAGTAAAATTTTCGAGTCATCCAGGAATGAATGTTTTGTAAGTGAATGCTTACAAAAACGGCTGTATAGGACGGACAGTTCACGCCTCATAGTCTCCCATCCTTCTCCATTATGCATAGGCCTACTAGCTTTCCATATTGCTAGAAGATATCTCATCTCAAAAATCGAGAAGACGACAAATTTGAAGAAGGCGGCAGTTGCGAAGGCATTAAACAAAGATTCTGAAGGCAAATGAACTTAATTTAATGATGTTGATAAGCATAATCTCAAAAACTTCCAACATAAATAAGAAAAACAAAGCTGATTAAAATTCTAAAAAAGTAAAGCACATAATGCGTACTGATAAATCCGCATAGGAAGTTAAAAGAAGGATGAGATAGATATTTTCATTCTTGTAAATATTTAGACACAAGACTCAGAAAACATACTACATGTTGGGCAGCATATTTTAGCATTCACATAATACATGAAAAGAACATTATTGTCTGCACTCAATATCCTGAATAAAAGGTACTACTTCTAACAAGAAAGAATAACAAGTGTCTTGATTCTTTCCTTTTTTTCTTTATTTAAGGAATTTATTCTCCTCTTTGTATAAATTTTCCTTAGATATAATTTTCAGTTTCTCATTAAAAAAGCTCCAGAAAACGATGCTGCTGAAAGTAACATCATTAAAATTCTTCAACTACCATCCACAGAAATTTCCATCACTTGATCATAAATAGCGTAAAAAATGGAATTTCATCAGCATGATATTACTGAAGGTAGACGATACTTACCGACTAGTATCCCTGCGGTCAGATGAATAAGGCAAAGATAAGCATCCATGATAGCTTGTTGGCCAATCATTAATAGAGAGACTTTGGCAGCACCCTACCAGAGATGATGAGAACATAAATCATAAGCTAACAGTAATTCCCAAATCGATGAAGACATGGCTGTTTTTTTTTTCTTTTTTGAAGAAAAAATTCAAGAAACAAATCTTACAGATTGAGTGTTGCTATGTTCCATTTGTCGAATTAATAGAAGAACTTGAAGGAAAGAAACCTGGAGAGCTGTTAAGGAAACCAGCCATAACTAAAAATATCATTGAAACACTGACATGCTAAGTACATGGCTGTAATACAATGATATGGTCATGCAATGATTCAAAGATTATTTTGCGTAAATGAAGGAGTTGTAATAAGGATACAAATGTGACCATCAAGGTATAGTTTACTGCTTTATTGTAGTAGACCTCAACATTGACGGATGTTGCATTTAATAACAAAGGTGAAAAACAATCTCCATCATAATCCACTGCAGGGCTCTCCATTAAACCTTCTATATGATAATGATCATGATCTCCGTCTATAATTAATGTACCGATCAAAAAATAATTACTATTAAGAATTTCACAAAAAAAAAAAATGTGAACCTCAAGAACAAAAGAAAAAAAAAATGCTGGAAAACTCAATTACCACTTGAAGATGAAGCAAAATGTGAAACTTGACCGGCTATTTCAATATTGCAATGTTTTTCCATTTCATAGATTGGTGCTGGATAGTGAAAATTAATAAATCAAATGACTGTAATTGTGCTAGAAGTCTAAGCGAAGAAGAATATTACAATGTTTTCTTCTCCATATTTTATCTCGTGGAGACTCTTGAAACACCTGGGACGAGAAAACTCCAAGCTGCTCAGAGAAACAATTCATGGAGTATTTAGATACACAGAAAAAATTGCAAAAAGCAATCTTGGATAAGAGAGAAAAATCAGAATAATAAATTGGAGATATGAACTCCAATCCAAGAAAATGGTCAGATGAAAGCCAAGAAAAAAGCGAGATAGTAGTTCAAGATATGATTGACAAACCCAATGCAAAACAATGAGGCACTTGAAAGAAAAATTGAAAGACTTTATAGATAAAATGTAATTATGATCAAGAGTAAAACAATTGAGAGTAGGGAGGAAACATCTACCAAATGATACGGATTAGATAATATATAGGTATCATCCTGGCTTAACTCTCCCTCTTTCCCACTGCAAAGGGTAAGAAAGCGTGTGATCAAATAGAATGATATAAACAACTCCAAAAAATTTCCATTGCAAGTCAAAATTGTCATTAAAGGTCGACGCATTGAAAACTAATGCAAAAAAGCTCATTTTTAGGCGTAATTTAAGTTGCAAGGGAATGACAGATTTGAGGAATTTAAGTTGGAAAGCCAGAACAACAAAACAAAAATAGTTACCTGTTAGCTACCATCCGAAGCTGCCTAAAAGGCCATATATATACACCTTCCACCTTAATTTGAACACCCCCAGCTTTGTGATTGTTGTCTATTACATCATTAAAAATCATAACCCCCTGTTAATAACAAAATAAAAAAGACATTAGTTGAATACTTGGCAGTGTAAATTGCATAGACAGCTTCTTGATAAATAAAATGAGTATGGTCAAAATGAAAGGCATGAGACAAGTGGATACAATGACTTTACCACATGATAAATTTGCAGAATAATCTGTAATATGAACGAACTACCATGCCAACTTTGTACAAGATACACACTATTTTCTTAAAATGAACCTATGGAAGACAGATAGGTTGCATTTTCCACACATGCCTAAAAACTCCATAAATGACTTTCATATGAACCCCTAAAAAGTAAAGGCACTCCCTCACCTGAACGTAGTGTACACCACGTATTTTTGTTGGTGTGCTAACTAATTCAATGACAGAGTTCCCATTAGAATTTCTGAAATCTGGAAACCTGAAAGAGCTATTTGCAGACTCTAAAAATTTCCAGGTCCCTGCAGCTCACAAAATAAAGAAAGTCAAATCACTGGTGGAGGTCCTCTCCATTAAACAGATTACATGTTTTTCCCAAAAAAAAAGTACTCAATTGAATATTGGAATGCTACAGTATCACAAGTAAATAAAAATGATATTGACATGATAATATGGTTCAAAATTGATCTCTCGAAAAACTTTACCACAACAGAAAACCATTATGGCACAAACAACATGATTGTCAAGAGAAGCACCGATTATGTAGCAATAAATCTACTCCAAGTGTTCATCTCGAGTCATATGATAAATTTTAGGCATTTCAAAACAACTTCCTCTACTAGTGAGAATGCAACTTTAAAAAGTATAGTGGGACAAAAAAAAATTCATTTTAAAACATAGAACAGATATGATTAAATAATACTAGTACTTGATAAAAATACAATAAATTTAGTCAGCACATCAAATTGGTCAAAATAGCAACCAGGGAGCCAAATCACTTGTAACATATAAATAGCAAACCTCTGTAAGTTCCTGTGATATTCCATTCAGTAAATGGGCCCAAGTCACTTTCATCTTTTCTAACAAATAGCCACTGCAAGAAACAACATTAAAAATAAAATGCTCATTTAGATTGCATCAAAATTTTATAGCAGTTTTAAGATCAAATAACAGTCATAGAATTGATGCAAGTATCTCATTGCTAAAGATCCATGTACAGGTTTACATATATTCTATAAATAAATCAAAACTTAAGTATTTAGAAACAAGACACATTAACTCTGTATTGTTAGACAAGTACAAAACACAGATGTTTCATGTGTTCTCCGCTAAATATTGAGACCTAAATATTTAAACAGAGATAAACTAAAAAAAACAGTTTGTTCATTTAAAAGAGCAACCCCCTGCATATAACCACATAAACAATTTAAACCAGTAAAAAGGACAGTTTTGCTAAATTTGCAAGTTGTGCTAAATCATCAAAAGCTGACAACTACAATAAGCAATGTAGGCAGAACATATCATACCAACCTCATCCCCCCACGACCTAGTTCTCTCCCTCAATGGTCTGAGACCGGCCACAGGCTGTATGAGCACAAAAACACCAGCCCATAGACCGAAGATTACCCTGCACAAGAAACCAAATCTCCTACCTTGAAACCCCCACAACACCAAACTTTTCCTGATAACCATATCAAAAAAATCAGAAAAAAAGTTAACTCCGATTCTCCAACTCCAATCTTTCTAATCCCAATCGACCAAACACAACCCAGCAAAATTTCTCAACACCCATTAGAGCACAGAACTTAACAGAGGAACCGGTTGCTTCAATTGGAATCAAACTAAGAAAGTACCACCAAGAACCCCCACGATCGGGCACAGAAAGGGAAAGTTCACCGACTAATTGACCTTGTTAAGCAAAAGGAATAAGTAGTAACCAGATACTTCCTTGCCCACCAGCAAGAACAAGAATTCACCATGAAATGATACATAAAACTAATAATCAGACATACATCGATTAAGGCAAAAGTGAAAATTTGCAGAAGGGGGAAAATAGTATAACGAGTTGGACTTGGTTGACTTGAGCTAGGGCTTGGATTTTGGGTTTTCGGGTATGAAGCTAATGGAGCAGTGTAACGTTTGGTGGTAAGAGTAGTTGTCAACAGTTGCAAGGGAGGAGGATGAGAGAAGGTGAATGCCACACACAAGGGAGGGGAGAGAAGGAAAAAATCCTTCCTTTTTCGCAAGCCCAATACACAGATAAACAATATTCTGAGTTGTGATAAGTTGAAATGGCAATCTCTAAATTTTCAATGACGTATTTTCTACGTTGATCAGAATTTATTATCATAATAAAAAAATGTATTATTGTAAAGATTAAACATTTCTCTAACTCAAAAATCAAACTTGTAGCCAACTGTTTAGTTTGAAATCCATGCGTGTAATATTAACGGTAGAAGTACCAATTTAGTTCGGTTCGGTTTGATTATTTTTGGAAACTGAAGAGACCACCTTAGTTGTTAGTTTTAGCCTTGGATTCCACCAATTGCAGCTCTCTTTTCACTTCCTTTCCATGTGAAATAGACAAAGCACTGCCTTGCTGTTCTATTTGGAAGATAAGAAGTCTCAAAGTCTTTTTGTGACGAACAACTAGGCTGCAAAATGGTGAACTTTTACGAGTATCGTTTTCAGTCGGCTCTAGTCTTCTTCTATAATGAAATTATTTTTTTTAGGAGGAACCCAATCAAATATCTCGGCTTGGTTCTTCCTGTGTCACGTTTCGATTATGGTTCTGCTGTCCTGAATTAAAAACTGGTTGACTCAATTTTGTCCCGTCCCAAAATCAAACTCTAATTTTATTTGATTACTAAATATTATATAAATTTAGCTGATTAACTTAGAAATTTGAAACAATAGTTACGTTAAACTATTTTTTAAGCAAAAATATGTTTATACTTTTGGTAGTTAACAAAATGGTCCATGTCATAATAAAAATATATCAAACATAATTGTTATTTTAACTTATTCGAATTTTGAATTAGATTCTCTTCTAATTTTGAACTCAATGTTATACGGAGTATGTACAACAACCGGTTAAAATGACCATTACGAGAGAAAAACAAAAAATATTTTACGAATTTTATCAATGTATGAATTGTTTCGCTAACAACTTAAATTACAAGAATAATTTTGTCTAAAAAAATAATTAAAAGCACCAGTTGTCTTTCTCTTCTTAATTTATGAGGTAAATTATAATTTATCCTTAAATCTTCATAAAATAAATGTCTCAATTACGTGAACACTTGATTTTTTATCTACCGACAAATAAATAGATTGACTAAGCAAGCACAGTTGCCACCATACAACAAGGGTGTACATATATAGACTATGAGTGCATTTCGAGCATCAAAATAAAAGTTTAGGTTTAGTATTGGTTCGGTCGCATACTTACGTGACATGTGAATGGTTCTTAATAACTGCCTTCCATAAAAAATAAAAAAAAATACTCTTATAATCAAGAGTCTGAGTTATAGATCATAAAATCTAACTAAAATTTGTTTAAATTTGTCTCAGGACCAATATACTTATAATTCTGGCTAAATCAAATAACATTTGTCCAAAGTCAATCTCAAATTGGTAATTTTATTGCTTACTTTGGAACCGACCAGATCTGAATCGCATTGTTGTTCGGATCTTTATATCAATTTTTAAAATTCAGGAACCATGGGATCAAGGTTTGAGTCAGTTCGAACCCAAAACGAGACAGGGCCACCCTTGGCTACAAAGTGAGCCTATCAGGCACTAAACGAGCTGGAGTTGGCGGGTTGGACAGCTCTCCAACGACGGATTGATGATAAATATTCGGGTCTTGGTGATAGTCGGGTTGGACCAAGCAGCTGCTTCCCCGTCTCTGTGTTCCTTTATGTGACGCACTGAAAATCTGGCTCTGACCTACCGCCCATGGAAGTCGCTGAAGTGAAAGGAACGGTGACATCGCTATCTTCGTTATTCCCCGTAGAAGACACACAGAAGGCAGCAAAACGCTTGCACGAATCGCTTTCTGAGAAGAATCGGGAACTCGAACGTCTTCGAGGTTTCATCTCCGACAACACCAACCTCATCAACCTCGTCCAGAAGCTACCGGAAGAGCTCTACCACGACGTTATGGTAGTCTCTCTCTCTCTCTCTCTCTCTCTCTCTCTCTCTCTCTCTCTCTCTCT
>CM039523.1:11788436-11867975 GCA_022433055.1 Begonia peltatifolia
TCTCTCTCTCTCTCTCTCTCTCTCTCTCTCTCTCTCTCTCTCTCTCTGTATCTATATCTCTCGTTCTCTCTGAGTTTGCGAGTGTGCAGTGATGAAATGGATTTCTTTTGTTCGTAATATGAAGGTTCCTTTTGGGAAAGCAGCGTTTTTTCCTGGGCGGTTAATACACACCAATGAGTTTCTGGTAATATATTTAGAATTTGGTACATTTATGCTATGGAGAAAACTGTCCCCTTTTTTCAGAAGCTTGAGTGGATGATATCTGTAGTTTTGATTGTAGCTGGAAAAATTGCTGCATTGTTTAAGCAGCCATTGTTGAAAGATTGTATATTAGAAATTACTTTTTCTGGGGAAGTTTTCTTGTATTTACCTTTTAACTTAGAAATCACTCCATAACACAGGTCTTTATAAGAAATACAACTAAATAAACATAACAAGCTAGAACATTGCTGATTGTTTTATGCTTTTTCAGCCATGGTCGTACATTTATGGTTATGTATATTTTACTCCACTTCCAGGTTCTTCTAGGAGAAGGTTATCATGCGGAGAGAACATCAACACAAACTGTGGAGATCTTGAAGAGAAGAGGAAAGTCTTTGGAGTTCCATGTTGATTCTCTTAAAGCAATGATCGAAGATCTCAAAGCTGAGGCTTCCTTTTTTGATACAACTGCTTCTGAAGCGGTGGTAAGATAGGCTGCTCGTTTAAATTTGGCACTTGAAGCGGGAATTAATCCCCACCCATTACTTCCTTAAGTATCTAAACAACAGTTGAGGATTTTAATAGCCTATGTAATATATCATATTAATTTTTTAAGTCTTATTTACCTCAAATGCATGCTGATTTTATTAATTTTAGTAATACCAATTATTTAAGTCTTTTTGTTTATGAATTATGGCCTTTATTTATTTAATACTAATTGAATTTCTGATACATCTGAAACACAATTAAAGTAATCAACATGCGCTCTATATACATTTATTAGCAGCTGCTTGGCACATAATTATGTGAGATGAATTCTCTCAACATTTCCCTTAAGATATCGCTTGACAAGGTTGATACTTGGCTGCTTTTAAACGTAATTAAGAAATTGTTACATGCAACAGGAGGGCCTTGTGGACATCAGAGAGGATTATGTGGAGGAAGAGTCTGCTAAGAGAGAATCTGAAATCTGTGAGTTCTTGTTTCATGTTATTAGCAATGATTTTGATGTCCTTTTATAGTTATTCTTTCTAATGGAAAACAAGCTTCGCTATTTCCTTTCCTGTATGTCTTTCTGCATAATTTCTCATAATAATATTAGTTTTTTAAAAAAACTAATGGCAACTGAAACTTAAGTCTCTTAATTGTGTTTCTTTCGGTTGATGCTGCATTTACTACGGTGTTATGTAAAATTTCTCTCAAATATCCATTCATTTAGTTATTGGATGAGTCAGAGGTTGTGCTGTATCTGGTAGAAATGTTTTATTAAACAACGTTCTAAGACCCTTTACTTGATTTTGTTAAAATAATTCATTTCGTTGTTGAACTATGGGAACTTGAGATTTGATTTTATCTTAAGTGACATTTAGGTCATAGAACGTAGAGCTATATTTTCCTGTAGTGTTAGATCAATTCAGTTACATTGTTTTTTGTGCATTCATTTGTCAGTTTATTGGTGTTTTTGTCCTTGACTGAACTAAGCAGTTAACTGATCCGTAATTCCAATTAACCATGGTCCATCTTGTTTTCTTGGCAGGCAATGAAAAAAATACTGATGATGAAGAGTATGCTCGAATCATGTCTAGGTTGGATGAACTTGAGAGAGAAGAACTTGCAGCTGGAAGTGACTATGAGGACATTGAAGATGAGGAAAGTAAAGCTTTGGTCGATAAATTTTCAGATCAGAAGCTTCTTGATGATAATCATAGCTTCTCAAAGGTATTGTTTAAGGCATATTATTTATCAGGGTGATTTGTCTAAATATTTCGTAACTGCTTTAATCACTGTTCAGATGGATACATGTGAATCAAGGAAACCTTTGCAGAAAAAAGTGAACTCAAGAGGCAGTACTCAATGTGTCCAAAATGAGAGCCAATATAAGCAGGATATTATTGACAAGTTCAATGTAAATTATTTAAATTGTTCTTTGTTTGTACTTGTGTGCTGACAATACTAATAAATCTTTTGAGTTTTGGTTCAGTGTTCAGGTTTAACAATGCCATTATCACCCAAAGGTCAGTCTCTCTATATCATATGTGTGTATTTTCAAATAAATTAGGAGTAATTCTAAAAGTTTAACCTTTTTATTTGAAGTTAATTCAATCATGTATATCATTTCTTAATCTCTTAACAAAAAAGTGGGAAAAAATTAAGAAAGCACAAGCCGAATATGGAGGGTGGAAGGCACCCTTTTAAAGTTAATCATTTTTTTTGGCAACATGATGGACATGAATTCCTTTTGAGAGTTTCGTGTCGACACACACTCACAGCACAACCAAAAGAGTGATGAACAAAGTCGCAAGTCTAGAAAATACCACTGACTTTGATAAAACTATCTTCAGCATAGAAATAAAAATCAAATAGTTTGTTTTCTTCACAAAATATTCAGATCTCTTTTCTTTGCCGATTACACCTCCTTATATAAGCTTTGTCCCCTCTTCTAACAAACTATGATTTCCACAATCTCTTCTAAAGAATCGTTACAAAAATAACAAATTCACAAAGTGGACTCACCATACCACTAACATTAATTATTTTACCAAAACAGCTTTTCAATGATAAATAACTCATCACATCAGTGATTTTGCCTATTATCATGCTTAATTTGCATTTGCTAATAAAGTTGGTATTACTTTCGTAAATTATTCAGGTGACTTGTCAAAAAGCAAAAGTTTGTCAAAAGACCAGACGAAATTTGATTCTGCGGATGAGGTTAAGCAACTACCTACCGTAAAGAAAAATATTCAACCCCAGTCATCATCAAGCAATGAGGTATGGTAGCTGGAATGTCAAAGTCATGCTTTACCTGCTTAATTCTACCATGAATTTGCCATTCATTTGTTCATGAGTAAATCTAGGCAAAATCACACAACTAGAAATACTTCAACATTTATATCTGTTTAGAACGTTGTCTATTATGGTCATTGTTATTCTGTTTTATGTCTATGAGTTTGTCCATATCAAAATGTGACAACATTTGAGATCATCTATTGTCGTTTTGCAGGGTTCCAACCCAGGATTTGATAGGGAGAAGGTACATTTCCATGTTTTAAACTAAAGCAACATTTATCTTTGGCAAAGACTGTACAACTCTATCTATTTCTTCAGGCTTTCACAGGATCAATCATGGAGCGAACTAATAACATCCCCAGAGAAGGAACATCAACGGTAGATTCTGCTCAACCTTCAAAACCAGTATCCAGATTCAAGATGCAGAGAAGATGAGCTACCATTGCCATTAACATATACAAGAATTTGGCGGCATACACATGAAGTTGTAGCCATCAAACTCTACCCCCATATTTCTTTATGTACTTCTCATGCATTAAACACTACCTCAATTGTATCTTTCCTTTTTTGCAAAGGTTGTATAAACAGAGGTTTGATGTAGAAACACTGGCTGAGACATAAATCAGAGTTCATGCCAGGATTACTCTTTGATTTATCACTCAAATAACGTCTACAAGTTATTCATTCAATTGTAAACTAATTGAAATAAATTAGTTAAAATTGTGATAACCGGAAAAAAAAATGTACAATGTGAGATATTAAATTTACGTGAAAAATTTTTTTTAAAAAAAATTCACATCTAGAAGAATAAATCTATTATTAATATCGAAGTATAAATAAAATTTAATGAGATTTGTAACGTGGGTGTAATGGCTTCGTCTATATAAAATTTGGGTTACACTGAAATTTAATCAAAGTAAACTATTAACGCACAACACGAATTGATGAGCTTTTGTAGCGAAAAATGAAATTCAACAAATTTTATGAGCACAAACCATGATTTGCATGTAAGATTAAGCAAAATATTCAGGCAGTTACCGAGTCCTATGTTTATTGACCGTTAAGTTTCTTGCATGCTGCAAAGTGGAAGCTATGGCTACGGAGCCAATGTCTGAAACGCTTTCTCTAATTTAAACCACGTATCCAAATGCCAGCTAAAAATTTCCTTACTTTCCTCCTCCCCGTTTCTCTCTTGCTCCACACCCATAGTGGTCACTTTCTCTCCGCCCCTTCTATCTATAAATTCTCTCCTCCACCTTCGTTTCCAGCAATCAGTTTTCGCTTCTGGATTAGTGATATGTGGTTTTATCAGAGATTTGTTTTCTTCTTGGTTGTTGCTTTAATGGGGTTTCTTGGTTCATCTATAGCTCATAAATTCTACGTGGGTGGTAAAGATGGTTGGGTCATGTACCCTTCTGAGGATTACAATCACTGGGCTGCAAGGAACAGGTTCCAAGTCAATGACACCCTCTGTAAGCCCAACTTCTCTCTCTCTCTCTCTCTCTAAAAAGCTTCATATTCTCTCCAATGGCGAACTGGTAGAATTTACTGTACTGGACTCGTTTTCCCTTGTGTTTTTTGGTGCAGTTTTCAAGTTCAACTATGGAACTGACTCTGTGTTGGTTGTCAAAAAGGAAGATTATTTATTGTGTGATACCAGAAACCCAATAGTTTCTCTTACCGAAGGAGACTCCATTTTCAAGATTGATCGCCCTGGTCCATTCTTTTTCATCAGTGGATATCAAGAGTGCTGTCATAAGGGTGAGAAGCTTCATATTGTAGTAATGGCAGAAAGACACAAACATGTTGTTGCTCCTCATCTTTCGTCGCCTCCTTTGGTACCGTCGCCACAAGCAGAGTTGCCGCCTGCTGGAAGTCCTTCTGGTTTTGAAGCTCCGGCGCCGGCGAAGAATTCGGCGTTGCGTGGTACGAGAGGTTACGTTGGATTAGTGTTAGGAATTGGAGTAGTCTCTCTGTTTTTATGAATGATGCGTCTAGTATGAGCAACAGCTTCCGTTCAATAGTTAATCAGAGTTGGTTTCTCCCTGAATTTGTTTGCCCCTGTTAATTATTTTGTTCTTTCAGACTTCATCGTTCAAAAAATAATTGGGTAATTTCAAATTTACACTTAAAATACAAAGCAATTACCATACTATATCTTAAATTTTTTTTTTTGTTCACCAAGTCAACGTTGAAGTATAGTTTTGTTAACAAATTTATTATTGACGAGAGCTCAGTATCAATTTTGTAAGTCGACTAAAAAATATCTTGAAAAACATATCAAATGATATCATAATAATTTTATATTTTTATAGCACAAATGACATATCATAAGAACATATTTTCAATATTTGTATAATTTATTATAATTTATTATATATTATTTATAAAATAATTCAATACAAATATCTATGTTATCCAAAAAAATATTTATGTTATCCAACTCTCACTTAGAGTTGTAGAACTGATTTGCCAAAAAAACTCACCAAATTTGAGTTATGAAGCAAAGTGACTTCTCGACTACACGAGTCATGTACACTTTCTATACAAAATCCAAAAAATAAAAGCTCGTTGATTGACTTACAAGTGTCGACATTTGAGTAAATAGTCGACCGTTTTAGTATGACAAGTGTCGACTGCTTGGTCGACAGTTGCACCTTACGATCTGTTGAGGTCGACCATTGCCGAGGTGTCAAACCTCGTTCGGCTCTGCTACCACCTAGGTCGATGGTTGCTCAAAAAGTGCATAGTTGTTTGATTGAGTTTAGATGCCCCAATCATCAGGATGGATATCCAAATCCCACCACTCTAGTTGAAGTTCACACCACTGATCGATTCATGGTCTGTTCAGTTTCTCTGTTATTTTCGCCACTCTAAAATAGCATGCGTCTGTTGGAAAAAAAAACAAAAATTTGGCAAGAACGATGACAACAATATCACTGCAAGCGGTACGAGAAACGATAGCAAATGCGATCCGAAAAAATACTAAGAATATTTTTTCACGCCGTAAGATTATAATGACCAAGAAGTAAGAAAAATAATAGCTGAAATAAACACCGATAATTTTATGTGAAAACTCAAACTGGGAAAAAATTAGGGGGATCGAGTACAGAAAGATCTCACTATGAAAAATAAGATTTACAATATTTTTCTAGATATGAATATTTTAGAAAATATTCATTAAGAGAAATCACCACTCTTAAAACTCTCAATGCGTACAAAAGTATCGCACCTATTTTTTTCTCACACTTTTTATTTTCTCTCTTCAAAAATCTCCTCTCTATATTTTCTCTCATTCTTTACTTCTCTAGAAAAGTTCTTATTCGAATGGCTTTAGAAGCTCCTTCAAGCCCTCTATTTATAGAAGGAAAAGGGAGACACATTCCTTAAAATGAGGAATGTGTACGCGATGAATTATAAGCGCCGTTGTTGCAAGTGGGCGTTGAATTTGTTGAAGAAAGAACTCCCTCCCCTTTTTTTCATCAATTCTCATTTAAGGGGATGGGTTGGTGGCATCGAAAGAAGAAATCCATTTTTGCTTTCATTGAATGACGAGGTCCCTCATCATAAAGGAAGACCTCACAAATCTCCCCCTCTCGACTTATGATAATATTTCTCTAGTTCTGTTGAGCCTCTACATAATTCGTGCTTATTTTTCTGTTAAATCTTTGTCATCATGTCTAAGCCATTGTCATCCGTGTGAATCTTTCTAAAATACACTTGTTTGTTGTCCAACACATCTCATATCTAATGATACTTGATTTCTATGTGTTTCGACTTCGAATAAAAGCTTGAGTTCTTGCTCAAATGAATAGCTCTTTGACTGTCACAATACACGATATACTTATATTGTTTATAACCCAATTCTGTCAGAAATTTTTGCATCTACAAAATTTCTTTACAAACTTCTGTAGCTGCCATAAAATCAGTTTCTATTGTAGATATTGCCACTGATTGTTGCCGTTTAGATTGCTATAAAACTGCTCTCCCTCTAAATATAACCAAGTACCCTGATGTTGATTTACTAGAGTCAATGTCTCCAGCCATGTCTGCATTAGTATAGCCTATCAACGAAGGCTTCTCACTTTTAAAACACAAACTGAATTCAAAAATACTTTTAAGATACCTAAAAATCTACTACTGCATTTTATTGCTCTCTGCTAAGATTTATTAGAAATTGGCTGACTACTCCAACAAAATGTGAAATATCAGGTTTCGTATAAACCATAGCATACATCAAGCTGCCAATGCTGAAGTAATGGAATTCTCCGCATTTCTACTTTTCCTTCATCAGTGGAAGGACTTTGTTCAGAAGTAATTTTGAAGTGTTTAGTAAGTGGAGTGCTGACCGGCTTCGCCTTATCCTTATTGAATTGGTTGAGAACTTTCTTGATCTATTTCTCCTGCGATAGCCATAGCTTTTTGTTTTTCCTATCGTGGATGATACTCATCCCAAGTATCTGTTTCTTCAGTCCTAAGTTTTTCATGACAAAAGACCTGTTAAGCTCATTCTTTAATTTAACAATCTTTTCTCTGTTTGGACCCACAATTAGCATGTCATTGACATAAAGTAGGAGGATTATGAATGTACTGTCCCTAAACCTTTTCACAAACACACAATAGTCTGAGGAAGTTTTTCTATATTCTTGATTTACTATAAATGAGTCGAATTTCCTGTACCATTGTCGTGGGACTTGCTTTAATCCATACAGACTCTTCTTCAATTTATATATCAGTTGTTCTTTTCTCTTGACAACAAACTCTTCTGGTTATTCCATGTAAATTTTTTCTTTTAATTCACTATGCAAAATGACAGTTTTCACATCGAGTTGCCGATCTCCAAATTGAAACTTGAGGCTAATCCAAGTACCATTCGTATAGATGACATTTTCACGACAAGTGAAAATTTTTTCTCAAAGTCAATCCCCTTCTTTTGACCAAAGCATTTCACAACTAGTCATGTCTTATACTTTGGTTGTAAATTTTCTTCTTTGAATTTGTATACCCATTTGTTCTTGAGTGCCTTTTGTCCCTTTATAAGTCGAACCAACTCATAAATATGGTTCTCATGCAATAATCTCATCTCATCTTGCATCGCATTGCATCCAACCAACTATTCTTTTGTTGATGCTCCATAACTTCCTTATAGCACTCGGGTTTATCGCCGTCAGTGATCATCATATACTCGTTCATAGAGTATCTTCTCGATGGTCGACGATCTCTTGTTGACCTTCATGGTTCTGTAATTAATTCAGGAGCAATCTCTATTTCTCTTTAGTTAACATCATAAACTACTTGATCACTGGATTCTCCAGCATCTCCCCCATCAAAAGTTGATTTCTCCATATCAACTCTTACTAGATGCTCATTAGTGACATCTTTCTTTTTGTCTTCAATAGTCTGATCTTCAAAGAAGACAACATCTCGGTTTCTGATAATCTTCTTGTCCATCGGATCCTAAAACCTATATCTGAATGCATCATTTCCGTATCCGAGAAATATACATTCTATAGTTTTGTTGTCTAGCTTAGACCTCTCATCTTTAAGAATATGGACGAATGCTCTGCATGCAAACACCTTTAAATACTTATGAGAGACATCTTTTCCTGTCCATCATGTTTGGCACTTCTCCACTCTAGGGCTGGGCACGGTCCGGTCCTAGCTGGTTCTGGCCTAAAACTGGACCGGACATAATTTTCTGTGCAGTCCCGGTCCGGTCCCAGTTCCTTTCCATGAATTTTAATTTTTTTATTTAAAAATAAATCAAACCGAAAAAAATAAAATACACATATTATTTCTACTATCTATGATTGACATAAATTTAACGAACTAAATTTAACTATCCAACATTAAAATAAAATGTAAGCAACTAAATTAAACATCCAAAATTAATCCAACTATTTATGATTCAAACTAAATTCAATTCATCTATATAACATTAAAAAAAAATGTAAGAAATTAAATTTCACATCTAAAAATAATCCAACTATCTAAAATACAAACTAAATTCAATTATCCAACATTAAAATGAAATATAAGAAACTAAATTTAATATCTAAAATTAATCAAACTATCTAGGATTCGAACTAAATCCAACTATCCAGCAGTAAAATGAAATGTAAAAACTAAATTCAAAATTCAAAATTAATCAAACAATCTAGCATTCAAACTAAATCCAAGTATCCAGTAGTAAAATGAAATGTAAGAAACTAAATTCAAAATCCAAAATTAATCATACTATCTAGGATTCAAACTAAATCCAATTATCTAGCAATAAAATGAAATGTAAGAAACTAAATTCAAAATCCAAAATTAATCAAACAATCTAGGATGCAAACTAAATCTAATTATCCAGTAGTAAAATGAAATGTAAGAAACAAAATTCAAAATTCAAAATTAATCAAACTATCTAGGATTCAAACTAAATCCAATTATCCAGCAATAAAATGAAATGTAAGAAACTAAATTCAAAATCTAAAATTAATCAAAATATCTAGAATTCAAACTAAATCCAGTTATTTAACAGTAAAATGAAATGTAAAAAACTAAATTGAACATAAAAAATAAATCCAAGTTGTGTCTAACATACTAAGTAAATCCCAGTATCCAATTAGCCAGAATTAAAATTAAAAGTGAAAAACTAAGTAATAAGTTCATATCAAATCATCGATTTGTCATCTTTTTAAAAGTTTGCATCGGTAGCAGAATCTGCAAAATAAAAATATCGAAGATATTAATTAATCATTAGAGATAAACATGTAAAACAAATAAATATTAAGATGTTCAATCCTTTAGCTATAGTTGTGATACTATCTTTCAAATTTTCATAATTGATTTGAGAAATTTTAAAAGAATTGAATGTTTTGAATCAATTTTGACATCATATAAGAGTTTCAATACTGTGAGGGGATAGAGAACTGCGAAAGGCATTTAGAACACGACCACCACAACTAAAAGCAGATTCTAAAGCTACCGTAGAAATTTGAATGATCAATATATCTTTTGGAGTTGCACTCAAAACTTGATACTTCTCAAAGTTCTTTCTTCCTCCAAAATAATATGTCAGAACTATATGAAAAATGCTCTAATTTCTCAGACAAATATTGTCAAATCTCTGACATATTAGTTTCATCATTTCTCTCAAAAGAATTTTCAGTCCAATAAAACATTGAATGCACTGCAGTTGAACGAGTTTGAATCAAAGAACTCATTGATTTTGGAGACCTTTGTTGACTAGTGCTGCTACTTAGAATCTGGTCTTCATTTGTTGTATTATCTTTATATTCGGTATACAACTTCTCAATTACATCTTCTACCTATTTTGAATATTGTGCAGCTCTTTCATTGCCAAATAAAATGGCTAAACAATGCCGTAAAAATCTTATTTTACAACTAGGATCAAGAATAACGGCAATATATATAAGCATGTTTATTTTCTTAAATGATCCCCAATATTTATCAAACTTATTTTGTATATAGGTGACCATTCTTCTTAGTGTCATATTGTCAGCATTAGCAAATGTGTCAATTGCAATCTTCAAATTACATATTTCACCAACGTACAAATTTGCTGTAATATGCAGAGAAGCATAAACATTTACTGTCATGGTATGAAATGTCTCTAAAAATTTAATATATTCTCGAATACATGACTAATCTTCAGTTGTGGGTAAATTGTCCGCTTCCATTTCATGCACGATAGACACACCATTCTCTGCTAATTTATCCAACGCCATTTCATACTTCTCAGCGCTTGCCAACACCAAGTACGTAGAGTTCCAACGAGTAGGAACATTGAGCAACAAAGTATTTGTACATGTAATCTTAACCGCATCAATACAAGCTTTGAACTGTTGCAATCTTGTCGGAGAAGACCCTACATACTTAATCACTTTTCATATCCCTGCTATGGACTCAACATGTTCTTTCAAACTATCAGAAACGATTAAATTCAAAATATGTGCAAAACACTTTATGTGCATATAATCACCATGTAAAATCAACCCCTTCCAATTTCTAATTGTCTTCGTCAAATAAGAAATAACAATATCGTTGGAAGACATATTGTCAACGGTTACTGTTGTAACTTTTTCCATCTCCCAATTAAGCAGACATTTCTCAACTTCCTTACCAATAGATTCACTCTTATGGTTCGGAATCAAACAAAAATTCAGTATCTTCTTTTGTACTTTCAACTCTTCATCTATATAATGACACGGTAGCACCATATAATTCAAAATTTGAATAGATGTTCATATGTCAGTGGTCAAACATATTCTTTGTGATGTTGAAAAAAATACTCGTTCGACTTGGTTTTTTCACTCATAAATATCTTGCGAATATTTCGTGCAACTGTTCTTCAAGATGACATAATAAATTTAGGATTTAGACACATACACAATGTCCAAAAACCAATTCCTTCAACCATTTGCAATGACAATTCATCCAAGATAATCATCTTCATGAGAAATTCTCGAGCAGCCATTATTGTAAATGTGGGTACTCTAACAATCTTGCTCTCAATATGTCTAAAGATCAAAGGTGATTGCTTACTGTCAAAATTTCAGGGAAACTTTTTACATATCTTAATATACTTTATTAAACTTGACGTCTCATTTTTCGACGGGTGTGCAAAATAAAGTTGCCCACAATAATTACATTTAGCTGAATCACTTTTGGGTGCCTTACTGTAGTGAGTTCATACATCATACTTAGTTATTTTCAATTGCACCTGCGAATTTTCACTAGGACTATCCATCCTTCCATAATCCATAGAGCAAAAAAATATTTTCAGCAATCATCATTCAACAACCAAAAAAGTACAATATATAAAGCTAAATTTACCAACCATAACAGTAAGAATAAAGTATCCAAGATCAACACACAAAATGAATAAAGCATTTCTGACTTGAGAATGATGATAAAAAAATGAATTCCAACTTCCCATATTTCAATAAATCTGACCTCAATTTAATTTCAACCATTAAGGATACTTGTTAGAGCAAAGAGAAAATTAATAAGTTTCTACTAGTTGAAGTTTCTATAACGATACCATTTGTAACGACTCCTTTTCCCAGTAAGATATTTTCTGCTTTGGGAATTGGGTCGTAACCCAATATCCTCCCCTTACAGATTTGTTTGGCGAGGACTTCTCAGTCGGTCACCCAACCTGATATTGATCTCGCCAGAGCACTCTTAACTTCAGAATTCTTATGGGATCCGTTGCTAATTATGCTAAAAAACGTTTCTTACTATTTTGGGAGGATTTCCTTACATATGTTTCATTTCCATATACCTCCCTCAAGCGATGTGGGACTGTGACGACCCCCTCTCTACGACCCGGGATTCACCTACACTCGAGGCGTTACGTCACGTCATCCCTCGAGGTTTGCCCCGCAGTCGTTCTCATACGTACACATCCAAGTCATCACAATCACCCCCCCCTCGGGGCCTAACGTCCTCGTTGGCCACATTTTCGGTTGGGTACAGGCTCTGATACCATTTGTAACGACCCATTTTTCCAGTAAAATATTGTCCGCTTTGGGGATTGAACCATAGCCCAATATCCTCCCTTCACGGATTTGTTTGGCGAGGACTTCCCAATCGGATCCAACCTGGTACTGCTCTCGCCGGAGCACTCTTAACTTCAGAGTTCTTATGGGATCTGTTGCCAATTGTGCTCCAAAACGCGTCTTACTATCTTGCGAGGATTTCCTTACATATGTTTCATTTCCATATACCTCCCCCAAGCGATGTGGGACTGTGACGACCCCCTCTCTACGACCCGAGATTCGCCTACACTCAAAGCGTTACGTCACGCCGTCCCTCGAGGTTTGCCCCACAGTCGTCCTCATACGTACACATCTGGGTTATCACAATGTTGATTTGTTGAATGCATCTTTACCATGAGAAAATAAGCATGTTAAAGATTCTATAGGCGTTTGAATCATCGAATTCGGATATATATACAATTTGTTATGGATTAATGAAGTTGGGAGAAATTTTTGTCAAATTCTTGTTAAGTAGCTTGAATAATTAGCTGATCTATTTTGGATGCTTGAATTGGATAGGAATTTGGAAGATGAATATCATGCATGGTTGTGTTTATGTTGATGAACTTTGATTAAGAATATGTTTGGAATAGGAAGTTTGATTCAATTGAATTGTTTATGTTTTAGGTTCTCGAGTTCTTAAACTTAAATGAGTTAAATTGGGTAAAGAGTTCAAGTAAATAGTGTATGCATGCGTATTGCTTTTTTGGTCTACATCACAAAACGTTAGAGATTATACTGTATGTTTATATATGTTTCCTTTATTCATGTATCATGTTTTTAGAAAATTGTCGAAAATGAATTATGCATAACTTTTCAAGTATGAATGAAGGAAAATGACACGAAATGTACAAATATGACACCACATACCTTTGAGGGAAGTGATTCGCCCTTCAAATGAGCATGCGAATCGTATGACTTGGGAAAAGTCATCCACTTCCCAACTAGTATGAAGATCGTTATGTACCTTTGAGGGAAGTGATTCGCCCTTCAAACGAGCATGAGAATCGTATGATTTGGGGGAAGTGATCCTGTCTCCATCTAGTATGAGGATCGTATGAAACGATAAAAAGAAAACGAAAACGAAAATGAACGAGCACATAAAAACTGCATATGTTAGGATATATATGAAATGCTTTCATTTTCATTTATGCACTACTTGCTAAGCATTAGGGATTATAGCTCACGTTTTGCGATATAGGTGCAGAGGAACTAAGCGGTGAGTTACGAGAAATTGTTCAGGACTAGGATGCGCAGTTGGAGGAGTGCATCCATGGCGACGACCTAGGGATTTGTTAGGGCGATTTTGATCTGTGGGTGGGTATGTAAGTGTTTGGCTTAACCTATTGGTTAAAGGTTTTAATAAAAATACATTTTGTCATGGAAATGTTTTTTATAGAAAAGAATAGATTTGAAAATGAATATCTTATGATTTGATAGATAGATAGTTTTGAATCAAAGTTGATATATTTTTATGAAAATGATATGTTTTGTTGAAAAGTATAAAGATTTGATTTTGATTTTTATGAATGGAGGATTTCTTAAGAAATTGAAATGATGAGTTTTTGGTTTTAAGTTGGATATTGGAGATTGGAGATTTTTATGAAGTGTTAATCAGGTTTGAAAGAAGAAAAGAAGGAAAAGGGAAAATTGGACGAGTAGGTGCGCACGGGGCAGCTTGATGTACCTGTACGAGGCATGCGCAGCGAGCGCGAGGTGCACGCGGGAAGCGTCAAGCCGATCGATCACTGTACGGGCACGATCGATCGACGTATGTTAATGTTGCGCGACGAATGGGCAGCGAGTCTGCCAACCGATCAGCGCTCGGTTCCCGATCAATCAGTTAGGCGTTTTGTGGTGATGGCACCGCCCGTGCACCCGGTGGACGATGCGCGCTGAGGGGCGCCGTTCGCGACAGGCATGCGTGGATCGCGCGGTGCTATGGGATGTGATGTCATCGCCGATTGATCACGGGCCATGGTCGATCGATCAGTTGATCGATTTTGATGGTGTAGTCAGCACCCGAGAGGGTGCCGATCAATTGGCAAAGTGTGCCGACCGATTGGTCCTGAGTGCGCGCATCGGGTGGGCAACGCGCAAGCGCCGAATGGGTAACGCAGGTGCGGCGCGCTAAGTGTGGATGTTTTCCTTTTTGTTTTGATTTTTTAAAATCCTTTTGATTTAAACTTTGAATAAGTGTTTCAAACATGTTTTAAAAATGTCTTCCACTTATTTCAAAGGGTTTAAATAATTCAAATACCTTTTTAAAAGTTTTAAAGAAAAGTCGAAGAATTTTACATCGAAAATGTTTTAAGAAAAAAAAAAAAGAGGGAGTCTATGCCAAGTTCTGTGACGACTTACATGTTATTACACTTACACAGTACAATTACATCACTAATCAAGCAGTACAAAAAATGAAAGTAGATGATATTCGAAAAATATCAGGAATATTTTCCTACGCAATAAAATTATAACAACCAAGAAGTAAGAGAAATAATGGTTAAAATAAATACCGAGAATTTTATGTGGAAACCTAAATCGAGAAAAAATCATGGGAACCGAGTCCAGAAAGATTTCACTATGAAAATTAAGATTTACAATATTTTTCTAGATATCGAATATTATAGAAAATATTCACTAAAAGAGATCATCATTTTTACAACTCTCAATGTGCACAAAGACACCACACCTATTTTTCCCTCACACTTTTTATGTTATTTCCCTTCAAAAATTCTCACTCTATTTTTCTCTTCCTCATCACTCAGAAGAAGCTCTTTTTCTTCTCTCTTGGATGTTTTTGGATGCGCTTCGAAGTTTCTTTAGGTTTCTATTTATAGAGCCTTTGGAGGAACACATTCCTTAAAATAAGGAATGTGAACTGCAGCAATTGAAGGCTCTGAAACCTTCTTTTTTTTTTTTTTTTTTCAACATCTCATTAAATGAAATATTTGTTGTAGGCACCGAAAGAAGGAGAGGAGTTCTTCTTTCAGCAACCATTAAATAAGGAGGTGCCTCATCATAAAGGAGGGACCTCACAAACGATATTAGAGAAGGAATTTCTTCTGCGATTTTCAAGTTAAGTTGAAACTTTGATAGTTATGATCTGAATATTTGTTTAGAAAATCTGACTTTTAATGTGGGTTGTAAAATTCAGATTTGAAGTACTCAATCTTGGATGCAAATTGACACTAGAACTAGTCTAAGTTAGCACATTGTTGAGGGCTTGTGAAGGTAAGTTGGGTTTCTACGTTTTTCAAGCAAATAATGTTATATTTACTTTCTTATTACATGTCACGTCCTGGATAATCCAACTCGATTCCCTATTCGCTACCTACTATTACTAGTCGCCATCACCCACATCCTCTAATCAAATTCTTTAAAAATTTTATAATTTGTTTTTCAACTTAAACGACCCTTTTAAAATCGACTGAAAACTTCGCAGCGGAAGACTTTCGAGAAAAATCATTTTAAATGAAATCCAAGATTTTAAAAACACAAAACTCATTCTCGGTCGACCACTTCTTATCCCAATCGACACTTCTTTCGCCTCTGCCAGCGCAGGTCAACCCTCGCGGTCAACCCTGGTTACTCACTTTTCGGACCGGTCGACACCTGCCTTTGGCGGTCGACACGTAGACCCTCTCTATCTGCGTCGGTCAATTCTCGAGGTCGACACTTCTGCTTGCCTTCCATTACCGGTCGACACTTGCGTGTGTCGGTCGAAAATTTATTGCTTTCCGTCCGAGTAGGTCGACCTACGCGGTCGACACATACGGGATCTGGTCGACCTTGTTACGTGCAGGTCGACACCCCGCACTCGTCCATACACTGAGCGGTCGACACCTATAGCCATAGGTCGACACATCGATGCTCTCTGCTCGCACAGGTCGACCCATGCGGTCGACACCTGCCGGGTTTAGTTGACTACTAAGTCTATCGGTCGACACTTAGCCCCTAGAAAGTTGATAGAAATCAACCAAAACGGTTACGGTTTTACTTAAACGCTCAAAAATCAAACATATGCTTCTCCATTCAATTTACAAACCTACTACACACACCTCACCACCCATACCTATGTTCGCCCTGATCAAAACGCCTCAACAGCCGGCCAAATCGTCCCACGAGCGTCCTTCCTTAACTGCCTCCTAATCCTAGGCATGCTCGGGATATTCACTCGCTGCTGCGTCGTCACCTACATCACAAAACTCAACTATTAGCCTAATGCTAAGTAAGTAACGCATATAAATTTAAACACTAAAAAAAACATTCACATCCTAACATATGTAGTGTCTACAGTTTCGTCTCTACTTTTTTTTTCGTCTCTTTCTTACATCTTCTTTATCTTCTTACTACTGGGTTCTTCTTTACGCGCTAGATCGAGATGACACACCTTACGGTCCACCTCACTTAACAAGGCCAAACTTGATCTAGTAAAGTGACACACCTCGCGGTCCACCTCACTAGACAAGGTCACCATGTAAAGCGGAGGAAGAGTGATACACCTCGCGGTACATCTCACTGGACAAGATCACTCAACCTCACCTTTATTATCTTCTTACGTATCTTCTCATTTCATTCGTCTCATCACATCTTACTGTTTCACTTCGTAAAAACATGGAAATTCATTTTCGTTTCGTTTCGTAATTTAAAACCATGATGCATATCACAAAGCATAACATAAAATAAACGTGCAATGCATCCTACTGAACTGTGATGTAGGCCCGAAGGCAAAACTCCTACTGTATTACTTACTTGGCGTCCTTAGTAACTTGTACACTGCTTGTTAACTGGAAAACCTATAAAACCACCCATTTATCAACTCTACCTTCCTTTCAATCGTAAAACTCTAAAGGAAATAACAACTTAGCCTCCAATCTGCTTAAACTGGAATTCTAACTAAATTCCAAAATCCTACATAATTTCCAACCAACTTCATAATTGCATAAATTAACCAATACTCGTCCAATTTGGACGATTTGAAATGCTACGAACCCCCCAGAACGTCTAGCCTCTAGTGGTTTTATCAATTTCTTAATCCAACACTCACAACTTAGCTGAACGGAAATCGTTTCGTAATTCGGGCATTCGGCTATTTAAACACTCAATCTTTTCCATGAAACTCTGTAATCCACTTCTACTCCTAACTTTAACACCAACACACGGATAAAATCAACTCTAACTCCAAATTCTTGTATCTCCCTCCTAGGTTTTTACCAAAACTACTCAACTCTCACTCTAACCTCACTTTTATCGCTCAAAACCACCAAACCACTAACTATCTATTAAGAATTAACTAAAACTTACCGTTGATTTGAAGAAATAGAGGAGAACCAAAGGAAATCGTCGCTGGAAGGAAGAATCACAGATGGAAGGAGGGAAGGGAAAGAACCGAAGGGGAGGGGTTTCGGGTGCGGGGAAAGAAAAACACCGTAAGGTGTTTTGATATATTTTTTTTAATAATAATAATAATCCTAATTACTATTTCACCCTTAACTTATAACCGTTTAATAAATCTGTTATATGGTCTGAAACCGGTTGTTTTTCTTAAATTTTTCTCTTCTCGTTCAGTCTCAAAATAATCTTTTACCTAAGAGTAGAAATTCTCCACTCACAATTCCAACTAAAACTCCGCCGATTACTATTTCGTAAATCCAAAATTAGCTTAAACGGAAAAATCTGAGTGTTACATTATATCATCTTAAAATATTATTGTCAAATAATAATTTGTGCAATTAATATAATAAATTAAGTATCTATAATTTATTACATTAATTATACCTTAATTGCATCAAAGATTGTTAGACATATCACGAGTATTTTGAAAATGTAGAACAACAAAATAAACATAACATTACTTTTCCTTCGTAAGTTTTTATTAAATTTTGAGTCTTGACGTGAGATTTTGATTTAAAATAAAAATTAAATTGTACAGGTTGAATCAAGGGGGTAAGGGTGTTGATTTATTGTGAAGAATAAAAAGATTTTTGAAAGTGAGTCGGAATTGATTCCCGTCTCATGGAAATGGTCGCTAAACTTTTGGAATCTAAGAGAAAATTTTGATTTTTTATTAAAAGATGGATTTCATGTATTAAGGTTGTAAGACATAAATAGTTAGAAGATTTTTTTGTTTTTGACTTTGATATTATTGTTCAGCAAATAAGAAGAAAAATCAAGGAGAATTTGACCCGAATAACATAACACCGCACCATTTTTACCAAAAAATGAAATTTGCAAGATTTATGCCACGTAATAATATGGAACTAATAATGGGGCGTAGTGAGCAAATAATAAAAAATTTGAAATGTGTAATGCCTAAGTTATTGAGATCACAACAACAAGGCATAAGAGGAGCTTTGAGTCAACACTACGCCATGATGTTCAGTTGAAACTAGAGGTGGACACAGTTCGATTTTGGAACACACCGAAACCGAAATCGCACCCACAATTCTTAATAAAACGGAACTGGAAGGTTGTTGAACTGAAATTGGGACCAAACTGTATTTACGGTTAGGCCCCAATATATTTACATGATATCTAGTAATTTAAAAAAATAATTGTTAAACTAGGCAGTGAAAGAATAATGAGACAAGAGTGTGATTACTATGATGGAGAGAGGGTAAATGTGTCATATGGTCTAAACCCTGTCGTCATCGACCTTCCTCATACTTTAACCTCTATCTTCATCATTTACTTTCCGTCGTCAGTTTGGAGGCTTCCAAGTAGTGATCTTTCTCACAATCTCCCTCGATTTTATGTTCTTTGGGCGACCTTAAAGAGGTTTCTCAACTGGGCAACGAATGAATATTGTATTATATTCATCTCAACCCGGTATGTTTGCTTCTTCTCTACCTTCAGCCTTCTCTTCTCTTCTTCCCCCCATCTTCGTCTCTTCTCTTTTTCACTGGTACAGTTATATATTGTCGAATCTCTAGACACAAAACCTTATACTTGATTAAGGTTGTTCATGACTTTAAGATCGTCAACTATTATTTTTATTATTATTATATTTATGCTATGACGTGTTAAATTTTATGAATGGCTCTATTTTTATTGAAATTTTATAATATATAGACTTATTTTTATTTATATGTTAAGTTATAGTAGAATATTTTAAAACTTCTCTTACTCTATGTTTTATTCTCAGATTTTTTGCATGCTCATATATTTTTTTATCCTGAAACTTTTTGTAAAATCCTATCTCACTTGAGATTCATCAACTCATTCCAAATGACTCTCTACTTTCAATTCTTAGCTAGGGAAATCATCAATTATTAATGCAAGAGTAAACTCGACACTTATTACTACAGTTTTATTTATTTGGGGAAGTTTTATTTTATTGAGATTTGACCTTCATTAAATAATAATTTTTGTTATATTTTTATTTTTAGCACAATGATTTTATGGACATATATTGTTATTTTATCTTTGATGTCACTATTGAACTTTTGGTTTATTCTAGTTTTATTGAATCTGACTTCTATTGTAACGCTCCGTAGTGCACTGCTACTACCTTTTTTATTTTTTATAGAGTTCACTTAAAATTTTAAAATCATTTCATTGAAAACGTACGTCGGAAGTTTTATATTCCATAAGTGTTTATCAAAGTAAAATCAGCGATCTCAAATAGTCATTTGAAAACAATACTTAATAAATTCATCGAGCGTCATCATCATCAATATAATCATATGAACATTATATCAATCATAAATTTCATCTTATTATAATAATTAAACAAATTCTCAAGTCTTTAGTGTCGCAACGTAATAAAAAAAAACAAGTATTCACAGTCTTATCGTAACGAAATTACTTAACATAATACTTTGTGATGCAGATCAATAGATTAACACACAAAACATCAGTTACCTCTAATCCTTAGTATGTAGACTTTTACTCACGACAAGTATCATTCACTTTTGAATTAACCTATTCATAACGTTATTGAATATTAGTGAAAGAAAGTAAAGAAAAGAATCATAATTGAATGATTTTCACAGAGGAAATATAATAATAATGAAAATTCTAACTGTCTCCTTCAATCATGTAAACTCATGTCTTTACTTCTTTGAGGGTGGAAGTCTATTAGGTTTACACTTAGCTTGGAAATTCTGCTTAAACGAGGAGCCAACCGCGAGTTCCAGGCGAAATAAGGGTCATGTTTAATATGTATAATTTGGTACGAAGTGGGTGTTTAAATAATATTAAATAAACCATAAAAATAATGGCAAATAGCCCAAAGTATCCCAAAACATTACTAAATTCTGAAATATTAAATTTGGAAACCCTAAAATGTGTCTTTGGGAAAGTTGGGACGTAGGAGGGCCTCACACTGCTAATGCCTACCTGGGCTCCAAAACGTGCTTATTGCGCGCCCTGCGTGTTTCTGACACATCTTTTTGCACCTCTATCACTTCCAACGTTTTGGCTCATGTACTACTTCATAATTTTCACTTAGTTGGCTTACAAGATGCATGTTAAACATCTTTTTGGCTTCTAGTCGTATTATTTTCTCAAAATACTTTATAATCATTATAATGGTAAGGTAAAATATAAATTTATCTTTAAATATGAGATCAAGTCTTATTGAAAATTCTTGAGTGTTACATTTATTTTTATTTAAGTCTTGCATTGTTATTTATATTAAAGTTAAGGATCCGGCACTTCGGTCCGCTCTCAAGTTGGGTTGCTCTGTATTCTGTCTCAAGTCCCCTGCGAGACATGACAGATAATCATTATTATATGACGAATAAGTTTTATGATGTAATAATTAGAAAAGTTGCTTGGCTCATTTGCTTATATTTAAATGATACCAATATGATATAATTTAGACACACAAGTTTTAGAGTACTACAAACGTATGATTATAAATAAAATAAAAGATTATGCATAATGAGAGTTAAAAATAGAAATTGTTTTCACTGAACAGTTTGAATATTCTCGCATATTTGAATGGTCAAATGTGCATCAAATATTATGAAATTTTAGGAAGACAAAATAGACATCATAAGGAGAGAATGACATTTGAATAATGTGATTTGAAGTTCTGTAATTTAAGTTATGTGTGTTTGAAATTGAATTGGTTTATCTAAAAACTTCACTGTTTTGGTAAATCACTCTAAATTTGTTTTTAAAATAGAAATTTGAAGCTGGTTATTGAAAAAGAAATATTTTCAATATCTTAAAATATGTGGTCAGATAATAAAATGGACAACTAATTATGTGATATCATGTAGTGACATAAGGATTAGACTAATCATGTTGTTAATGTGTAAATAATAGGTAATTAGAATTAATTAATCATGATTAACTAAGTTAATCTTGACAATTAACTTGAACTAATCCAAAATAATTACATTAAGCTAATTATACCTCAAACCTAATTAACTTGGATATTTTTGCAATTATATGCTAACTGAAGGCTAAAGTGATTATTTTACCTCAATTATTATGGGCAAAATAGTAAATTGCCTGAGGAGAACTCTATAAACTCTCCTTTAAGCAGGAGAGGTCATTCATTATGGCTGAGAAACAAAGTGCAATCAACGTGAAGAGAGAGAAAAGAGCAAGAAACAAAAGTGAGAAATTGAGAGAACGAGTTGGTTTTTAAAAAAAAAGTATTATAACAAAGTTGTTGAGGACTTCAAAAGGGTCCCAAAGCACTAGAGAGAGTGGATCAAATCCTAGCTTTAAGAATCAATCCAAGAGGTAAGTGATTCTAATATTTAAGGAGTTAGAATTTTATGTAGTTTGCTAATTATAGGTGAAGATTTTAGTGTATAGATGAAAAATGTTAATTACGTGAAATATTGAGTGTTGTAGATTAAATAAAGAAGTTGAAATCAAATTTAGAAGTAGATTTTGACTACAAAGTATAAAGGTGTAAATCAATTTTAAACTATATATTTTTAAAAATGTATAATTTTATTATATTGTTAATAATTCAAGTTATTTTTTTTAATATTATTCGGGGGATAGAATTAAAGGGTGATTAGGTAAGTTGATAATCATATTTCATGCCTTATTTGGTATGCTAAACAACAAGAATGTGCAAGATCCATATTACATGCATTATATTACATATTTATATGCATTCTATGTATGCATAGAGTAGATGCTTAAACAATGCATTATGAGCTATTTATATGTACGAATAATATTAAGAGGTATATGATTGGTCACACCTGAACTCAATATATCTTATCGGTTATATATTGTGTGACGTAGGTAAAACACGATAAATAAAAAGTGAGTGATTGTGAGTCCCGTTTAAGTTGAAAATTTCTACCCCTTCTAAAAGTATATTATATGAGATGTATGCATTTATTGGGATCACCAAGTATTAGATTCACTTACTGAGTTTCTTTAACTCCACATTCTAGTTTCCATTTTTCAGAAACATGTGACAACCAAAAGGATAAGATAAAGACAGATTAGAGGGTTAAGAGACTTAAATAAGATTTGGCACGGATTCCAAACTCTTGGGCCAAATGTGTGCTGGAGTTGTTCCTGCTGTGCGTGCTTGTGTTTGTGTTTATAGATGAAATGTTTGTACATATCATATTTGGTGAACCAAGTGTTTAATAAAAGTTTGTAAGCATGATAAATAACATGTTTTGGTATATGATAAAAATAATAAATCATATAATTGATTATAGTACACGTAATTAAAAAAGAAAAATTTCACACACCTAATTACATTGTCATGATTAAGTTTAGTATAAATGTGTATTTAGATAAATCTCCTAGTGGAGAATGTATATCACAATTTTGGATTTCAAGGGTATCGAGATCGGGGCCGTGACATAATATAACATCTACTTGCATTTATGTTTGTTCGGATTTTTATTTTCATGTGATCTTATTTTAAACAATGTAAATATGTCTAGGTCATAAAAAATGGCGCAACAAAAATGTCTTTGTTAATACTCATACAAATTGAGTATTAACAAATCATTTACTCAGATAGAAAAAATATAAAATTTCACTTTTTTTTGTTTTCAAAAATCCCAAAAGTAGTACACAATCGCAATGTCTTCTCTAGAATCTCAGGGATAAGCAGAATCCCAAGTTTTGTACCTGAATTAAACTTAAATGTAGTTAAGACTTATATTTGTTAAATAAGATGGAAAATGTTAGATTGTAAAATGTATTTTGGGTTATTAAGTGTAAATTAATCATTTACTATGTTTTGATCTGAGTAGTCCATGAACAACTCTAGTCTATTTTTTTCAATCCATTTTGTAGTGTTTCAGGTGGTATCATAAATATACAAAGAGATCACTTCCAACTCTTGGTTCGTAACTCATAAAACTCTTTATATCCTAAAATACGCTCTTTGTACGTGATTTGAAAAGTTCTATACTGTAATTTATTCGCTTAACTTTTATATTAGTTGTCATGACTTGACTTTTGTTTTCCAAATATTCATGTGTTTATCGTATTAGATTATATTACTACGTTGATGATATAATTATCACTGATAATGATGTTGATAGAATATTGCATTGGAATCGGAGTTGGGTAAGAGTTTTCTAAAGAAGTATTTAAATTCTTTTTGTTATTTTTGAAAAGTTGGAGTTTTTTTTTTTGTCAAATGATATTATTTTATTTTTGACTAAGTATATAATTGACCTATTTTGAGTGTGTTTGGCTAACATAAGAAGCAAATTCATAATTCAAATCACAATTGAAGACAGAAATTAACTTTTAGAAACAATCACCCGTTGAAGTAAATTTTTATAGTTTACAATTTAAATTGGAGAGATAATCTGTCTGTTTCCACAAAGACAGCTACATTTCTCCTCTGCGCCATAGAAGATATGTTTTCTTCGTCAAATAGACCTTCGTTTACTCGAGAGATCCGAACGTCAATTTTAAATCCATTTTCTTGTGTGACTTTTAATTTTTGTGAAAAAAGAAATCTCTAAAATAACAATATTATAATATCCTTGATTTGTATATCATCTTTTCACATAAATTATAAATAATTTAAAATAAAATATTAATTACATTAATTAAGATTTTTAACTATGCTCATCCGAATCAAATGAAGTCTATCAAATACATCGACGGGTTTTTGTGCTCTCAGTTGCTCTCTAATCGATAGCTGAATCTAAGCTCGCTCAACGATCTTCTGTATCAACGTGTCGTACGACAAATTCTTGTTGCATATCTAACTGATCTCATGCATGTGAACTATAATTACGAAGTCTGGGTCAAACATCTTCCCGTTGTATAAATTTTCCATCATATAGAGATATATGCACCTCACAAGCTCTTACGTTCAAATCCTTGATTTTGGCTTCACGAACCCAGCAATCTTGGAATTGCGATGAATTTCTTTAAGGAACTCTAGTTCCTCGGTTGATGTAAAAAAATCACAGTCTCAAAAAGCACGGTAGTATCTTTCCACCTTAGACCCTTCTTCGGTAGATCCAAGCACTTCATTAACTGTCTGTGTAGGTATGACAATCTCCGTATCAAGGATGTACATCTTTACCCATCCTGCCCTCCTAGTAGAGGTCAAGTTCGCATAAAATAAACAAATAATATGCTCGCTACTATCGCCTCTCAAGCCGTACACTCTGTGTAGAGCGATTTTGTCGAACATCTCATTGATCTCTTACGACTCCTAACCTCTGAAGTTGACAGTCTTCAAATGAATGATTGAGCGGTTTGACATATCCCGCTCAAACTACTCTTTACACAATTGATATCTAAATTCCATAGACACATGCACAGCTAGCGGTCGTTGCTCTTGCGTCAGAGCAACTTTTCTCGACGGTGCCCTATTTGTCGGACCTCCTTGTCCTCCTTGTAACAAGACAACCTTTCGTTTAATTATCAATTTGGGTGTCATTTTAGAAAAAAAAAAAAAAATTGGGACTTTAGGTTGAAATGAGAATTTTGGGATTTGAACGATTTTGGCTTCGAATTTGTTGGATCTTTGGGATGATATTTGAATAAAACGATTAGGATTAGAAAAATCAACACAGAAATCGTCATATTTTGGGTTGAAATCGTCGGAGGGTCGAAAGAAAAGTTAGGTTTTCAGCAACGGAGGTGAGAATGGAAGGTCGGATTCTTATATAGAGTCGGAGATGGGCCGCTTGCTGTAGAGTGGTGATCCCTCATTCTCAATCCTAATTTTGAGAACGGAGGATCACCACCCCCGAATCAACCCCTGTTCTAAAAATGAGGCATGAGAACGGGGGTTAACCGACCCAGGTCGACCCCTAGTATTCAAACTCCATGTTTGAGAACGGGTGGTCGACCAGGGTCGGTGACCCTCCGTTCTCATGCCTTATTTTTAGAACGGATGATCGATCTATGGTGGTGACCTCTCGTTTTGAAATCATGTGTTGTGCATGTGGAACGAAGGGATCTTCATCGCCACCTCGATCCCCCGACTCAATATGTCAAGTGGCACGTAAGTACTGAACAGATCGAGGGTCGATAATTTTAGTTGAACCCCCAATCTCAGCGTAATTGAAAACGAAGATGATTGGCCCGCCAGAATTTAATTTATTAGATTTTACCTAATTTAAAATTTTAGTTATTCAAATTTTTTGTTTAAGGATGATTTCAAATTAAACTCGTAACTTCAAATTTGAATTTAACCCTTTGTTTTCCTTTGTTTAATGATTGAAGTTAACTATTTGCCGCTTTACTTCAATATATTACAGAAAATCATTTTTTACATTAGCTTTATTTATCATAAAAGGATGGTCAAGTGATGTAAATTGACAAAAGTAACACTTGAGGTTTGGACAACCGTAACTTCCTCGATATAATACGTTGAGACGAAACTAATACGGGGACGACCAATGTCGGGCCCAAAAACAGTCTGGGACTATTCTCAAAGTATCACTTACTTAGATTTTATTTTCTAGTTTATTAGTTTTTTTTTATTGAGTTTCTTAAATCTTAGAAGATCGGAATTTGTTAATCAGCTGTAACTTTTCATATTAGTATTATTCAACTATCAAAATAGTTTTCAGAATTGGAGGTTGTCCCGAATCTGGAGATATTTTCATATCAGAATCGGAGGTTGCGTCGTCATCAAGATTACTTGAAGATGTTAGAATGGCGAGAAAAAGGGCAGTGAAATCGCATGCATTTCTTCTATTACACCATAACGAAAGAGCGCAGATGAACAAAGAACACACGGCCGTTTGATTGGGTTCAGATGCTCCAATCGTCGGGATGGGAGTTGAAATCCCACCACTCTGGTTGAAGTTCTACATCACTGATCGATCCATAAACAAGTCTGTTCAATTTCTCAGTTATTTTCGCTGCTCCAAAATAGCATATGGTGTCCTTCATCTGTCCAAAACACCCAAAAAAGATCAAATTAGCTCCCTCTAATGGCGGAAAAGGTGAAGAAACAACGAAGAAGACGAAATCACTGTAATTCGCTTTCAATTTAGTGAGATTTCTACCTCTGCGTGAACTGTGTGAAAAACTGAGCTTCCCACAACTGAGTAACTCACATGAACGATCTCCGCCCCTTCTTGATGCAAGATTTGAATGATTTCTGTTAATATGAACTGATTATCAACTCCACTGGTTACAAAAACCTCAAGAACCGAACCCATCTCCCGAATTTTGATCTGAGGTGATTTCTGGGTAAATCTTGACTCCAAATTTGAGCAGGAATACGATCTCTTTTTACCCATCAAGCTGTTCTTCTTCTCCATTGATTTGCTTACCTTCGTCTGCAGAAACTTTATGTGTTTTATGGCTTCGTCTACCTGATCCACCACCGGCAATGCCTCCTGCAGTAAAAGCACATATCAGAAACCTTGGCCATGGCTCCATGTCAGAGCAATCTCTGCATTCACTGTAGAGAGAGAGAGAGAGAGAGAGAGAGAGAGAGAGAGAGAGTACGTCAGAACTCTTGGAAGGGAGGACAGAATGAAGCTTGTGGAAGAGAAATTTCATCTGATTTCTCCTGTTTTTCTCGATGATTCGTCTTTCAACCTTGACTAGGGAGGGTAGAGCTCTGTTTTCCATTTCTGCGCAGCGAAGTTCAGACGAAGAAGAATCCATGAAACTGCGAGAACAATTATTTTGTTTGGTAGGAACTGGGTCTGTCTTTTAGAGATAATATACTTCTGTAAAAAAGTTACCATGAGAAGGTAGGAAATTGGTCAATGGGTGAGATCAGAGAGACTGCATCATCAATGGAGTCGTCAGCTTTCTTCGCTCATCTTCCGACGTCACCAAGGAACCTTAAAAGTTCAATTCACACATGGCGTCTTCTGTAGGGTTCTTTTTCCATCATTGACTATTAAGGTTTTATGATGTAATATAATATAATATAATACACAATATATATATATATATATATATATATAGAAAAGTTTGATGTGAGGGATTTAGTATTTTTAACAAAATGTGTTAAAATTCGCATAAAATGGTTCCATTTGTGTAAACAAAAGTTTATGCCTACTAATTTAAGATTTTACTGTACTTTTAATTTTTTAACCAAATCTAATATTACAAGTAGGTATAGATAACATGAACACTTGAAGTAGTCTAACATGTTTCTTCCACTTTGATTCCATATTTATGTGAATTTCAAAATCCTAATAGGAAATGATTTGCAAGAGTATTGAAAAATCAAATTCGGAAAATATTTATCATACCAACCAACATAATCTCTTTTCAAAAAGAGATTATTAAACTTCAAGTGTCATGGAATTGTCATTCTAGTTATTGTATTTTATTTCTATTTTCACGTTGCGTTTTGTGGATACTTAGTAGAAAAGATAAACGGTAAAAATTAAAATATCAATTGTCAATCGATGCTAGAATTGTGAAAAGTATTAGAGTTGTCGCATTTTCTTGACTAATGTAATAAGACACCCAACTTTGAGTTGTATGAGAAATAATCTTAATAAGTGTGACAACTTAAGGCTAAGACGATTCAGTACGATATTTCACATAGTTTTATAGAGTAAAAAATAAATAATTTAAATATAAAATTTCTTATCCCTAGTTAGTACAATGCGTTTTTTGAAAATCCTAAAAACAAAATTGTGAGGATTCTAGTCCTACAAGAACAATTTTTGTAATTGGAGCACCAAGAGTTGGATCCATTATAGTAAGGTTCAACTTAGTCCCTTAACTTTGATGATCTCGATTTGTTCAACGTAGAACATAAATTTTTTTTACCAGAAGCTCGAAATTTGTACCATAAATAAATTAAACTTTGTTCGCTTTTAACCCCATAGTAAGTAAACTGATTCTAATTTGAAAATTTAGAGCAAAAAAATACTTTTGTAATATGTCCTTCTCACCCGCTCGAGTGTTTTAAATTGTTAAGTATTTCATCTTCAACAAGTAATAAAAGTCAACATTATTAATTATTCAATATCAGTTTTTTGTTGAAAATTTAATATCGAAAATATTTCGTACAAGTGTTTATTTTGTTTCCATTACATTAAAAGATTTTCACATATGATATGAACTGATCTATTTCATTTTCAATCGCAGGTGTAATTTTGTAATTGGCGCATTAATTGCATAGCATAATTTTGTAACGGGTCAAGAACTAAATATATTTATTATTATTTTTCTTGACATTTATTAATTAAAAAAAAAATAACAAAAATTTTATAAAAAAATAGCCACGAACACATTTGATTTTTTAAATTATTATTTAGGGTTTGATGTAGAAGTGGAGAAGTAGGAAGACTTGAGGTTTAGGTGGGGAGAGGAAGGTCATCTGGAAAGACTTGAGTGTTGTCGTGACCTAAGACCACTCACGCTACTGTGCTGATTTCGGCTGACCATGAACTTCGAATGCGTATAAAGTGTCTTCTTCAAAAATTGCTTTTAATTCATTTTCTCAAGACAACAAAATACTGTGAGTGAATTTTAATTTATCTCCTAAAATTCTGAATTAATGAAAATTGATACGATAAATTATTTTTTAGTAAAATTATATTCGTTTTTGTATTTGGGATGGCAAAATGACTCATGTTATAAAATTCGTCGTATGTTTCGAGTTTTATGATCGTATGTAGTCATTTTAGCACATCCATAGTACGACGATTCTCTCGATTTCTCACACACGCTCGATGTGATAAAATTATTTTTAACCTTCCCAAAAGTTAGTTACGGGAAAAAATAACAAGCGTTCATCCTTCATCGATCCCTGAGGGAAGGTTATTTTCAGTCAAAGAATTTATAAATCACTACTAGAAAGGGAAAAGATTGCTTTTAGAAGCTGATAGAAAAGGTGTTGAAGTTTTGTGGAGAATCAGAATTTAATAGGAGACAAGAATGAAGAGATGGTTTTTTCCAATATTCTTCTCAAAAGTCTAGCGATGTTTACAAACTTTTTTTTTTGAACCGAAAGAAAGAGATTTGAACCCTCGATACCAAAAACGCGTACAATATATTAATATTCCGACGCTTTAATCCACTCAACCATCTCTCCCCGAATTAAAAAAATCACTTCTTTATCTCTCTTCGTCATTTCATTATATTTTTATTATTTATCGATAAATAACTATATAAAGTTATATATAGATGATATATATTTAAATTTTTTTTATCAAATTTCAATTTCATTTAAATTTTCGAAAATAGCTCAAATGAAAATTTCAGGCGATTAGTGGTGCGAGAGATGTGTGTAAAAATCGGGTTTTTCTCTCCCAAAGTTCGTAAAGTTTTGATGTTTTATTCCAAAAATTGGGTTGTTAAGATTAAATAGCAAAAAAAATCATGTTTTATATATTGTTGAAGTGCAGTATGTATTGGGTACAAGTTATGGCCGGAAACTACCAAGGATGCATCCAGTTTTGGAAGAACTCGTCGGATTTCTGACTGAGCATGCATACCTTGGAACTAATCAACGTTGAAAAAGGTTGTACGGGTTTAATGTTACGGGAACCTTCCTTTTGTTTTATTATTATAATATTTTAATAATAATATCATTACATTATTAAGTATGTATTAATGCGATATATAAACATATATACACATTCGTTTTAAAATAATTAATAATAAATTAAAACTAAATCTAACTTAGCAATATGTTATACACACACGCGCGCGCAATAAAAGACACTTTATTTATGATTTAGTTTGTCAGTGATTTTGTTTTTACTGAAATTAATATATTATACAAAAATAATTTATTTTAATTATGTATCACGTTTTACTGAATTAATTTAACTCTTATTTTTTTGTATATTTTCTTGAATTAATATTTTTTTAATAGTAGCACATTTTTTTTATTGTTTTTAAATAAAACATTATGTATAAAATTATTTCTATATTAACGTTAGTCGACTCAGTTCAAACGACTTTATTCTTTTAAAAGTTAATTAGAGAGATCTCTAATTACAAACACAGAAGTTAATGTGAAAATTTCTCCCTTAAAAGTTTTATTTTCTTGAAAGATTTATTTTCGTAAGGTTAGAATATTGTTAATCATTCATTTATTCGAGTTTGTTTTCATTTTATTCTTGCATAGTCATTTCAATTGTATTGCCACACTGTTGGATCTATGTTTATCCCATTTATTTCGAGTCTTGCCTTACAATTTAATTTAAAATTTTCGCTGTTAATTAAGATTTTTAAATTAAAAGTCAGACGATTCGATATATTTTGTGTCGAGTCATTCCCCCTTTCACCTATTGTCCTCTTTTGAAAGTGACACTCTATGTGACGATTGATTTTGAACACTACAAGACTGTCAAATTGAAGTATGTATTTGTAATTGATTGTGAAATTGAGTGATATGTAAATCAAGTGAATCAATGTACTTAAAGGTGGCAAATCATCAATTTTGAAAATTAAAAGAGAACCCACTGAGAACTACATTCAAAATAGAGCGTGACGATAAGTGTGCATGAAATTAAGTGAATTAATAACACGTAAAAAACATGAAACACGCAGAATTTTAACAAGATAATAGTGCTATGATGCTGACACAAAACACAATGATCGTTTTGCTTAAAAAATTAGTTTAAGATAGTAGTTATGTAAGCTAAATTGCATTTAACCAAAATTATGTTTTTGGTTATTTTTTTTAAAACAGGTTTTTGGAATACAAAAATAATAGTTCGTGTAGGAATTAAAGTCTTCCGTGTTCAGCTTATGATAGACATGACTAACGAGCGATTTGAGCCGAGCTGAGCAAGAAATAGTCTATCTCACTGAACCTAACGAGTTGAACTATTCGAACCTATTAAGACTAACGAGCTAAGACTAACAAGTCAGCTTAAAAAAAATTTCAATCCAAGTCGGCTCGCTAGCTACGAGTTAAACGAACCGAGCCGGCTTAACGAACCAAACGAGCCTCAACGAGCCAAGCGTATATAAACATTTTCAACTTATGTTAATATAAGTTTTTTAAAACATTTCATTTAAAATTATAATAATTATATGTCAATGATATTTACTCATTTAATTTAAAAATTAGTTATATTAAGCCAAGATATATAAAATTAAATGTATTAATAAAAAAATTATTTGAGACTATTTAATAAAAAATATTACATTAATATCACTAAAAATATTTTCACATATACCTCAATTACAAAAAAAAAAATTTAATAAAAATTACAAATTTACAAATTTGAAAAAAAAATTATTTCAAATTACAAAAGAATTTCAATAAAAAGAATCTCTAGTTTTCAACATCCAACTCTGTAAACTTCTCAAGAATTTCATTATCTCGTTGTTGATTTCTCGTATTGACATCGGTCCAATCTTTGATACAAATGAGCGCCCCTACAAAGTCCGATGTAAGTCTTCCTCTTCGTTCATCATAAACACGTCAACCTGTACAAAAAACATATGCCGATGTTACAGTAGAAACAAGAGGTATTAGTAAATCACATGTCATTATAGAAAGAATAGGATATGTGGTAGAATGTCTTTTCTACCTATCTAAAATATCAAAATTCTCATCTCAAGAAAATTGATAACGAGTTTCAAAATAAATATTCAATTTATTTGTAGAGGAAGTAGAATAATTTTTAGTTTGTAATTCACTTCATATATCATCAATATTATATTGTTAACTAAAACTAGTTCCACTACCACCACTTGATGTGAATCTCACATCGGTTAGATTGGGTGGTCTTAGCTAGTATATATATGGGTTTGTAAACCTCATCCACTGAACTAGCTTTTGAGGTAGACTTAGGCAAGTTCATATCACCATTACTATTACTAAGATAACTCTTGGTATGTGAGGGTCGTGAATAATAACGATTAACATTGAAATATTTTGTTTTATAAGAAGCATATAAATTTGATACTCCATTTGTTATGTCATCACTAGTAATTAAAGGTTAAGTACATAAATTTGCAGAAATCCGATTGATTATAATACATATTCTTTTTAATTTAAATCTGGGATTTATGATGCATGCACATCAAAAAAATAAGAGGACTGTTATGCCAACATTTTTTAAATTTTGTTTCCATTTTATTAAAAATATTACTAAATTCATCTATTGTTCAATATTTTATAAAATTACATGTTAAATATATAAAAATAGGAAGAATAATATTACAAGTGAGATAATAAATTTCATAACATTGATTTGTAACACATAAAAAAGTTTTAAAAAATTAAGTAATATATTAGTAATATTACAACTTGATTTGTCAAAGTTAATACTTTGCGTTTTATCATTAATAAAAACACAAATAACTTGTTAATATGGCATAACATTTTGCAATATCAAATAAGTTGAATTTCACCTATTATCTACATCAATTTTTAATTTCTTTGGTTTACATTGGGTAGTTCTACAAAAATTTTTATATTCTTGTTATTTCGAATTAAACCCAATAATATAAGAAATTGCAGACATAATTAATTCAATATAAGGTGAAATATATAATATATCATCTTTAACAACCAAATTTAAAATATGACACACACGGCGCATGTGAAAAACGAGAATCACGAGTAACATTTAATTATAAAAAATCCTTAATTTGACAAATATCAACATCATTAGCATTAGTATTATCAAACGTTATAATAAAAATTATATATTTAATAGAATATTCTTGTCATATTGTCATAATAAATTTACAAATGGTGGTGCCAAAATAAGGATATTCACAATTACGAAATCCTAAAATTCTTTTATTTAATTGCCAAGATTTATCAATAAAATAAGATGTTACTACTATATAATCAATAGCATTACGTGCATTTCATAAATCAGAAGTAATGCAAATAGACATTGAATGAGCATTTAAAAAAAATATAATTAATTCATTTTTCATATCCATAAACATTTTAAGAATATCACTTGTCATAGTACTTATAGGAACACGTTTAAAACTAGAAGTAGCATATTCTTTTATAAATTTTTCAAACACTTCACTATCAAAGAATGACAAAGGCAACTCGGATTGTTCTACAAGTTGTGTTATTCACTCTCTCATTCTATTTTGTTACTATGTGAAAATGTCACTACAACTAACATTTAATTGAGATTGTGTTGAATATCGTCTTTCAACATTTAACTGACATTTCTGAAAATATTTACCAATGATACTAGTAGAGCTATCAGAACTATAAGTAAAATTTTTAGCACAATATTTACATCGAACTCTACTTTCTATTTTGCCTGCAATTTTAACATATTTTAAATCGAATGTTTCCATACATTCGAAGTTTTTTGTCTTCTTTTTCTAGATTAAGTGGATACTTGTGCAGATGATTGTCCCACAGAAAATGTAGGTATTAATTCTCTAATTTTCTCTATGTCATCATTATTATTAATAATATAATTGTGATAATTCATAATAAATAAAATTGAATATAAAATTAAAATTTTAATAATAATTGATACTACAAAACCAATGTCCAACAAAAGCTTGCAGTAGTGTGAATTGATCAACTCCACGTATATGAAACCTAAAAAAGATTAATGCAAAAAAAAATTAGTTAATATAACTATAATTAAAAATTATGTAAATATAAGTAAAAATAAAAAATAAAATATACATTGTTGAACGAGGAGAGTGAATTGTAAGAAGACAGAAATTGATTGAAAGAACTAACTGAAAAATGAATTTATGAGATTTATAGAGATTTGGTGAAAAAGAATGAAGAGAGCATGAGAATTTATAGGAGAGGAGGAGGAGGGATACCCAACGGTCTTGTGATCGTTGCTGAGAGAGAGCAACAGTCTATGACCGTTGCTCATGCTATAATAACCCAGAAAATTTTGAATCTTAGATTTAATTTCTAAAATTTTTAAATTAAATTTTGGTTGGAAATTCGAGTAATATTTTAATAGATAAATTAATTTATGAAACTCAAAATCTAAATTTAGTGACGGTTTCTGAAATTTTAAGTCGAGAGAACGTGAAATAACGGAGGTTCAGAGAAACGAAAACACGGAATGACAATTAGGTAATTTGTTATGTAAAAAGAAAATTAATTAAATTAATTTTCTTTTTTGTAAAACAACCGAATGGCTTCAAAGCGAAGCCATTCGGTTACTGAACATTGAGAGGGCGAGAGAGAAACCGAGAGGGAGAGCGGGAACCGTAGAGCAAGCGGCCGACGATCGATGACGGAGAGTGAGACACCGGTGTACGAAGAGTTCCAACGAGGCAAGCACGGGCGTGATTTGGTCTTCCCGAGCTCAGAAGGCCAAAGGTGAAATCTCCTCCCCTGTTTCAGTTCTGTTCGATCGTGGAGTTATCTGTTCTTCTTCATTTTTTTGTGAAGTTGGCCGAGTGTGTGTGTGTGTGTGTGTGTGCGCGCGCGCGCGCGGTTAAGGTTGAAGCTCAGCGGAACCGAGAGGGAGTTTTCCTTCGGCCACTTCAAATTTCTCGAGTCTGAAAACCCGAATTTGATTAAATTAAGCCTGAATGGAGAAAATGTGATAGATTGGTGGAGAAATTAGTGGAAGTTGGGTTGAAGTTGAAATTCATATTTTTTTTGTGTAAAAATAGGTTCTGTTTTTGGGGATTTCGGCTTACCTTCGGCTATTTTTTTTAAAATTCTGTTTTAGTGGGGTTAAATTAGGTTGTTACAGGGACGTTTGGCCGCTGCAATCGTTTGATTCAGATAACCGACACAAAAGTTATGCACGTCGGAAAGTTAAGTCGAGTTTTGAGCCAAGTTGGGTTAGTATGCGTTCTTGGTAAATATTGTGACATGTAATGTTAGTGTTGATGATTTTAGTGCGTAAGGTGAGTTTTGAGTGAGTTTTGTTGAAGAACCGAAGATGTGAAATTTTTGGGGTGAAGGCAGATTCCGTTTTGGTGTTTATCATCAAGCTGCAGCTTATCGTTTTAAAATCTGTTTTAGTATGTTAAACTAAGTTTCTAAAGGAGCGTTTAGCCTCTTGAATCGTTCGATTCTGATAACGGACGCAAAAGTTATGCGCGTCCGAAGTTTAGGCCGTTTTTCAATCGAACCGAATTGTGACTCGTTTTAGTTGGAATTTCATGGATTTAGTTGAGAGATGTGATTTTTAGCATATTTAGTGACTTTTGATGCGTAGATTGATGAGTGATTGTTTATGTCTTGGTTGAACTAGATTTTTGGTGAAAACGTGCACTGAGAAAGCTTAGAACGCAAGTTAAGTAGTGTACGCATGTATTTTGCCCAGGTGGGCCCACACTGTAGAACTTTAGGATTTATGTTGTTTGACTGTGATGTGCGTGCGTATTGTTTGACATGCATAATGTTTTTTTTTAAAAGGGAACGAAAATAGTTTTGAGCATGTTTTGAGTAGATGGCGATGAAACGTGTTGCGATAGTATCGCAGATACTACTCGGGGAATGGGCCGGTGCTTAACCAACCGCGAATTACGCTCGGTGAGTGGGCTGGTTGAGCTGTCACGCGGCGTGTATGTGTTGACGGTGAGGATGATGGACGATGGCGCTGCGGATCCTGCTCGGGGAGTGGGTCGGTGCATCCCAGTCGCGAATTTCGCTCGGGGAGTGAGCCGGCTGAGCTGTCGCGAAATGTGTGTGTGTGGCAACTGTGACCTTGTTGTTAGGGAGTTCGAGACGGTGGCGACACATCAGGGTGTAGCGTGGCGCGAGATTCACCCTCACATGGTGTGGTTGCTGTGAGATGGCGCATGTGTGTGGCTTGTCGTCTCCGTTACTAGGGAGTCCGGGACGGCGGCGACTTGTTAGGGTGTAGCGTGGCGCGAGATTCACCCTCACCCTGAAATGACTGCACTACACAGATTGTGGCAATATAAGTGTGAGTGTAGAGACTGCATGTGATAGGATTACATTATTGGTTTTTACTTTCATATTGCACTTCTTGCTGAGCGTTATGCTTATGATGTGTGTTCTATGGTGTAGGTGCAGATATTGTCACTGGTGAGCCCCGAGAACCTAGTTCTGAGGCGTAGGACAATTGGCGGCGTGCGACCGAGTCACCGGACGGCGGACTATTAGGACGACCCGACCCGTGGAGATGGTAGGTGGTGGTGAGATTTTCTCGAGTAGTTTGTTTTGTGTCGGGATATTTATGTGGTCGGATGAGTTCGTATAGGCATCGGTTGTACAGGATTGTATAGAGTGTTTGTGGTGTTTTGGAGACGCGTGTGTACTTTTATATGTTGGAGTATGTCATTGCTTTATACTATGGACTTTCTTCATTTGTAGTATATGGATTTCGTTGTCTTTAAACTTCGATTTTGTTATGGGGATCTCTGGATAGTTTGATGGATGAATACTCTTGAAATTTTCTGGTGAGCTGTGTGCAGAGTTAGATTTTTTGGGATAGCAAGTTTTTAAGCGTTACTCTGCCGAATTTTTGGGAGAAAAGTCGGGGAGTCGAGAGGATACAGAGTAGGTCAGGGTGCGCACGATGAGGCGGGAAGGGAGTAGCAGTGTGCGTGGGAGCGTGGAGTGACCGCAGGCGAGAGGGGCACGCGGCCCTGTAAGTGCGCGCGGCGTCTGGTGAAGGCGTGGGCGCGGACGTGTAGCGCTGAGGCAGCGTGCCTGGGGCACGCGGCGCTGTGGGCGTGCACATGACACGGCAATGTCGAGTGGGTGCGCGCGGCGCCGTGTTGGGGCGCACAGCGCCGAGCCTCCGGCACATGGCGCGGGGCCTCGGACGCGTTGCGGCGAACCCAAGAGGCGCGGGACGTGTGTTGGACTCTTTCCTGGAATTTCAAATATTGTCTTTTTATTTTTAAAACTACTTTAAACTGTACTTTTCCGCTATGTATTTATATTAAGGATTTACGTATTCCCTCTTCGGGGTGGAAGTTGTTTTCGAATTGAGTCGAAAAATTTTATACTTACAAACATTATTTTGAATATGATTTGAAAATGAAAGTGGTGTTAAATTGAGTTAGTTGACGTTGAGTTTCTAGATGTCATAGTGTGTAATAGTAGTGAGCATGTCGAGATCGTGCTGATCCTCGGAATGTGACACATGCTCTCTGGGCAGGCAGACTCTAGAGTCCAGAGAGAGAAAGAGAGCAATGATCACAAGACCATTGCTCTTGCTCATTCTCTTTGAGGAAACTCCAGAGAGAGAGAGAGCAACGGTCACAAGACAGTTGCTCTTTCTCTTGCTCATGCTCTCTGAGAAAACTCCAGAGACCGTTGCTGCTGCAAAACTAGAGAGAGAACGTTCATAGACCGTTGCTGAGGGCTGGCGACTGGGGCTCAGGGCGGGTGAAGCAGACTAGCATGTTGCCAGCCAGGAGGGAGAGAGAGAGAGCCACGACCGTATTTTAGCATCGTATTCCACACATTGATCCAAAGCTGCTTGCACCCAATGTCAGCATAGCAGGCATGAAAAGAGTTCTTCCCGACCACCACTCCTCTCGACCCATTTCTGTGGTAGTTCGCACATCCCATTCCAAGCCATTCTGAGCCATAGCCTGCCCTCGTACGAATCCAAATGGCTCTGGTGTAACGACCCTGAAAATCTTCTCGATTTCTAGAGGATTCATACATTTGTACCTCTACAGAAAGGTGCTGATCGATCGCGAGATTGTAGGCGATCAATCGGCCAAGGAGAAAGCTAAATGCTTTGCCACCCGAGCGCTGCCGATCGATCGCGAAATTGTAGGCGATGGATCGGTTGAGAAAAAAGCCTAACGCGTGACACAGAACTGTCGATCGATTGCGAGAGTGTAGACAATCGATTGGCCATGTGCACTATTAGTCTGTTCACAACCGTGCGCGAAAAAAAAAAATTAAGAGAGTTTTATCAAGCTTTTTATGTTTTTATGTCGTTAATGGAGGATAGACAAAGAACTGTGGCGCGACAAGAATTTCTTTTACTATCGTCTCTTGGCCATCGGGGAGGGAAGAACGAAGAAGACGAAGAGAGAATGAGAGGGAGAGGGGACAGTCGACTGCTAGGTAGGCTTGCGAGTTGGCTGCTGGGTGGGCCCAATGAGTCAATCTGTTGACCTACTTGTTTAACTCGATCTGTAATAGACTTGCAAGCCCAGAGGATGGACTCGACCCGACCCACCTATTAAGATCAGGTCAGTCTTACCTTGCTACTCTAACGATCAAAGTCAAACTAAACTTGGTACAGTGACCACATCTAGCTAATGATATGATCTTTTATTAGTCCACTGATCAAATACTTTTTTTAATTGATTTAATGAACAATTATAATATATTAGATGGTCATAAAGTGATTTAACCAAGACTAACCCATTCATGAATTGAGAGTACGCTTCTGCTCACACGCCTTAACCTAAGCCCTGCACTCGCATGTTGAAAAGCACGACATCTTTGATATTTGCTCATCGTAATTATTCTAAGAATTATACGTAAAAATATAAATTAATGTCACGTCATATGTACGAGAACTTCAATTTCTACACGTCGGAGTGGCAAAAGCAAGTGCCCAGAAAGGCAAAAACAAAGCATTCTTTTATGTTCTCTTCTCATCCTCACACAACTTCAACAGCAGTGCAGTGGAATTTGGGCAACTTCTCACCCAAATCAAAGGTCAGCATTGATGCCTTAGCCTTCTGTGGCCGGCCGGAGAAAGCCACCGGCAGCGGAGATGGCGGAGCCGTTCTGTCGAAGGTTCCCAACCACTTGGCCTCCATGTATTTGTGCTTCCTCCAAGGTCCTAAGTGCATTTTCTTCTCCTTCATGCACTTTTTAGCCGCTGAGCAAAGGATCTTGATTAACGCCTTCAATCTCTCCGATTTTCCGACGAACACCTCCGGTAACCGGCTAATTAGCAGGTTGTATTCGTCGCTAGCTCTGGCCATCTCGAATTCGGCTCTGAAATTTAGCTCAATCACTACCCTCACTTCTCCTCTTTTCTCCTTGGAATTGTCCACTACTTCTAAATAAGTATGTTCTCCTGTAAATTCAACGACCAATGTTCTTTACAAATGTGTGATTCTGAATGCAAAGGAAATGGCAGTTTTGTGATCAAATTACCTGATGGGATATCTGACGAGCTCTTCCATTTGGATTTGCAGATTACGCAATTGTAGCCCGAATCTCGCAGCCGGTTGCATATTTCTCGTTTTAAGCAGTCCCGGCAATTCCCGACGGGTAATGATCTCCGGCATCCACATCGTAGAGATTCGGAATTTAATTCCTTCAGCAATTCCTTCGTTGATCGTCGGATATTTGACTCGACCGAACTAGTCCGACGTAAAGTCGCCTAAAAAACAAAAGACGAACTTTGTTCTAATCCATTCCTAACAAACAGAAAAACAAAATGAAAAAAACGCCGGCTCATTACAAGAAGAAGCTCCTCTTGGTTCTGCCAAAATGCATTCTTTGCGTCGCTGTGGAACATATTCTCCTCCTCATTGCCCTCATCATCGTCGGAAGTGGAAAAATTTCCAGGCGCGCCGTCGATCTCGTCCGAAAACCCAAAAAATAAGTCTGCGAGACTCTCTTCACTGCCTGAAACTTCACCCATTCCGTTGGAACTGAACCGAGTCGCAGGAATTCTCATGATCACTCCAACCCAAGATCTAATCTCCGATATTGCGTCAACTTTCCTTCTCAATCCCAGCGAATTGCGGTCCACGTGTTTCGAATACAGGCAGCAGAAATGGAAGGTATTTATAGCGAGGTTTTTCGGGAGGTTTCCAGTAATAGTCAGAGACCTACCTGGTCGAAGGAAGCGCCGGGGACATGTGTTTTCCACGTGTCGATCTACTATTAGAATCTGGCAAACTCCGCGTCGGTGTACGCCGGATTGGACAGCAGCTCTCCACGTGAGCCTCCATCTTAATTCTCGGCCTGACAATTCATTTTGGATATACTCGAATATCCAAACGATCAGATTTTCCCAAGTAATTTACAAGTATACCCTCATTCTCTCTCTCTCTCAAGTAATTTACAAGTATACCCTCATTCTCTCTCTCTCTCTCTCTCTCTCTCTCTCTCTCTCTCTCTCTAAGGCTTATCCTGATCTCGGGAGAGGGGGTATTGTGGGACCAGCTAATGAAATAGAAAATCAGATGGTTGTGACGTGGCACTAAAATCCAAAGGCTACCTTATCTACTGATGATGATGCTGGGTTTTATCCAATTCCTGTGGGCCCAGCCCCTGTCACTTTCTCTTGGCATATCCTTATCACTTTCTTCTTGACGATAATGCCCTTTTTTAAAAGAATACTACAAGCGAATCGGTAACTTATTTGTGAAATAGAGGGCCTGTTTGTCAAAACATACATTTATGCTGATATATTTTTGAAATGGTGTTCTGGCGGCCACCTCTCGCCGAGTCACACCTATCGGCATCTGATTTTATTAATTATTTCTCATTTTTAATTTGTTTCATATTTTAAAATTAATATATTTATTCCAGTGTTTAGCACATGGTTTTAGATCGTTGGTTTCATTTTCTTTTGTTATTCATTAATTAACCTTAAAACAGCGAATAATTAGCAAGGCCAGAATAGAATTAAGGTTGGTTCCAGCCCATGCCAAATTCTTAATCTTACTTCCAAAGTGAAATTGATTTATTTTTTTGACACCAAACTCTGCTCGAATTCAAAACACTACTTTCAAATATCGACTTAAAATCATTAACAATTCAACCTAAAGTCTCAAAATTTAAGACGGGGCCCAAAATCTATTTATGAACAAAGTTTAATAAATTTTTTTATTTATTATAGATAATAATTTTAGTTCAGTTTAATTATGTAATGCAATTTCACATTATTCATGTGAAAAAAAAAAGTCATAACAGTGCATCATACACAAAATATATTTATTTGGCATGATTCAAAAGGAGGGCTTTAATTATTGATGTCATAATTAATCATTTAATATAATAAAAAAGCTTTAAGTTCACAGTTGTAATGATGTGTTAATTTCTATTTTTATTTGAATATTTAATTAGATGTGATGGACGGGCGTGCTTTCCATTATCTAAAAAATTAATCAATCAGGATTTCAAAGCGCGTTTTAGATATCAAAAGATATGGCTGTTGTTAATCATGACATAAAGTATTCAAATTAGAAAAATCAAAACATTAGTTTAACAATTATGTGTTTTCTAATTAAAAAAAAAAAGAATAATCCAATTAAGAAATAGATAGATTTTTCATATATTTTATATTTCAATAGAAAAAATAGAAGAAATAACATTAAGATTTACGTATAAATTATTAAAAAAAATCACAATATGAGAATTCACAGTGCAAAAAGTCAAATACGTAGAAAAGTTTGTTCGAAAAATAATTAAAATGATGGGATTTTATATAAATAATATGACATAAATATCGTCTATTCTGTAAAGGATACGCCATTGGATATGATTCTTCTCCTCCCACGACATATATCTCAAAACATCCATAATTTTGTTATTCAATAGACTGTATCATAGACATTTTTAACTCCCGCCAAACATAAATTGCACGGTCGGAAAGTTTTTGGGTGTCATTAGAAATGTCATTTCATTTAAAATATCGTACATGTATAGAAATGCATAAAGAACACATACTTGGATATTTTGTCGCTCGAAAAGATTAATGGAAGAAATGTTCCACTGTGGTGTTGTGAATTTACGCGAGCACCAACGTTAGCAAGAATCATAAAGAAATTATGAACACAAGATTTAAGTGGATTGAATTAATCTATCATACGATACAAATTCTAACAATAAATTTTTTATTCAAGAATAAAAAAATATATAAATATTTTTATAATGTTAAAACATTTCATCCAACATTATCCAACAATACAAGAAATTCTCTAACCCATAGAAATGAACTCTCAAGAGTTCTCCCCCTTTTTAATTCTACCGTATTTCTCTCAATTGTTCTTTCGAGTTCACTTATCCCTTTTATTTATAATGGTATAATAGAATTTATAAAATGAGCTGAAAACTGCCATAAACATTGAAGAACAATCTCCTCCTTTGTTATAATTTTGGAAACTCATCAATTGTAATCTATTGATTGTGCTTCCTTCTGCGTAACTAGCCTTCCTCTATGTCACGACTCATATGTGAGGCAAGACAGAAATGTCAGGTCAAACAAACGGATTCTTGGAGAGAACCCTATTGCCTATTCCAAAACTCATTTTACATCAAAACTACTTACACATAAATTTAGTCATGGCCAACAAGAAACAGGTCGAAGTTCACATAAAAATAATAAAGCAAACCCATAATTAAATCTACCTGTGGAAGAAATAAATGATCAACCACTTGACAATTTAACAGACTAGAATAATAGAATACATAAATCAATATATCATCACAAGGGGAAAAAGGGAAACCTAAGGTTCGCTTTAGCACAACCATTACTTCTAGTTGCCTCGATCCTTACCTGAAAAAGAGGGGAGTCATTTGGGGTGAATGATTAACTCAGTACAAAACTTATAGTAAATGCAACACATGTAAAAAAAAGTTTTATCTTTCATTTCAAACAATAATTCAACTTCAAATACTATGCATGAGATCACAATCATTAAAAATCTCTTAACAAGCTTCTCAAGTCATATGCGGATTTTCAATCATTAAAATATATTTTTACCATTTAAAATAAGGGCATTTCAAAAAAATGGCTACGTATATAGATAGCTATAATAAAATAAAAAGTAATTATCAAAATGGACTTTGAAGTAACACAATGTTTTCAATTGATATTTTAAACTTTTAATTTCATAAATTGACACATCATAGTTTAAAACGTTAGCAACAGACACCTTACCATTACCGTCCGTTAGATTTTTCGTTAAAGACAGTTAAATCTCTCTCCCTTACCCCACACAATTGCTTATCTCTCACTTATGATGTGAACCAAAGTGCTACTAAACTTAAGACCAAGGACCACGGCTCATTACAAAACATAGAAGGTCTAATACCAAGCTTGATAAACAAGGAAAGGTCCACAAATATGCATAAAATCATTCAATATTTGCTCAAAGAAAGCCAAGAGAAAAAGTCATTAAGACATTAGCATAAACCCATGAATATGTTGAGCGTAGATGAGAACAAAATAGAAGAATTACATACAAAAGAACGAGGAAAAGAGGAGCGAAAAGATTGCTCCTAAATTGGAAAGGAGGGCTTGCCACACATCACACCCTACACGTGCGCCCAAGACTCAGTGTGTGCATTGCGCCCACACCATGCTAAGGCAACGACGTGTCGTGTGCACTCTGTGAGACAACACACCTTCGCCAAACAACATTGCACATGCCTGTACGACAACTTGCTGCCACCTACGCCTTACGATAGTGCGCACAGCGCATCTAGACAACACAATGCTTTACACATGCATGACATCGCACCTAGCATGGTCAGCGTCACAACCTGCCTACATTGCCCACCAAACAACAGTGCGCCAGTGCATTTAGCGACACGAAGACTGTTCATCATCTACGCGCCACCCGCACACACTGTGCGCCCACACTAGTGCACCTCACACCCACACTTAAGGTTAGTGGTGTATATGCGCACTGGGTGTGTGGCGGGGCTTGTAGGGCATGTAAGTAAACGTGAAAGTGGTGTTGGGCTGTGCTGAGCGGGGGGCACACATGGGGCGCACAAGGCCTGTGTTAGGACCTGACCCGATGAGCCTCGATGATTTGGATTTTCAATGTAGGAAATAACTTAAATAAACTCCGAGTTTTCAAACTACATGGATACGTTTGTATTTCTAACTAAACTCTTCTGAATTGTACTTAGCATCTTAAAATAAGATATTTCTCAAACACTTCATTACACAACATTAATAAGACATTTATCATATACTATATCCAATATCCATGCAGTTTATACAGTATGTATTTATCAATTTCTATTATTTATATTATTCTATCAAAGTTTTCTAGCGGAAGCTAATAAAAATATAAAATGCGTATGAGTCACGACATGTAACTTTCTAACCCGAAGACCATCAACTGTTATCTTTCACCTATGCCTCATTGTACACTTACCTTGCATTGGTTTCTTCGTCTTAGTAAATGTTCTCGATATCTGAAAAATATGAATATCTACAATAATTAGTCATTGGACCAACAAATAAATCTAGTGACTATAGTAGCTATCTCATACCCTATCTACACTATATAGGCTCATACGCCAAACTATACCTAATTATGATTATGTTGAAATCATCTTAAATTAATTATATTTTAATTTTAAATCCATGTCATTTATATAAAAATGCACATATGTTAGTAATTCAAACTCTTTAAAATCCATCCAACCACTTTTTTAAAACTATTTTCAACAATAATTAAATCCAATACAATTTAAAACTATTAAATCTATCTTTTCATTTGAATTTTTAAAATGTAACTTTTCACATTTAAATTAAAATGTAAAAATGTAATTCTCTTTCTAAAACGACTCATATAATCGTAATCCATCTATAGTTCCCGGGCTTTCTCTGGTAAGGTTGTAAACCCCTCTTGTCTTATTCTTCTCGAGTATTTAGGAATTTTCAACCCAGAGAGTACATTTTACGTAAGACCTTCAATTATTTTCATAGTCATATTCATCCCACATTAATAAGCAAGTTCAGCTCAATGGATTCTTATGTTACCATGGCTTTCAACTTACTCCTTCTTAAAATGCATCTTTTAAAAACAGTTATAAAGCACGTGTCATGTATTTTTAAAACAACACGCTCACCCATGCAATGATATTTGAAATCAATGTTTTCAATTCAATGCAATGGTTTTGAAAACTAATTATGCTTACTTCAACGCAAGTTATCGTTATAACACATTTCAATAAAATATTTAAAATAAACTATTTTCACAATTCATTATCAATTTGAATAAAAACAATACGAAATTTCTCACTTTAACATCTAATTTCACTTCAATCACTCCAATCAATTTTATTCTATCCAGATCCAAGACAATAATTAAATCTATCTCTACCTATCAATATAATAAAGTCTAATCGGTATAAATATTTACTGTATGTCGGTTCCTGCACTTTTTCTATAAAGCTCCACCGAATTTATCGATTTCTATGCCAAAATGTTGCTCTCAACGAGCTGGACAATTTATCCTAAATGACAGATTGACGAATTTCACGTCTCCCCTTCCCTTTCCTTCTTTTCCCCCACGATTTTTCCTACAGTTTCGTTCTCCCTCTCTGATTTTTCCTCTTTCCTCATCTCCCTCTCTCTTTCTTTTTCTTTCTCTTCAGCTTTTCTCCGTATAAAGCATCTTCATATGAATGCCACCTACCCATTATAAATAGTGATTTAAGGGTTAATTACCATTAAACCATACTTATTCTTTGAATTTTACCATTTTACCCTTTCTTTCTTTATTATTTACCAAATAGACTTAGTTAATTAATTCTTACTCCTCATCAGTTTTAATTTAATCTCAATTCAATTTATTTTTATATAATTATTGTAATTAATCTAAATTTTAATTTAAATAAAAATTAATTTTATACGTTTTGGTTTTATAGGGGCGATCGATCGGTCATGCATTAGCTGATCGATCGGCACCCGTTTAACGTTTAGCTTCCTAAAAAAAAAGGACGATCAATCGGCTACCCTTCGACCAATTGATCGACAATCATTCTAAAAGAAATTTCAATTTCTGCATATAATAGTCGATCGATCGCCTATCCTTTGGCGATCGATCGACAAGTTCTCTGGATTCCCATTGCTGAACTCATCCATTTGGCGATAGATCGTCTTTTTTAGGCAATTGATCGGCCATGATATAAATTTTTTATATTTTATTTTATTTTTTAAATCGTCAAAATTTATATTTTTAATTTATCATTTTTCCAACACATTTTCTTTTAAATCTTAATTTACATCTCATTTATAATAAACATCCATAATTACAAATTTTTGTGCTAAAACTTTCAAACTATTACAACATGCTAGGTTGTGTTGGGCGTTGGGCACGTGGACATGGGCACACAGGGGTGTTGGATCGTACTAGACGCAAGGCATGTAGGCATGGGCACGAGGATGGGCCAGTGGAGTGTGCTGGGCAAGAATATTTGGTTGTTCTAAGTGCGATGCGTGCTCGGGTAAATGTCGTGATCAACCTGGGCGCGCACTATGTCTTGTTGTAGGCGCGCTGGCGAGCTGAATGTTATGTCATCTTTTCTCTTCATGCACTGTTTTACCATTGTTGCTTCATTCCCCACACTTAGCATAATTATTAGTTTTTACTCATGTTGTAATAGGGCATGGTCTTTGGGCTTGGTGGTTTCTTGGTTTATATTATTCTTCTTTTGGATTCTTTGTGAAGAACTTGATCTTCATTAAGTATTAACTTGATAAATCATCTTTGATAGTTTTGATTCAGCCAACAAGTGTGATTAAGGTCAAACTTCTCTTTTGATAACTTCGGTTCCATCGACAAGTTTCGATCGTGGTTAAGTTCTCATCTATTCTTGAATACAAAATGATCCTTTTTTTTTTTCTCATTGTTGACAAGTTTCGAATGCTCTAAAATCTGAGGTTCGAAGTAGTTGGTATAAGAGCTTTTGCTCTGCCGATTCAAACTGTTATATTTAATTTTATTGTCAATTTTGTCTTCATCTTATCCTATTTGTCTTTCTAGTCAAAATATATAAAAAAAAAAAAAAATTTCTCCATCCTTATCATCAAGTTTTGATATATAGCATCAAAGTCTTTTTCTTCATAGACTATCGTTCCTCTTGCCAGAAAAATACAAAAATAATAATTTTGTTCAACTTTTATAAATTTGCAAAAGTTAAAAAAAAGGCTGTCAAAAAAAAAATAAAAAAAAGGAGTTGTCAAAAAGAAAATCAAATTCAAAATCAAATTTTTATTGAGGCAAACTTGAGTTGGTGAAAAATCTGTAACTCAATTCTTGATCTACTTGAGATTAATTGTTCGATTATTAAATCGTTGATCTATTTTAACAAGTTTTGAAATTTTTTCGAGAAGAAAGATTTTTATTCAAAATTTTCGCAGATGCCTTTGTTGTTTCGAAATATCATCACTTAATCTTTCGCTTTTTATCTCTAGAAATTTCGACAATTTTATCTTTGAATTTCAAAAATTTGTTCTTCAAATTTATAGATAACTATTTTTTGAATATCGAATTGTTGTTAAATCTTCATTCAAAATATTATATTTATCCAAATTTTGTCTTATTTCGACTTTACCCTTGATTTGATTATTCTTAAATATTTGAATTTTAAACTTTAAAGTTTGATCTTGATAGTTTTTATTTATTGAATATTTTCTCTTAAATGAGTTTAACATAAAGAAATAAAAGAGAACATTGAGTGATAAAAGGCAAGAGGGTTAGCATATCGTAAAAAAACTTTAATTTTTTTAGCGAAACACGAGTGCAGTGACATCCATCGAGTGCAATCATCTAACAATATTCGTGTGTTTTTCTTATTGAGATCGAAAATCATAAGTAATGAAGGAGAACACTCTAGCTTTGATCCTAAGATGTTAATGAAGATGATATAAGATCAATTTAGAACATTAAATATGAAGTTGGATAAAATGGAGTTTCCAATGACAAGTAATGCACGAAAAGGTAAAGCCCTAATGGCTACAGACATGAGAAATCATTTGCGGATGATAATTACAAAAGAGAAAGAGAGTTATGAACAAATCGAGAAGATGACGACCTAAGAAATATTAAAGTAATTATACATTTTTTCCAAGGGAAGTGCGATCTCGAGGCTTGTTTAGAATAAGAAAGAAAAGTGGAACTAACGTTTGAATGCCACAATTACACGGAGGATAAAAAACTTAAAATGGTCCCAATAGAGTTTATGTATTACACTAGTATTTGGTGAAATCAACTAGTTAAGAACTAAAGAAGATATGGTGAGCGACCCATTAGCACAAAGGAGGACATAAAGACAGACATAAAAAAAAGATTTGTTCCATCACATTATTATAGAGACTTGTGGAGGAATATTATAAAAAGATGAAAATAGCTAGAATAAGGGTTTGGAGAAAGACGTTGCAGCAACAATGACACTGTTTATTGGAGAGTTAAATTGAAAAATAGCCGACAATAATGGACTTGCAACACTATGTTGACGTGGAGGAGTTGCTTCATAAATCAATCAAAATCGAATGTTAACTAAAAGCGAAAAGGAATTCAGAGATGTGGTCAATTTTGAATTCATCTAGAAAATCAAACTGAGAGGATGAAAAGTCAAAACCGAGAGAGGAACCTAAGAGCAAGACCGTGACCACTAATGATTTTCCACAAAAAGTCAAAACTTAAACTTCTACATCAACTAGAACCTGTGAAATTAAGTATTTTCTAAGGCCAAGTGTTTGGACATATCGCTTCAAATTATCCGAATAAAAGAGCAATGGTTTTATTGGATAATGGAGATGTGGAAAGCACAAATTCAAGTGACCATGAAATGTCACCAGTAGAGGATTGTGGTGATGTGGATGTGGAGGAACCGATGAAAGTCGAGTTATTAGTCATGAGGCGAGCATTAAATATTCAACTTAAAGAGAATGGAGGCAAGGTACAACGAGAACACGTATTTCAAACTAGATGCCTTTTGAATAACATGGTATGTAGTTTGATAATTGATACCAGAAGTTGCATTAATGTAGTAAGCATGCCACTAGTCCATAGCTAAGTGAATGTGGTGAAATCAAAGTGACAAAATAAGTGGAGGTTACATTATCAATCGGAAGGTACAAAGACAAAGTTATATGTGATGTAGTATTCATGCAAGCTACACATATACTTTTGAAAAGATCTTGACAAGTCGGTAGAAAAGTCAAGTATAATGGAATTAAGAATGAGTATTCTTTGAACCAAAATGAAAGGATGATAGTTCTAACACCGTTGAAGCCAAGTAAAGTTAGTGAAAACCAACAAAAAATTGCAAAAGAGTCCCAAAATATTAAGGCCAAAAAAGATAAAGAAAAATGAGAAAAGAAAATAGTTGAAAAAGAGGCTAAAAAAGAAAATGAAAATGATGAAAAGAAATTAGTCGAAAAAAAGACTGAAAAAGATAAAGACAAAAGAGAAAAATAAATTGTTTGTAAAGAATAGAAAGAAAGGTAGAAGAATCGAGGAAGAGAGAAAACAAAAGATAAGTGGGAAAAAGAGTTGAATGATAAGGAAAAGTGAAGTGATTTTATTTCTCTATAAAGATATTTTTCATCTAACAAGTTAACAATTTCTCTTCCAATTGTTATGAGTCATCTTTTGCAAGAAAATAAACATGTAAGTCCTGAGGAGTTCACAAGAAAAATTCTTACGTTAAGGGAAATTGAGAGAGATTAACAGACTTTGACAAAAAATCTAAAGGACGTTAATAACAAAGTGTCTGTTATTAACGCTTTAAGCTATGAGGTATCAATTAATGAAATTAAAAGTTTAAGGTGTTAATAGAAAATATCTTCTTACTTCATGGTCTATTTTGATAATTACTATAAAATAAACTTTACTATTTTTCGTAGAAAACAATCACAATAAAAAATAAGGGCTACTCAAGTACCGCTCCGACACACTATCAAAGAAAGACGACAATCCGAAGATCCTAAGCCGAAAGAAAATAAAAATAATTGTGATTTGAAGATCTAACAACTTTATCTCAAGTGGTCGGCGAATGGTCAGCGACGACAACACATGTAAATAATAATTCACAAATATATCATGATCAAATTTAGGAATTCAAAACTCAAGTAGCGTGTCATCACTACCGTATTACTCATTAACGTAACATGCAAACAAAGCATTTTCATGCAACAAAAGATGTACTGAAATAGCCTTGTGATGCTTTGACACTTAAATCATCTAAAGTATCAAGATGATTCATTTTTCAGTATATATCACAATAAAAAATGAAATATCATGTTTCAATGGTAAACTTATAAAACATAGTTACATATACATAAAAATTAATGTGTTGGCGACTAGGTCCGTCAGGTTTTTTCACAAGATACAGTTCACCAAAATAAGATTTTATAAAATGATGCAATGCAATGTAAAAAGTAAAAAATCATAACTCATTGGCTAACAGCCTTGCAACTGGTCAAGATGCGCTATCGAAAGCAGACATCAAACTCGGAAGCATTATCAGAACCTAAAATAAACCAACGTCAAAATCTAATCAAAACACTAGAGATAATGACAAATTACTAACAATGTCAAAAGTTTAAGTTGGTGATTTAAGAATAATTTAATCATTTATATTTCTTTAATATTTTTCCTCACATACAGGCCAATGTTTTTTATTAGTTCTTATATGTGAATTGTTTTAATAAAATTAATTTTTTGTTTTTTCGAGATTCGAACTTGGAATCTCTGATTCTGATCCATGATAAGTTATCACAATCCTAAAAATTTAAATTAGTGGATTAAGGATAATTTAATCATATTTATATTTCCTTCCTTATTCACTTTTATTTGACCAAAAGTCAATCAGATTGGTCGACCCTTCACGCAGGGGTCGATACCCTCGGGCTAAGGTCGACTCTTGTTCTATTATGTTTTAGTAGGGGTTGATCGACACTTTGATGTGTCGACCCGCCTTTTGCAGGGGTCAACACCTTGAAGTCTCCACTGATAACTCACAGTGGTCGAAGTGTCGACCAACTCTTTGCAGCGGTCCACACCTTCACGATTTCCAATAAAGAGAACTGTAAAAACTTGCCCTATCCCACCGATTATTACCCCAATCAGTTCGTAACTCTGCACACAAGATTTATATACCAAAGTATACAAGCAACAACCAAATGATTCAAGTTTCCAACTTCGAATCTAAAACTAACATAAACCCTAAGTGTTAAATGCAAAAACAGAGTGAGAAACCAATTTACCCTCATCACAAAGGTTGGTGTTTAAAGCCTTGCAAACATGATTGTAGTCTTGGAGCTTGACGGACCGCACATCATCCTAATTCTTTATCCAGAAAAAATTACAAATTGCACGACATTATTTTCTCTAATTTTAACAATGAAGTAACTTTTCAAATTTATTGATTTGAAAAATTGACCAAAATTCTACATGGCTATCATTAACAAATCACAACAATTCAAGTCAATGCAAAATATCTAAACCACAGATAACGCAAAAATTTACTCAAAAATTAATTAATATTAAAAAATATTAAGTTTTACAATCTATACCTATAAAACTTAAGTAATACTTAAACTTTGTAAATAGAAGAACTTTAGTAAGAACATCTATAGGATTTTATTTGGTGTTGCTTTTATGAATTTTAACACCTTTTTCAATTACCACCCAAATAAAATGAAACTTTACGTCAATATGTGTTGTCATTCATGCAATGTCGGATTTATCATTATGTCACACTTTGACTATCGCAGAATATCATTGGAATAGACCCCAACACAATGAGTTTATAAGCATTACCTCTCAGTCAGAGAGCTTCTCTAACTCCTTTTGTTGTTGAAATATATTCAGCTTGTATAGTCGACAATGCAACAGTTTTCTTTTACTGATCCTTCCAGTTTCTGGCTTCTCCATAAGTTGTAAACACATGTCAAGAAATAGAACGAGCAGAATCTGAATCAACATACTCTATTACAGATTCTGCTTCTCATTCTTACTCTAATGTTGATGTCTATGTTGTAACATTTCTTCCGTATGATAATTTCATTTCAAGAGACCCTGATATATATCTCATCCCCAATTTCAAAGCATCTCAACGACTCATTTTAGGATTTGGCATAAACTTGCTTGTTTCACTAATAGCATAAGCCCAGTGCAGAGGAACATAAAAGTTGACGTGTTTATTTCTAGCATTGGCTTCATTAAGAGTCGGTTTGCAGCTGTGTATATGTAAGAGATTCAGCATCAAGAGGAACATGGGAAACAGCTTGAAATGAACAATGTGAGTTGTGAAGAAGATTCTTGTAATTCAAATTTTGAAGAATAGAGAGAAGGGAATTTTGAAACTCTCTCAAGGAGAATATATAAAACGTGTTCTCAACCGGTTTAGCTTCTCTAAAAATCTATCTAACAAGTCTTACCGTTACGATTAGAGTTTCCCAATTGCCTTCAGATCAAGAGCATTGGATAATTCTTGATGAACGAGAAGAACTTTCGTCTTGACTAGCCAAAAACTGAAATCATTTTTCCTTGTAAATTTATCAACCTCAAATTTTTTCATAGAAGTCAGAAACCTAATCGCGTGTTCGATCCATACTTATTGCACTAATTGTTGTGAATTTACGAGAAGATTAAAAATAACAAGAATCGAAAAGTAATTATGAACACAAAATTTATATGGTTCGGACAAATCTATCATATGTCCACGACAAAAAACTATAACAACTAAACCTTTTATTCAAAAATCAAGCAAAATATAAATGTTTTCATAACGTTACATCACGTAGCATTACTCGAAAATACAAGAAATTCTCTCAGCCCGAGAAATTAACTCTCAAGAGTTCTCTGCCTTCTTAATTCTAATGTATTTCTATCAATTATTCTTTCCAGCTCACTTACCCCTTCTATTTATAATGGTATAGTAAAATTTCTAAAATGAGATGAAAACCGTCGTAAAAGGCAGAAGAATGAAACTCAAAACTGACGAACCAATATTTACATCCACTCATGAACTCTATTTTCTGGCAAACCAAGCAGAAACAATGAACCAATGAATAGCTATGAAAAATGTGAACATAGTGCAACATTTTTGGCAAGAAAATGGTGTATTTCGAGATGGTTTGTCCCCCATATTTTACATTTGCATGGCTAAAAACATTAAAAGTAATCAATAGTTAGATTATGGGATTACTTAGATTACTGAGAATAACCAGAAACGAGGAAGACAGAAAATTCAATCATGGAAGACAGATTACACCTCTGACCATGTCGGGTTGAACTCAGATCAAGATGATGCTTCAATAAAGCTATCTATTATCAATAAAAGCTTCACATAAACAATTGAGGAGAACTAAAACTATCATGCTCCACGGCTAGATGCATGCGTTCTGGCCCCTGTTACTAGCTGAAATTTACCGTTTCGAGCTTGTCTTGCAAATTCTTGAATCTGCCTGTCTCGTTCTTTAAGAATTTGTTCCACATTGTCGGTTGGACCTAGAATCGGCCCGGATGTGTAGATTTTGTTGGCCTTAGCCCGGCGATAATGCTGCAGCAAAATTTACAAAACAAAATCAAAACCCGAAGAAGAATTAGAAGAAAAGAAACAAAATCTCCAACTTCAGACAAATGTTTGTTTTCGATGAGTCTAAAAGTTGTTTTTCGGATCAAGATTCTGAAAAGCGGTTTTGGAAGCTAAAAACTACACTACAGATGAGAAATGATGAAACTAACCGAGGTCGGCCCTTTAGCATGTGCCCTTTGATTTTCAATCTGATAAGAATCTGCAACTCTGGGTGTATACCGTTTCTGATCATGCTTTCTTGTCAACTCCATCTCAATCATCAATTCGGGCGATTTCAGACGTTGATTTATGGGGTTTGGATGTGGAGGAGCTGCTTGATTTTTGTGGTCTTCGGACGTAGAAATCCGTGTTGCAACCAGTCCAGAGAGTGTTGACAAACTGGCTCTGGTTGGCAAAGGAGTATGTTCTTCACTTGGTTTTATCCATGGAGGTTCATTTATCAACGGCCCTGAATGCGAAAGCCTCTTCAAGCTCGACTCTCTACTGTCTTCCCTTGTCGCCCTAGTTTGTTTTGGCGGAACTACGAGAAAACCTGAAAGTGGCTGCTCACTTCTACTTAAGGAGCTCAAATGACCATGTTGTCTCTGAAACACGGCCATATTTAAGTTCAGCGACTAAGAAGAGAAACTATTACCAACTCAAAGAAAGCTTAAACTATAGTCTAACCAATGGTGGCTCGCCGAATACGAGTTTAGCATTGGAGCTGACATAATCCTTTGATTCTCTACCTTGTCTGCCTTCCCCATCGACATTCTGACTCTTGCCTCTTGCCTTTTCCTGTCTGATGGGAGATAGTGTCGAAAAGTTCAGAAAGGAGCTCCAATCTCTAGGATAAACATCTTTAGAACTCATTCGGTAAAGTAACTATAATAGCATACCTTTTGATCGCATCCCGCATTTTCGAGTCGATCTCTTTGCTAGGAGGATATTTAGGCAAACTCGACGGATCACAGGCGAAAGGTTTTGAGGTAAAGAACTGTTGAAAAACATAAGCTCATAATTAATTGTCCGAGTGATTCCAACAGAACGGACTTCATATTTCTCATTGAAAACAAGCATATTATCCAATGTTTTGGGAACAAGAAGAAACAAATACCTGACTTTTCAAAGCACTGGCTGCAGTTCCTCGCTTGGCGGGCTCGATAGACAGCAAAGTGTCAACAAATGCCACTGCAGCAGGGGGATATTCCTTGAGCAACTCAGCTACACATCTTCGATATGGATGTGCTGGCTTAAAAACCGTCGAATGAGGCAGCTGCAATTTCCTCCAATAATCCTCTGATGGTGACCCACAAAGCTTGAATATCTTATGCAGTTGTTCAACCTCCAGAGAATTCAAAACCTTAAAAACCCCGAAAAATAGACGACCATCTTAGCGGAAGCATTCTGCAATTAAGGACTACATTACCTCAGTTTTTCCTGGTAAAAATGGCTTTCCGGTGTAAAGCTCTGCGAGAATACAACCAACGCTCCACAGATCGACTGCAACTCCATAAAGGGAAACTCCAAGTAAGAGCTCAGGTGGTCTATACCAAAGTGTCACTACCCGAGTTGTCAAAGGAACACAATTATCAGGGTCATGAAAACTCGCTAAACCAAAATCTGCAATCTTCAAAAGCCCCTTGTCATCGATAAGAAGATTTGAGCCCTTAATGTCACGATGCAAGACCCCCTGATTGTGACAGTAATCGAGCCCCCGTAGAAGATGTTGCATATAACATTTAATCTAGCACGCGACAAGTACATCAAGTCAGAAGGGCCGTTGTAGAACGAAGTATAGTTAACATGAATTACCTGCGGTTCTGTGAATTTGACTCCTGGACGTGATGCCAATCCCATAAGGTCGTGTTCCATGTACTCAAAAACAAGGTACAAGCTGCAAGACCTTGGGGTTGTAATTAAGCCTTCTAGTTTTATGATATTTGGATGGTTGAGCCGGCGCAAAATAAGGATTTCCCTTGCCATAAACTTGACACTCTGGATGTCGAGATTATCAAATTTCACTCTCTTTAAAGCTACTACTTTATCGTGAATTAGATCTAGGGCCTTGTAAACGCTGCTATAAGTTCCCTGCCCAATCTGCAAGAACGAAACAAATCGAATAAGTTTTTAGGGAAAGAACGAATTAGTTTAAAAAGGAAAAAGAAGAACCATAAACACCCGGTTCATCGATATATCCGACGAGGTGGAAAACAACTATATCGAATTGCAAAGTAGAAGAATCAACTTTCATCTTTAAAAAAAATAAAAACCGCAAAAGAAACAAATTTGATGTTTTGTGTATCTTAAGGAACAAAGATACACGTAGACAATGTTCTTCCAATTTCAGAAGTTCATCTCTGAAAGTTATGCACATGAATATGATTAAATTGCCACAAAACAGATCAACAAAATGATAATTGAAATTTGCCATTGTAAGTTGATCATACTTTTTCTAGCTTCTCGAAAGTATTCGCCCGCCGAGGGATCCATCCCTTTATCGCCTCGCTGGCCACAGCCACGAGCCAACTCGGCCACCCAGCAGCAACTTGCTCTCCTTCTGCACCCATGGGAACTCTTCCTCTCCCAGGGTAATCAGAAACGACAGATTTTACCATTTCCCTCTTCTTCTTTTCTTTTTGGTCGTCATGAATTCCTGTCAAAACATTACCTTCTGGGCCAAATGATGAAACTTTCTCATCGCCTCGATCGAATTTCGCTTTTGATCGAACACCCTCTTCTCTTCTCAATGAATTCAATCGAATTTCCTCTTCTTTTCTCGTCGATTTCAATCGAATAATCTCTTCTGCTCTTGATGAATTCGAGCCCGGAACTTTATGTTCTTTCAATACGCCTTGCGGGCTGTCTTCAACAGACAAAGGCTTAGGATATACACAACCCATAACTCGATCCTGTGACCAAATTCTTTCTCACAAACCACAATTGCTTCCAGAAATCAGTGGGAAACGTCCTAATATTATTTTACTCATAAAACCCATCAATAAAAATCCATTCTTTTCATCAATAATTGTCAAGAATTTTGAGAAACTTTTACTCTAATGAACTGCCGACATCGACGATCCTCAAAAATCACCTGTATAATAACTCTTTCAGACCACGCATTTCTGGGTATTGAATAAAAAAGAATCGAAGCAGTCAAAATCTCTAACTAGCTACGAAAGATCATCAATTTATCGCTTCAAATGCGGAAAGTATTGATTCAATCCACAAGAGAAAACTGCGAATAGAACACCCGAATGCAACCTGTTTTCAATGGATGAAAGAAGTGATGAGCTAAACTTTCCAAACCCAGATCATAAAATGTCGATTCAGAACGAAGGAGAGACTCAGATGCCCATAAATAAAATAAAAATTTTCATCTACTTTGAACTTCAACGCGCATCCATACATATAATATGCTACACATTGCAATCAATTCATCATATTGACGGCCTATGCCGGCCAGTTCCTCAGTCAACCACAGTCAACTTCTCTCTCTCTCTCTCTCTCTCTCTCTAAAGAAGATTAGTGGCTGTTCAAACGCCGATGTGGAGAATCTATTTGGCCACTGAGTCTCGATTTTAACGCGTTACTTACGTGATTTGAAATGGATGAACATGATCAGGTTACAGTTCCTTAAAAGTTCAAAAACGTGAAATTCTCTCCTTTTGAATTCCATTTTATCAGTTCTCAAATCATTTTACACTTCGAAAATGCCACTCCACGTCCAAACCAAGATTATGAAGCCATTTTCTTCGCCCAAAAAACCTTTTTCTTCATCCATTAAAGTTTTTTGAAATCACGACTTTTGAAAAACAGATCTCATGATCTATTTAGCAAAAAATAATACAGAGTAGATTGAACAGAACAACATATGAGCCTAGAACTACAGTTTTTTTTTCGTATATGATGCTGACAATGAGTTTTGAAAAATACAGTCAAACAAAGCCGGCAACATTTATTATCACAGTTGTTTAGAATTATAAAAGAGTGTTAATCTTCGAGTTGTTAACATGACAAAATTATTGCCAACTTGTTTGTGCTTCTCTCTCTCTCTCTCTCTCTCTCTCTCTCTCTCTCTCTCTTTCTATCTGTTGGCGAAATTATCATTTTTTCAAATTGCCATCTTCTTTTCTTCCCACCACATCAATGAAATCAAACTGCATTTAGACTCTGTCCTCCGTTTCCTTTTTTGTTATTTGGGCTTTTGAATTAAGATTGAGTAGAGTTACTCCTAATCATAGTAGGCTGAAATTCAATTATGACTGAGTTGAAAAATAATGTTGTACTTACCGTTGTATGCTTAGATATAATTGATTATGGAGAACATGGGAATGGAAAAAAATTATGAAACACAATAAATCTGTCCATGAGTCATTTAAGTGTAGTACTTTCAAAGTGAATGGAGAGAAAAATGACACGAAATGGAAAATCTTAACAAGTCGTGTGATAAAAAATTATTTGGTCAAAATCAAAATATATGGTAAATTTTTGCAACTCAATGATATATGTCAGAAAAATGAGCACGTTAAAACTTAGAGCTAAAAATTGTAGAATATTTAGAGAGCTGATAAAAAGAAAAAATAACTGATGACATCTAGTTAAGTAGTTGTCACGAAAAAAAAAACAAGATAATAGAGATCTTCTAGTTGTGTTAGAAAAAAATTTAAAGTCAAATAATGATTGGATTCTGGATATAACTTGTTTGTTTCATATATATTACCATCAAAATTGGTTTACGACTAATGAACCGTTTAGAAGGTGTTGTGTTAATGGACAATAGCATACATTCCATCGTTAGAATCAAAATGTTTGATGGAGTTGTGAAAACAGTGGGTTCAAAAAATTTTTGATCTCCTTAAGTACTCTAGATTCAAAATGGTACAAGTACAATGTTGTAGGTAAAATTATGAATAGTGTTTCTGTTTTGTTGAAGCGACACAGAAAGGCTGAAAATTTGTATATGTTGCAAAGTTCTTTTATAACGGGTTTAACTTAGAGCTAATATGTCATCCTATTACAGATATCAGGGTGATATCTGTAACGTCCCCCAGTGCTCTAGTACAATATTGTCTGCTTTGGGTCAGATCTCGTATGGATTGTTTTTGGAGTCATCCCCAAAATGTGTTTTACTAGGTAAGTAGGTGAATTCAACATATAAACCATACATTTTTCACTCTTTCAAGCAATGTGGGATTGTATGCCCCCACTAGTATGGGTTGAGCCTCACCAGACTTTCCTTATCTTCACATGACGGACAATCACAATCTCCTCCCTTTCAAGGCCCGACATCCTCATTGGTCATACTTTCGATTGGGCAGTGGCACTGATACCATTTGTAACGTCCTCTGGTGTTCCAGTACAATATTGTTCGTTTTAGCTCAGAGCGTGCACAGATTTGTTCTTGGGGTTATCCCCAAAACGCATTGTACTAGTAAAGAAGGGAACTCAACATATAAACCATATATTTTTCATTCTTCCAAGTAATATGAGATTGTGCACCCTCACTAGTATGGGCTGAATCCCACCAAATTCTCCTTGTCTTTACATGGTGAGCTATCACAATATCAGTCACCGCAACATCACCAGTTTCACATTAGAGTTGTATTCCAGAAAACATAACCAAGTGGAAGGTTAAAGCTTTGAGACGATATGGTAAAACTAATTCGGTTAGTTAATTTAATGTTTTCAAGGGTATAGATTCTAATGGGAAGTCTTCAACATATTTAGATGTAATTCGTTGTAACAACTCTAATAGTTTGGTGATACCATGAAGAAGAAAAATGTGATTTCTTCTTGAGTCCATTTCTCTAGCTTAAACAGTTCCACTTGAATGATATTAGTTACTGAGTTAGCCAATCAGAAGCTTTTGTGGAAAATAAAGTTATTTTTGTTGGAGTTTTACTGATTTGTTCCTTGCATCGGAATTTCTTTAAAGATAAAAATTGTTAGAGGTCAGTATTCTGAATTTGGGCGGAGTTGTCTTGATAAACTTGTGTTATCGATCTCTCACGAGAAATTCATGATGTGTTACGTGGTCCATCCACTCATGTAGAATTCTATAGTTCTTATATATTGATATTTAAGTTACAAAACTCGTTGTACTTTGATTTTATCATAGTAAATTTGTCTTTTACCCATAATTTTTTTTGACAATATTTTCTACGTAAATTTTGATTCTTCTGTTTCTACTTTTTTTTGTTTGAATATTTAGCATTGTATCCTGAACAATGAAATTGCCTAAATCATGCTCAGAGCTTCAACTAGCTTGCAACACTCCTCGGCAAGACATGAAATTTTTAGCATTCTTTTTTAGTAGTAGTTTAGCTAAAGAACAATTATGTGGATGCTACAACAAAGTTGGTTTTCAACTATTGACAGCCGAGTAGGATTCACTTATTGTCTTATCTATTTCTTTAATAACTCTTCACTATATTTTATTTTTTCGTTGAGTCTTCTATGTTTTCTAACATGAACTAATTTTCTTAAGATTGACATAATGAAGTACAAATTTCGTAATTGATATTTATCACTAGTTTGCTATATTTTTATCAAAGATAAATATATGTGCTTCTTATTTTTGATTTGTTTGTATTTGCAGGTTTTGTAGTAGTATTTTTTAAATCTACTTGGAGCACATTCTATATTGTTTTGATAATGGCTCTCGTGAGTTATAAAGTAGCCATAAAATGGAGGATCAAAAGCACTTAAAAGTTGATTAGGAATTACGTTATCTTTTTCATTAACTATTAGAGAGAGTTCAATTTAGAGTCCTATATTTACAATACTGAAATCAGAAGTTTTTCCAAAAAGATTTTTTGTATTATTGTTCTTACCCTATTCTATTTAGAGTAGAATGATTTATTGTATATGTGGAGTAAACACTTCTCTTCGAATTTCATGGAAACAAGCTAAGTAACGAAGAAGATTTTTGGATTGTCGATGCTACGAGATAAATTAATTTACGTTAATTATAGATGATTTAAAATGGTACTTAATAAATTATATTTGTTGTGTTGTCAAAATGTTTGTTGTTCAATTCTTTTAAGGAGATATTATTGATTATGGTCTTGTCTGTGGAGTACCTCCTTATAATTGGAGACTCATACCCATGTCTATACCTATTTGCTTATGAATTCTTCTCTTCCGCAAGATTAAGATCTTGCTGAAGTTTGTCATCTATTACGAGTATTCTGCAACAAAACATGTTATATAATGTTATATAAAATTGTAGAATAAAAATCATATTAAATTCCAAATTACGAGGGTTTTTTCAAACCAACCATAAACCATAGACCTTAATAACTAAAACCTTAAGTTATGAAAATCTAACAAATCAAATATTGTTGGGTGATCGATCACTCCCTGATCACTGTTTATGAATAAAACGGGGGCCGATCTCAAATGAACAGGGGGGGCATTTTGTCCAGTGCTGGCGTGGCACTAGCCCACGTGGAACGGGGGGTCGAGTTGAGGAGTGGAGACCCCTCATTCCACGTGGGTGAGAACTGAGAGTCCCACCCACAGAACGGCCCCTCGTTTTCAGGTTCTATGTTGAGAACGGGGGTCGAGGTGGCGGTGGAGACCCCCCGTTACAAGTGCGTTATACGTGGGGTAATAACAAGGAGTCTCCGCACTCCACCTCGACCTCCCGTTCTTAGGAGACCATTTTTGCGGGATGAGAACGTGGGGGGGTCGATCTTGAAAAATATTTCGGGGGATCAGTCCTCCGACGGAGGGCACCCCCCTCCACCCTCCACTTTGCTGAAATCTCAATTTTCTCTCTGTCTCCTCTTATTCCAACCCAAAATCTGACTATTTTGCCCTCTACTATGTTGATTTTTCCATACGTATTTATTTCCTACGAATATCGTCCATAAAAATTCCACAAATCTGAGCTAAAAATCTTCAAAATCCCAAATTCTCAATATAAATCGCAAAATTCTCTCAAATGGGTTCTAAGTTGTCAGGACCCAATCTCGACCACCGAGTTGGGCCTCGACTTGGCTCTACAGGGTTTCGAGGTGGGAAGCAGAGTCCTCTGAACTCACTTGCATGGATTTGTTTGTATTTTAATGAATTTCATTCTTTAACCTTGTATCTCAAATTAAGATATTTCATATAATCCAAACAATATGCATTACACATTTCAATATTTACATCAGGGTTTTTACAGAAGCTATTACAACATTAGATCACTAGTTGTGACCATTCTTAAAGAGTTATACAATTACTAAAACTACATAAACTCGATCCCAACTACAAAAGAAAATCATCTACTCGATGGTTTTCCCTATATCTCTTTTGGTCTTTTAGATTGTTTTAGTCTTTCCGTCTCAGTGAACGTTCTTAATATCAGAAAAATAGACAATATCCACATAATGAGCTTTACATTCAGCAAATAAATCTAGCAATTAAAATAGCTAACACAGATTCTATCAACACTATCTAAGATCCTCATCCTCCACCTAACAGTGATTATTTTGAAATTCAAATTTTAAAACAATTATGTTTTGAAATCCATGCCATTTTTTTATAAAACATATGCAAGTTCGTATTCAACCTTTTAAAAATCTATCAATCACTGTTCGAAGTCATTATCAACAATTAAATAAATACAATGTAATTTTTAATAGATTTTGCATGATTTAAAAAAAAACGTATTTTCAATCAAATTTTTGAAAATCAGCTTTTAACATTCAATTATTTATGTCAAAAATGCATCACGCTCTAAGCCGATCATCTATGACCATCACACACCTCTACAGGTTCTCGAGCTTTATTTGATAGAGCTGTAGAATCCCTCTTGCATTGCTCCCTCTCAAGGTTTAGGGATTTTCAACCCAATGACTACATTAAGTTAATCTTCTAATCAGTTTCATAGTCATAATCATTGCACACGAAGAGGCAAGTCCAATCCATTAGGTTCATGTGTTACCAAGACTTTCAACTTTTTTCTTCCTAAAATGCATGCTTTAAAACATTTATAAAACCAATGTTATGCACGTTTAAAATAGCGTAACCTGCTCATGTAATTGATATTTAAAAGCAATATGTCCAATTTAATGTAAAATGTCATTTTAAATGCTACGTTTTAATATTTCCATAACAATTGAAAATATACTATTTTCACAATTCACTATTCAATTTGCATAAAAAATTATATCAATTAACTATTTTAATCCATGCAATCTCAATCAATCATAATAATTTCTAAATCTATCCAGAACCAAGGCAAAAATTTAAACTATCTCTACCTAATAATGCAATAAAGAATAAACTAACTAATCTAAACTTTAAATTTACTTATCTTATGTTTTTAGCACAATTTATAGCAACTTGATTAATATTCTTTGTGATTTGATAAACCTATACCACAATGAATTCCATCATTAGCATCACAACCATTAGATTCTATATATAGCCTCCAAGTTGATTAATTTCAATCCAAAGGTTTCACAAAGATAATGTATATGCACACCTAAACTCGCATTCAAGATGTCCACTTTAACATATCAAAATCATTTAACAATTGGAAACCATTAGGTTGGGCTAACTTTACAAAAACCGAGATTATCTCTTTTTCACAGTTTTTGAACCTATTTGCCATATATGTTCAAACATCCATAAATTAACAATTCCTTCCATTTATAATCTCAATTATAGTCTTACAACAAGATTGAACATCATATAAACGGAGGAAGAGTTGAACAACAAACCCAATTTTCATGCACTAAATACAATCAACTCTTCATATCATCAACGATACTCAATCAAAATAATAACTCTTTCACCTTGAGACCATAAACTTGATAAACCTATAAAGAAACTAAATCTTATCTTCAAATCTTGAGAAACTTAAGAGAAAGAGGAAGGAAAATCGTGGGTTTCTTTAAAGAGGAAGAGAGGGTTTTTGTGGGTTTCTAGGATTCCAAAAATGAAGATTAATTTCACTTAATAGGGGTTATACTTGGGTACAGATACCGAAGGTGAGGTGTCATCTTTTGAGTGGGGGACTTCTCACCAAACCTTATCCCTAATTCTCATCTCTCTTTTCTAATTAAATAAAATTTCCTTTCCTTTTTGCATCAACTACATAACTCTCATAAAACCTCTCCAAATTATAAATGGATCACATTCACTTTAAGCCTCAACGCTAATTGCCCCATTTAACCTCACAAATTTGACTTTTGAACTATGCCACATATGCCATGTTTATTCCTATAATTTTGACTTTTCAACTTTCGTGGGATCCACCTAAATATTTGTACAACTTTCCTTATATATTTATACATCTTATCTTATGATTCTATCCAATTTCTTGTTTCTTATTTACCAAACTACACTTTAATATAATCCAATACCATCTTTTACAACTTATATTTATATATCAATTATATATATAAATATCTACAAATACATTATTGACCAAAAATGTAGTAAAAGTTCGAACCATTACATAAATTAATCTTTAAACGAAAGGTGCCACATCCCAAGCAAGTTCGTCACAAAGTAGCCAACCCAAAGGGCTTAGAACGAGTATCTCCTGCAAACAAAGGCTTCAATTTCGAGCTACACGTTCTATCTTCACAAACTTTTTTCTTATCTATGACACAAAACGTCTGTTGATGAGACCAATTTCTTATATTTTTCACAATTCTACTTGTAATACCTGGGGTTTCTGTAATTTAACTTTCAGAAATTTGCGTTGGTAAACGCCGGAGTTTCAATCAAAATCGAGAGCGGAGAATTTGTACTAATAGATAAAAGATTATTTCGAGGCTAATGAAGGAGAGAAAATTTTATGAATCCAACTGGAAATGGACTGAATAGTCATTTGGCTAACATTAAAGTGTGAAGGTGAAAGAGTAATTAGTTTATCATTATAATGATTATTATTATTATTATTATTATTATTACAAAAAAAAGGAAACATCAGTTTTAAACTGATGATCGGGGGTTTCTCGCAGAAACCCCCTTTGTCTGTTTTCTCTCCCGTGAGAGAGAGTCGTGCACGCTAGCGATCGAAGCTCGCCACTCTCAGCGCCTTCTCCTTCCGTCTACGTGCAGAGAGCTCTGACGAGCTGAGAGGAGGAGTTGATTCGGCCCTTTTCGTGTTGGGAACCGAAGGTAAACCCCTGTTTCGGTTTCTGTCAATCGAGTGTGAGGGCTTGGTGGTTTTCGAATTTCAATTGATTGAGCTCGGTTTCTAAGGTGATTAGGAGGTAGAAGTAATGGTGTGCTACCAGAGGGTGATGAGCTCCGAATTTTGAGGAGAACCGAGAGGATTGAGCAGTAAATTAGAGTTTTCAGGATTTGAAATCTCTAACGATAGTTAGATTATGCTTAATAGGTTACAATGTGATAGATTTGTGAGAAATTGAGTGAGTTTTATTGAGAAACCGAGAATGGGAGTTTTGGGCATTTTAGTGTGAAATTTGGTTCTATTTTCAGGAGTTTTAACCTAGCTACGGTTAATTGTTTTAAATTCTGTTTTGGTATGTTAAAATAGGTTATGAGTGGAGCGTTTAGCCTCTAGAATCGAGTGATTTTGACCACCAACGCAAAAGTTATGAGCGTTATAAGTTAGGTTGATTTTGGTCGAAAATTTGGGTTAGTGTGCCGTTTTAGTGAGGCTTTGGTGGAGTGAGTTAGTAGTCAAAATTTTGGTACGTGGAATGAGTTATCAGATGAGTTTTAATGTGAATTGGTTATGTGATAAGTTGAGCCTGAGGAAGTGATAGAAACGAACACCACAAAAAGCTACGGACACCAGGTAAGTAGTGTAGTAGATGTTTTTGCCTTCGAGCCTACATCACAGATCAGTAGGTTGCATGCACATTTATTTTATGTTATGTTTTAGTTGATTATGCATCTTGGTTTTAAAATACGAGAACGAAATGAAAATGAATTTCTACGTTTTTACGGAATAAAACAGTAGGTTGAGATGAGCCGAATTAAATGAGAAGATACGTAAGAAGATAATAAAGGTGGGATTGAGTGGTGTTGTCCCCAAAGATGGATTGCGATGTATATCACTCTTCCCCCGCTTTACGTGGTGGTCTTGTCCTATGAGGGGGACCACGAGTTGTGTTACTTTATTAAACTGAGGTTGGCCTTATCCTATGAAGAGGACCGCGAGGTATGTCACCTTGCTCTAGCATGTAAAGAAGAACCCACTAGTAAGAAGATAAAGATGTAAGAGACGAAAACAAAAATAGAGACGAAACTGTAGAAACTGCATACGTTAGGATGTATTTGTTTACAATATTATGTTTTTATGCATTACTTACTTAGCATTAGGCTAATAGATGAGTTCTGTGATGTAGGTGACGACATTATAACTGGTGAGTACTCAGAGGACGCCCGAGACTAAGAGGAGGTTGGAGGAGTGCGCTCGTGGACGACCCGGTCGGCTGTTAGGGCGTTTTGACCATGGTGGGCATAGGTACAGGTTTTAAAGTGTAATCGAAATGGTTTTAAGTCGTTTTAAGTTGTTTGAGTCATTTTGATGTATAGACGGATTTCAAACTTTAGTAGTTGTCTTTTTATGTAAATAATGATTTTCAGTTGATGGAAATGTGTACGTTGTATGGTTTTTAACATTGGGTCGAAATTCGATTGTTTTGTGAAGTTTTAAGGTTTTTAGGCAGAATTTTGGGAAGGAAATGTCGACCGATAGGCTTAGTGGTCGACCAAACCTGGCAAGTGTCGACCATGAGGGTCGACCTACGGTGACAGAGCCATATCAGGTGTCGACCTGTGTGTGGAAGTGTCGACCAGTTAGTGTAAAGATGGCAGAAGTGTCAGCCGCAAGGTTCGACCAATGAAAATAGAGAGGATGAAGGTGTCGACTTGTGAAGACAGGTGTCGACCGCTCTCTGTGATGAGCGTAAAAGTGTCGACCACAGGGTTCGACCTGTGCGGGCAGAGAAGATTGGAGTGCCGACCTGTGTTCAAAACTGTCGACCGATTAGCATGATGAGCAGAGAGGTGTCGACTGCTAGGGTCAACAGATGAAAACAGAGGCAAATGAAGTGTTGACCGGTGTTTACAGGAGTCGACCGAAAATGTCTTTTAATGTTTTAAAAACTTGACATTTTATTTAAAATGATTTTAATCAAAGACTTCCGCTGCGACGATTTTCAAACGTTTTTAAAATGGTCGTTTTAAGTGGAAGAATTTTAAATTTTTTTAGTGTATTCATGTGTGGGGTAGTAGTAGTAGAGGGAAAGCGGACCGAAAATCGGCGAGTCAATTTTCGGGTTGCTATAGTTGTCGTATCAGAACAGTTAGTAGTAGTAGTTAGTGTGCCGAGAACCGGGAGGGTTTTCGGGTCGCTACACTACTAATCAAGCGTTTTTAGATCATTTCGAACATAATCAGAATCGGTTTGTCCTTGATTGGTAATAGAACTGCATTGAATGAGTTACATAAATTATTTAATCTCAGTTTACACTTAGGAATCGAAGAAAACACATGACTAACCCAATATCTAGGGTTTATGCCTCGAAGGTATGTGTGGGTATCCGGGTTAATCTGATATAATTTTCTCATTTCTTTCTCGAAATGATAAGTTGTGGTTACCCTCACCACATTCCACATTGCATCTTTGTATACTTGTCCCAAAATTGATTTTTGAAATTTACGTACATATGCCGAAGGCAGTAGCGGTGATCAGCTAATGATAATTTTTATTGCACAGCAAGCAACAACCTCTGATATTTGAAAGAACAACAAAGTCAGCATAAAACAATATAACTAATACAACAAAGACAAATATTTCAAATAACAATTGGAAATGCATTATATCTTTTGTCGATCCGAAACAAATATCCATCCGTATCCAGATTCAGTCTGTAGGTTTTGCTTCAATATTTACAAAAACCACGTCCATTAGTCTATACAGTCTAATTCCACATTCGCAACAGTAACGATATATATTGCATCGTTGTCATCAATACTGATGGCTGTAAGTAATTGGTCAGTACACGAGCTCTTTATATGACAAGCATCCAAATTGATAATTGGTCTGGCACACTACAATAAACTTGCATTGCAAGCAACCATACACAAGTATATTCTTTGTAATATACATGTCTCATTACCATCAGAGTCCACCAGAGGAAAAGTGCATGCACAATGTGCTACACGAATTTGACATACGTATTTCTTCTGCGTACGACTGCAATATCTTGTACTGTTTGTCGCTGTTCTCTTCATTTAGTTTTCGAGATTTGCTTCTTGCTCTTTTGGCAAGACTTTGTGTAATGTGGACATTCAAATCCTTCCTCACTGTCTTGATAATGGAGGAATTTTCCACGTTAGTTGACTTTTGAATCCATCTAAATAATGATTTGCCACCCATTTTGCGGTAGCGTATCGATTCTCAATTTTCCTTGAACAGTTGTGAGAATCGTTGAAACTCTTATTTGAAACGTAAGCTCATTTTGCATCTTTAAAACATCCAGTCACCAATCACAATTGTCTTCACACGCTGTCGTTAGGCGCCGAGATTCACTTTTAATAAATTTGATCTCATAACTATTATTTAAAGTGTATTATACTATTTCTTCTTTAATTACATTTAAAGAACTATATTTTTTACCCAAATAAAATCCCATCAAAATTTCTTCCATTACCTGTAGGCTTTCCACCACATCATCCTCTGAATTGACCAGTGTTCGAAGCTCATCGTCTAGAATCCTCAACGTCGATTGCACGTCTATTTTTTCATACCTTCTAGGTGATCAAATGCTTGAAGCTCACCATATATGGGTGTGGAGTACGAATACCCGTCCATATTGGTATCACCAGTTGTTGTCTCGTCCAAATTAACCAATCTACTCAAATCAGACTCCATCAACGTTACTAATACAGAGAAAATTCACCGGAGCAAAAAATAGTGGAGAGGTTTTAAACTTTTGTGGCAAACTGTGGTGAAAATAAAGCTGAAGACTTATATAGTGTCCAAGATCAGCCCCCCGATCGAGGGCACTGACCCCCTGTTCTCAACCCAGAATTGGAGTCTGTTCTGGGGGCCATGAGGACGAGGTCGCGAAATTGCATGTGGAAGCTATTGGAATATATAGTTTAATTCTTAAGAATGATTTTATTTTGGTTTTGGAAAAGGCCTTATATATTCTTCATTTTTCTAAGAACTTAATTTCAATATCGAGACTTGTACCTTTGAGCTTTTTCTTTAATTTTTCATATACAAACTTCAGTTTATTTTATAAATCTGAACTTAACAGACATTGTACAATGTCTCGTGATCTTTTCTCTATTGATTTACAAACTAATACCACTCATAATATTATGCATGTTCATACTAGTTTGACAAGATGTGTTACAATTGAAGATTCCTCTATTTTAGGGCACCGGAGATTGGAACACATCTCTATTTAGATAATTAAAATATTAGTAAATAATAAAGTATTTTGTACTTTAAATTTTACTGATTTTGATACTTATTTGGACTACATTGAGGGAAATTAGATCAACAAGTCTAAGAATGGTGCAAAGAGAAGTTCAAAAATATTAGAGATAATACATTTTGATATTTGTAGTCCGGTTATGAACTCAAATGGTCCTAAATATTTTATCTCTTTCATTGATAATTACTCTTGATACATGTATCTCTACTTATTTCAGTATAAAATGAAGTATTAGATGTAAGTTTTCAAAGCAGAAGTAAAGAAACAATGAAGTAAGCAAATTAAAACCACGATGACTAATAAAGATAAAGAGTATTATGGTAGATACTCTAAGAATGGACAAACACCTAGTTTATTTGCTAGATTTCTTCAAAAAGCAAAGAATTGTTGCTAAGTACAACATGTATGGATCTCCAAATCAGAATAGTGTGGCAAAAAGAAGAAATCGAACATTATTGAATATAGTGAGAACTATGCGTAGCAGCTCCAAGCATCTTAATTTCTTGTGGTCTGACGCTCTTTAAATGATTGCATATATATTAAATCGAGTTCCAACCAAGGTTGCTATGGAAACATTGGAAACTAAGTTTGAGACATATACGCATTTGGAGATACCCGAATGAAGTCAGAATTTATAACCTCAAAGAAAATAAACTAGACCCAAGGACTATTAGTGGTTATTTCATTGGATATGTTGAAAGGTCTAGGCGATATAAATTCCTATTGTCCATCTCACATCACTATGATTGTGGAATTAAAAATTGTGAAATTACTTGAAAATGACTTGACTAGTGGGAGTGATCCATTTTAGGATATTGTTTCTTAAACACGTCACATGATGTTCAACCTACTAATTCAAGTGATAGATTGATTGTTATTCATAACACTCTTCGAGTTCAAATGAGTGTTGAACAATCGATGAATGAAATTTCACAAGTTACTGATGATCCAATAAATTTAATTTTTTAAGACGTTCCAAAAAGCGTTGATTAACTTGTTGAACAACAATAAAGCTATCTACTAGAGAAAGAAAATCAACTAGTCATAGTGATTATATGACGTATCTATCAGAATCGAACTATGTGGGAGCTGAAAATGATTCTGAAACGTTTTCACAAGCTATAAGTTGTAGTGAATCAAGTTTATAGTTCGATGCTATGAAAGATGAAATGGATTGTATGAATTCAAACAGAGTCTTTGATCATGTTGAGATGTCTGATGGTGTAAAAGCCATTGGATATAAACAAGTCTTTAAAACTAAAAAAGACTCATTTGACAACATCAAAAGATATAAAACAAGACTTGTTGCTAAAGGATTCACTCAATAGAAAGGAATCGTTTACAAGAAGAATTTTTCTCTTATATCTAAGAAAGATTCTCTTCGTATTATTTTGGCATTGGTTGCATATAATGATTTTAAATTGCTACTAATGGATATGAAAATGGTTTTTTTCAATGGAGAGCAAGAGGAAGAGGTTTACATGAAATAAACTAAATCATTTTTCTCTAGTGATGGTGAACATTTAGTTTGCAAGCTTAAGAAATCCATATATGAATTGCAAGCTTTCTGTCAGTGTTATTTAAAATTTCATGATGTTATTTTTTCATTCGATTTCAAGAACATCATGGATTAATGTATATACCAGAAGATTAGTTAGAGTAAGATTTTTTCTTAGTTCTTTTACGTGAATGATATTTTATTTGCAACTAATGATGAAGGATTTATTGCATGAGATGAAACAATTTCTCTCTAAAAAATTTGATATGAAGAACATGAATGATGCATCATATATCATTGATATTAAGATTCATCGAGACAAATTCATTGAACTTTAAGTTTGTCTCAAGAAACTTATATCTATAAAGTTTTAGAGAAATTTGGGATGAAAGATTACTTGCCTATAGAGCTCCAATTGTAAAGGGTGATAGGTTCCATGGGAATCAGTGCCTGAAGAACGACATTGAGAGTAAGCAAATAAAGAGCATTTAATATGCTTTGGTTATTGAAAGCCTAATGTATCCTTAGGTCTATATAATGTCTAGCATTGCATTTGTTGTTGAGATGTTAAGAAGATAACATAATAATCTAGGTAAAGACCACTAGATTGCTATAAAAAAAGTGTTATGGTATCTTTAAGGGACCAAAAACTACATACTTATATACAGACGGATTGATAACTTGGATGTGATTGGCTACTCCGATTCAAACTTTGATGGTTGTGTTCATCCACATAAATCAACATCAAGATACATTTTTATGTTTATCGATCGAGTTGTATCTTGGAGAAGGGCAAAATAGAACTTGACTGTTACGTCCGCTATGGAGGCTGAGTATGTATCATATTTTGAGGCTACTCACATAGTATATAGTTGAAGAGTTTCATTTCAAGGCTTACAAACGTTAATTCTATTTCTCGGCATTAAAGATATATCGTGACAATTCAACTGGTCTTTTTATAGCTAAAAACAACAAAAGTTGTAAAAGAAATAAACATATCGACATTAAGTATTTAGTCATAAGAGAACATGTTAAATATGCTCTAGTGGTCATCGAACACATTAGTATTGAATTGATGATAGCTTATTCTTTAACTAAAGGCACGCCAATTTCGAAATTTAAGAATCATGCACGAAAATGATATTTGGTTCCTTTAAGTAATTTTTTATTGTAAGAGCAAATGTTAATAAACCATTCCGTTGATATTTCTCATTTAGTATATTTTAAGTACACATTCATGTTTGAGAAATATACTTACATAATGGATTTGATATAAACATATGGTATATTTATTAAGTTTATGGACAATAAAAAAGAAACATAATCCATTAGATATAGAAATTTCTATATATAGGGAGATTCTAGTGAAGAAAACCAATGGAAGAAGGAAAAAAATTGAAAAGAAAAGGTCCTCTAAACCTGCAATTTCATATAGAACAATACACTATTGAATTGAAAATTGTTAAAGGTTTAGAACTGAATAAATTCAGAGAAAATAGCAGTTCTTGTTTTCATACATCAATTGCGAGAAATAAATTTCATTTTATGCAATTTGATCTAAATACTTCAAATTTCAATTGGTAAAGCATATTTAGATCGTATAAAAAATCAAACATATATTAGAATATGCAACTCATATCATAGTCTAACCTAACAATTGGAGTATGAAGAAAGTAGATAGTTAATCATACACCATGGAGAGTTAAACACTTAGAACTACATTAAAAAGCTAAGAAAATATAGTTGACTCCTTTTTGTTAGTAACGATAGTTGTAAAAACCGCTACTTTTATGTTATTACAAATTTTGAAGAAATTTTTCAAGTTGTTAATGGTCAACAGGTCAAGAGTTGACTCGTTTGGTTGTTTTACAATCACATTGAAATTTATCAATAAATTTATCAAAATAGGAAATTTTGAAAATTACTGTGTGGTTAAGTTTGAAAAAATTAAATTCGAGTAATTTAAAATTTATCTTGAATAAGAAATTGGACAACCTTCGGATTTTTGGTGAATTAGAAATTTACAAGTTTGTTTAATATATAAAATATATTAATTTATATTTTATATATTAAATTATTTTTTTAAATAATTTAATTTATTGAAAGAAGTAGGAAAATTTACTCTCTATTTTTTTCCATGGCGCCATGCAGAAGAGAGGGGGTTCACCCTTTGATCGTTCAGTGGCTAAAGAAACGTTCACAAGGTTTCAAGAAACAAATTTCGTGAAGGAACTTCAAACGATTGTGAGTTTTCAACATCGTTTTTTTGTGTTAAATATTAAGGTTATTATGTAAATAGGATTTGAACTTGAAAACTCGAATCCATGGATTGTTTGTCGTTTATTTGGGTAGGATTAAGTCGCTAATGAGTTATATAGTCGATTGGTAGTGAAAATCGACAAAGGAGAGCAATTTTTGCAACTTTCTGTTGATGAAAATTGTCCAAGTGTTGACCATTATGGAAGTCGGTCAACACTTCAAACCCAAAACTTAAACAGCAAAGTACTAATATGGACTGCTTGAAAGAAGTGTCGATGGCATACAATGTTATTTTCAAATGTGTCAACACTTCAAAATGAAGTGTCGACCGCTAGAGTATTTTGGACTGAACCCCGACAGGTATGCAGTGTCGACCGATAAGATAAAGTGTCAATCACGGTCAAACCTGAGTGTTCTAAATATCGATCGGTGGATCAACCCCCACTTATAAACGTCGACTGATGACCCCTGAAGTGTGGACTGTGCAGTTTTATTTTTGAAAAAATTTTGTCACATCGACAAAGTTTGCGGTTGTTTATAGAGTTCGGGATTGAATTTCTAGTTTGCAGGATACATTTAAATTTTACCAGTATTAGTTTTTAATCCTAATTTACTTAGAATTAAATATATAGTTTGCGGAAGCATGTAAATTAAACTCTCCACTTAAATACTAGTACCTTTGTATAACTAATCTCAACCTTGGTTTACTAGTGAAACCTCCAACAATTCAAAGTGATTTAAAAACTCGATGACATAAGACATTCCAAGTCAAAATATCTCAACCTATAATTCTCAATTAAAGATAAATTCTTCTATAATATTTTAGACCTCACATATCAAATGAATCAAAAGATTTATTGCTCTAAAATATTAATAATGACAAATTAAGAAAAATCACTAACTAACCATGATGATTTAATCTCCAATTGAATTTTTTTGAATGTCATGATATTCACCTACCTTACAATGCTACAAATTAGATAAACTCTTAGCAAATTGAATACAACGTAAACATGTTTATCCACATTTATTAGTTTGATTTTAATAATTATTCACAGTTGCATAATAAGTTATCGACCCATGGACTCACTATAGCTTCAGGGTCTCGATAGCTTTTTCGACTAGGGCAATCCAATAACGTAGCAATCCTATGACCACTGGGCTATTAAATGATCCAAGGACGCAGCACCATTTCTAGGCCTTGATAAGTTTTCCGTCTAAGGTAACATACTAATATTTGTTCATTCCATTTTTTTCATGTATACACAATCACACTACTTAATGACTTTTCATAATTTTCATTATAATTATATTTCACACAAATTATTCACAACAACAACAAATAGTTGCCTTCCAAACTATGGGAAAAGAATATCCACAAAATGAAACAAGTTCCAAACATAAGAGCTTAATATTGAACAAAAATGGGGCGTGCAGCTAAAATCAGTGAAAATCACAATATTTATTAACCTAGATTCCTCTTGTTATATGTTTGCGGGCTTCTTTTTTCCCATGCCAAATATTTCCCTCGTGAATATCTAACTCAAAAACCATCCCAATCAAATTAGGTTTGTATTTTTCTCTTTCTCTATCCCAATTGGTCATATTTCTATCTCAATTTATCCGTTCATAGTATAATTACTTGCGTATTAAATTTTTATATAAAGATTCTAACATCTTACGTTTATTTCGTAAATGTAAAATCAGGCCTAAAATTTGGGTCGATTTCTATCTAGTTTATAAAATTAGACTGATTCAACTTGATTCGGTTTGGATTAAATATGTTCCGTGAGTTTGTTAACTCTTTCAACTCTTTTAGATTGGTTTCTTTCAACAAATTCCGGACTTTTACACTTCTTCCCTCTTTTTTCTTTCTTCTTATTTAAGTACTTGTTTCATAGTCGCATACAATGGTCAAAGGAGGGTGGTGTCTCTCTACTCTTGAGGTCCGAGTTCTCAAATGGGTCAACAACAAGGTGTGCTTCTTCATCATTACCCTATAGTTTTTGTTGCGATAAAATCAATCACGGACTCAAGAAAAAATTAAGAATTACTTATAAGAGAATATATCAAAAATTAATTATAAGAGTAAAAGAAAAAATCAATACACAAAAATATACGTGATTCGGAACCAATCGTCTTACGTTCATGGTACAAATTTTCAGCAGTAAATTTTATTAGACAATCTGTAAAACAAGTATTTCTATAATTAGAGTATCGCATACAACATCACTCGAGATTATAAAAAAAATAACGTTTTCGAAAAATTTCTCTTACCATGTTTTCTCCCTTTTTTTCTCTCACTAGATCTGATTCTCTCTCCATCTTTTCTTATTCTCTCCAACTCTCTAATAAATCTTTTTGAAATAGAATAATACAAATTTAAAGTAGGATAAAATAACCGTAAATATAATCGCAAATTTAATTCAAAAATCTATTCAAACAAAACCAATAATTAACGACTTTTCTTTCCCCTCTATGTTCCAGCTCAAACAGTTATTATTTACCTGCTAAGACGGCTTTTATATGCTCATTCCATCTCCGGATTATCTAAAAAGATCAACAATAGCTACAGAAAATCCCTTTCCAAAAACACAGTCATGCTATTGATTGCCACAACTTGAACAAACTTCTGTGCTTATTTTTCCAACTCATACTCCAGATCTTACTTGAATAAAGTCGAGATTTTTAATACTGACTGCAAAAACATGATTCATCCTTCTGGATTATACACACATGGTGAAGATTTGGAAACTTCCTCTCTTGATTCTATGTATTTTCTAGACTGCCCTTTTCAACTTGCGCTTGCTGAGTGTATTCTCGGATGCGGCAGTCGTGTACTTTAAACATCCTGTCGACATTACTTAATGTAGTAAGAAATGACTCTGATACGTAGACTTGGTTTCCCGTCGGTCCACGTCCATGCTGATAAAAAGAATATACGAACATGAGTACAATGAACAGCCTCAGTTTGAAATTGATGTAACTTTTGATCGTCATTGTAAAAGAAGAAAACATATGTGAGGAACTAAATATGATTTAACTTAAACAAAGGTATGCAGAAAAAGAGTGATTGTGTAGGAAGAAAGAATTTACCAGAGATGGCTCCTTGATGTAGGCAATTTCATCTTCTACATGATCATGATCTATGTTTCTATAACGGTGATGTGTTCTTTCCTGCCTACCAGCTTGGACATCAGTTGCATCAGCACCTTCACTTGTCGATTTGGCCGACGAACGATGAGGAATAGCTTGATCAGTTTCGGCTGGCTTAGTTGAAAAGTTGCTCGAATCTTTAAACGCATCGCGAGATTCATATCGAGATTTGACAATGTGAATTATGGGTTCCGAATGCGAGAATCCAGTTTGTCGGCCAATCGGAAAAGGAGAAACAACTTGACCTCGAGGCCTATTCATTCCATTTCGCACCTTGGAGTTCGATTGGCCTTCTCTAACTTTCTGCAATTCAAAAGAAAAGTTCGAAATTTGGTGCAAAACAAAAGTATAATCTTCATTTAGACTAACCTGCATTAAATTGGCTAACTCAGCAGCCTTGACGTCCCCCGGCACCTTTTGTTCTCTCCTTTTTAGCTCAACTAATCCGCCTTTCATGCCGAAAACTCCCTTCCTGAACAAATAAATTTATCGAAATTTAGAAATTTCTCTATCGTTGATTTGGATTCATTAAACTTTGAAGCTACCTTCTTGCTTCTTCATCCCACAACTTTGCATCAATCTCTTTGGAAGGAGAATATTTCGGCAAACTCGAAGGATCACACGCGAGAGGGCTACTCGTGAAGAACTGCAGACGGAATTATTTGCACTCTAAATGATGATTTCCTAGCGAAGGATTTGCTTTACCAGAGTAAATATTTGTTTCAATCAATATTTCGAAGACTAAAAGATGGATTACCTCGCTCTTGAGGGCTTCGGCTGCAGTTCCTCGCTCTGCAGGATCCACAGAGAGTAAGGTATCGATAAGCTTTAGAGCAGGAGGAGGGAAATCTTGGAACGTATCTCTGAGACGTCGTAAATACGTCGTCGGAGGTTTCATTGCTAATGAATGCCTTGATTTCAGTTTATCCCAGTAATCGTTCGGCGGTGAGCCGCAAAGTTTAAATATCTTATGCAGCTGTTCAACCTAAAACATAGAAAAATATGAACAATTAATGAATTTAGTTAAAAGCATAAAAGACTAATTCATTATGTACCTCTGTTTTTCCAGGCAAGATAGGCTTGCCAGCATACAACTCTCCTAAGATACAGCCAGTGCTCCATAAATCCACACCAACCCCATACTGAGATGCTCCGACTAAAAGTTCTGGCGGTCGATACCACAGAGTTATCACCCGGCTAGTCATTTCAACCGCCTTCTGGGGATCAAAAAAGATGGCTAATCCAAAATCTGCAATTTTCAAGACTCCATTGTTGTCGATCAGGAGATTTGAACCCTTTACGTCTCGATGAAGAATTCCGCGACTATGACAATGGTCGAGTCCGCTCAAAAGTTGCTGCATATAACATTTCACCTAAAATGGCAAAATAAGTATAGATTTGAGAAGAATCCTCCTCTATTTACCAAACTCAAAGTAGACTTGTCTTGTTTTTTAAGTACCTGAGGCTCTGTAAACTTCACTCCCGGACAAGCGGCTAATCCAGTAAGATCATGTTCCATATACTCGAAAATTAGGTACATGGTACAAGATGACTGAGAGTTGATTATGCCTTCCAATTTTATTATGTTTGGATGATCGAGTCGACGCAAAACGACGATTTCCCTTGCCATAAATTTGATGCTTTCGGTATCGTGATTGTCGAATCGTACCCTTTTCAAGGCGACAATTTTGTTCTCTCGCACGTCTCGAGCTCGATAAACACTGCTGTAAGTTCCTTGACCAATCTGCAGGAATTATAGGCCTTCATACACATTAGATTAAACCCAAGAATGAGGAAATCAGATTATTTCATCACCCACTTTTCTAAAATCACTGCAATTGACAAGTTTTACTGAATTTTCAATTGACAAACTCAATCTCAGTTGCAAAGTTGAGACAATCTCGCAAAGAAAAGAATGGATTTTTACGAAGTGAAATGAAATTAAACTGAAGGGAACTAACTTTATTTAGCTTTTCGAAAGTGTTCGACTGCCGAGGTATCCATCCTTTGAGAGCTTCGCCTGCTGCCGTGGCTAACCAGGCAGGCCACCCCGCGGCGATCTGCTCAGCCTCTGCAGCTTTGGGAATTCTTCCCAGACAGGGATGATCAGGAGCTGAAACTTCAGTGTTTTTCCTCTCAACTTGTTCGCCATTTAAATATATTGACCCCTCTCTACGATCCAATTTCCGTTTTTGCTGAATATCCTCGTTGATGTTCGAAGAATAGTAGGAAGAAAAATGAAGTTCTGAGAAATATTTGTTTGACGTAGAATTTGTTATCGAAACTTCATAGCTGTCTCCGACCGAAAAAACCTTAGACCATATGCAACCCATAATGCAACAAAAATAACAAAATCCCAGAAAACAATCCCGCAGAACTACGCTTCGATTGCCAGAACAAGTCTGGAAGTTACCCAATAAACCTCCATTTTTATAAACTTTTCAAGAGCTCGAGCTTTAATTTCTTACTAATTCAAACAAAAACTAACATATTTAAAGCCACCCCTAAAAAAAATCCCCCGTTTCTTTCAGTATTTATCACAAATACTATTCAGACACTAGAACTAATGACGATGGATAAGAGTACCAGAGGGAGAAATTTTCAAAGACTTGGTAGACAATGAAACGCGAGTTTCATGGGTGTACAAAGCTCAAGCCGTCAATTATTATTTAGTGAAAATGCAAATTTACCCAATACCAAGTCAACACTTCCACCCAGTAAAAGACAGCTATCCAAGGCACTAAACTGGGGCCTGTTAAGAAGCCACCAGCACATAGCAATGATAAAATACCGGAAAGTTCTTCTCTGAGGGAAAAGTAGAGAAATAATATTTAAATTCAAAGAAGTAAAGTCAGAATCTACCATGAAGGCTGGGGCAAATGGCTAAGATAGAACAAAGATGAGAGAGAGAGAGAGAGAGGGGGGATTGAGAACGAAGGAATTTTTGTTCCTATCAAATTCTGCGAACACCCATCATCCTAGCTCGTCAGGAATTGTAATACACAAAAGAAAGAATTAAACTTTAAGAGTAGAGGGAGAGCCTTTGTTTGAATGGTCGATTAATAGCTCTCTCTCTCTCTCTCTCTCTCTCTCTCTCTCTCTCTCTCTCTC
>CM039523.1:11867985-11889762 GCA_022433055.1 Begonia peltatifolia
CTCTCTCTCTCTCTCTCTCTCTCTCTCTCTCTCTCTCTCTCTCTCAATTTAAAAAGAAGAGTCGTTGATCGTTTTTCTGGAAAAAAGACGAACAAAATCTGTGATCTTTTCCAACTTTTACCCAGCCAACTCATCCGGGCAGTTGCAAATCTTTCTTTCTTCTTAAACATCAGTTTTTTCTTGTTGATTCATCAAGAACATAGACGAAGAAAAACATAAATTAAAAAGAGTTGACTTTTCAAAAGGTCAAGAAACATCTGGTAAAAGCTCTAATGCGTATGAACATTATAAGCATTACCACCTTCTGACATTGTCTCTAACCCTCGATCTTATTCCAACGGGGGCACAAGCTTTCCCCTCCTAACCTACAGTCGCCTAAATAGACATTTGAACACACCCACAAGGAACTTCTAAAATCGATCTTTTTGTTTATTTTTTATCAATATTAAAGTTACTGCAAATAGTAACATTGATTGCTATTATTATTTGTTCTGACATAGTTATCTAAGAAATTAATATGGACAGTAAATACAAAAAAAAAAAAATCTGAATAGGATAAGCCGAAACCATCGTTCTTCATAAGACTCAGTCAACTAGCTAGATGAATATTTAAAATTAATAATAATAAAAAAACAAAAAGAGTAGACTTGAGTCACCTCAGGGTGTTCATCCATCGTTCCAAACCCGTAAACTAAAATAGTAACCTGTATTAATAAACATAGTTAGATGGAAGTTCAAGGGGGGCCAATTCCACGGTTCAGATAAACTATAAAGGATTTGTTGTATTTAATTAAATTGCACACAAACAATCCTCGTTCTTTATTTATTGACAAGTTTAGTGTGATCTGAATCATATTTGGATCAATCTAGTTAGACCCACGTTAGTATTTTCATTATGATTAAGATTTCGATTTGATTTATAAAATATATATTTGAGTCGTAAAATTAATTGTGTCGATTTTGATTAGTAATTTCTCTCTTCTACATTTAGTATTTCCTCGTATAGAATTTTCATTTAAATCTCGTTTTGACTTGAATCCTATATGAATTAGGCCGATTAGACTCACATAAAAAATATGGTTATGATTAAAATTTGAGTTTAATATATGTTTTAATTGCAAAACTTATTGTACGTATTTTTTATTGGTGATTTCTCATTTTTCCGTAGTTTTTTCTTGTCTATGATTTTTACGTAAATTTTGTTTTCTTTTTTGATTTTTGTTCATGTTTTCAACGTATATTTTTTAGGACATCATATTAAAGTTTTAAGATTTTTTTACCACAAAAAATGATTTATTATGTATTTTTAAAGAGTGATATAGGTTTAGTTTGCCAATTCAAAGAAATTGAATGAGGAGGCTAAGCTGATCGTATCTAATATCCAACTCTATATTATATGCTCATCATCAATGTGAAAGCAACCTCTATTTATTTATTTTCATGGACTTTTGCAGCCTCTCCGGACCCTTTCTTTAAGCTTAACTTACATTATGTTCTTTGCATTGTACCTTCACATCTTCATATTAGTATCTCTCTAGATTCTATTTTTGGCTTGGTAATAATAAATGAATATATAAAGATTATATAATGAATATGGATTTATATGAAAAGCTCTTACCAATAAAAAAAAAAATTGCGAGTAAAAGTAAAAAAGAAAATTACAAAATCACGAATTTTTAATTAATAAAATTTGAGAGTAATTTTTTTTTTTTTTTTTTTTGCATTTTCCTATATTAATTTGATTTGTGGAGCTCAAACGTGTGCAAAGTTTTGACCAAATGTCGAATCAGTACAATTTTGAGGGCTACGGTGTAATTAAAATTTTGAAATGGTAAATCAAAATTATTTAGAACAGAATTTTAGATAATATTTAGATTTTTCACCAATCAAAATTTAAGAATTTGTTTAATATACATGTTAATCTAATGTATAATATTTTATATATTAACTTAAAATATTTTATTTTTTTATAAAAATGGGAGGAATCCCTTAGTTCGACACTAAGAAAGAGAGAGAGAGAGGGAGAGACATCGTAAATCGGAGGGAGTTTTTGTTGCCGATTCGAGTTTTTGGTGTCTAGATTTTCTAGTTCTAACAATGTTATTCAAGGGTGCGTGAAACCTAAACCTTTACTTTGTTAATTTTTCATGTCTTAGTTTGAAAATCTGATTTCAAGCTTAAAACTCAAATTTATTGATTAAAATCGATGTACGTGGGTCGAATCTGAGCTATGGATATCATAACTGACATACTTTTCAAACGCAAGTTATGAAGTTTTATTTTACTTGTATTCTTTCATTAAGTGCGGGAGTCATTACCAAATGAGAAATGAATTGGATTGGTTGATTTAATTCCTTCTTAAGTAGGTTAGCAACTTAATTACTTTAAACTAAATTACTCTGAGTCAAAAAGAGAGAAACAATCTTACGGAGAAATTTATTCGAATGAGCAAATTATGTTAAGATGTCAACAAATCATTCGTTCAATGCAAAACATTTCCAATTTCTCGAAGGGACAGTGGGAGCAAGTCAATTGTCTTGTCGATTTCTCATCTTTTAAGTAAACTCTTAAATTTTTAGTTTGAACATAATAATTTCATATCTAAAATACTTGACATTTTGTCAAAGGACTACAAATAGGCAACCTTAATCGCTTTGATCTTTAAGCGGTAAGTCGAATACCTTTGAGGTTTTACCATTCTCCAAGAAGGTTTTGATTTTTAATGGTGAAGAACCATGATGTACATATGAAAATCTTGTCGAAGAAACTTTGGATCAAAGTTGTGGAGGTTTGAATCACTGAAAAAATCAAGAATAATTTGGAATCACCAATGGTACCTTCCGATTCTAATCGAGTTTAGGGTTTATTGGAAAATATTGAACTTTTGGATTTATGATTGGACATAAATCATGGAACTCTGCACAAAATAGTTAAAGAATTAATGTGTTATCGTTGGATCGTCATATCCAAATGACCAAGCCGAACTAGTCCTAACTGACTCAAGTTGCAACGACGTAAACTAGATCAACTCAAATTGGGCCATATCAACCAAGATGAGGACAGATCGGACTAAACCAAACTAGTTCAATGGGGATGAATTTATCTACTGGTCGACCGCAAAGTTTTGAACCTTGTTCTCATATCAAAATTTTGAAGGATTGTTTTATAAGTTTCTAAGAGTCTTAGATACCTAATGATGATGAGTTTATGATAGATTTGAAGACTTGACTAGTATTTGAACTTTATGAATTTAGACTTGGATGATTTACCGATATTCATCGATTAAGGTAGAGATATTATTTATTATGTAGTTATACATATCATGATTTTCTAAAACTTACTTTGAGTTATAGCTTATATCTATGACATGTTTTAATTAAAAGTGTCAATTTTGTATTATGTTAGATTTATTTTTTATCGATTTAACATGTCTTTTATAACAAAAGACAAACATTTAGATCAAATGAGAAAATTTGAAATAGCTTTAGCCATTGACAATAAATCGAGGATAGCTACTTTCCCTTTTTGAAGAATCTCTTTGAAACTTTTAATTCTCTCGAACGATGGTGTATATTTGAAAAATAAAAAAATGAACTTACGAGACCTTCAAGAAATGACTCATCAATTATAAACTCTTTCTATCAAAGAGTTTATAATCAAGGATGCAAATAATAGTCTTTGTAGGGATTGAAAATTTGTTAAAAATCATCACATAGATGAAGTTCTAGGTGATCCCTCCTTAGGAGTCAAAACTATAGCTTCTCTTAGAAATATATGTGCAAATGTAGCATTTATCTATCAAATTGAACCAAAGAAATTTGAAGAAGCTGAATTGGATGAAAATTAGATTTTAACCATGCAAGAAGAGATAAACTAATTCGAACGGAACAATGTATGGGAACTTGTTCCAAAATCCAAAGATCATCTCATTATAGGAACCAAATGGGTGTTTAAGAACAAGATGGACGAAAATGAAATTATTGTAAAAAATAAAGTCAGATTGGTTCCCAAAGGGTACAATCAAGAAGATGAAATAGACTTTGAAGAAACCTTTGCCCCCTTAGCTAAACTAGAATATATTAAGATACTCTTAGCATTTTCTTACTACAAAAACTTCATTCTCTTCCAAATGGATATTAAAAGTGTCTTTTTAAATGGTTATATCTTGAAATAAGTTTATGTAGAGCAACCTTTAAGGTTTCAAGTCTATAACAAACTTGACCATATATACAAGTTTAAGAAATCTTTATATGGACTTAACCAAGCCCCTAGAGCGTGATATGATAGATTAAAGAATTTCCTTATAGAAAAAAACTTTAAAAAGGGTAATACTGATTCAACCTTGTTTATTATGCAAAAAGAGGATGATTTGCTCATTGTTCAAATATACGTGGATGACATCATATTTTGCTCCACAAATGTCTCACTTTGTGATGAGTTTCCATCTGTAATGCAAAGTGAATTTGAAATCAGTATGATGGAGAATTAAAATTTTTCTTAGGTTTGCAAATAAAACAAACTCTCGATGGTATATTCTTAAATCAAGAAAAATATATCAAAGATCTGTTAAAGAAGTTTAAGTTGAATTCTTCCAAACCTTCTAGAACTCCCATGAGTACAATTACGAAATTTGATAAAGATGAAAATGAAAAAAGTGTAGATATCAAGAAATATAGAAGTATAATTGGATATCTATTATTGTTAACAGCTAGTAGGCCGCATATTCTATTTAGTGTGTGCTTATGTGCTAGGTTTCAAGCATCTACTAAGGAATCCCACTTAAATGCGGTTAAGAGGATATTCAAATATTTAAGTGTCACGTATGATTTAGGATTATGGTATTCAAATGGTATATCTTTTGATCTAATAGGATATTCTTACTCTGATTATGTCGGAAGTCTTATAGATAGATAAAGCACTAGTGGTACGTGCCAATTTCCGAGTGAATCTCTTATGTCGTGGTACTCAAAGAAACAAAATTTCGTAGCACTCTCAACGGCCGAAAGCGAATATATTGCCGCCGGAAGTTGTTGTGCTCAAATACTGTGGATGAAGCAGACGTTAGAGGACTACAATCTATTCTATGATAGGATACCGATTAGATGTGATAATACTAGTGCCATTAACATTTCCAAGAATCCTATCCAACACTCAAGAACCAAACACATTAAAATCTGATATCATTTTATAAGGGATCATGTCCAAAAGGAAGATATTACTTTGGATTTCGTAAATTCTTTCGATCAATTAGCCGATATCTTCACTAAACCCTTAGATGAAAAGACCTTTAATAATATTCATATTCGGTTGGGTCAAATTAGAATTGAGAAGTAATGAAATTCGAATCTCATTCGAGAATTGTAGACCACTACTGGCATCGGTCGACACCTCAAACTCTCTGTTTCCTTTGTATTCGACAGAAATGTCAACCTATACTAATACCGGTCGACACCTTGGTCTCTCAGAGTCATTCAGTTTACCAAGGAAGTGTTGACCGCTATTAAAATCGGTCGACCGCTGTGTCGTTCTATAAATATATCTGGTCGGCCGAAACCCTCACCTTGCATCCCTTTCTATTTCTTTAGTGATTTTTTGTCCAAATCTCAAATTTTCGTCTCATTTCTTCCAAAAATAATCATCTCTCTCCTTTAAACCTCCAATGGCATCATCCTCATGAAGCAAACTCGTCTTTCGCAGAAAGATATCGAAAAACTCTGCTCAAGAAACCGAGCAAGAGCTTTCGTCACAGTGGCCGTTTCCATTATCACAAATAAAGAGTCTTTGGAGAGATATGAACGTGATTTTTAGTTCAAGCTACTAATTTTGTGTAAAAGAGTAGAATTCTCGGAGCTATACAATTTAAATCTGGTAGAGCCATTGAAAGTTATAGGATTGTATGAATTGTTCGACTGTGATAGAATTCTCGGAGCTACACAGTTTAAATCTGGTAAAGCCATTGAAAGTTATGGGATTGTATGAATTATTCGACTATGATGGCCCTTACTTTGAGACTCTGATGAAAATGTTCGATACAAATTTAGAATATTTTTTTAGACCTCTTAGAATTGTTAGTTTTGTGTATGGTAAACACATAGAGATAACCTCCTGCTAACTAAATGCTATTTTGAAATGTGAATTCAACAATGCTGCCGAAAATATTATGAGATAGCAAAGGATCCTGACTTTATAGGCACAAGTGAAGGTACTGAATTTTAAGGATGATTGTCAAGAATCCAAATCAATCTCTTCCGATGAAGCCGAAGGCTAAGGACCTGAATGTGCGTGCAAGACTCATTCACCATATGATCCCGTACAATCTCTTACCTAGAGATGGACACAAAGATCACATTAGTGGTATGGATCTCTATGTTCTCTACAAAATCTATCAAGTAGAATAATTCAATGTTGGATACATAATTTTGAACCGGATGCTTCAAGTCTTCAATAACTCCTCAAAATTCTTACCATTTAATCTTCTCTTACTAAAGATTTTTGCGAAGAATGGGATACAAATTCTAAGGTCCAAAACCTCATTACCACTAAAGAAAACTGACACCTACACAACCTCTTCTCTTGCATGAATGAGGATAAGTCTCAATGTTGAAGGTGAATGTATCTTTAAAGGAGAACAGTTTGGTGCACCTGCTGCTGTACCATCTCACATGGACGTAGATGTTGATGGTGGTCACGAGTCAGTCCAATCTCTTGAATCTCATTTCAACATACCTAGAGGGAACTCTTCTAACACTGAAGAGAGGTTTAATACCTTGGAGGCGAGTATAGACAGCATAGGCACTATTCTTAGCACCTTTCAAAACTTGATCATCACTCATCTTAATATGATGGAAGCTGAACAACGCCACCAATTCACCAAATTCCATCAAAGTATTGAAGATCTTAAAGTCTATTGAGATGAAGAGTATGATGAGGAAGATCCTTCAGTCAACCCGAGTATTCCTCCAAACGAGTGATTATCTTTAATATGTTTTTTATGATGATTAATAAAATGAGTTCAAGTATAATATAAGTTGATAATATTTAAAATATTAAATAAACATAAGAAGTAAATTACTTGTTGCATTTTTTAATTGAAAATGCCCTTGAAAAATGATATTTCGTACTAATAAGTCATTATTGAGTTTGTAGTAGTATAAATGAAGAAATACATTTTCAAAGTACCTCAAGTGTCGACCGGAATGCACAAGTGTCGACTGCTGAATGCAAATAAGATTGACGTGTCAACCACGGGAATTGACCTGTGCAAACAGAAACAAAGTGTCGACCGAGCATTAAAGAGGTCGACATGTTTTGTTTACAACTGTCATCTATTTACACACAACGGTAACAAGGTGTCAACCAGTTTTAATATAGATCGACCGATCGTATACAGAATTCATTAAGACTATAAATTAAATAATGAAGTCTCGAGAAGGAGTACAATAAAAGGAACGAACAAAAAATACTCTTTCAACTTCAAAGAGCTTTCATTTCTTTCAATTCTACTACTGCTCTCAGACTACAAACTTGAGATTACATTATTGAGATAGTTTTGTTTGAGTTTCAATTTACTATTTTGTACTGAAACTTAGAAAAATGGTGGATCTCTAACAGAAAAGTGTGTAAAGGCAGTTGTTTGATGCCCGTGAAGTTCAATCAAAGGTTCTTGAAGAAAAGACGGGAATAATCTTCAAGAGGGAGACCTTAAAGCGCGAATATAGGCAAAGTTGGCCGAACCGCGTTAACAATTCGGTGTTGTCTCTCTCTTCTCTTAACTCCTTATTTGTTTTAGATTAAATTTATCTAAAAAACTGAATTCGTAATCGCCTTGTTTATACCCTAAAGAGTAATCAATTGAATTAATAACAATCACAATCAATATAATTGAATATAAAGCAAATAGTCAATTCAACAACCTCCAGCTAAAAATGATTCTACACTGACAATCAACAAAATCTTAAAAATCTATTTTAAGCAACAATAAATTTTTCAACTGAACTTGAAAAAATTTAACTCAAAAAGACGGCTAATTGTTTTGACATTCATGGTTCTCATACCATATCTAAATTTCATAATGTTTTTAAAGGACCTCAGTATGGTTATTAATTATATATTTGTGTTATTACATTGACTATTTAGATCAATCTCACGGTATTTGTATTGTTAAAAATTTGTAAGATGTTAGTGGTTTGGACATTACTCCATAGATTTTTTATTATATTTGCTTTTATTTGCTAAAAAATTAAATGTCTTGAGAATAAAAAATAAATAAAACTTGATAATTATATTGAATATAATACAATTCCACGAATTAAAACTAAAAACAACTCTTCGACATCGTTTTAGACTAGTTCAATTATTAGCAAGTGATTGGAAACGTGGGCCCGGTTGAGTTCAAAGAACGTCGTTCACCTGTTAAGTCGCTGACTAGCTTTAATCGCCTGACCCTACTTGTCGACATCGATACAGACGAATTGGTTGCTCCATGTGATATGTCGACTGAACGGTGACGATTCGCTTATCGCATTCAATTATACGTCATCTCGGTTCTATGAAGTATAAAAGACATGTCGGTTCGTAGACGAAACCATCAGTCTGAAACGGTGTCCAAGGAAAGCAGCAGCAAAATACGAATCGCAATTGCCTAATTACCCTCTTTCTCTTTGCTGTCATCCTAGGATCAGGGTTCCCCATTTCTGCTTATCGATTTTACCCTATCTATTTCCCCGACCATGCAATCGGCTCTTTCTTGGGCCTTCCTTCTTGGATATTCAGGGAGGGAGAAGTATGACAAATTCAAAGTTTTGACATATTTTAAAAATATTGCCTTCTGCATTTCTTAATTTGGGTAGGATAATCTAGGATGAAAGGTGGTTGCTTGTCTTGAAGTAAAATATTTAATATCCTGCAAGAAGAAGCTCTGGAAAAGGTGTTTGGTTCGTGATTATGAGATCGTGTTTGTCCAGACAAGGCGGCGATTAGTTGGCTTATTTCTTAGTTGTTGAAAGTTTTTTATGTGAAACATTTCATTTAAGGACCATTAGTCGAATTGTTTAATGATTTTGTTGCTTAGTTCTTGGTGGGCGCGATGTGTCTGTAGACGTGGAATTAGAAAACTATGAGACGGTTGTTGAGTTTGGTGAAGGTTCTCCATCTGCCTCAGGGACAATTTCTCCATCTCACTTCATTTTTCAGGCCTACTTACAGTGATTACTGCAGTTTCCCTTTTCTTACTTTTACGAAAGAAAAAGTCTTGTCAATTAAAATGCTCTTATGGGTAAGTAAGAAGAGAAGTAAAGGATCTTCTTCTTCTGATTGCCAAAAGATGAAGAAAGGAATGTTACGAAGGTCTGCGTCTGTCCAGGTAGCTTAAGCATGGCTTCTCTCTCTCTCTCACTCATCAAAGTGAGGACAGGAGGCAAATGAAGAGGTGGAGCAGCCACAGAGAAGTTGCTACTGACAATTTTTCATTGAGGACCGTTTCATGCTCTTTATTGGCAGAAGTAGACAAATCTATCGATGCATTTACACTAAACATATAATGGGTAGATGTCATCAAGGCAACGGGTAGAGTAGTTGTGAGAGAGAAGAAAATAATGGCCAGTGCGTTGCTTGCTCAATCTACTTTGACAGCTCAACTCAATAAGAGTGTTTAAAGATAGAAATTTCGGAGAGTTTGATAGAGATACCTCACACCATTTGTTTGATCAACTGTTCTTAAATTTTCCTTTTTTTTCGAATTATTTCAACCAATAGATGATGTCCAATACATATTATTGGACTATTACTCATTGAATACTATGACTAGAAATGCTCACCAGTTAGCACTTGCAGGCCAGAATATCTCTTTTTTGTTTTATTTTGGGAACATAATTTTTGGTACAACTTCCATCATAATCGCGCTTAAATTTCATTGTTTTAATGTTTACTGTCTGTGCCAAAACATTATAATAATCTGACCAAATTTCAGATTTTAGAGAAATAAAAAAAGATAAACATATATCGCTCTCGTCCTGAAATTAGACAGCAATTCTTCTATATCATCCATCGAACTTTAGAATCTTTCAAAGAAAAAGATGTTATTTTTTTCATTACAAAACTCTAATTACATCGGCCATAGCCACCACCTCCCACTTAAAATGCAAGAATTCAACATTTTCAAACTAATACAAGCATTCACACTGGATAAAGGGCTTTAATTATGGTGGATTTTTGTTAGTGTAATGGGCTTAGTCTCTTCAGGTAATCAATCTGGATAAGATAATCTTCCAATACTTGCATGTAAATCTGAAATTTTCTGCAGCTCATGCGAATATTCTTCTGATAAAAAATTGCATATTTAAGTAGATGGATTTTTTTATATTTTCGTCGAACATTATTGTATTCAGTAGGTGAAAATAAAACCAGAGTATCAGAGCACCACATACGACCCATTTCAGGGTCTTGTGTGCTTGAAGAAGGCTCTTGGTCAAGGAAAAACATTGGTCTTTAAGAAAGCTTCGAAACGCATTTTCAGATCTGATTTATCAGAGAAGGAAGACGTCAACTTCTCACCACAATCTCTCTGCAGCTTTACTCGTTCTGTGTTTTTTTTTGGCAGGGTGGGTGTGATTTTAGTTATCTGTTCGTCCCTTGCATGCTCTGCACTTTCCCCATTTCTAATATTGTCCACTTCCGAGAGTTTTCTTATAAAACCCCACCGTGGAAATCCGAAAAAAGGTATTTAATTCTGCATTTTGAAAATTGAGCTGCACATCGAAACCGCACTGGATTGCTCCGATTGGAAAAGGATTTGTTTTTTCCTTCTCTTTTCCAATCATATTATACAATACTCTTTCAGAATAAGGATCTGGGTTTGCGGACGATTAGATTTTTAAGGGAATTTCTGCCCGCATCTGGCCGTAAAATCAGATAGATCAAACAGGGTATTCAAGAGAATCTTCAATTTTTGCCGATTTTCGTTTTGAATTCCTTTTGCTATAGAGAAATGGTGGTTGGAAATGGGCTACTCTTCCAAATTATTGGTCTTGCATCTTGCATGGCTTTCATTTACATGTCTTTTGGCGAACTGAAGATTAGCCATAAGCAAGAAACGAAGCTGGATTTTGTAGAGAGGAATGGAACTCAGTTTGTGTTGAACGGTAAGGCTTTTTATATAAATGGATGGAATTCTTACTGGTTCATGGACCATGCGGTTGAGGAACATAACCGACAGAGGATCAGGGCGATGATGCAGTCTGGTGCTCAGATGGGACTCACCATTTGCAGGACTTGGGCCTTTAACGACGGTACTTACAATGCGCTTCAAGTTTCTCCTGGCCAGTATAATGAGAAAGTCTTTAAGGTATCGGAATTTGCTCAAATTTTGTGTACTTTTGTTTAAATTTTGTAGGTTGAATACTTGGAGAAGTCTTATCGTTTTCCCCACAGACAACCAGACTTGATCTTCGTTTGTGTTGCGAGAGATAGTGGGAGGGTGTTTCAATGAGAAATCAATCATAGTTTATGTTCATCATACTTGTTGAGAACATGATATGTGAAGACTGAATAGAAGAGACTTACAAGATATGAAATCTCATAAACTTTCTATGTTAAATGCAATATCGAGTTCAACTGTTTGCAACCCTTTTTTTCTTTTTCTTCAAACTGAATATTTTGTTGGCCAAACAGTCGGAAATATTACCAATAAACACGGATTTTCGGTGCTGAATTCGATGTGCTTTGTTGTGATTTTGATCTGTTTCGGTCTTTTCATGAAGGAAGTTGGCTTAGTTATCGAGTAAAACAATGTTGGTTTGGCATATAACCTTTGTAACAATTGGATGGGGTTTGCAGGCATTGGATTTTATCATTGCAGAAGCGAGGCAACATGGAATAAGGCTTCTTCTTTGCTTAGTTAACAACCTGCAAGCATATGGTGGGAAGACTCAGTATGTCAGATGGGCATGGCAGGAAGGTGTCGGATTAAGCTCTTCAAACGATTCATTCTTCTACGATCCCTCCATTCGACATTATTTTAAAAATTATATCAAGGTATATATAATCTACCAGTTCCTCAGATTTATAATTTATCTTCTTGGAAAGGAATTCTTAAATGTTACAAGGGAAATACTCTAAGACTTGCCTTTTGTAGACTGTTCTAACGAGGAAGAACACCATCACCGGAATTGAATATCGAAACGACCCCACAATTTTTGGATGGGAGTTGATAAACGAGCCTCGTTGCATGACTGATCCATCTGGTGATACTCTCCAGGCAAGTTCGAATCTGATTTGAATGAGTTTAATCCGCTTTATTTCTCAGCTTTTACTACACTTAGATAGTGAAACTTTACAATGAAATCTAATTTGATAAATTGCCATTTAAATGCAGGAGTGGATAGAAGAAATGGCAGCATTTGTGAAATTAATTGACAGTAACCATCTGCTTACTGTGGGTCTTGAAGGATTCTATGGTCCTAAAACCCCCAAGAGACTGACTGTAAATCCTGAAGAATGGGCATCCAGACTCGGGTCTGACTTCGTCAGCAACTCCAACGTATCGGCCATTGATTTCGCGTCTGTCCATATTTATCCAGACCATTGGTAAGCACTTAGATTAAGGTCGAGAGATTCATTTATGGAAAAAGACTAAAATATTAAAAGAAGCATTTGTTTTTAACTAGGTTTCATGAACAAGAATTAGAAGACAAACTCAAATTTGTTTCTAAGTGGATGCTTTCTCACATTGAGGATGGCAACAAAGAACTGAACCGACCAGTTATGTTCACCGAATTCGGATTGTCGAACCTGAACAATGGGTTCAAACCGGAACATCGAGATCAGTTCTATAGAACAGTTTTAGACGTCATTTACAAATCAGCAAAGAGAAACGGGGCCGGTGCAGGTTCATTGGCCTGGCAATTCATCGTGGACGGAATGGAAGAGTATAACGACAATTTTGGGATCGTACCGTGGGTAAGGATGCCCACTTATCGCATAATAGTCAACCAATCGTGCAGGTTGGCCAGAGTTGGGAGAAAAAGACAGCTTCAAAGTCCTTTGAAGGAGCTATGTTCTCAGAGGAGATGAATAAACATCAGACCGTTTGATCAGATGAAAAAGACCACATGGGTTGATGATTTTTTTTGTTTGTTTATATGCATAGCGTATGTGTTTAAAGGATAATTGAAGATCTCAATCCTTCTGATGGATTTGTGAATAGATATGATGAGCTTAGAGTAGCAGATAGTGTATGAAATTGTCGCTTTGATCCTTTTTCTATGGATATGGAAATTCAAAGATTTGATTGTAATGATGAAATTCGTACAATCGTTAAGCAGATTACGGTTAGAGAATTCAAGCCAGTAAATTAAGAAACGAAAAACCAGATCGAATAGAAATTGAAGAAGACGAAGCATGAACAAAAGGGAAGCTGTACTTTGAAGAATTAACTAGCATGGTTGTTTCTTGTTAGCTAATCGTGGAGAACATCTAGTTGATTTTACGGAAGCAGATTCGTTTTCTCCGCCATTGTTACCATCTCCAACTTTCATCTTCTTACCCTTGGAAGTCTCCTTGTTCAGATCCTGTACCACCTTCATCACCGCTTCGCCGATTCCCTTCCCCCTCAAAATTGAGCCTCGAAGTTCTACCGATGGACTGTCAATCACGTTTTCCGAAGCTACTCGATCGAAATCATCGCCAAGCTTCTTCACTAATCTTCGCTTCTTCGCGACTGGAACGGGTTTCAGTCCTTCCTCTTCTTCGTTTTCTTCATCAAACAACGCCATAAATCTTCGACGCTTAGGAGCGATCGGAGCCGGCGGGGGAGACAATGATTTCGATTTCGTGAAATCGCGAACATCGTCTGATTTTTCCGAACCAGATGTCCTGATCTCGTTCTGTTGCTTCTTCTTCGACGATTTCTCGCGTTCGATTCGAAGCTTGCTAACGCTACCTTCGATACGACCTTGTAGCCGTAGGCGCTTGAAGCTGAGGCCTCCCATGGACCAGTGAGCCTCGTTAGCCCATTCGAGAAGCGGATCGAGAACCGGGACCGGCGGATCAACACGAGCGTCGTTGAACTTGACGTCGGTGTAGTAACGAGGACGGGGAAGACTCCGACCGTAGAATTTACCAGGGCCCAGAGAGACTACCATTGTAGTAGAGCTTAAACAAATAACCAGTGCTTTCTTGGGCAACGCTAGATCCTTCAATGGGAGTATTGCTGAATCACGATTTGGTTTATATAGAAGATGCTGTAATGGCGATGAAAATTGGCGGGAAATTACTTTGGCGGGAAACGATTGGCGCCGGAGATTGAAAATTTTTACACTGCCATTCTAGGATGAACAAGAACAACCCAGAAAAATAGCTACCCTTTGTCATTCTCTAGCCGCCATTAAAATGGCGAGCGACCTTATGATGGAACTAGTATTTACGAAGAAACCCCGATAGCCATCTTAGTGGCTAGAACAAGGTTTGAATGAAACTGGAAAAGAAATCCACGACAGAATCCAGCAAGAAACCTAAAATTCCATTGATGCGGCTACGGAGGTAGAGAAGAAGACAAACAAATGGCTGCATTTTCTATTAGACAAACTTCAAAACAGGGTAACAAACTACCACACTATGTATTCCGATTTCTGAATAAATAATATTGACACAAATAATCCAAAAAAAAAAATGAAGGGATTTTAAGCAGATATCAAAAGTAAAACCAAATCTCATCCACCCAAGTTGATCATCACCAAACCCACTAAACAATCGGAATTCTATTTGATTGATTCGTAATTGGCATGCCGTAATGTAATCACAAAACCAATACAACATCGTCCGTATTCCCTCCGAATTGCATAGACCATTTTACAAAGCAGGCCTATCAATTCCTCCGGTTTTCCATCTCATGCCGATGTAATCCCTGCAGAACCCAGCCTATTTTTCAGTAACAGGAAGGTAAACACTAGCATTGCTTTGAATTGAGAAAGTTGACATGAAGAAGATTTTATATCGCCATTGAAATGGAAAAATCTTGGACAAGTATACAAGTAGATGATTGAAGATTACCTTGAAATCACAGGTCCACCTTAGATTTCTTCCCTGTTACAATCTGGAAAATTCGCAGACCTCTACTAAAAGCTTCATTGAACAAGATCCTAGTCTGCATCGATTGAAACCCTGGCAACCATGAGAGTAGGGCTACAGGGGCCATGACGACAGTTCCAAACATTATGTCATAAAGTCGAGATACAGAAATAACTATTTCCCATAGCACGGTTTTTTCAAGAAAGGGACGGAAGACCTGCGCAATCAATATTAGGCCCCATCCAGTCGGAATGAACGCCAACAAACTAGTAAAAATATCCATAAATTTGAAATCTGTGAATTCCAGCAGTGCAATTATCACTAGTATGGCCAGTATGATGAGTAGGAACTGAACCAACCGATAGTAGATGTGCTCTCTAGCTGCATATTTATCTCTTGCATATGCTACGACAACATAAATTCCCAAGCCAACAACGACATATATCCAAGACAACAAATAAACAGCAATACTAGTACTTCCAGCAGATATACCAAGTTGATACACAATTCCATATTGAAAAAAGAAGAATCTTAGGTCTATGATAACCTCAAAGATCTTCCCCCACAAACCTGTCGTCCTGAGATGATCTTGTTCTTCATACCACCATCTTTCCCAGCTCTGTTCAGCTTTTGCAAAGACACTTCCACGATACCAAATCCAGTTCATAAAGTCATCAAAGTCATAGACAGTTTTTAACCAATCAAAGCCAGAAGGATTGAAAATGAATGGGGCCAATATCCACGACATTACGAGGAACCAACTTGTGATGGTCATTGCAATATAAACAAATGTGTCATTGGACACTGGACTATACGATGCATAAATAGTAAGTATAAGACCAAGTTCAACTGCTTTCACAAAGTGACTGCGGGCATAGAGTCTATAATTTTCTGCAAAACTTTTGTGCTCCACAACAAAGCCACGCCCAGTAGCCCGATATTTGGCACCACCATGAAGAATAGTCCGACCAAAGTAATGAGCACGGGTCCCCATGGAAAACGTATAAAAAACAGATGAAAGCTGGAGCTGCATGGTCAAGAAATCCCAGATTGATTGAAGGAAACCATGCTCAAGGGAATTTTCGACAATCATAGGGAGAGCAGTGAAAAGACCAAGTTGAACGATGAATTGCTGATTCAAAATAGTAGCGAGTGCTCCATTATTGACACTCCCTGCAATAGCCTCCTCAATACCGCTTAGAGCAAGATAAAGTCGGCCCCATAAAAATGCATACACAGTTAAAATTACCATCATCGTGTTGAAAAAAAATCCCACTGTGGTGTAAAAGAATGATAACATCCGAAAGAAGTCCAGCCTATGACCCAATCTGTAGACATCTCTACTGAGAACTTGCTCACCATTTCCACTAGCAACTTTGGCCTCAAACATGGACACCTGATTCAACCCGACATCCCTTCCTTTGCCGACTTGGATGTACTCGTGATGAGTGACATTGCCTCCGCGCAAAGTGCAATTAAATCCAGCGAATATATCCTCACTAATGTTAATCACCCTCGAAGCTTTACTGATCCCTCCTCGAGTCAAGAACCAAAACCTGTCAAACACATCTGGATGGCCGTAATGCATTCGAACTTTCAAAGGATTTGCCAAAACACGCTGGCCCAAAGTGACAAAACTTGTTTCTTGAGCTGACATAAACCAAGCAAGAGATGAAACTGAGCCAGTAAAAACGTGTTCTCTAACTCCCAAAATAGTAGGAGTTCGGAGGCCATAATAGCGACCAAATTCTTCCAACAAATTTCGCATTTTGAGAGCCTCCTCAAAGTAATTATCTTGGTTCATATCTATCGTCTGCACTGCATCACCCCTTGTAAATATAATGGCATGATTTTGATTTTCTGGTTTTCCTTCACCAAGCTTTAAAGGACCAGGCAATTTTACACGGTAAATTTCAACTTCTTTATCTAACTGATGGTCATACTTCACTAAAACAGAATAATAGTCTTTCTCTTCTCTCCCTGTGGAAACTTCATCAACATAAGCAACTCGAAGTGCTTCGTTGCTTTTCATCAAATACAAGATTTCTTCAGCATGAGGATCTTTTTTTGCTTTTTGAGTCCCATATATCTGGCAGGCAATCACATAAGTGTATTTCATTAAAGCAGTTCCATATTCATGGCCTTTAAATAATAAACTAACTGAACTGCTTGTTCTACTCAAACTTCTAGAAGACTCAGACATCTCTAAGTTCGAACTGTCCAGACCATTGTCCCGTCTCATTGATCCAAGCTCTCGTGATCCTTCCTTAATGTCTACTTCTGAGGCAGAGTCCAGAAAAGCCAGCATCTTTAAAGCTCTGTAATAATACATCATTCCTCTTACTGTTCGAGTGAGTGTCTGGCCACGGTATGATGCCCAAAGCCTCAGATCTCTCAGTTTTGTCGTCCATATTTCATCATCTTTTACCATTCCTTCTCGGCGCATTCTCTCCATGAAATTTTTCCACTCATCAACATAAATTGTTTGCAAGTAGTAAATGATTGAAATCCCATCCTCATTCTCTGTTCGAAGTTGTTCTCTACTGAATAGAACTTCTTCACTGTAGTATGGCGTCAGAACACTGAAAGCCATCATTTTCTCAACCTGTGGTGCATGCGGGATGTTCATAAATAAGGAGTTACTGAAAAAAGCTATTCGGCGCCTCGCTTCAAGATTAACAGGGATATTATTAATCGAGTCCCGGGAGGTTAGAATTGTGTGCAATCGGCGAATCTGCCTGTAAAAAGTTTCATTACTTGAATCCGGCAACACAACGGCATTTTCAAAAAGAAGCCCTGTATCACGAGGAGCTAATCCATCCTCTTTCAGCTGTTCATTGCTCTTTTTTTCCTTTATAAAATCTCTAATACAAATCTCATAAAGCGCCTGAAGAGTATTGACCACTTGGTTTAAATCTTTCTTTGGTTTGTTCAATAGCTCAACAAGTTTGATCAATTTGGTATGAAGCTTGGGAAGTGCAGTCATATTGAATTCTCTCGTGAACTTCTCAATTTGAATGAAGTGGTCAATTTGCTGGAACAAAACAGTCACAATTGATCTCTCTTCAGAATTTTGTTTAACAATCTCAAGTAGCAAGTGTTTAATACAATCATAAGCTTCTATCACAGCACATCGCCTGTACTCATTCTTGCATATTTTATACCAAAGCCACCGATCAGGAGCATCTACCAATTCTTTAGCTTGACTAAGTGCAAGCAGCAGCTCATTGCAGAGGAGAAAACAAGGCCAACGTACAACCCTTACATTCCATGAATTCTGGGGAAGCTCTAACAGCTCTACCTCATGGTCAGAGACGATATCCTCCTCCCTAAAAATTGTGATAATTTCATTCCATATAATAGCAAATTTAGTGGCTTCAATCCGGTTAGACTCAAGCTTCTGATATGGCTTACCAAAACCATATCTCAGCTTGAACCGGCGAAGGGCATCTTGAAATTTGTTCTTCAGCGTGCTCCTTGTGTTTAGAAGTTGCTCCTCTGGCATGAGATTAAATTGAATTGCACTTGCAAAGAACTGGAATCTCAGCCTGAGCTGCTGGATATTCCTTATTTCACCCAAATGATCAAGCAGCCCCACTCCAACCCCAGCAAAGGAGGAAAAGATTGCATACCAGATCTGTATATCCATGAGGTAAATTAGAACAACGGGAATCCACAATAGGATGACTGCAAAATTATTACTCCCACTGAAAAATTGATGCCATTCATAGTGTATATTATCAAGATCCAATATTGCTTTTGTGGGGGCAATTAAGGGCTTGATCTGAAGAAAATAACTGAAACTAAATTTCGAAGAAAGGACAAATACCCAGAATATACTGTACTTAATATTGTCCACAAGGCCCTCTCTCAAGCCACGGCCGACAAAACTCCGGCTCTGAAACCACCATGATAACATATAAAATATTTTCCAGTTTTTATTCTCAATAAAGTTCCTAATCCAGGGCAGTATAAAGAGCACTACGGCTAGAAGCTCCGGAAGAATAAAAACTGCAGCTACCTCAACAAAAGTGATCAACCGATTTTTTGCTGCTCTAGACCATGTCTTATCATGATTTCTTTGATCCCACATCCTCCAATAAAATACACCAAACAAAACAATCCACACCGCTGCAACAATGCTCTTCATTACCATCCTCACTCCAAGCCCCAATGTCTCCCTTGAAACCAAACTATACTGCATTGCTATATCCAGCAAGGACTGCAAAAATCTTAGACAACTCCAAGTGAGAAATACAGACAACACTTCAGCTTGAATTTGTCTATCTTTCAACGCATACCAAGGCATTTTCTCTGTTAATGCAATAATCAGTGCTGCCTGAAGAAACAGAATCAACATGATCCACAAGCGATCAAAACTACGAAACAAGTTCCAAAACGATCTTTGCTCAACAAAACCAGTCTTACCAACATGCCTACTCCTACTCGAAGTCACAAAAAAGTTACTGCTCACATCAATTGGCCATTTGAGCTTCTCAAAACACCTTTTACTCCAGAAGTATTCATTGATATCATCATAGTTCCTCCACACCCTATGTGGGGCAGTCCCATTATTGCTGCACTCAACTTCGGCTTTAATCGTCTGGTAAATTGGTTTCACAACACAATTTAAAAAAGCATTTTCTCCAGAAATTGAGGGAAGCACAGGCTGACCAGTATTCTCATCAATATAATCCTCCAAAATCTTATTTAACTCCATCGCCATATGATGAAAGATATAACAAATACATTCAGGAACAAATCGTAAATTCGCAGACTCACCCCAAATCAGCAAGAATAAGGAAACATACAGCAATTCGCGGCGTTGATCCGCCTCACGACGATCTGATATCCAAATGTTTGACTTCTTCCCCAAATACGAACACCACGTGGTGTAATTCTTCAAAAGCTTTTTCCTGAAACGACGCAATACGGCGGCATCGAGAGTGTCAATGTTGTCAGGAGGAGGAGTTAACCGCATCTGAGCGTTAGCCAGATGGAGGATAAGATGCTCCCTCTGATTCCGAACATTATCCCTCTGAAAACCAAAAAATAGAGCGAGCCAATCGAGGAGGTCCATGTGAGGTAGCCATTCAATAAACGGGGGCTTCCGGAGGTTCCCAACGGTCTTTAAGGCGGCAGTGGCGGCACGTACCTCCGGAAAACGAAGAGAAGGGTGGTCTGCAAGCAGATTATGAACCGGAATGATGTTATAAACTTCATTTTGGCCAAGCGTAACGGCCCGGCTTGAACCAGACGTAGGAGGACGTTGGCGAGAACTCATGGCATTTAGATCAGAAAGATGTAGCTCCGGCGAGCTCAAAATTTCCGAGGGTAGCTTCAGCCTTCAGCTCTCCTTAGAGAGAGAGAAGGATAGGGAAGACAAACTATGAGAGACTGGTATGAAGAAGACGACGACAAAGCAGCAGGAGAAGAAGACGGCTATTTCTCTCTCCGCGTTGCCGTTTTACATGCCTGCTTATGTCGTTTTACATGTGAACGGTCTGCACGTGGTTTAGTGATAGGTATAATTTTGGACCGTTGATGAACATGTCCAAATTGGGTACTAATAATTTTCTTACCATTTCTTTTGTCTCTTCAGATTCAAATGAAGGTAGTTTCTTATTTCTTATGAAATTCGTTCAATTATACGTTTATTTTTTTAATATCGATATAAATACTAACCCTCTTATATACGTATCGAGCGGAGCCACTTAGTCACGCCCCCAACCTCCTCTCCTATCGTTTAGATAATGATTTTGACTTGTTTGAGTATGGTATTCCAAGTATCTATGTTGCTCTAAGTAACGTACTATTATAACTTTGCAGTTTATGCACTAAAGACTCTCTTAGCTGGTATTGAATTGTCGCCTTGATCAACTCAATTTATATAAAGAATGAAACATATTTACTCTTTTATTTTATTTTTTAAATATATTTATTAACGTGTCAAATATTAATAATGTAATAAATTAATTATTTATAATTATATTAATTATTACTTATTCAAACATGTCTAGAGATTAAAACGGGAGAGTAATTATGACTAAAATATTATAAGCGAGATATGAAAATGGACTTTATGATTAAGTAAAATAAATGTATTATTTGAATACTTCTTTCCACGGCAGTCAACCAGTTTATTTAAAAAAAACATAAAAATCTAAATTAAAGAATTATTTTTCAAAATGGAAATGCAAAAGGTTTATGTGACCGCTTCCTCTTTATTTACACAAAGTCAATTAAAAATAATAGGAATAGAACAGAGGTGGGCGAGTCAATAAAAGATGAGCTTTTTTGGTTCTTCCAGGCACTTTCTTTTATTAAAACGAAGATAAATTAAAAAGCAAATAAGTAGCTTTCGAGGAATCTCTTTTGAATTATAATCTATTAAAAATAATTTACTTATTTTTTGTAGCTACATGTGCAGTGGACGTGGCACTCATCAGCGTCACAACACCATGTTTCCACTAGTCATGGTTACATATTAATTAACTCGCATTTTTATTTTATTTTATTTATTTTCCTAGAAATTCAAAAACAACAATATCTATTAAAGGCAGGCATGAAAAGGCCAAAAAGTTGCTTACCGCAACAACGGATCCCTGCTTGAGTTTAAGTGTGATGAATTCATGATTATATATAGAAGGGTCTTTTTCAAAAAAACTCATAAATTTTGGTTTTTTTTTAAAAAAACCCGTAAACTTTACTATT
>CM039523.1:11894762-12043320 GCA_022433055.1 Begonia peltatifolia
TTTTTTTGAAAAAGACCCTATATAGAATAAAATATACATAAACCTTCTAGTTTTGGCATAATTCATTCACTAATCTAAATAGAATATTATTTTACTTATATATAAAAATAATGTTATATTACACTCTATCTATCAGTTCTCTATATATTTGCTTCCCGTGTCAAATATTAAATACCACAATTAATATAATTTATTTCATTAATTATATCAATCAATGTTTGTAACGTGATTAAGTAATAATTAAAAAATAAGAACACCGAGTAAATATAGCTTTATTCTATGCATAATTTATCACACTAGTCACCTTATCTTCCATTAATTTTATACCTTCAACTATATTCATCACTATTTTCTACTAAATAATATATTTTCTTCATGTTAGAACCAAAATAAACTATAGAAAGAATATTAATCAACCAATCAGAGCAACCATTATGTTCTTTAATGCGTGATCAAGCTGTGAACTGTGAAGTAGATACTAGCAATTAATAACATGCATGTGTGTGATCAAAAAACAAAATCATTTAATCTGAATCCAAATTGTCTAAGTATTGAACAGTGGAACAATTTTTCCAAGGCAGCCATGAAAATACCAGAGCAACCAAAAACAGTTATCTTGAAGAAAGTAGAGAAAATAAACAAGAAAACAACTCATCAGAGCGACATTGAAGCGAAAAACAAATATACAATGTAATTATCCACTTCCTAAACCAATGTCAGACTTAATTAAAGAGATAAATATTAACCTGTCCATCCTCTCTGAGAGCCAGTAGAGGAGTGGGAGGCCACATTCAGCTTATCCAGAACTGCATTGAAATCAATAGGCTGACCACTTTCCTCCAACCTCTGAATCACGCCTAAAATATTGTCACTCCGGAAACCCATGCTACTCAATTTCTCAATCAAATCCCTGTAAGGGTGATTTCTAATGAATTGGGAGAGGTTTGGATTATGAGGAGATGCATTTGCTGGAAGATATCCACCCTGAGCAAAATGAGCTTGTGGAGCTGGATGATGAGCTCTTCCCCCTTCACTGTCATAAATCATATATGTGTTTCCCATTGGTGGTCCAGAAGACACATACCCATCACCTGTCTGTGCTCCAAATGAAGTCTTGTTTTGTGGAGGATTTGTTCCAGTAACTCCACCATAACCATAAGGCATTGTATCAATGCGTGATCCCGCCTGAGGAACAGAAGAATATTGCATCTGCATACTGCTTGGGGGTGTTTCCTGTGGAGGATGATTAGATGGTTGACTTGGTGTGTAGGAAGGATATGCTGCAGCAGGTGGTCTCATCTGTGGCGATTGCTGAGGCCATTGTTGCTGATATTGGGGGAAGGGTTGCATTGGAGCCATTTGACTCACTTGTGAGTGCAATGGCTGTGAATTGACCTGAACTGCATCTTGCAAATGTTGTGCACGATATTGAGGATTAGGAGTAAGGTATTGATTCTGGGTGTTTTGGGCAATGACTGGTGGATTTTGAAGTTGTGAGGAAGGAATGAAATAGGATGGTTGCTGAGCAGAATTCTGTGGGGGTGCCTGGGAGGAAGGAGGAGCTACTGGCAGTTGCTGAGGAACAACCTGATTGGGCAAAACAAGAGCTAATTGCAGGTTTTGTGGTCCAGAGGTATCTTCCACGTTCTGAGGGTCTGATATGGGTGATGATGTTTTTTCCTCCTTTCCTTGGGATTGGTTTGAAGAAGAGGGTCCTTTCTGCAAAAGCTGAAGCTTGGCTAGTTCTTTTTGAGTTTCATCTAGTTCTTGCTTGTCTCTTAGTATTTGTACAGATCTGTGGACCTGCGGAAACAATTCCATAGCATCTGTCAGGAAAAAAAAGTTATAAATTAAATAAACATTTTACAGAATTCAGCACACAAGATCTCCAGGTAATTGGATTTTTAAACTAATTAGAATGAAAGATTCCATGAACCAGGTGGGACTGTAGCTGCAAATACACCGACATATAGGACAAAGGGTTCATCAGTTAACCATCATTATTGGCAATTTCTTGAATTTTAACTTCCCTGTCCAAGCAAGATGCAATACTTTTCCTGATTTCCCAATGTAATTTGTAAAGGTAACATGCGTCTATATAGATAAGCATGCTTAGCGTGCATACTAAACAAAACTTCAATCAAAGAATTATATCACCAATAACAAAACACTTTTCCTTTCAATAAATTGTGATAAAAATAATAATGTAGCAGATAGTGTTCACTAGCAGATAGATCTTAATATACTAGCTCAATACACACTTCAGTCGCCCATCAAATTGAAGTTATAGAAGTCACTTCGTAGAGAAGCATGACAAATTTTCCAAAGAGAATAAAGAATTAAATATTTCATATCTGAAGCATTAATCAGGTTACATCTTCATAAACTGAAGCACATCAAGCTGTGACAGAATGAAGTTAATGATATTTGGAAGGTAAACTCACTTCTTGTACTGTTTTCCCCAAGGATTTAACTTTTGAGTCTGCCTCATTGTGATCACGAGTCAAATCAGATCGCATTTCTCCGATTGACTTATCAATGTTATAGCAATATAGCTCCAACTGAGACAGCCTCGAACTTATTCCCTCAAGGAATCGCATGAGATTATCAGTGTGTTTTTTTATGCTTTTTTCAACAATGGGAACCATATCATCATGGAAGGAAGTTGCAGGAAACACCGAAGATCTTGCAATTCTACTTTTATGAAAGTCCTGCTCAAAGAAGATAATATTTTATTTAATACGGCAGTCATGAAATCGATATTGACTACAAAACAGTGTAAGTCATCTGTAGACATCAAAAGGCAAGCAATTTTCCATCGCCTCACTGCCCAAACTGACACGTAATCTCCAGCAAAGCAAGATTAATCCAAAAAACACTCCTTTGATCAGTAAACAAAGTATATTGATAAAAAAAAAATTCCCAGACTGAGACCTGAAAATTTTAATCCCTCTTTTCCCAACTACCACGTCAAACGCAAAAGGGAAAGCGCTAAAACATGCGCGCTGATTTCAGGTCAAAATTCCTCAACTAAAAATCCAATTTACAACTTCAGGTTTAACATTAATCTTTGGCGTGAACAATTAATCGCACCGACTGTGGTAGAAATACCCTACCGCGCTCGAATTAGCTCCGATCACAGCTTCACTGATGCTTCCCTTCGATTGTTCTTGATCAGCAAAGTCATCGTAGGAACAGAGAATGTCGTCAGAGCCGAAATCAAAACATTTGGAGCTCCGGTTGACGCGATCCGAGGATCCAGATGCCATGAATAGCAGCAAAGAAAACGAAAATCCAGATGACAAAACTAGAGTTCCAATCGGAATAGCTTCCTGAGTATCTGAATAGTGGAAATCTGGGGTTATAAACAAAAGCGTTTCGGAAGAGATGACGCCGAGTTGAAGTCCGAGTTCAGCGATAAGACAAGACCCGGACCGACCAGATTTTGGATTTTCGCAGATGGATCCTTGTATTTATGGCATATTTAATTAGGTGCAGCCCATTTGCATTGTTGTTATCGATTTCAAATGAAAAAAATATTAGGTTTATTTTCTTATTACACTCATCTATAAATTAAATATTTATATAATTAATATAATAAATTAAATATTTATAATTTTTTACATTAATTTTATTAATTATTATTTGATCGATATTTTAATAAAATAAAATAAGTCAATAAATATAAAATTATTCAACTATTTCTATTTAAAGATGGAAGGTAAAGCTCTTAAGTTTGATGCATTTTTAAATACTTCTATAAATTGAGTAGATTGTTTCATAATCTATTATTGTTATTAGTAGTTCGTCTAATCATCTTGTGGGGGATCATAACGCATCAAACTTGAGCCCAATAACTACTAAAGTAATTTTAATAAGCTAAAAAATAAAAATAAAAATCTTAAAGTAGGTCAATTACAAGACAAAATAAAATTATATTTATTAACTAAATAAATTTTAAATTATTTTTCATTAACAAATCAATCTGTTAAATCTAAGTATGGTCGACTGTATTCTAATTGTGACCAACTGCTTGAATATGAAGTCGTCTATCATTTAGTACATTGTATACTCATTTCAAGTATTAGTGAATATATTTTAATTGTGAGTGATCACATTAAGAATATCACTTGCTTCCAAGCATATTTTACACTCATTTCAAATATAGGCGACCGCATTTTCACTACAAGCGACTATGAATAAGCACATGAGGAGATAATGTCACCCGTTCTTGAACGTGTTTTGTATTTATTTCAAGTGCGGATGATCGCATCTGAATTACCCGCTACCGTAACAAGAAGGTTTGGCCCGAGCCACACTAATAAGTCGAGCCGAACTGGGCCACCTGGGCTCGCGAGTCGGCTTGGTCAAGCCCAGCTCGGGGCCCACTCTGTCATTCATTGGTCTTCGGACTTAAATAGTTATTCTGCCATTCGGATGACGAGGCCACCGTCACAGTGAACTCCAACCCAAAAGTATGATTCAAACCTTTATTGGCCAGTCCTTCCCTCTGAGCCCAATAGATGACCGGAGATTTAGTAATGCCTACTGTTCGCGATAGATTTCAGCCACCAGATTTAGTAATGCCTACTGTTCGCATAGATTTCAGCCGCTCTTGCTCGGATAAAGCGAACTGAATCAATAAAAACATTGCATCAATCTTAAGCAGAGCTTGTTTCTGAGCTTCCATTTAACTATTTGAAGCGATGGGGAGTCAACTACCAACAAAGTTCATGGAGGTCCGTCTTCGTTTTTCCGACCGATGGCCATTAAAGAAAGAATTCCAGCAATTCGTAAGCCTTTTAAACATCAAAACAAAAAGGGAAAAATTTAATATTTGGAGCTACGTAAATTCTTACCTCCAAGGCTCCAATCAGGAGCTTTGATTCTGTTTTCTATGTTGTTCTGCCATTAATGCTCACCAAAGACTGCCCAACAAAAACAGTAAAAAACAGCATCATGAAGACACGAACCAATCTCCTAATTCGCCAACTCTTTTCCTAATTAACCCAAACTTTAAGATCAACCGATAACGATAATCTGAAATATTGAGTCCTTTTCAGACTCACCGAAAAGCCATTAATGAACTCGAGAGCATATTATAACAGCAGTACAGTGATGGCTTCAAACTAGTCGGAACGCGAAAAAGTTCAGCATGGATATGAATTCTCTTTTCTCGGATAGGTGGGCCTAGCTTCCGGCGACGAAAACTTATGCTCCATCAAGTATCGGCAGGGTTTTTAGTGAAGGCCACAGGATGAAGATGATGAATAGTGAAAACGTGCTGAACTGAAGAAGGAGATAATGAAAAGTGGAAAAGACCCTCTCTCTCTCGTTGATGTGCAACAGCAGCAAGCTACGGTCTTATGACCGTTGCTGCTCTCTGTCCCTGCCCCGTTGCTGCTCTCTCTCTCTTTTGTCGATGAGCAACAGTTAGCAACGGTCATAAAAACCATTGTTGTTCTCTCTCTCTTTTTCCCCCACTCTCCCTCTTTCTCGTCGATGTGCAGTCAGCAGCAACAGCGAGCAACGATCATAAGACCGTTGCTCTACTTCCCTCAGCAGGTCTGGGCGCTGGCCAACAAAGCTGCAATAGTCTTGTGACCGTTGCCCACCCCACTGAATCTCTTTCTTCTTCCTCTTTATTTTTTTTTTTACTAATATCTCTCCATCTCTTGAATTCATTCTTCCTCTCAATCTATTTTTCGATTTACTTCAACAAAATAAATTTTATTTTATTTTTTTACATCATTTTTAATTATATTTATAGTTATGCTAATTAAATTTTTTTGTTGGTTTCATAGAGTTTATCAATTCACACCACCTACAAATTTTTCTTGGATATTAATTTTGTGGTATCATTTCTTATTTGAAATTTACTTTAAAAATTTATTTTTAATAATTATGGATACACATAATTATAATATCGATGATAATATTGAAAAAATTAGATAAATAAATCCTGCATGTTTAATAGGGTAATCATTTGCACAAACATCTATTTCATCATCTCAAAAAAAAAGAAACAAAATGTCTTAAGTATGAAAATATTTTATAACGAATGAAATTAAAATTGATGAAAAAGTAGAATCTAGAACTCAATATAACTATTATATTAAAAATTATGCATATATTTCCAATAGTTCAACTAATACACTCGGTAGTCATTATCAAAAATGTCACTTAAACGAGCAAATTGAAGACCCTACATAAAGATTATTGAATGCTAGTGATAGTGACACTTTTTTGTATTCACAAAATAAAATGAGACAATGAATAGCAAAACTTGTAGCACAATGTGAATTTTCTTTACCGTTTACCAATAGTGATGAATTTGAAAAATTTATGAAAGAGTATGTTACTCCTAATTTTAAACGTATTCTTAGAATTATAATTAGAATTGATATAATTAAAATGTTTAATAATATGAAAAATTAACTAATTTAATTTTTTTTCAAGCGTCTCTTCAATATTTATTTGTATCACCTATGATTTATAGAGTGTATATAATTCTATAGGCTATGTCGCTGTAACTTCTATTATTGATGACGCTTTGCAATTAAATAAAAGAATTTTAGGATTTTGTAATTATGAATATCATCACATTAGTATTACTATTTATAGATATATTATAACAATATTGCAGGAATATTTTATTCGAAATAAAATATTTAGCATAACACTTGATAATGTTAGTGCTAATGATGTTGATATTTCTTATTTTAAAAATTATTTTCAATTAAATACTACTCACGATTCTATTTTCCATATGAGATGTGTTTGTCATATTTTAAATTTCGTTATTAAAGATGGTATGACATATATTTCGCCTCATATTGAATTAATTAGATCTGCAATTTCTTATATAATTGGATCTAATTCGAGACAACAAGAGTATAACTATTTTTCATCTTGAACCACGAAAGCTAAAAACATATATAGATAATAGATGAAATTCTACTTATTTAATGGTGAAAAATGCTAGGTCATATTGACTAGTTATTTGTACTTTTATTAATGAGAAAACACCAAATATTAATCTTGATAAATCTAGTTGCGATGTATCTATTATATTTCTTGATTTTTTAAAACAATTTTATGATGCTACAAATATATATTTTAGAATTTATTATCTTACTTTTCATCTTGTTCTCCCAATTTTTATAAACTTAACGGGTAAATTTGCACAATATCGACAAATAGATAAATTTAAAGATATACTTAATAAAATGAAAACAAAATTTAAAAAATATTGGCTTAACATTGATCTTATTTTTTGTTATGCATGTATAATGAATATTAGATACAAATTAAGAGTAGTATATCTCATGATTAATAAAATTTCTAATAATTTACATATTACTTCTTTGCTTTCTACGGATCAAATAATTAATGAAATTAGTAGTTTATATTCTTTTTATGAATCTAAATATTATAATATTAGTCGTTTACGTGTTTGTTCATATGATAGTTCAAATAGTGGTGGTGGAAATATTGTAAGTTCATAATTTGGTATTCATGATATTTGGAATCAATTATATACGAATGTTTATTCTAATTCTATGCGAAATGAACTAGATATTTATTTTGACAGTCGATATCAATTTTCTCGTGAATAAAATTTTGATATTTTAAATTGGTGGAAAATGTATTCCACCACATATTCTATTATTTATATAATAACACGTGATCTACTAACACTTTCGACCTTCACCGTAGAAACAGAGTCTGCTTTAAGTGCAGGTGGACGTGTGTACGATGAACGTCGATAACGAATTGCACCCGATCTCGTGGAAGTACTCATTTGCATGAAGGATTGAAATGACGCCATTACGAGAAACAAACAACGAGATGACGAAATACTTGAATACTTAAAAAATTTGGATGTTAAGTATTAGCATTGTAATTTAAATTTTGAAATATTTTTTCAACTTGTAATTTTTTTGATATTTTGCACATGATTGACAATTATATGGGTGTCAACCTAGTTGGGATGAATATATTATTTGTAGTGATACAAATGTCAAATTTATAATGAATGTTATATTTTTTTTATATTTATTTTCTTTATTTTTTTATAATTAAATATATTTTTGTATTAATTAATTATTTTTATTATTTACATTACTAAGTATCTATCATATTTTATCATTTCCATAATAATATTTATTATAATTTTAATAAATAAAATTTTAACGAAATATGTATTATATTTATATAAATTAATTTTATTTATGTAAGCTTATTTCATTAAGCTCGGCTCATTAAACTTGTTGGGCCGGTTTGATTCGTATCGTCTCGTTAGGCTCGTGGCTTGCGAGCCAATTCGAATTGAAAATTTTTTTAGATTAGCTCGTTAATCTCGGCAGACTCAACTTGACCGGTTCGTTAAACGTCTCTACTTAGGATACAAAGAATAGGTGGTCTAAGATAACTTAAGAGTATCTCTCCCATAGACATGTTGTCCTAAGAAGATCTTGCTCATCATAACATCATCTTTCCCAGTTCTGTTGGACTCTTACAAGGACACTGCCGCGATACCAAATGCATTTCATAAAGTCATCAGAGTCATGTACGGTCTAGAAGGATTGAACATGAATGTGGCCAACATGCATGACGACAATTGGAGGAAGCAACTAGCGATGGTCATCGCGGCAAACAAATGTGTGATTGAATACTGGAGTATATGTTTCATGAATAGCAAGTGGAATACCAGTGGCTGCGGGCATGAAGTCTATAATTCTCTACAAAATTTAAATGTAACACATTTAAATTTATTCATGATCGAATATTATTAAAAAAATGCATTGATCTGTTTGTTGCCCCCCTCCATGATTCACAGAAAAATGAAAACATCAAATAAATGTTTAAAGCAGCCACCCCGCAACAGCTATTAAATTTCTCTGAGTTAAAGTTGACGGATCTACAGAATTTTGTGCGTGTGGGTGCGCAATCTCGTGCGTGCGTACGAGTATGGCGTGTTTTTTCCTTTTAAATCTATGCTTATTTAACAGGGGACAACGGTTGAATCAACCAAATGTTTTAAATTATCGATTAAGCTTGGTATCAATGTTGAATAATTGACAATACCAATTATTTAGTCTCTCCAAAGATTTCTATCCTCTGACTATCCCTAAGGTTTGTTGACTTTTTCCACAAATGAAGAAAAAGTAAAGTAGATCATATGCAAATTGCGGCGAAAGATTAAGCATTTTTCATAATTTTGTCAAGCTGGGATGACTGCCTTTAATTCACTTCTACTCTTTACACGCCCCAATATGTCAAGAAGCATTACCAACATGATATCTAGAAATATATCTAAAATAAATCAGTGCAGTTCTCTCCAATTCTTCTAAAAAGATTTGTTGCACGAGCAAATTGTTTTACCTTGCGTTTTGTTGACTGTCATAGCAAAAGAAAGGTGTGTCGAGAATTGCATATGTTTTAAGAATTTACATCTTTTTTCTTTCTCCAGTGGAATGAATGGAATTTGAGTTTTTGTCGTTAGTTTGAATATTTGAAAATGTTACATTAATATGTGTTAAGCTTAATTGTTTTGATGATTGATGTATTTAATACTAATTATAGGTTAATTATAATTGTGCGTTGATTATTATATTTTGAAGTTATGTAAATAATTCACTTTGAAAATATCTTTAAAAGTGAGTATTTTGATTTCTAATGTGTTTATTGAGTTAATGCAACATAGGATAGATTGACACTTTAAAAACTCGATAAAACAAAATGAAGTGTTGAAAATAAAAACATTGTTAGCACCTTGAGATAAGTTGCGGAAGTCTGGTCTCTAACCATGTGTAAAATGAAAGATTTTGCAAACACTCAATCCCAAAAGCAATTTTGGTGGCAGACACCTATAGCAGAAGCTCGTCTGAGAGCGTGAAAGTCAGGTCCAGAGTGTCAAACATTTGAGAATGCAGATGCAAATATCTGAACCTCAAGAGCAGTCTCTAACACTAGATGCTTAGAAGAATCTGCGAAAGCTCTGTACTGAGACAACATTTTTCAAATATCAATTTGAGGATGCTTAGAGAAAAATGAAAACGCCTACTGTCGAAAGTCTTACTCAGAGACAAAGAATTCATATTAATGTTTCAACCGACGCTCGGAGCAAAGCTCACAACTTAAGTCACAGAAACTCACAATTTAAGTGGCTGAAGCCCATCGTCAATTTGATGTATCCAACAACTAGTACGTGAACGCCCACAATTCGAGAAATTTCATTAAAAATAGAAGTTCGTTTTGTTGTGCACCACAAAGAGACTCACACTGAACTGCTGCAAAATTCTCACTCTAATATTGAGTGAATTTCTAACTCTCTAATAGCTAGTTAGGTTTTCTGCAAACACCTTAAAAAGTTTCTACACTTGTACAAGGATCGTGATTGAGGAGAATTAGTGTAAGACTTGATTGAACCCTGATGTTGATTGGGCTTAATACCATGATGATCATCACTATGTTGATGGATAGTGTTTAACTTGGAGAAACTTTAGTTCTGAAGCAAAAAATGTTGCTCGCTTGAGTACTGAGATTGAATATTAAGCTCTTGCACATGCGACTTCCGAGATTACTTAGATTGAGTCATTATTCAAGAAAATTGGAATTTTTTACATCAATATTCCAATTACTTGGTATGATTATATGAGCACAATTGTTCTTGCTTTCAACCTAGTTTCTCATGTCAAGACAAAACATATTGGTATCGATGTTCATTTTACTTGGAACAAAGTTCTTAGTTGAGATATTGAAGTTCGGTTTATTCCCTCTTATAACCAAGTAGTTGATTTCTTTATAAACCTCCATGACATTCTCGATTTCTTTTTCTTTGGGACAAACTCAGTGTCACACTAGTAACCTCGAGTTTGTGGGGAGTGTTAAGAAAGCTTCACAAAGGATATTAGGACCCAACTAATTTATCTACTTTACGTTTCTTAGCTTAATCAGTTGAATGTGTTGTTTTACATAAGATTATGTTGTCCATGTTTTAAGTTTATAACTAACAATGTTATGGCTTAGAACTACTTATATTTCGCCAATAACTACCCATGTTTACAGTCATGTTTACTCTTGTCATGTGTTTTCAAAAACTTGTATAAAAGAGCAAAGACCAATGAAAGTAAAAACTGAAGTTCTAAAAGATATTTTAAGTGTTCTTTATTTTTCTCACTAAAATTCCACTATTCATCAATTTGCTGTGAAAAAAGTTCTTAAAACAATGTGCTAAATTCTGACTCTGTGGACACCATTTGCAGAAGTCCATTCGTTGTGTAGCATGGATGCAAGTCGGCGACTTCAACTATTCTGATCATGCAGTCTCAATGGGGATTCACACCCACAAATTACCTTGTCAGATATTTGCTAAATTCTCATATGTGTTTCTTAGTCAAGTAAGGGGACTCATTATTTTGCCTATAGTTTAACAGTACGAACTAAGAGCAAGAGACGTTATAAACCAGTTTACAAATTCACTAAATTGATAGAACCTAAGTTCAAATTAGACATAGTTGCACACCACATCAAATTTACTGGATTGTTTCACAGGGAGATGTAATTTGGCAACGATGATTGATGATTAGTTTGACCCCCCTTTTTTGTTCACAAATTTAATTTAGGGCATCCCACAAAAATGGAAAATCTGATGCTAAATGACGCGGAACTCAAGCTGGAGACACTGATGTGGGCACCTAGGTGCGAAGGGTTGACGTATGGGTTACAAAATCCTTTCTGGTTAGGGCATCCAAAATTAGGGGTGGACTTCTGAAAATGTAAAGAGTGATAAAACATCTCGGGAGTAGAAGACCGAATAAGAGGGCAGAAATTCGAAGGAAAAATACGCCCAGAAGACCGAGTAAGAGAATAGGACACTCATAAGGAACTTTAATTTGAAAATTACACTAGAACGGATGCACACAAAGGATGAATGAGTGTCCGAAACTCAAAAGAGTTATATTAGAACTCAATGGATTTAGGGCAAAATTGATGGAATTCAAGATTAAAAACAATGAAAAATAACAAAAGGAATGATATAATAATATAGGATTTTCTTAAAACTTTTACCACATGTCCGCTATATTATGAAAAAATAATCTAAAATTTTTCGTGATTTTTCAACACTTCTACGATTGATTATAATTTTTACATCTATTTTTTATAATATTAATCACGTAAGTATTTGAACATGACGAGAGGCCGTTCAATGTTCATTATAGATCGACCTCCCATTTGAAGCGTAAATTTAGATTGGGGTTGATCTTACGTATTGACACCACCAAAGTTTTATTTATTAGTTTTTAGATATTTTAAAATGTTAATTGTTAAGAATTATAATTGAAGGATAATTTAAATAATTCTCATGCTTTGGATTTACTGATTTGGACCATTTTAATATTTACACTCTTTATTCTATAATTCAAGAAATTTCGATTCGAACGTAAGGTCACGTGCCCACACACGTGAATAATGACGCGCACATCGTATAACTGGAGGATAATGTCGTCATTTGATATTTTTTAATTAATGGTCAAATTTCGTAAATGGGAGAGGAAAGGTTGCGAGAGACGGTCGCTTTTCTCCACCGAGAAAATTTCAATTTTGTTATTTTCGAACAAAACCCCCAAAACCCGTGGTCTGGGGTCTTCTCCACGTTTCTCAGAAGCACAGTCCTGCATTCTCTGCTTCACTCTACTCTAACTCCCACCTCACTCAAGCTATCCATTGATCAGGTTTAAGCGTTTTACTTGCTTCTACACTGTCTACACCAAACTGCTCTTCATGCTGTCTATCTTGTCTGGTTCGAGAATCCACGAGGTCAAGGTTTTCAACCGATAATCAGTCGGCGTGAGCATAGCTGAAAGTTGTCATGATCACTTCAGGAGACATTGAAGAAATCGTATCGAAATTATCTTCCGACAAAGCCAAAGTTCGCGAAGTAACACTCTCTTGCTCTCTCCCTTTTTTTTGTTCCCTCTTTTTGACCGCAGGGAAGTGCTTGAGCCGTTCGGAAAATGGCAGTTATCTGGTTATTTATGGAAATTCTATTGCGTGTAAATGTAATATGTGGAAAGAAAAAAAAACCCTGAAATTTAGAATTTTTTTAATTGCTTTTCTCTGTTTATCATTCATATTTAATGCGACTGTCGGGATGCATATCTGTTCGTTATCAATGATAACATCCTTTTGTTTGAAATGGATGAGAAAAAGGGAGAGAACTAGCCTTGTAGAAAGAGGCTAACTGTAACAATGTTGTTTTTGTTTGTTAGGTGATATTGTCAGTTTCAAGTTTCTTACATTTCCTCATAATATGAGACATCCAATGTACCATCTTGCGTATCTGTTCAAAACAAATGAACATGACATAACTACATGGTTTTTATTTACAGTTTTTTTAATGCTCCATATACTAACTTAAATACTTTGTCCAGGAAGGGATAAAATTGCTTAATACATGGTTAGAAGGAGAAAGAGTAACTAGCTTCTGTAGATATCTTTCACAAAAAACTGCAAAGCTCCAGCCAGATGAACTTTTTCAACGTAAATTTTATCTGCTTCCATGTTTTTTGAGAGGCTGTACATTCTAAATTGTTGATGGTGAAATTAGTATCTTATATATCTACAGCTGAAACATGGCCTTTCATTGTCAAATTGTTGACTCAATGTGCATCGCTGGAAATATCTTCGAGCAAGAGGCGGTTACCAAAATTGATATTTGCAAAGACTCTCCGAGTTGCCGTGCAAAAGGCAGAAGAAATAAAATTTTCTGGTTAGTTATTGTTTGTTAAACAATTTGACTTATCTGTTTGATGCCTGTATCTTCTTGTTAGGGGGTGACTGATGAGGCTGTCTTAACTGCGCCAAATTTAGCTGAGAAAAGAAACAATCTAAGTTATTACTCAAACTATTTCCATGGTTGTTGCTTTGCCCAGTTCTGTTATCAGATATTGGTTTGCAGGAAACTATTTTGAATTTGTAGAAAGAGATTTTTCACTCCAGAGTTTGTCAAGCTTTTATGTAAATGCTCCTTCTACAGTGCAATTTTTATCTTTCCTCGATCTTTTTTTTGATCTTTGAATTTATATACGTGCTTGTTGTTTATTTGTCAGCCTTTATATTTTATGATTTAAATTAATACAAATGCAATTTCCTATTATCTACTGTTGAAATTGGAAAATTCTAGTAGAAAGTTGACAATTTTATAGTGCTGGTCTGGGTTCATTGTTAAGCAGTAAAACTAGCACTTTGCCTTGTAAGAAAATTGAGAAACCTGATTGGTATTTAATGTTTGAGCCATTTTTTTAAAAAAAATTTTGTTTTACGCTAGATGATGTGAAATACAAGAACCAAGACTCTTGATGTAGGTCTATTTCAGTTTTCTTCTTCTTTATTTTTGTATAATAGAGGGAAGGTCTTTATACGACAGGTAAATTGGATATTTATCATTGTATTACCATACATTTATATATATGAGAATTAAGTACTGAATATTTCCTTCTCAGAGTGTGTGTTCTTCATGAAGAATATTTAATTTTCTTTTTTTGTATTTTCAGGGATGATTTTACCACTGTTATGCGTTGTCAAATCTCTTTTTAATCATATATGGGATGTCCTAAGTAAAGTTTCAAGCTTTCAGGCAGAGTATGGGATTATTCTCCGACATTTGTTGTCTGTGAGAGATTATCGTTTCCATCTGAGGAAGCGTCTATATAACAGTGAGTATTTAGTATTTCTCTATTTGTTTTACTTTGTAATAAAAAATCCAAATCAGTTAATATGTTTCTTTGTCATTCTTGTATTTATTATGAAAATCTAATTATCTTTAATCTCCTTTTGAAAGGTCTTGTACTTTTCTACATGGAAAAAGTGGCAGCAAGCTTAAGTGAGAAGAATGATAATCAGCATAATTCCAAAGAGGAGCTCTTCCGCAACATTTTAACGCTGCATTCCCTTTTTGAAAATCCTCCTGGTGATTTTCCAAATAATGTCAGAGAAGATATTGTGAAGGGTATTGGTGAGATTTTTTCATTCATCAGGTATTATTATGTTATAGATTAAACATCCTTGATTTTTTCTTTTGTTTTTTGTTGATGTCACCCTCCTAAAGATATTGATCTATCAGTACTTTTATTTGTTGTACCGATCGTAAATGAAGTATAGAGGTGCCAACAAGGTCACCGAGAGGGTACCTTTCGTGCCCACTAAATTATACTTTTATAGTTGACATAAAAATAAAAAAGCAAATTGAGGAAAAATTTATGGTGAATTGCAACAGTATGAATCTATGACTTTATCCGCAAAAGAATTTTTTTTTTACAAATAAGATTTCCAGTCTGGTTAATATTTACCTCTTGAGAATTAGTATTTTGGGATGAGTTGATATGACTGATGGTAAAGTTATTTTTTCCTTCGTTGTATATTAGGGATGAGGGAAAAATTTCACGGAAGCTTATTGAGTGTGTAAACACGTACTTAGTAAGGGATGGGCCAAATTTGGGATTTTACACGATTGAGATACATAATGCTGCACAACAATTTGTGTTTCGATGTTGGGTGACAACACATGATCGGGTTCTCAAGGTCACGTATTCATAGTTGAGCTAGTTATTTATTTTTTTTATTTGAGTATTTTGAAATTCTGTTTGTTTTGTAGGATACTCTCATTTTTTACGCGAGGTTACAATTACATTACATAAGGGGATCTGAGGATAGGAGTCATTTAATTGAACAACTTCTAGATGTAGTATACAAGGAACTGAATCAGTACAATGTATTGAGCTCTGGTTTGTGGTATGCTCTCAATGTACCATAGGTTTATACATTTTGGTTTAACCTATTTGAGTTTTTTTTTCCTGTGAATCTAGTGAATATGACCCGATAATTTTGACCGTTTATGCAGGAGTGATGCTGCTAAAGAAGATAAGATTGGAAGTTTAAATAGCTCACTATGTGGCTTGGTTGAACTAGCAGCGACAGTAATTCACCAGGTGCTTAGTCCAACTAGAATGTTTGACGCATGCTTGCTGTTTCTAAAATAATGTCATTCTGATCTGAAAGGATAGTTTTCTATTAATTTTTTAAGGTTTCTTGAGAAATATTATTAAAATGTTAGATTAGGAATTCAGAGCCTTTTGGTATAAAGTTGCCAAATGTATTGTGCTAACCTATATTAATTGATTGTTTATTTTCTATATTTATTTAAATTTGGTGATTGGTATTTCTGTTTCAAGGTCCATTATTCATTTATTTTTTTATATAATAAAATTTCCTCCTCCCAATTTTTTGTCATTCAATTCTTTGTTTAAATTTCCTCTTTTATGGTCTTTAGATGTTAAGTTTCTTGGTGTTTGTTAATACCCGTTCTTGCTCACAATGTCGTACCTGTTCAGGCATGTGCTGCTCCTATAAAAGCATTGCCAACTGAAAAACGGGTTAAGAAGGAACATGTGTCAGTTCATCTTAAGGAGGCCCTTATGGAAGGAAAATGGTTATGGTATAATTTCAAATGAAACTTTGTACTAATTTCTAGTTTGTACTTCTTAAACTAATAGTAATAACATATATTATTTTCATTGATGTGGTTTGTGATTATGGATGTGTAGACTTATATTGTGGAACTGATTGGGTATAGGAATGCCGTCTTTTGTTGCCTTGCTCGCAACTTCACTTCCTCCATCAGTAAGGATCTTTTCTTCTTCTGGTTTGAAGGCATATGCTCAAGTTTCGAAAGGTAATATTGTAGAAGGTTATGATACAATTGTTTTCTATTTCATTTTAATAATATTGTTGCGCATGTGGAAGTTTATTGCAACAAAGGACAACACAAATATTTTACCCTTCTTTTGTTTCTGAATACAGTTTCCTTTTACTTGCTTTATCCCTGCTAATTATAATTTACGAGTAGCTCTGCATGTTAATTATTTTAAAAAATGTGCTTCCTACTCATCAAATCTTATATTTTTCATATTTTATGCAATTTCTTCACTAACTAATCCTCTATGATGTGGATTTAGCTTCTTTGTTTTAATGATTTCTTTGCAACATCTTTCTTACAAAAAGGTAAAAGCTATGCAAGACTAGTTTCTATAATCTTGTTCAAGGTAAGCTTTGTGTTGGAAAGATTGCTGCAGTTTGGACTTGTCTACATGCGTGTTGTTTGCTTGCAACGTAGATGCTTATATACAGTAGCACAAAGGAAGTTTTGCCTGAAATTGTTTTTCCTACAATGCATCATTAACTTAATGAATAAAATTGATTGCAGAATCTTGAAGGATGCCAATACAGAACATTCATATGATAGTTTGGTGTGGAGTTTACGGTAAACTTCTCTAATTTTCATGTTATATCTATTAATCGACTATATGGACCTATTTGCAATATATAAAAATATTACTATTGTTGTTCTCTAATTTTCATGTTATATCTATTAATAGACTGTATGGACCTATTTGCGTTGAAATTCATTAAAGTTAGCAGAATTAATGTATCAGTAAAAATTTCCTAAGTAGTAGATTATTTTTTATTTTCTAATTAAATTATTATTTTTCATCTTTATAGTTAATGTCTATATATTATAAGTTGATTATTATGATTCAATAAAAAAATATAAGGAGAAATTCTTCCCTTAATTTCTTCATGGTATCAGAGCACGGGTCTCGCCATTAGACCGTACTGTATCTGCGCCATTGCTTAGACTGCCATGGCCACCGATCACGGCAGTTCCACTGTCGACAATAGTTCATATTCCTTCACCTCCATTCTTGAATCCAAATTTCGGAACGTCCGGTAATTCAGAGTTAGAGTTATCGTCTCCATCCATTACAAATCATAAACTTAATGGACATAATCTCACGGTGGTCATAATCTATAAGAATGATCATATGTGGTAGAGGAAAAGAAGATTTCCTGACCAGAGAGCTACCGATCCTAGCGAAGGAAGAACCAGAATTCAAAAAGTGGAAGATCGAGAATCACCTCATTATGTCCTAGTTCATAAACTCGATGAGAGTTGACATTAGAAAAAATTTCCTTCTTTCTGAGACTGGATCAAGATCTCTGGGAAGCTGTCAAAGAAACCTACTCCAGTTCTTAAAACACGTTCGAATTATTCGCCATGAAATCCTTGCTACATGGTCTGCGGCTAGGCCATCTCACCGTAACCCAATTCTTCAATAGTACATTATTGGTAGCAACTTGTTATATTTGAGAGTCATTGGTGGATTTGTAGCTATGACAACGCTTTGTACAAGCAAATCGTGTAATAGAAGCGAACGTTCAAATTCTAGACGAAGTCCGGGGACGATTGATGGGATCGAAGGCTCTCCTGAGTTTGCGAGAAGTTTTCTTTGAGGTCCGTCGTGAGGAGAGTAGAAAAAGAGTTATGATGGAAAATTCAGAGGCTTCTTAAGCCCTAGAAGGATCCGCGCTTGCTGCCCAAGGATGGCACCAGTAAACCTCACGCCAATAGCGGAAAGAAAGGCCAAGTGTGATCATTGTGGAAAATTGGGACGCATTCCGGACACGTGTTAGAAATTACATGGGAAACCTACTGATTGAAAATCCATGAAAAAACCTTATGATAGAGACAACTGAGCAAACTCCGCCAACATGGTGGAAGAATCATCATCAGTGACTAAACCAAGTCCTTTCACAAATAAACTAATATGACAGTGCGCATTGTTTATGGGTCTTCGCCAAGAGTAAATAGAATTGGATCTGTTCAACAACCAAATGAAATTTTACTTAAATCAGTGCTGCATGCTCCAAATCTTGATTGCAATTTATTATCTATTAGCAAAATGATTCGTGATCATAATTGTTGGATTCAATTTTTTCCAACTGTGTGTCTTTCAAGATTTGAGTTCGAAGAAAAGGATTGACAGTCTTAAGATGTGCTCAAGTATTTATCTCTTCCAAACTCCTCAACCTGAATTTGCCCTAATTGCTAGCAATATACCTCAAAACAAACATTCCATCTCTATGTTTGGGTCTAGTTCTATTAAAAATAAATAAAGTTATGATATGGCACTATTGGATCAGTTATCCCAAGTTCTTGTACTTGAAAAAGGGGTCCCCTCATTTATTAATCAATAAAAGTGAAAATTTTTCGTGTGATATATGCCAGCTTCCAAAACACACACGATTCATTATCCATCAATGTCTTATTCTCCATCAAGGCCCTATGCGCTTATTAATTTTGATATTTGGAGATTTTCTAGAATTTCAAACATAAGTGAAGTCCGTTGGTTTATGACATTTATCGATGATCACTTTAATCTCACTTGAGTTTTCCTTATGCAAAAAAAATCAAATGTTAGAAGAATATTCCATATTTTCAACAATATGGTCTAAATATAGTTCAATACCAAAATCTAAGTTCTTAAATCCGATAATGCTGAGAAATACTTCAATCTCATCTCAGGAGATTGCCTTTCCAAACATGGAATTGTTCAGCTAAGTTCTTGTGTCAATACCCTTAAAAAAATTGTTTCTCGTATAGAAAAAATTGTCACTTGTTGGAAGTAACAAGATCTCTTATGTTCTATATGAATGTCCCTAAGTATATGGGGGAAAACTCTAATTATATCAACATGTCTCATCAATAGAATGCCTTTTTGTGTACTCAAATTCTAAACCCCTCATCAAGAGTTCATTAAATTTTTTCTGCTTAAGTTCTCTACTTTGATCCTTCTCTTAGAACATTTGAGTGTTCAATCTTTGTCTATATCCATCCATGTAATAGGGAGTAAACTTGACCCAAAGACAATTAAGTGTGTATTTATTGGATACTTCACAAATAATAAAAGGTACACGTGTTACTGTCCTACAACTAGAAAAATTATTGAAACAATGGATGTCACCATCTCTGAACAAAGTCTATATTTCTCTAAGTCCAAAATTCAGGGAGAGAACCAAGTACAATTTCAGCTTTGGGAGTGAGATTCTCTAGTATTAGAAACACTACCACATGTCCTAAGTTTTGAGTCCAATTTGAGCAAATCAATCAAATTATTTTTGAACAAAAAACCAAAAGTCCAACAAAACTAGCAATTAAGGAAATTCATGTATACTCTAGGAGACCTCAAGGGGGGAACAAGGATTTAGCATATCTTGCACTAGTCCAACAATCGGATTCGGACCAAATAACTGCTAAGCCTAACACAGGAGGAAAAAACGAGATTGCAGAAGACGCATATCTCCCTATTGCTCTAAGAAAAGGTTCTCGGACGTGCACTCAACATCTTATCCAGAAATTTGTCTTCTATACAGATGTCAAACATATCAAGCATTTATTTTGAAGGTAGATGAAGTTTAGATTACCATGAGTATTTAAGAAACCTTGAAACATGCTGGATGGAGACAAGATGCTCATGAAGAGATCATGGCCTTAGAAAATAATGACATTTGGATTGTTATCGATCTCACTCCTGGAAAGAAAATTGTTAGTTGCATATGGATATTGTCGATAAGGTTTAAAACAGATGGCAACGTCGAAAGGCTTAAACCTCTACTGGTAGCAAGAGATTTTACTCAGTCTTATGGGTGGATTTTCAAGAAACTTTTGCACTTGTGGCTAACCTCAATATAGTACAAATCCTCCTCTTATTGGAAGCAAACTTGGATTGCCTCTACATCATCTTGACATCAAGAAAGCTTTTTTAAATGGAGATCCGAAAAAGGAAATGTATATGAAGATACGATCAGGTGTTTGAATCAATCACTACAATCATAAAGTATGCAAGTTATTGAAGTCATTATACGTACTAAATCAATCTCCTCGTGCATGGTTTGAGAAATTCTCACAGTTGTAAAAAAACATGAATTTACTCAATGTCAGGCAGATCATACATTCTTTGTAAAACATACTATGAGAATGGAGATTGTTATTCTAATAAATTGCTATCTTGATCGTCTATATCGATGGCATAATATTTACTAGAGATGATGATGGAGAATTAATTGAGATAAAAAGATCTCTGCCAAAAAGATTTGAAGTAAAAGATCTTGATCTTTTGAAGTATTTTCTTGATATAGAAATAACTTGATCAAAAAAAGAAATTTTCATCTCTCAAAGAAAATTCACATTGGACCTACTGAGAAAAATTGATATGTTGGGATATAAACTTGCGAACACACCTATGGATTTAAAGCATAAATTAGGACGTGGAAATGTGGGAGTCCCTACAGATAAAGGAAGATACCAATGCCTAGTGGGAAGACTTATCTATCTCTCTGATGCCCGACCTGACATAGGTTTTGCAGTAGGTGTTGTTTGTCAATTACTGATCATCTAATGAAGAACACATGGAGATAGTGTATAAGATTTTCAGATACTTGAAGATGACTCTCGGGAAATGATTAGTCTTTAAAAAAGTGAAACTCAGGATATTATTGAATACTGTGATGCAGATTGGGCCGGAAGTCAGAAAGATCAAAGGTCAATCAACAGATATTGTTCATTCGTATGGGGTAACTTCGTCGTGTGGAGAAGCAAAAAACAATCGGTGGTTTCGCGAAGTAGTCCCGAGGTCGAACTTAGGGCATTGTCTTCTAGAATGTGTGAAGGAATTTGAATTAGAAGAATTATGATAGAGTTGGAGATAAGCTGTAAAAATATATAAAACTGAAGTGTGACAATCAAGTTGTTATATGTATAGCAAAGGATCTAGTACATCATGATAGAACGAAGTACGTGAAGATAGATCAGCACTTCATAGTTGAAAAAATTGTGGGTTTAAAAGTTTAACTACTATACACTCTAACTAGAGCTCAGTTAGCAGATATCTTGACCAAGACCTGATAGGTTCTAATTTTAAGAAAGTATGTAACAAGTTGGGTCTGCACAATGTATAGAACCCAACTTTAGGGATAGTGTTGAAATTTCTTAAAATTAGGAGATTTAATGTATTTGGAAAAGGAGAGTTTTTAAGTAGATTATTGTTTATTTTCTAATTAGATTATTTACTAAGTAGATTATTTCATAATTAAATTATTTTTTTTTCTCTGTATAGTTAATGTCTATACATTATAAATTGGTTATCATTATTCAATAAGAAAATGCAATGAGAAATTATTCTCTTAATTTTTTCAATTTGCAATATTATATAACTATTGTATATATAAAGGCATGAGATACTGTGCCTTTTTGCATTTTTTAAAAATATTAATCATTTGCTATGAGTTATTTCATGGTACTCGGATCTATGTTCTTTCATCCTTTGAGCTTTTTTGTATATATATGTTTCAAGGGGGTTGCAAGAACTCTCTTCGGTGCTTCTGCATTCACATTCAATGGATGAAAGTTCTTCTGCCTTGGTTTCTACTTCAAATGAGGTATGAACGTTTGATTTTTTCTTTTGTTATTTTTTTACTATCCAAGTCATGATTTTAATGGTTTTACATATTTTCACTATATGATGTGGTTCGTGGTTCAAATTTATAAGGATAACTATCGATTTTATTCCTGTACTATGCACTTTATTTCGGTTTGCCCTCTGTACTAAAAAACTAGCAAATCGAACCTTATACTTTGATTTTATTATCAGTTTTGACCTTATATCAATAATTTTGTTAAACCCTCATTTAAAAAATTATCAAACGATATTAGATTCATTCGAAATTTTTATCACATGTTCACTATTCAATAAGAAGATAATCTGAAAATTTTTGTAACACATTTACGATTTATTGTAATTTTATTTTAGTAATTTATAAAAATATTATGATAAATCATACAAATTTTAGAAAATTACGCAAAATTTTCTATTATTTACCTTAATGTGATGAGCATGTAGAAAAATATTCAAATAAATTCAATATCATTTGTTGTTTTTTTTAATTTATAAAGTAAAGAAGAAACTAAGATTAATTTTTAAAAAAATACAAAAAAATATTGGATTTATTTGAATATTTTCCCACATGTGTACCACATCATGAGTAGGTAATAAAATTTTTTTTTGTGATTTTCTAAAACTTGTATAATTTATCATAATATTTTTATGAATTAGTAAAATAAAATTACAATAAATCGTACATGTATTAAAAAGTCACGAAAATTTTCAAATTATCTTCTAATTAAGTATTGAACATGTGATAAAAATTTCAAGTGAATTTTATATCGTTTAATAATTTTTGAAATAATGATTTAACGAAATTATTGATGCAAAATCAAAACTGATAATAAAATCAAAGTATAGGGTTTAGTTTGTTTGTTTTTTTAATACAGAGGACGAATCGAAATAAGGTGTATAGTACAAGGTTAAAATCGATAGTTACCCAATTTTTAATAATGTTCTTATATAACAATATAGGTTCAATAATATTTGTTAAAAAGGTTTGCCATATCATGATTTCTATATTGTAAGCATCTTTATTTGTCAGGAAAATTTTCTTATTAAAGAAAGTTGTATAAATATTTTTTTTCATAGAATTATTGTTGATCAAATATTTTAAGATTGTGTAAGAGGATTATTTATATGATTGTAATTGGGTGAGTGGAATAACTTAAATTATTCTCTAATTTATTATTAGATTTTGTTTAACATATATCAAAGTTTTTAAAGGTTTTTCTTTCAGTTTAAATTTCTCCTCTGGTTATCCTGACATCGTGAAGTTTGCCATCAACACCGTTTTTTTTTTTGCTTTAATTGCTGAGCCTTTGCACTTGTTTTATCATCAATATTAGAATTGCTAGTCTTGCACAACGTTTTTCGACAATTTTGTAGTCTTAGCCATCAAACCATCTCCGACCTTCCTGGCTGCTTTTGTAGAGTTCTTAAGAAGCCAACTCTTACCTGCTTTCTTTGAAAAATCTCCTCTAAAACTCTTTTCTATCACAGACTAACCTGTACGTGTTAGAGTTCGCAAGAAGCCAACTCTTCTATCCTAGCTTAAGAAGCTGATATCATTTTTTTTCTTCGCATATTGCTCTTGGGAATGGTCTGAAAGGCTGCTTGTTCACATAACACCCTTGAAAATTTGTTCACTATTGTTCTTGGTTGTGCTGTTCAGAAAAATAATCTATTTTTCTGATTCCAAGGGAGATACTTCCTTATTTTGCATTTGTCAACGGATACCAAAATAGACTATAAAGTGCATATAGATGAGGTGAATAGATAATGTGCATATAAAGTGCATGTAGATGAGGTGAATAGATAATGTGCATACTCTCAGGTGTTTTAGTGTATCCATAGCAAAAAGCCATGCCAAGACATGTGACAAATGTTAGAAACTTCATGACAAGCCTTTAAGCTGTGAATGTGGAGTGTAAGGAGAACATGCAGAAGACAATGATGGTCCTTTTGCTTGAAAAATTCAGAAAGTGTGCGTCTACCACATGAATCTGGTGGTCTCAGAAAAGAAGAGGTTGAAAAATTAAGATCTTTTATTTGCATGTAGCCTTTAGGTACTTGTTCTACTCAAGTAAGTTTCCGCATTCTTTTGATTTTGAATGATTCATATAAACGTGTACCAACACATGCGACCGAGACTCTTGTGCCACATACTATATGACCTACTATTCACCACACTTTTTTTATCATGTGTGCTATGCCCATATCAACTACCGATAACTGTTTCATTGAAGTAGCTAAGATAGGTGATACTTCTTGTTAATGTAAAGAAGTGTTTTCATGTTCCTTGATTATCTTGTCAATTTTCCGTCATAAGTTAACTTAGGGTGTAGTGCCACTTTTCATCGAAATTACTATGTACTTAAGGTAAAGAATTCGAGAAGGATGATTGGACATGCCAAAGAACGATACAATCTTTACTTCCTTGACCATCTTTGGCTGAGAGCACCTATTTTTTGCAGTGTCGATTTCTCTCGTTGAATTTAGTGATTTTTTTTGAGAAAAAAAATTCATTTCTCACAATTTCATTTATCGTAATTGTGATCTTTATACACAAGTTTTTTATACACAAGTTTATAAATCAAAATAAAAAAATTAGCCTTAGCAAATCTCCTTATTTTGGCTCATAATTGAATACAAATCAAATCTTTCTAATTAGGAAAAATATTAAAGTAATTAATTATATACAACTCGTAACGCTTCCTCTCAAGCTGGTGTGTTATATGAATCATTCTTAACTTGTTGCAAAGGTAATCCACCTTATTTCTATTTAGAGTTTTTTGTCAGCAGATCTCCTACTTGCTTCATTCTTCACATACTCTGTAAACTCTGAGAGAAATATTCGAGGCAATTTTACATTTTGTGGAAGCCAACCATTTTCACACTATAGATTTTCAGGAGAGTTCTCCATCTTGGAGTCTTGATAATTACTTTGGTGAGATTTAACGACGTGTATAAATCAAGGAAATAACATGTCTATTTTGTGACAAGCTATTTGCCAATGATTCAGTAACATTAGAAATGTGTACAACGGCCTTCAACAAAGAGAAGATGCCTGAACTCTACAGTTGCAATGACAGAAAATTCTAGAGAGAAAGAGAGATTGAGGGAGGTCCAATGCGTGTTAGGTTAAAAATTATTCTTGAAGATTCAAAGATTATGTGAAATGATGCAATGAAACTTTTATTGTGATAATTAATGGACTATTAGGATAACTTATAATCCAATTCAACATGATTGAAGTTTAATGAAATTATAGACATTTTGTCAAAGAGAAGTTGGCAAGTGGTTTAATATCTATATATTATGCCTTTACACATCATCAACTTGGAGACATACGGGCTCAAGGATTGAATAGTTCTGAGCTTAGAATATTATATCTATGCGGGAGTGTAAGATACCTATTGAATAACTTGAGAGGGAGTGTTGAAAAATTTTTGTCATATCGTGATTTCCATTTGATTAAGTATTTTATTTATTAGGAAAACTTTATTATTTAAGAAAGTTGTGCGAATTATTTTATTTCTAGACTTATTTTTGATTGAATTTTCTAGGATTGCTTTAGAGTCTTATTTATAGGATTGTAATTGGTTGATTTACGGTATAACATAAATTATATTCCCTTCTTCATTATTACTGTTTGTTTGACATTTTTCAATATTGATCTAACTTTTGTGGATGTTGTACTCAATTTTACAGTTTGGGCATTTGATATAGTTTTTTCAACGGCTCTTTTCTAACTCAGAAAAGACTTTGTATCTTGGACTTTATTCTGCAGTTTGAACGTGGTTGGCAGTTAATTTGGAGCTGTCTGGTGAATGGTTTTCCCATGTTCAGTAATGTATCTGCAGTAGTAAGTTTAAGCCTGCTACAAGGGATGTATTTTCTGCTATTGCTGTTTAGTTTTGTTGGCAATGTTTCCACAACCTTTAATTTCAGTAATCCTGGACCATTTTCCATCTATTTTTATTGGTAATAACTTCCGGTGCTTTGTATGACTGATGAAGAGATTTGTGTTTCACTCCCTCATGAATAAGCTGTTGACATATTGAAATACAACTACTAGTTATTTCTAATAAGTATTTCGTTAGTGTGATTAGAAAAAAAATGTTTTTTTTCAACTTGTATTAGAACCAAAAAAATTCGCTCAATTAGATAGAAGTTGACCTTCTGGGAAGATAATGTATTTGATTTCCTAATTAATATGAAAGAAAAATACTGTTAACATACATCAAACATTGTAGCTAACTTAGCTGTCTGATTATTGTGACTGGAATATTGCGTTATGCGAATTATGTAGGATATGGCTACTTTTTTGATAATTATTTCTAACGACATATCAGAATTCCTTCTAAGGTTAATCTTTTATGTATTAACTCAGGTGGATGCTGCCATGATTCTTCTTGGGAACATAATTTTGCGTGTGAGTACAAAATGTTTCCTGTGTCATTTTACCAATCTTTTTATTTTGTATCTTCAAAATATTCTAAATCTTTTTGCAGAAAAAAATAAGTTATGACTAGTTTCTTTCTTCAATAGAGTTTAATGTCAGTTTTTTGATTTAGGATCTAGTGAGTGCATATGTGATGCCTCAAGACATATGGGACCTTTCAGTATTCAAATGTACACCATCACCGTAAGTTCTCATACGTAGCTACATTAGAGCTAGATAAACTTTGTTTTATTCTCTTAAATTATGTATGATAAAAAGCAACCTGTTTTACCATGTTTATTAGGGATAGCATCAGTAATTCATGATGCGATTTTCATATGGCAGTTTTTCTTAAGTCTAGATCTGTGGTTTTTTTCTTCTTTTTTCTTTTTCCATATAAGGGATCTGCTCCATAGGATTTTCGTTGTACTTGCTTAATTCGTTAGATCTTTCAGTTTTCGTTTTTTCAAATCTTTTTTCCAAACTGTCATGCCTCAATTTGGGGCATTTTGATGTTTCTAATGGCAAATAGCTAAAAAGATGATCGATGATGTGAGATTGGGTGAATGAAAGTTAGTGTGTGTAGGAATTCAAGGTCTGGTACATACTTGTATTGTTTTAATGGTTATATCATCCAATTGTATGGTTGTGATCCTTTTCAGACCTGTTCTGTACTTCATATCATGCTACTTTTCGAGGAAGATGTCTCAAGTAAGTGATCCGATTGTCTCAGGATTACATTTTTGACTGTTTTCTGTATCCCATTTCATTCTTTCTTACTTGGTAGTTAATTTATCACCTCTCTGTTAGTTGTTTTTACCTATGTTTATATTAGTACCATTTGGAAATGTGCACAAGCAAATGTATTGTTCTTTCAGGGAAAAAGGTATATATTGAAATTTACGATGTATTCTTTATGCTTATTAAACATCATCACGTATTTGGTAACTTCTAAAAAACTACCAAGTATGGATGCATATTCAGATATGTTGAATTAATGACAATAATCAAGTAGCTTTTTGTTCACCTCATTACTCAAGATGTACAGACTACCTAGGCCAACTCGTTTTGTTTAAATATACTTTGGATTGGTTTACTTATCATTTCTTTGCCTTGCAGAAGACTTTGATTTCTGTTGTAGGCATGTATGCCTTGTTACTTGAAGTTGGACATTATACATCAGTTGTGCAGATGGATTTATTTTGTACGAAGAGTAAATTATGATAGATGACTAATTGTGCTTTATCGTTTTTGTTGTGCAGGTTGAGTTCCATGACATTTTGCGGTTACGAAAAAATTTGTTGAGATCAGTTTTAACTCATCTTAATTGGAAGGTAAGTTCTTGAACAAATAAAGCTGGTCATTCTAGGGGATATGTAGGTTCTTGTTCATTTGTTGCTCTGTTTATGCCTCGTGAATCACATTTTACTTACTGGTATTCAGTGATCTGATGTGATAATTACTCTCTGAAACTATTAACCAATGCTGGTTCTTTTTTTTATAGGAGTCATCCGTTGACAATCATGAATTGGCGTTATTGTTGCCTGCAGCTGTCTATGCTCTTTGTTCTGGTTGTGCTGCCTCAACACAATGTTGTGAGGCAATGTCCCAGTCGTACTCTTTTGATGTCTCCGAAGCTGTAGATGATATCGTAGGGCCTCATAAAACTTCTCATAACGTTTGACTTTTTCTTGTATATTATCAATTTTCTTATTATTCAATCAAAATTAAAATATTTGTAGATGGAAGAAGATGATCAGGAAAGTCCTCAAGAAGTTTTTAACTGCTCTGTGGAAGTTATAGCCAAAGTTAATTTTGGTTCCCCCACTGAGGTGATGATTTAGTTTCCTCATACTAATTCGTGTTTGCAAAACAAGTCAGTTTTGGTTTAATTTTAGTGCTGTCTAGTTACCCCAATGGCGGTGCCTCCCTGGTGTACATCTTCCTCGCCATGTGAGGGATCCTCTGTTGGATGAAATGGAGAATTTTCTTCTTGGAGCTGCATTAGAGATGGAGAGCGAGAAGGAATCCCTTTCAAATGTTTTCTTCACGTGTGCTTTGTTTTTGAACTTCATACACTGTTCTACTTCGATACGGTTTGCCTCGTCTTCCTCGATATTCTTTTCCTTTTTTTTTTAAATTTTATGTCATGAGTCTGCATATCTTCTTAGAACAGTTTAAGGGCTATTCAATTATTTCCTTTCTCATTCTTATCATTAGTTATACATCTTAAATTTCATTTGTGTAGGCTTTCCTTCCTTCTTTTGAAAGCCAATTGAACTTTTCCCCAATGATATGTTTTTAGATGTTTTCCCGGTTATACTTTTCAGGAAAAGAGAACATGTCTCGTCGTTAATTTCCAAAATGACCCATTACATCTTAGAGTTATTAGATCGAGCTGTAAATGTGATTGAAGAAAGCCACAATGCTTTTCAACATCGAAGGTGCTTTGGTTCTGATTCCATGTTTGGTTTAAGAAGTCATCTTCTTGCGTCCTTCAAGACTTTTTTCTGTTGTCCTCTTTTCGCCAAACAGAGTAATCAAAACGCTCTTGACGGTGTACTTTATGATAGATTTATTCAGTCCATCGAAAGACTTCTAAAAGGGCTTTCCAAATTGTATCAAGAATATTCTGAGTTTGTCCAATCAGAGGTGGTTCAGCATGGTTTCTCTAGATCTAATACTTCTCTACAAAATTATTGTCAATTTGATAGCAAAGAAAACAGGTTAATCGATATGGACTTGGATGCTAATAATAATTCAAGAGAGACAAACAGTTTAACTGCTCAGGGGATTGATGGAATCCCCTCCTCAAGGCATTGGAAGTTGAGCATCATTACACTGGTGTCTTGTTTTTTCTCGGTTCTGCATGATATGACATGGAAAGTTCTTTTTGAACTTCTTGAAAAGGAGATTGATCTTAAGGTATATAACAAAGTGTAATAACATTTCTTTATTACTATTTTTTTTTTGGGATTTATATGTAGAAAGTTAATAGCTTAATTAATTTAATATTTTAACTCAGGTTTGCGGCAAGATTATTTACAATATTTGTGTACACTTCTCCTGGTCTTCTTCTGAGAAAGTACCACATCTGGTAAGAAAAAAAACTTGTTGCTAGAGCATTTTGCCTCACCGTTTATTTTGTGGATAAAAATTTCACGGTTTTTTGTTGGAAGATTTAAGGTACATTTATGTTTCCTTATATAGTTAAACTAGATTTAGATTTTGTTTAGTTTATATTCCTAAAACAATGAGACTAGATATTGATTGTTTCCTGGATTAGATATCTAAGGAGGATATCTTTATAATTTTTGTTTGGTTTCCTTGCTAACCTTTAGCGACCTACATGAGGATTAAAAATTCATTATTTGAGTGAGGAAAAGTGATGTAGCACTGACGTAGTCTCAAGCAAGCCCAATAAGTGAATGAGTTATTTTATCATTTTATTTTAATTTTTTATCTTTTAGTTTAACTTTAGTTATTTATTATTTATTTTTATTTTTATTCAAAGAGTTGTGATAAAAATTAATGTAGATTTTAGAATTTGATATTGAATTATTTTTTTTTTATGAGAGTTTATTATCTAATATTCTCTATTCCTTGTTTCAATTATGAAACAAAACTTATGCTGCACCAAAAATTTAGTTTTTAACATGATGTTAGTGCTGTTGAGTTTCTCAAATGCGGTAAATTTGCCTAAATGGGCCTATAATGGGTTTGACATTTAGATTGGGAAGATATGGAATTGCCTTGGTTGAAGTTTTCCAAGCTCCAACAATGTTCTTTCTTGTGTTGTCTCATGCCGATGAAATCATTTAAAAGTATTAAGAAAATAAGAGTTTCTTGAGTATATTATTTAATAAGTGGATTATTTATTGATCAGATTATTTTATTTCTATAGATAGATATTATTATTTATATATTGTAAATTCATTAAAGAAAATACAAGGAGAAATTTTTCCCTTAATTTCTTCATGATAGCACAGGTCTCACCCTCAGGTCGTACTCTAGTTGCACTATTGCCAAGACTGCCATGGCCACCGATCACGACAGTTCCATTGTCAACAATAGTTCATATTCTTTCACCTCAAATCCGACTTTCAATCTCCGGAACGTCAGGTAATTCAGAGTTATCGTCTCAATCCATTACAAATCATAAACTCAATGGACAAAATTAGTTAGAGTGGTCACAATCTGTAAGAATGTTCATCTGTGGTAGAGGAAAAGAAGTTTCTTGATAGGAGAGGTGCCGATCCTAGCGAAGGAAGAACCAGAATTCAAGAAGTGGAAGGCCGAGAATCACCTCATTTTGTCCTAGCTTATAAACTCGATGAGAGTTGACATCGGAGAAAAATTCCTTCTTTATGAGACTGTTCAAGATCTTTGGGAAGCTGTTAAAGAAACCTACTCCAGTTTTGATAACACGTCCGAATTATTTGCTGTGAAATCCTTGCTACATGGCCTGCAACAAGGCGATGTCCTTGTAACCCCATACGTTAATACCCTCGTACGTTATTGGTAACAACTCGATGCATTTGAGAGTCATTGGTGGACTTGTAACAACGACTATGCTCTATGCAAGCAAATCGTGGAATATAAGCGAACGTTCAAATTCTTGCTGTCTAGGGATGGCACTAGCAAACCTCGTGCCAATAGCGGAAAGAAAAACCTAAGTGTGATTGTTGTGGAAAATTGGGTCACACTAAGGACACGTTTGGAAATTACATAGGAAACCTACTGATTGAAAACCCACATAAAGGCCTTATGATAAAGATTATCGAGCAAACTCCGCCAACATGGTAAAAGAACCATCATCGTAATTGAACCAAATCTTTTCACAAATAAACAGCTAGAGATGCTCTAACAACTATTCAAAAATTTTTATCTCAACATTCGACTGCTGCTAACCCCAAAAATATGTATGCTAAAGCATGTAATCTTTTCTCTGCACATTTTGTATGGGGCATGAAAGAAAAACAATGGATCTTAAACTCTGGGGCATCCAACCATATGACAGGTGTTTCATGATTATAAGCCATGCAATACTAATTTGATAGTGCGCATTGTTGATAGGTCTTCATCAAGAGTAAATCGAATTGGACTTGGTTAAATCTCAAATAAAATTTTACTTAAATCAATGCTTTATGTTCCAAATCTTGATCGCAATTTACTATTTATTAATAAACTGACTTGTGATCATAATTGTTCGACTCAATTTTTTCTAATTTTGTGTGTTGTTTAGAATTTCAGTTCGAAGAAGAGGATTGACAGTGCTAAGATGTGCTCAGAACTATATATCTTCCAAACTCCCCAACCTGAAGCTGCCATAATTGCTAGCAGTATATCTCAAAATAAACATTCCGTTTCTATGTTTGGCTTAGTTCTATTAAAAAGAAATATAGCGAAGTTATGATATGACACTATCGGATCAGTCATCCCAACTTCTTCTACTTGAAAAAAGACGTGCCCTCGTTCATTTATCAATAAAAGTGAAAATGTTTAGTGTGATATATGACAACTTCCAAAACACACACAATTCGTTTGTGATCTGCGTCTTATTTTCCATCAAGGCCCTTTGGGCTTATTCAAATTGATATTTGGAGATTTTCTAGAATTTCAAATATAAGTGGAGACCGTTGGTTTATGACATTTATTGATGATCGCTCTAATCTCATTTGAGTTTTTCTTACGCCAGAAAAATCAGATGTTAGAAGAATACTCTATACTTTCAACAATACGGTCCAAACGCAGTTCAATACCAAAATCCAAGTTCTTAAATCGGATAATGCTAAGGAATACTTCAATCTCATCCTAGGAGATTGCCTTTTCAAACGTGGAATTGTTTAGCTAAGTTATTGTGTCAATACCTAAAGGAAAAATTGTTTCTCGTAAAGAAAAAATTGTCATTTTGTTGGAAGTAACAAGATCTCTTATGTTTTATATAAATGTCCCTATGTATAAAAGGGGAAAGCCCTACTTACACCAACATGTCTCATTAATAGAATGCCTTTTCGTGTACTCAAATTTCAAATCCCTTGCCAAGAGTTCATTAAATTTTTTCCTCATGCTCGAGTTCTCTACTTTGATCTTCCTCCCAGAATATTTGGGTGCTCAACTTTTGTCTATATCCATCTATGTAATAAGGAGTAAACTTGACCCATAGGCAATCAAACATGTATTCATTTGATAGTCTAGAAGTAATAAATGTACAAGTGTTAATGTTCTACAACCAGGAAAACTATTGAAATTATGGGTGTCACTTTTCTAAGCGAAGTCCATATTTCTCCAAGTCCGAAATTCAAAGGGAGAACCAAATACAATTTCAGACTTTGGAGTGAGATTCTCTAGTACCAGAAACACCGTCACATGTCCTTAGTTCTGAGTCCAACCTGAGCAAATCAACCACAATTATTTTTAAACTAAAAACTAAAAGTTCAACAAAAGTAGCAATTAAGGAAATTGAGGTATACTTTAGGAGGCCTCAGGGGAAGAACAAGGACCTAGTACATGTTGCACCCGTCCAAGAATCCGATTTGGACCATATAGCTGCTAAGCCTATCACAGGAGGAGAAAGAGAGTAACAAGAAGATGGACAAGAAGAAATATAGATTGTAGTAGACTCAAATCTTTTTATTGCTCTAAGAAAAGGTACTCGGACGTACATTCAACATCCTATCCAGAAATTTGTCTTCTATGCAGATCTCTCGAACATATTAAGCATTTATCTTGAAAGTAGATGAAGTTCAGATGCCCTTGAGTATTCAAAAAGCCTTGAAGCAGGCTGGATGGAGACAAGCTGTTCAAAAAAAGATTGTGGCCTTAAAAAAGAATGACACTTGGATTGTTATGAATCTCACTCGAAGAAAGAAAACTGTTAGTTGCAAATAGATATTCTCGATAATGTATAAAGATGATGACAACGTTGAAAGACTTAAAGTTCGACTTGTAGCAAGTCACTTTACTCAGTCATATGGTGTGAATTATCAAGAAATGTTTGCAGCTGTGACTAAATTCAATACAGTACGAATCCTCCTCTCACTGGCTGTAAACTTTGACTGGCCTCTACACCAGCTCGACATCAAGAATTCATTCTTAAATAGAGATATGAAAGAGGAAGTGTATTCGAAGATATCGTCAGGTGCTTGAATCAATCACAACAATCACAATGTTTGCAAGTTATTGAAGTCATTATATGTATTGAAACAATATCCTCGTGTATGGTTTGGGAAATTCTTACAGCCTATAAGGAGATAGAGATTTACTCAATGTCTAGCGGATCACACACTCTTTATAAAACATACTCTGAGAAAAAAGATTGTCGACATAATATTGATAGGAGACGAAGAGGAAAAGTTAATTGAGATAAAAAGATCTTTGTCTAAAGAATTTGAAGTAAAAGATCTTGGCCCTTTGAATTATTTGCTTGGTATCGAAATAACTCGATTAAAGAAAGAAATCTTCATCTCTCAAAGAAATACGTATTAGACCTAATGAGAGAAACTTGTATGTTGAGATGTAGGCCTGTAAACACACCTATGGATTCAAAGTAGAAATTAGCATGTGGAAATGCAGGAGTCCCTACAGATAAAGGAAGATATCATTGTCTAGTGGGAAGACTTACTCTCTCGTATTCGACTTGACATAGGTTTTGTAGTAGGTGTTGTTATTTAGTTTACGAATCATCCAATGAAGGAACTTATGGAAGGAGTGTATAGGATCCTTTAATACTTAAAGATGACTCTTTAGAAAACATTACTCTTTAGAAAGAGTGAATATCAAGATATTATTGTATACTGTGTTGCAGACTTGACAGGAAGCCAGAAAGATGGAAGGTTAACCACCGGATATTGCTCATTTGTGTATGGTAACCTTGTCACATGGAGAAGTAAAAAACAATCGGTGGTTTTTTGAAGCATTGTTGAGGTCGAGCTCATGGCATTAGCTTCTAGAATGTGTGGGGGATTTTGGATTAGAATAATTATGATAGACTTGGGATAAGCTGTGAAAAAATGTATAAAACTCAAGTGTGACAATCACGCTGTGATATGTATAGCAAAAATCCAGTATATTCTGATAAAACAATGCACATGGAGATAGAGCGGCTCTTCATAGCTGAAAAAGTTAAGAGTTTAGAAGTTCAACTATAATACACTCAAATTAGAGTTCAGCTAGCGGATATCTTGACCAAGGCTCTGATAGGTACTAACTTTGAGAAATTATGTAATAAGTTGAGTTTGTACAATATATACAACTTAATTTGAGGGGGAGTGTTGAAATCCTCGTCATGAGGACATCATCTATTTAAGTTTTAGTTATTTTATTTATGTTTTATTTATTTTGATCAACTTTTTATATTCTAGGGTTAATTTGATTTATTAGTTGTTCTTTTATTTAAGGATTAACATTGTAACTTAAATGATAATGATTATGAAGATTATTGATCCTTTCTCTTTTCCTCGTTCTCTATCTAGAGTTTCTCCACTTTTATTCTCTGTTCACTTTTTCTCTTCCTAGTTATATTTCTATTTTCTTTTCGGGCATATTCTTCCCCTTTTTCTCCCTTCCTATTTTTATTTCTTTCTTCCATCTCCGTTGTTGAATCAAATTTGGTATTAGAACAGGCTTATTGTTTTCTCAACCAATAAACTCGGTTTAGTGGTCTTCTTCTGTTTGGTCTTCTTCTGTTTCACATCCCAATTTCCTATTTGAGTCTTCTACTTCTCGCGGTCACAGTCTTCCTCAAGATGGCGTTCTCAGTTCATTGGAATCCAATATCAGACTCAACCGCGTGCTGAGTTTCAAATCGACGCCACTGAAAGCCTAAATTCGATCGTTGCTCATCGATCGTCGAACTCTGCTTCAGATCATCACAGCAGTACCGTGCTACTCTCTGCGAGTTTCTTCTTTGCGCGGAGAGAGGCTAGAGCTCTTTTCTCCTTCGTTGTTCTTCACAGCGACAAACAGCGTTTCTAAGGTTGATGCTCTCTCGGATTTTTGGTCGGGTATTGTCTCGGATTGATAGCATCGCTGGAATCACATAGTGAACTGCAATGTTCCCTTATTCCGCGCTGCTGCAGCTGCAATTGCACTGCAGGACTTCTCTCCTGCTGTGATAGAACTGCTTTTGGGATTTCTCTACTGTTAGGATTTTTTTTTTTACTCACGGTTGAAACACAGGTGTTTTGCTACTGGTTTTATACAGAAACTGTGGCAAAATTTGATTATTGAGTGGTTTGGCGTTGGCGTGCTACTAGAAATCCTTTCCTGGATTGCTCACAATTCGCTGTTTGTGAGTTGACACAATAATAATGGGGGAGAGTTTTCTGTCTCGATCCTTTATTAGTTTTCTATATTGTTTATTTCTAAATTATAGTTTAATTTTGTTCTTCTGTTATGGCTTACTTATAATCTGTGCATTCCATACTCATAAGTTTCTTTCTCATTTCGATTCTCCTCACCATATTAAACTTAATTATTTGAACCACTTTCATATCTTTTGATTTGAATTATTCCTTGAAATAGTCTTTGTTGATTATTTTACCATCGTTAATTAATTCATCTATTCATTTTGATAATCAATTTCGTGGTAATTTTCTAATGTGGTATTTATACTTTACTTCATTATTTTAAAATAATAATTCTATGTGCTTGCTTTCTTAGAATTAATGTAATTTCAAAGAAAAAAAAAACAATAAAATATTAATTAAAAGTGAATTTTTATTGTAGTTGATACTATGCATTACGAGCATTGTTTGTTTGTTTAATGATCTCTCCATTGCTCTTCATTAGAAACATTGCATGCAGTCACATTGTGGTCGACAGGTCTCATCAAGTCCTAGTATTTTAGACATGGAACCTTCCCAATTAGATGACCTTTCCTGTCCATTAACACAATTGATTAACAACCAACAACAGTTTCAGGAACAACTAGCTACCATTCAGACTGAGTTGCCCATTACTTGCGAGATAAATAGAAATTCTAGAGAATAGGTTAAAAAATGTAGAACAAATTTCTCATTCCTCGGATACAGACAATTCCGTAGTGATCCATAATAGACATCAACTTTATCGGCAAGATACTCGACGACACTTGGGACGTGATCGTAGAGATAGAGATTATGGTCGAGAGGGCAGTCAAAATCGCCATCGTCGAGAATCTCATTCTCATAATCGCCATGATGAACAACTGTTTTGGAATGTCAAGCTAGATGCGCATACTTTTGATGGCTGTTTAGATCCTCGTATCTTTTGATGCGCATACTTATGTTCAATCGTTTGAATAGATGTTTTATGTCACAAATCCACTTACGAATTGTTCTTCGAAATTGTTGGTGGCTTTGTTCGTCTGTGTTTTTCGTCTGTTAGTCTCCATTCAGCATTAATTGCTGACTTGCTTGTGGGTCCAGTGAAGCACAACCAATGTTTGGAGTTGAGTGTTTGTCGATTGCCTGGTGTTCCACTCAGAATCACTTTAGGGTGGATCTACTGGTCTCTGGTTCATAAAATCCAATTTTCAATGTAGGATTGTCCAACAATTGTTATTAGTTACTTTTTTTTTTCTTTTTTTTTTCTGTAGGAATAAACTACAGCATAATCTTTCATTTCGTGGGCCTTTGCGGCAAAGTCTAGCCTCACTGATCTTTATTTTGTACTGAATTTTCTTCTTTGCTTGCATTTTCTTGCTAATTGGTTACTTATTAAGAAAACCAACTTGAATTTGAAAGGATGTCAAAAGATAAAGAGACCATGATGAAATTTATACCCGAGGAGTTCACTCATTTCCAATCCAGAATTTTCAAAACATTTAGGCAGCCACAAATGTGAAAAAAGAAGACCCTTTGATATTAGCAGACCTAGCAGACCAAGCTGATCGAAGACTCAAAAGTTGTTACCATAAGGATGGCCTATGGTGCACATATTGCAAAAAGGGCCTGACACACTTGTGAGAAATGCAGGAATCTTCATAGAAAACATTCAAGCAGGAATTGTCAACAGAAAGGAGGAAAATCAAGGGACAATAGTCTAGTCAACGTTGTAGTACAGAAAACAGAAATCATACCTCATGAATCTTGTAAGAGTTATTATTGGTGGCTTCAATAAACCTCGGTGTACTTACTCATTGACATACTCGGAGAATACATGTCCTTCAGTCAATATTCTTTTTTTTCCCCATATCAGGTCAAAGTAAGGAAAGACCTTGTGGAGATGGTTCAAGCCAAAGCTAGAGAAATCGATTTAGTGGTTGAATACAAGGCAATACCCGTGTGAATCTTGAATGTCAATCTTAGAGAGAATCTATACTGAATATATTTTGGAAAGTTCAATCAGCTTCGAATAAGTTAATCAGCTTTGGAATAAAAAAAATTACTGAGACATTGAAGGAGATTGGTTCTACCTAAAAGGGATGCGGTGGAAGCATTTTTTTTTTATAATGGTTGGTAGATACAATGGAATTGGCTAATAAAGGAATGTCATTGGTCCGTCTATATTTCTATTATACTGGCCGGAGATACAGAGGAATTTGCTAATAAAGTACTGTCACTTGTCCGTCTATCATTCTAAAAGCATAACTAGGTTTTATTCACTGCCTTGTGTATAATGCTATCTTTAAATAACGTAAGGCAATGAGGGTTGTGCTTCCAATGATCTTGGGTTGAGACAATTAATTTCGCTTTGTTGACCAACAGAATGCATTAACTTCATATCTATTTCTAATAATAGAGTGACATAATGTATCCTCTCTTAGAAAGTGCCTCTGTCATTTGCCAAATAGTTGCGAGTTTCTAGATTGGAAGTTACCAATATTGATTCCATCTTTAACTGGTCAATCTTAAAAATATAGATTTCATTGACTAATTTGTTTATTTATTGATAAAGAACGATTTACCTTGACTTGTCATTTATGAAAAAAATTATGCTTTACATTGTTTTATTATTAACTGTTCTTTGCTTTTATCCCTGCAGATAAATATAATGAATGACTTGGTTGAGAGACAAGGCAGTCTAAGATTGGATTCTGGTAGTGTATTATCTGGCATTCACGGTCTGCTGAAATCATTATTATCATTTGAAAATGGAGAAGAGTATAAACCAGTGGAGTCCTTTAAAGATAAAATATCTGAAGAGGTACTTCTGGATTCTTTTTTTATATTCTATTTACAACATCAAGACTGAATTTAATCGTTTATATATTTTGTTTTTTCCAATGGCATGAATTGATGTATCATAGCTTTATTGTGGCTTACTCAGTTGAACTTTTTTCAATTGCCTATTTTAGATTTTGTTTTATCCTCCTAATAGATGTCCCATTTTATTGCTCCTTTTAAAAACTTGTTTTATTATATCAACTGGTGATTTTATATTAACGTACAGGACTTTATTCATCTTGGTGAATTGGTAAACAAAGTTGCTGAAAATGATCTTCTTGATTGGTCTGGACGTATTAAGTTGGTTGATTGCATCTGTGATCTTGTCTTGATTAGACCTGGAATTGGTCAGGTAAATATCTTTAGACATGAACATTCATATTTCTTGTATGGAACCCTTGGAGCGCTATTGTACAAGGTCTGGCATCAGGAAAGTGTCTGAGTGTGATATGTTGGACATTGGGATGATAAGAAGTTAATGTTTTTTCATACACGTTTTTCTGCTATGCTAGCCCATTAGAAGAGTTTTTTTCATGACTTGATATGCAAATTCAAGCTAGAGTTTGGTGTTGGTATCTTTATATGAGGTTGACTAATGTACTCTAGGTAGTGTTACAAACTGTAGACTTCAAATATTTTTTATTTGGTACTTATTTTTATATTTTTAATTCACGGACAACTCTGTTATATTTTCCAAAATTTATTATGATCTCTTTATGACCACTGGTAGACTACTGATTTCACATATTTGTGTGTTTTGAATCTTACTTTTCATGTTGGTATCATGGGGCTCTATCAGACAATGATCGAAAGGCTGCTGTTGATGCTTCGAGATCCTGATTATCGAGTCAGGTTTTGTCTGGCTCAACGCATAAGTGTTCTTTTCCAGACATGGGATGGCCATAACGAGCTCTTCCAGGATATTTGGTAGGTTTCACTGTGGAGACTAACAAATATTTGGGATTTTTTTATTCTTTTTTTATTTTTGCACTTCTGGCTGACACTGTTTATCCTAGTTTAGCATCTTCCAGCATCTATGGGTGTTCTTCTTATGATAAGACGTCTTTGCTGTCGCTTTTGTATGTTCAAAAGAAAATATCAAACTTCTCAAAATAATTACCAAGACAAAATATAGGTTTATTTGCTATGATCTTTTGTTATACCTAGTTGCATTTGTTTTTATGATGGTACAAGGATAGTGCAGTTTGTTAATTTCATTTATATCATCTGATTTAACAATATATTGTTAAATCAAAACTCTCTTAAGAGCTTTCCTTTTGCGAGGAGTGTGGTTGACTTGATCAAGTACCAATGGACATGTCATGTGTTAGTACCATTAAAGTTGAAGCCTACCATTAAGGATATCATGAAATTTCTAAAGGAGGAATCATTTTACCTCGCAATTATTGAGTCATTGTATCAAGGGTAAAATTTTAATAAAAGACTAAACTATGAGATGTTTTTCAATTCAAATATTAAATAATTTTTTCGTCAATTCGAATATCGAAATATGAAATTTTTTCAATTTAAATATTGAATAATTTTTTTCGTTAATTTGAATATCAAACTATGGAGTTTTTTAATTCAAACAGCGAACAATTTTTTTCGTCAATTCACACTTGCAATTATGCACTCTTAGCAAATCAAATCAGTCTGAAAATACTCAAAAAATAAAATTGTTAATTTAACGTTCGATTTACCCTTAGAAATCGAACCAATCTAAATTAGGATATGCAAAGAATCTTAAGCTTTATGGCCAAAGGATATCGATTGTCAAAATTAGCGACGATAACATGTGCTCCTGTGCAACAAGAAAATCGAAACAAGTGTTTTTGTTATCTACTCTATTGGAGAATAGTCTGAATGAAAACAAAGTAATTGTAATCCATTATAAAGCCCAAAGATTAAGATTTTCTGCATATTTTAATTAAGACTGATTTGATTTCCTAGTTAAATCAAAGTGTTTTGATTTGCCAATAACGCATAGTTGACGTTTGAATTGACGAAAAAGATTAGTCGGTGTCTGAATTTAAAAAACCTCATAGTTTGACGTAGGAATTAACAAAAAAAATTGTTTAATGTTTGAATTGAAAAAATTTCATAGTTCGAATTGACAAAAAAAATTATTTAGTGTTTAAATTAAAAAATATTTCATAATTTAGTATTTTATTTGATATTTACCTTGTAACAATGAATCAAGTTCATAAATGAGAAATAAAGAAATTAGCCTAATCAAGTCTTCCTAATTTGGCTTCTAGTTAAGTACAATATCAAGTTTTTCTACTTGAGTCAAATATCAAATCTAATTAATTATATACATCGCGTCACACTCTCCTTCAAGTTGATCTATAGATGTAAGTAATGCCTAACTTGTCATTAAGATAATCTTCTCAATTTCTATTTAGAGTTTTTGTTAATAAATCTCCTACTCGCTTTTTAGTATTTAAATATTTTGTTGAGATACAATATTTATGTATTTTTTTCATGGATGAGGTGACTAGTTACTTTCAACACAATTATATCATTTAAGAAATATGGGATTAGAATGAATGTGAAAAGCATATTGATTATCACACTAGAATTTAGTGAGTGTTGATGTCTTAAAGCCAACTTCGGTCATGAGTTGGTACGTCTATCTAATATCATAGGACGATTGTGCATAGCCTTGCATTGAGATTTTGCACTAGATCGAGACACAATTGTTTTTTACTGTACCATGTTATTCAATTTCCTCTAACAAAACGCAATAACCGGTAATGAATATTCTATCTACCTGTGAACTAGCTTGATCTATATTTGAGAAGCACTTAATATGAATATGCCCATGGTTTCCACACAAGATGTCAAGCACTATAAAATTTAATCTGAATGTTGTTCAATGAAACTGTCAAATTGACTTATAATACCACCATAGTGTGCAATATCAGAATGAGTTATAGTGAGATGATTAAATTTTCCACCTGCCTTGTGTATCTTGCATAATTTTTTTATGGTTCACTATTTTTTATAAGTTGTAAATTAAGAATCATTAGTGTATTTTCCTGTCTTAGCTAAGCTATTAAGGGAAACACATTTCCTTTGAAATAGAAAAATCCCTCCTAAGAACTATTTCCCAAAGTTATTTGTGTGAAACTTAGTATGAAAGAAAGCCTAAAGGGATGAATTTCACTGACATCACTTCCAGTAATAATAGACATTTAGTTCCAAGTTTTCTTAGGACTTATCCACATAGTTCGGTGTACTTTTCCGCTGCCGTTAATGAGTCAAACAAATATTTCCTTTTAAATCCTCAAGGTGCTTTTCGTGCTTCGCCTTATCTCAACTATCGAGAAATACTTCAATTCCCCCAAGTTTTTTGTGTGAAACTGAGTATGAAGGATATCTTTGAGGGATGAAATTCCAGTGACATCATTTCTAGTAATGATAGGCTTCTAGTATTGATGCCTCAATTGGGGCTTTCCTTTCCCCGTTTACAGAGGTACTGCTAGAAGAACTATCATTCATGTGTATCTGCCAAATTCATTGGTTTTCCATCTTCGAAGACCTACATGGAATTGTTTATTCCATCTGGTTGGTTGCAATTACCTTTTGATTTGATCAAACAAAACTTGAAATACAGGTGTTGTTATGTTCTTGTAGTAATATTATCCTACTGCTTAAAGGTAGGACTGGTCACATCTGCATTAATCCTATTAACTTTTCTAAACTCTTTTTAAAAATTATTGTGTCGTTTAAAACCCTGTTATTTTTTTAGTGATACGATACAATATTTCTTTTGCAAGTGTCAACTTTGGCATTTTATTGGTGACTTGCTTGAAAGAGAAGGTTGTTACGGCAAAGGAGGTCCTAGACATCGGTCCTCAGCCTCATACTACAATGGAGACAATCATCATTACTCTTGGGCATCTTGCATTTCACAGTGAGAAGATAGAAATGCAGGTATTGAGTTATTCATTTGTCTGTATCTTACAAGAAGTTTTGGTTTTTGTTATAAGATTGATCTCAAATTGAGTAACGGCCAAAAAATAATTTCTTTTATATTCATTATTAATTATTCAATCAGAGGCTAATTGAAGGACAGAAGAGAAATTTTTTCACTTTAGTTTTGGATGGATCGGAAAGTTGTACTTATGGCAAACCAACCATAACAAGAGTGCCAAAACTTATAACCTAGAATTTGGCACTTACTTTCAATGTCTCTTGTTACCCTCATTCCTATAAATTTTTCAGGAAGCAAAAGCAAACTTTTATTTTAAGAGCTACCCTTTTAGTATAGTTTGGGAATTATTTTTCACTAAGTAATTCTTGTTTGGATGGAGCTCTCTCCCCCCATTTACTCAGTAGTACAAATCGTTTTCACTCATTAATTTATTTCCGTCTAGTTATAATTTAAAAAATATAGAGATAAATTCAAGAGATGTATTTATTTTTATATTTATGATTGTGTTTGTATAGGTTTGTATGTGTTCGTGGGGCCTATTTAAAGTTTTACTCACATGGAACCGACCACCGAAATGAACCATTCGTTTTGGTTCAGTTTTGATTCAAAGTCAATTAAATCAACATTCGGTTTTGAAATTTTGAAAACCCATAAAATTCTGTATGTTTGTCGGTTTGACATATGTAAACCGAAATTCACCAAATTGAACCCAATTATCTCTAGATGTTTTAGTTTTGTAAATATATGTAATTTGTGTAGTTAATTAAATTTTATTTATTTTAATTTTAAGAATTTGAAAGTAAATTTCTTTGTTAAAATTTTCCATTTGTTATCCAAACATGACTAAATTCACCTATTGTTAGTTTGAATATGATTAAATTCTTAGTTTATATTTATGAAGCATTTAATTTAATTAATCATGCTTCATTGGATATTTAATTATTTATGATAAAGAAATTTTGTAATTAAGTTAAACATAAAAGAAAATTATCATAATTAATTTTTCAATTATATTTAATTGGAAAATTTTAGAATCTAATTATTTAGTTTATCATAATTTGAAAAATATAGAATTTTGTTATGAAAATTTATATCCATATACAAATTTATTTATTTTATAATTATTTTTTTTTTGTATTAGGAATTGAATCGGAACGGAACCAAAATTTTTGGTTCGATTTCGATTCGGTTCTTGCACCAAAAAGTTTCAGTATCAGTTCCAAAATATCCAAGTTGATCTTAATCGGTTTTGTTTGGTTCTATCACAAACTGAATTAGACCATGAACATCCCTGTTAAATAGGTTTTCCTAAAAGTTCTACTGAGTGAGGAAGCTTTGTTACTTAAATTTTCTTTTACTTCTTTGAATATTTTATTTTTTGTTGATTGATGAATTTTGTGGCACTACAGACTGTTTTCATGATGTGTGTCATTTCGGCTATTGACCCTAGTAAGAGGTAATATCTCTACCTTGTTGGCTTTCTGATTGGTTGGGGTTATTTTTTGGTTTTCACTTTCTTTTATTTTTAGGGAGTTGGTCCTAGCTATATTAGACAACCTATCGAAGCAACTTAATTATTCAACTCGGCAAAAGGTAATCTAGTTCTCTCCTTCAATTTATTTTTAACATTAGCTAATAAATTATTTTAATAGACAACAAGATGACTATCTGACTAGGTGACTATTGTTGACGTAAGTGCATATAGCTTTCGCGACATTGAAATTTTCTCTTTCATTTGTTTCTTGTATGTTAAAATTTCTTTTACAGTACATGGAGGAACTCATGGGATCAATTCTCTTTTGTTGGGTTGCTTGTGGTGTAAGTTTACTTGCATTGGTCGAGGTAAAGTGCTACTACACTCTGGCTGATTAATGTTACTATTTTAGCAGAGTTTTACTTCTCATTATTAAGAAAACTGATTGAAATGTTTACGTCTTAATTCTATTACTAGTAGGAACTAATTTGTATAATTTAAAGAATTGATAAAGTAATCTTTTAGATTATTTTTCTTCCAAATAATAGATATTTAACAAGTAAACAACTCTCCAACTTATGAATTATGGAATATTAAATCAAATTTAAAAACCTAAAATCTAATCTAACTGTATATTTATAATTCTAGTTATTCAAATAAACTTATATAACTAGATGAAATTAATTATGAGAGCATTTTTCAATGCTCTCCCTCAAGCTAGTAAATATTTATTCTCCATTCCTAGCTTGTATACTTTATTTTATTTAGTTATTATTATTATAAGAAACGAAATCCATTGAAAAAAAGTAATGAAAAAAATAATTCTTCGTGACACAAAATTAAAATCTAAATAAAGAAAATAATTTCTATTTCATTACAAAATCAAATCTTATTTAATTAGGAAAGTATTAATCTTTACGAAATTGCTCGAAGACTATCGTTGAAACACGAAAACACAACTGTGATTCACTCACCCCAAGCCATAGATCGTGCCAATATGCGTCGCCTGGGCGACTTGTGTAGGGAAAAACCACGACGATCAAGCAGAACACGAGTTAATAATTAACCCGATCATTAACAACACTAAAATTTTCATTGAAGACAGCCACAAAGAAATAATTATTTGTCTGATGGAGAAGATAATTTTTGTGTGATCGAAAGTTAAATACTCACGAAATCAATGTAAATAGATTTTCTGAGCATCGACAGTAAATGGAAAAATTGTTGCGATTGAGAAACCTTTTTGTTGCTGACAACTACAAATTTCTGCATCAGAATTGACCGATCGTTGCATAGTCAAAAACGAAAAGCCATTGTCTTCAACATGTGACGACAACCTAGAACAACCATTATTTAGTCTAGAAGGCAGTCCTCCATAGAGAGATTCACGAAATAGAAATTTTTTAGAGATTAGGAAGAAGTTTTACTAAGATGAAGTTTATTGAGGATTTTTTTATATTTTTCAGTAGGTGAATCACTGTAGTTTATATTTTTTAGTATGTAAATCTCTGTAGGTTCAGAATGTTTCATTTCAAGTTAGACAACACAAATTTTAGATTTGTGAATATCTTGTAGTTATTTTTCTTTTTTTGAAGGTTGAACTGAAGTTTAGATTCTTATGATAATATACTAGATATTCTCCTGGTTAAGATTTTATAGGAGAAGATGGAGATAAGTTGGACTTTTTAATTATGAGATGCTAAATTTACAAAGTCCAATTTTGGAGATTACCGTTTCTATATGTTTTTTCCTATTGAAAAGGCATTGCAGCTCGTGGAGATGTTATGTCTTCTTCTTCTGCTTCTTTTTTTGGTTTTTCATGAACATAAGTTCTTATTGGCCCACTTTGTTTTGTAAACTTGACTTCATTAACACCTTCTCTTTTTTCCATACTGAAATATTAGATTCTGATACTCAGTCCTTTCTCATCCCTTCAATTTTTTTTTTTTTTTTTTTTCTGGTTGGAAGCTATTTATCTCATGAAATATTTTTGATTTACTTTGTTATTCTGAATTCAGATTTTCACATATTGCTAACTGTTGGTTTTACCATGTTGTGACTGTATGCAGATAAGGCAGTTTTTTGTTTCAGATGCCGAACCTAATTATTTCCTGCAGTATTGTTTCCCTTGGCTTCTTCCTGCTTTAGTTATTCATGGTGACCTCCCCAACCTCGACTGGTTTTCTAAGGTTTGGGGAATACAAATACTATAATCTGCAAAATATGTCCTTTAGCTTGTTGGGACGACAATACTATAATCTGTAAACTTTTATTGAGCTGAAGATTTCTATGAAGAGATGAGACTTCTTACTGCGAAAAGATATGTTGATTGTGGATCATTTTGAATTCTCTTTACTCCTTCTGTTATCTGTGTCTTCCTTATGTTCTAGTCTCCTACCTTCCTGAAGTATTTGGTTATAGGTTTCTGGCCAATCGGTGTCTGCTTTAGTCAAGGATCATTTTGTGCCAATATTTGCACTTTCTATCGCATTGCATTGCAGCAAGAGATCTGGGTACGAGAAAGGAACATTAGTGCTGCAGGGATCCATTTTAAATTTAGCACAAATATCTGAGAGCGAACGAGACGCACTCATAAAGAAAAATTTGGTATGTTTGATTCAACTTTAGTTGCAACTCACAGTCAACATTTTGATTAGGATGGAAATTTCTCCTTATATATTTTTTTTTCCTTAGAAAATAGAAAAGCAAATGCTTACATAGTCTCATCTCATTTCAGCTAAATGTTTCATTGAGCATGGGGTTTGTTTAAAAAATCATTGCAAATAATTTTCTTATTTGTCATAGCATATTGGTTGATTTTTGTTCTCACCATAATTCTTAGGATTGGAACTTTGATATTTTAGTTATGGTTCAAGGAATCTAATATTTATTTTTTAATGTTTGTCATCCATGTGAAGGTTAGTAACAATAATTACATCATGATGAGAAGAATTTTGATAAGAATGAGTATGAATGTGATAAAGGGAGTCCTATCATTTACATGGTGTAAAAGTAGTAGGCTTTTTACTCGGTGTGATATTTATCTTTATAATGCGTTCAGGTGTCTATCGTCAGCAAGATTCTCTCTCTTACCTCTTGTGCATCAGATCCTATGGTGCCTTTCTTTTCCAAAGATGCAATTTCGCGTGCAATACAAACAGTTGTTGATGGTTTCGTGGAAATGTGCTGTATCCTCTCGATCCTTTTTGTTCATACGTTTCTTTCTTTGCGTGAGCTATTTTAGAGCATTCCTCTCTTTACTGATGGTTTTGCCATGTTGATATGTTTCGAACTTGACTCGTGCAGCCAAGAGAATGAGATGAGTGCCACAGTCATTGACAAAATCAATATTTTTCGCCCGGATCGAGTTTTCACGGTTATTATTATTTTTTTATATAAAATACATTTTGCTTTATCAAATCTCCCAGAGTTATCACCTTTTTTTTGGCTTTTGGATCTAAAGCCTCTTGGCATCTAATAATAAGCATTCTACAATTTTTTTTTGACTAGTATTTGATTGTCTTGGTGCAGTTTATTATAGAATTGCATTACAAAATTGCTGCAGCAGTTCATCCAAGACATAAATGTCATCGACTGGCTGGACTTGAGGTTCTTTTAACCATTATCGGGCATAGAGCTGCTATTTCAAGCACTTCAAAGTGAGTTTTACAATTATTCTTTATCATATTGCCTAATAAAACTAAGATCGAGAATCACCAACCAAACATGTTACTTCGTTTTATATACATTATGCTATAAATCATAATAGAGAATGATGTGATTTTTACATAATTGGGATACTCCATGGAGCTGTGCTTGTGTTCAACGATCCTTTAATCTTGAGAGCACAGATTTCTAAAACCTCAACTCACATGAAATTTATTTGATAATATACGATGTTTGTTTGTTTCTTATATTTCTGTATTGCATTTTCAAATTAAAAGGCTTACAGTGCCTTTGTATAATACGTTTTAGCATTTGGTTTGGCTTCATTAGTGATACCCTTGTGTCATATTTTTGTTTTCATTGGTGATACCCTTCTGTCATATATTTGTTTTCTTTTCATAACATATTTTATGTGACATGGATTGTAAGTTAAAAAAGACTGTTTATAAATTTAAACAATTACTTAGAGCATGGTTTAAGTTTTTAAAAGCGAAGCCAAGGAGACCATACTCTGTTTGCCACATTATTGTAATATGGAAGAAATATGAAAAAAGCTTATTGAGAGAATTTGATATGAAAAAAGTAGGAAAGTTGAAATGCTAAAGTAGCATTCATTGTCCATAGACATTTGCTATTGTTGCTAAGATGAATATCGAACAGTTTCGATTATTGTTATTGCAAATTTTGGGTGGAAGCTACAGCAATTTAATGTGAAAATTGCTTGGACTTAGAAGAAAAAATATATGGATGTTCTTCTAGGTTTGGAATCTAAATAAGGAATAGTGTTTAAGTAAAAAAAAAATAAAAGCTCTTTATGGACATAAACAATCACTCAGAGTATGGTTTGGGAGACTACTTGTTTGTTTGTGAGACCCTCAAACTCTTGGGTATTAACAACCTTGCTAGTGTTTGTAGGGAATAGTATTGTAACAGGCAATGATATAGAAGAAATATGTTGGTCATTATTATGATAATTTGTTAATATGGAACCATGAAAGTTGAAATGACTCCTTCAAAGCAACAACTAAACTTCTTTGTCAAAATTAGACCCAAGAGTGCGGATGTTATGATTGTGGAAAAGCTGATCAATTTTAGTGGACATTTATATTGATATCCAAAATAACGATCAAGCAATAAGAAGATTCATTAAGTTTCGGGTGGAAAGGAAGGTGTTGGTTTGATGAGTTTTAAGGAGTTGCTAACAAGTTGTCCAATTACCATCTCTATGGTAGTGATCCATTATCTTAAGAGTCACAGGATTCTAAAATTAATAGAGAGGCCAACCAATAGCTGTTGAACTTAGTGAATATAAAGAGAAAAATCCAGAAGTACGGACTACAACATCAAACACCTTGAAGACTAAAGCAAAGGACACAATTGGTGATGACAACAAAGAACAACTCTTGATGGAAGACCTAAGGGATGACATTGATTGTACTAAGAAACAGGCAAGCAATAGTTGGGAGCCATTGGAAGGGAGATGATACAATTCATACACGAGGACAAGACATTTTTTTTTCCGTTCGCTCTTATTTGAGGTTATATTTTGTAAGAATGGATCAAAGAATAACAACTTTTAGAATGCTAGTGTGTTTGTACAATCGTAATAGAACGAATGCAAGTGTACAATGTCAAGTTTTATAATGGATTGTCATTAGAGACATTCCTTTTAATTTATGGTCTAATAGCACATGGAGACAAGTGGGAAATATGTGAGGAGAAATATATTTTTTTTACAGGAGAACAAGATGAATTAATGAAGAATATACAATATGACGGTAGAAAAAAAGATCTTTTCTATTAATATTTTTAAAAATTTGGTGAAAAATAATCTCCTTCCAATTAGAGAGAATTTAATCGAAAAGGATACCTCCTAAATATACCTAGAGCTAAACTCACTTGGTAATAAGAAAATTAAAGTTATTTTATAATTTAAAATTAAAGATTTATCTCCAAATGAAATTTCATTGCAATGAATTCAAATAGCCCAACAAATAGCTAAAAGTCTGAATGTTCAAATTAAATTCATCTTCTTATGTCCTCTATCCATATAGAAACATTATTGGTAAAACTCGTAGTATCAAAAGTGCCTTGGAGATTGGTTGAAAGAGGAAAAGAATTGCACCCAAACCCATAATTGTCTAGCTAGCCCACTTTGCATTATAATGTAATTTCACTCTCAACCTTACAAAACAAATAACAACGTGGAGATAAAGCTCTAAAAAAACCATCTTTCAAATTAGATCGCTTGTATATAGTTTTCTTTTCACCAAAACCTAAGTAACCAATTGAATTTTGGAGGAAATGTAGGAGGTGAGAGACAAGAAAGAATTGAGTCAGAATCCAGGGGAGAATTGATCCTCACTGGGCTCGGGTGATTCTAAATGATATTTTGATGAAATGATGAAATTTTGTGCATTCCTCTTAATACACTTATTCTTATAAGTACGATAGTGACCACTATCTTTTTTGCATTTGGTCATTCTAGAAAATCTGTTTATCATTTCCTCTTTGATACTAATGCTGACAATGCCACTCATATTGGGATTTAATTTGAGTTCAAGTAATAAACCAAAGATTTTTATAACATGAATCAAATTTCGAACCGTGGTTACATCATCAACTGTTAAAAGAGTAGTGCCATCAATAAACTGAATGTGAGAGACTTGGATGACTTCGTGATTGACTGAATCCTTCAATTAAATTTTGAATTTTGCTCGGTGTAGTATCTTTCTAAGAACCATCACTAACGAGTAAAAATAAGAAAGATGAGAGAAGGTCTCCAGGCTCGTCTTTCTCTTCTAAATGAGTATGGTCTCTTATAAGTAAATAAATGAATTTTCTAACAAGAGGTAAATTTTAAGCTACCCGAGAGCTTTACTTTTTTTACTACTTGAATTTTCTAATGTTAGGCTACGTAAAATCTGCAATGTTTGGAAATTTTCTTTAATACTTTATATTTCTTTTATAAGAAATGAAATGCATTAAGAAAAGAATATATTTTATAATGGGAAGGTGTTCTGAGAAATAAGTGAAGGATAATTTCCTTCTCACCGATGAGAATTAGATAACTCCAAAACTACTTATAATTACAAATCTATTTGACAATAAAAAAATAAATATTATCCAACGGTGAAATAATAAATACTTAGAGGTATATATGAATAAATTTCCTTCTTTGATGCTTTGTATTCAATGGTGTAAAGTGTACAAAAAGGGAAGGATAAGAAATTCTCCTTGTTAAAGAAAGAATATAGTCAATTTCTTTCATACTTTCAGCTGAAACACTTTTCTCACCATTATAGTTGATTTTTTTCATTCTTCATCTTGTTGTGTAAGAGAACTTGAAATGAAAATAAAAATATTTTCGATGTTGGTTCCGGTGGTCTTCTAGAGTTTAATTCAGTCTATATTATCTATTTTTTTTTTGTTGCTTTTGTTACTTGCTAAAAACATGAAATAAAAACATAAATGTTCATGTTGATCGGGGTTTCCTCGGCTTTGTTCAATGAATGAAAGGCTTTGATTGGCGTTAGAGGAAGTGGATATCTGGATGCTTGTGTTCATCAAAATTCTTTGTCCGTTTTATTACAATTGTTCATAGTGGCTAATCTATCAACACTCTTTGATTGCCACAATAACAATTTTGTAAAGGTATAATTTGACCCTACAAAGTAATTCAAAACTTTTCCCCAAATCGACCAACTTTTGAATTTTATAGTGATCCATTACAGAAAACAAAATGGTATCATCAGCGAACTGAAAATGGTGAACATGAATAGCATCACTATTAGTTTTGAATCTCTTTACCAAATAAAAGTTTCTCAGTCTAGCATTTTCGCGTGAATATCTCCAATGAGAATAAATAAAAATAAAGATAGGCCTCCTTGTCTAAGCCCTCTAGTTGCTCATAAATCTTGGCATCTTTTCATTCTGAACATAGATTAATATGATTGGCCTTAGTGGGGAGGAGACACTAGTTTTTAGAGTTGGTTAGCCGAGCTGGGAGAAAAAAGGTAAGAGAGATGAGAGAAATAAAGGGAGAGAGAGAATGAATCACATTTCTATAAATAGAAGTGTTTTGGGGGTGACGAGCAACTATGAAGGTGACTAAGAGGAAACAAGCTTCTCGAATTGCTTGTTATTTGTAATTTCGATCCTTACGTTCAATATTTGATTCTTTGCAATATTTGGGGTCCTATCAATTTGGAGAGCCATATTTCAATCATGGGAGCTCTGAGTTATGGACCCACCACGCTCTGCTAACTTATCGAATTTTTCAATCTTTACGTGACTATTTGTCTCTCTCTAAGAATGAGTATTGACGACACCACCAGAAGATGACTTTATCATCATTCAACAAACATTTTCTTTGGATCTTTCTTCTGTCAACTCACTTCTACTTTGTTATAGTTACCCACTTCGCACTTCACTTGGCTCTCTTATCGGCCAGAACTCTCCACCGGTTAAAATCCTCGACTGGAGAGCCATGATATGGTAGGTCCTGTGCCCCACTAACAATAAGGTTCATTCTTCAATAGTTTCATCATGGAGAGATTTGTTGTGGGGAGAGATCCTCAAATACTCACTTAATGATTAATTATGAGCTTCGTAGATACATTTGGAAGCAATTTTATCCTTTTTCAATCAATCTATGGAGTTGCATTCTGAAATTAGTTTTTTATTGAAGTTTTAAACAGGGAAGAAAGACCTAAAAATCAAAATTTAATATTAAGAATAAGCATTCTAACTCGATGAGAAAGAGCCAAATTCAAGTATTGGAGACAATATTAATTTCATTGTTGCCAAGTGTTCTTATTGTTTGGAATTTTTTAGGATATATCTTTTTCGTATAGTTCTATCTAGTTAGAGAGAAATTATTTTTAATCAATTGTTTTTTTTTAAGAAGAGTTGTTGTCCTCTCTAATTTGTATATTCTTTCTCTATTTGTTTCTTATCGAAAAAAAGCATTAATGATAATTTTTTTTATTCAGTATATTTTGCTCAAATGGTTGTCAATATTTTAGTTGACGAAGTTTATGATTTGCTTTATTCCTTCTTTCATTTTTAAATTGGTTTTTTACTTTTTTGTTCTCGTTAGTTTATTTCGTCACCTTGTCTCACTTTTTACTTGGATTTTATTTACAGTAGATTTGTTTGTATATGAGGCTAGCCATATAAAATTTGACTACTTTGTTTTTTATAAAAGCGTCTAATAAGAGAAAAAAAATATAATAGATGAAATGGAAAGAATTTTTCTCAAGAAAAAGAAAGAACATTTAATTTAAAGCAATTTCTCTAGACTTAAATAGGATTACAAGGATAAATTTTAAAAAAGTCAAAACAATATGCCTACTTAATAATAGTAAAATGAATATTGTTTTAAAAATTGGCAATGGATTCTTTGTCCTTAAATATAACTTTTTACTACTACGGGAATATAAAAAGCTGTTGCATCACTACTTTCTATATGAAATCCTTTTTCATCCTCATTTTCTCAATTTCAGCTATCTATTCAATTTGGTTGGGCAACTTATCAACTGTCAAGCTTTAAAAGACCAATGCTACTGCATCCTTTCAGGATTGCTTAAAACTTTCAAATACAACCCATCCATAGAAACTATCAACGTGCTTGGTGAACAACTCCAAGTAAGTGTAACTCAAATCATATTATATTGGCTATGTGGTTTCGAATATTATCCTGCTATGCTTCTTCTTAATCAATGCAAATGCAGTTTTTGGTGTCAAAATTGGTGGCTTGTTGCATCCCCTCTGAAGTTCATGATGAACCTTGCGATTCGAAATCATCTCATATTTTATCCTTGCTTCTCCAATTAACCGTGGATTCTGATCCATCACTCTATCACTACGTCAAGGTATGTTAACCATGTATTCTGATCCATCTTTCTGTCACTTAAGCTGTACAGTTATGTATCAGCTGTAATACTTGCAACATCAAGAACATATTGCTTATTTGGTCATGACTCACGTATGACCAGTCATCTCATTTTGATTGCTTTTCAAACAATTTTAAAATTTTAGAATTTCTCTATTCCTTTGTAATCATTGGTAGGAACTGGAACCGTTTCCTGAAATTGAGATATTTGATGAAATACGAAAGTTCCATCAGGAACTATGCCAAGGTTACTCTCCAAGAGATCATTTATTGAAGGTAAACTGATGTTAGCTCAATGATTATTATTTGAATTGATATTTTGAAATAAACCGTTTTTATGTTCTTTATTTGTTTACCACATGTGATCTGTATTTTCAGTTTGCCAAGAGATCTTGTAAGCTTCCTCCCAGATTACTTCCATGGAGGTGTTTTCTCTTTCACTATCACCTTTAAGTAATTGTGAGGAATATTACTGTATTGACCAACTGACTTTACTAAGTTATTTGAGAACTTTGGATGATGTTACAGTTTAAAGGCACTACGCAAAAAGTTAATAAGGGAAGGGGTTTTTCAGAGTGACGGTAAAATTGATTATGTGGTAAATGGGGATTGGCATTGTGACCGTGGACTAGTGCAAGCAGTGTGGAAACTTGTGCGGATGTGTGGGTTGGAGAATGCACATAATATTAGAGAGTTGGTTTCTGATTTTGTATCGAAGGTATGATACTTTCTTGTTTCCCTTTCTTCTGTTATTGAATGTTTCACTTCACTTATATGGATATGCTTTGCAGGTTGGAATTGGGGATCCCCGATGTGTTGTTTTTTATTTCCCCTGCGAGGCCTCTAGTCATATTCATGTTTCCTGGCCTAAAAATGACGGAAATCCTTCAAAAATGAGTTTCAACACGTGTTCTGGGCTATCTGATGATCTTCTTATTGCAGTTTTAAAACTCTTGACAAAATACCTTATCGATGAATCTGTGAAAATAGTTGATATGACATCACAGGCTCTTCGGGTGAGTCTAAGTGGATCAATTTGGTTTAGTAGGTCTAGTGATATTCAATTTTCTCTAATCTAAAAGAAAGCTGGCTTTTGTATAAGTTTCTCTCACTTCTGATTTTAATATTTCTTACTCTTGAATATTTTAAATAACGTAGGGCCAGATATTTCAATTAAGAATATCTTGTTAGATATTGAGTTCAAATTGTTTGCTGACAAATAGATTTTTCTTTGTCGTAGAATTAAAGTACGAATATTTTGTATTCACTAGTTAACACCTTTGCAGGTGTGGAAAACAAATGTGATTAACTGAAGATTTGGCCTTATAGTTGTGATTGGCATAAGTTTAGGAATAAATTAAGTTTTTTCTAGTTTAAATATACGCATTTTATATTTGATTACATAAATAAAAAATAGAAATTTCAGAGTAAATTTTTTTATAAAAAAGGATGTATATATATACATCTATCTATATATATATATATATATATATATATATATATATATATATATATATATTATTTCTTTGATAAAAAATAATATTCATAAGAGAATATATAAAAGAGAGGGTAGGGAAAAGAATACTTCCTTACAATAATTTACGACATTAAGGAAAAATAATTTCTTTCTGATTTGATAGAATTAGATTAAAAGAATAACTTTTAAAATACTTAGAGTTATAAACCTATATTCAATAAAAGAGTTACATTATCCCATAAGTTCTTATTCAGAACTTTATCTTCAAATATAATTTAATTGTGATGGATCTATATGATCTAGCAGATAGTTAGAATATTGAATTTTCAAAGTCAAATTTTTTTCTTATATTTTTTATCTATAAAAGAAATACCATTGATGATGTTCTCAATATTAATGTGAATTCCACGGCTTGTTGAAAGAAGAAAAGAAATGCGTCCACGGTCGTTTAGCCACTACAAATTGGATAATAATGTAATTCAAATTGAATTTGAATGCATCTATCAACTTTCCTTTCATAAAAACCCATACAAAAAGTTGTATATTTGGGGAAACTCTTTCTTCCATATGATTTGTAGAAAGGAAAGCTGATAATTGGAGACAAAATCAGCTGATAGAGCAAAAATCGAGATGAGAAATTAGTAGAGGGCTTCAAAGTCCATCTATGATAATCTTATGTATTCTCTTGCGGAAAAAGAAACTAATAGTATGTGCTTGAGTTGTATTGTAGAGGAGGAAATAGATTGATTTTTGTCGAGAAAAGGGTGATAAATGTTTGGAAATCTAATACATGAGGGGGCATCTCCCTTCCATCTATCCTTCTAAAAAGGGATTGAGGTTCAATGCAATCATAGAAAAATGCATGTTTACATAAATTACGAAAAGAGACACGATTTGTTGGATTCGTTGCCCATCCAAACATTTGAGTACCATATTTTCTTTTGATCCTGTATGCCATAAAAAAATCTTGCTCTATGGGAAATCTGCAGAGGCATTTTTCCAATAATGCCTAATTTCTGACATCAAAGTTACTAATTCCTGAACACCTTTTGAGAATTTGCTTTGATCACAGAATTTTAAGAGATGAGATGAGGTTTAGTGGCATTATCATTTTCTTTTCAAAACAAAGTTTTTGACCAATTTATCAAGCAAACTGGCCGATTTGCAATGAAGTTTTAAAAACTAATATATAGTAAGTTGGGTTATTATCGAGAAGAGCATGGATTACTGTAAGTCTAAATTCTCTTAAAAACATACATTTTTTCGCCCATCAAATCTCTTTCTCCCTTGTTGAATCATCGGCTCTCAAAAACGAAGATAGTGGGTTACCTCCCAGCAGAAGACCCAAATATGTTAAAAGCCAACTACATTTTTTGCAATTGGTCATTGTAGTCTATTTATTGAAAGTCAAACGGGATAGGTCAAAAAAAGAAAACGCGGAAACCAAACACTGATATTTACATGAAGAACTAGTACAGGGAAAAACCGCATCCTAGAGATAAATTCAATGTCAAAATCAAAGATATTATAGAGTTTTGCGACTTAAGCAATAATATATTAAGTAATGTAAAGTCCAAAATATTGAATGTGGGCTAAACTCGAGCCAATTAAAATTTAGATCATAGCAAACTTTAACAATCTCCACTTTGACACGAATTGTATATCAGAGATATGAAATACAAACTTCTTGACCCAAACTAAAACGAATCTAGAACATTGAATTTTGACAATCTCCATATTTAAAGAAATTCTAATGCAAGGAACCAATTTGCAAAATTTCAACGAAAAAACCTCATTTTCCATAAAGGCTTTTGATGAGCCTATTCAACTACTCAACAACTGATACTGATCAAGTTTAAACACTTCTTAAACTAGAGAGATATACTCAAGAAACAATACTTACTCCTTGATAATATCATCGAGCCATCAGAATTGTCACTACAAATTACATTGAATATGTTGAGGACTCCCTATTGGAATCGATTCCCTCTAGCACATTTAATGCATAACTCACTGAACTAGTTTCATCATATTGCTGTAATGCTTTAACTTTTCTCTTGGTTTTATTGTTTGCTATGTTACTCTAACGTGAAACTATAACTGGTGACGATGTGATATTCAATTTTTAATATTTTTCTGTCGCACTTCACTCGACATTCTTCCTAGTCAGAACCCTCGACGGAGAGTTATAACATGAGTGAGTTCCATACCCCTAGCAACAAGATTCAATCCCCAATAATTTCATTACGGGGGATTTGAATCCTGCATCTTTATTTTGTTAGAACAGATCCTATTGAACTTTCTTGTTTATTCGTGAAGAGTAGTCTATCACAGCCTGATCCTTCCCTGTGGTTTCGAAACCTCTCTAGTAGTTGTCACTTCAGCTGTAACCATGCTCCGAAGGTTTGCGATTGGTTTTCCCATTGGAACCATGCTAATGATGCACCTTTAAAACACACAATTGCCGCTTCTAATTTTTTTTTCCTGCGATAATCGATTGATTCGTAAATATCTTTCTGCTCTGCATATCCATCCGTCAACTTCTGTCCAATTTCTGGGGAAGCACGTCTCTATTCAATACCAGCATGGTTTCTCCATTACTTCCAGGGTTTTTGTCAATCAAATGTTGACTACCCTCGGTTCTAGCCATGAATCTTGTCAACTGCTTTTGCATTGCTGTAAAATTCTTCTCTAGCGGTGACGTTTTCTGCAACTCCTCCACCTCTAATATTTTTTTCTGCCAATCCGCCATGACTTTTTCTGAGCTTCTAAGCTAGTGAGCATTCTCCCATTTTTCCAAGAAAGAACTCCGATACCAAAATGTTAGGATCTTGATTTTCCTAGCGAAAAGAATAGAATCAATCTTGATTTTCCTAACGAAAAGAATAGAATCAATCACTTTATTGAACGGGCAATTTTTACAGCTTGCACTAGAATTTTGAGTATGTGCAACTCTCCTCAAGATTCTGCCTTCCCTAATCTAATAGCAAAACTCCACACCCGCTCTTCCTCTTTTATTACAATTTTTCACTAGCTACTAACGGTCAATTTTGTTACTCAGTTATTTCTTTATTAACTTACTCCCCTCTATTATGCTGTTGCCTCCTAGAATATGTAAACCTCACTAGAGGTATATCACAACATCACCTTGAGCATCAGTACGATGCTGACTTATTTATTCTGATATAAATTTAAACTTTAATTTCACTTGAAAACTCAATTTCTTTTTACTATTCTCAAACAACTATTTGAATTTGTATTAACAAGACACCCTTAAATTCTTGTAGAGTTAAACTTTCTCTATAGTGTAAGGTTTTTTTTTTTGAAAGCATTATATGAATCAGACAAGTAAAGTAGAATCAATCCTAAATTCTAATTACTCTTGTGTCTTATAGTTCTTAAATATAAAACTAATTCTTTGAAGGCGATCAAGTGGTTGTAATAGAAGTTCTTTACATCAATTGATGAGTATAAAGTCATTGCTTCAAATGCAACTTGTTAGTTAGAGTTTTCTTCATACATAGTTATTCCAATTTTAACCATAATTTAGTGTTAGTTTTCTTAGTCAGAACGTCTTGTAAAATTTGATTTGACAAATGCAGTTGTACCAAAGATAGAGTTTTTTGATCGTTAAGAAATTTTTCCTAATCACTCTAAGACGTTGACATTTTATGATCCTAACAATGCGTAGTTCAAATTTATTGGTGCGAGCAAATCTCGCATTTTCACCTAGTATACCTGAAACCTCGTGTTTTGGTTTAATAACAAGACATCAAACTTCAACAAACCCACCACAGCAAAAATAGGACTTCAACAAATAGTCAACCCAAATATCTGAGACCCAACAATTTCGATATCTTGAAGAAAATCAGCTCCAAAAATTTCAAAACAAAACTAGAACAAATAAAACTCACGCAAAAATCAAATATCCAACTATCCAAACAATGAATTTGAAATTTTATATCTTGAATTTTATTACGTGACAAATAACATAAAATTACAAATAACAAATTATAGTAATACACTGAATCAAAGAAATTCACTCTTCAAGGTTTGCACTAACCGGTACGGATACAATTTTTGTTGTAATGGAAGATTTTTGTTACGTAGTCGAGGAATTGAATTTTGAACTATAGTGGAAACACATGAGGAAAAAAGAATATATGGCCTCCTATGGAAATTATTCTATAGACTTTCGTTTCTTAAAGTGTTATAGGATCTTTAATTTCTTTAACTTTATGCTGATTTTGCTTTTGCTTTGACAAAAACAATAACCTATTTACAATATTTCCAAAAAATATTCTTGCTATCCAAAGACAGTATGAAGAATTTTTTCAAAAGAAACATTTGAAACTGATCTTTTCCACTATGATATACCTTTTTTTTACCTTTTTCTTTGAATACCAGGTAATACTCTCAACTGAGAGAGGTCAAAGGGCTTTAATGACGTTTGATTCCTATGAGAAGTCCCTTATGGAGGCAAGTATTTGATATCACTTATATTATCATTAGTTTTCTAATATTTAGAATTCCACATTAGATTGCAATTATTCAATTGCTACCTCAAAAGGGTTGACAACTCAATATCCACTCAATTTTCATAACTAAAATCCTTGTTTTATATTCTGTAAAATTTGGGTGATTATTACTTATATCCTTCCATCTTGACACAAACTAAAAAGTTTAGGATATTCATTACTAGTACATTTCTGTCTCTTTCAGGTTCATTCCAAAGGTGTTGATATGAAGTTGGTGGATAATTTCTTGTTGGATCTTGAAACAAAGTTCAATGGTGCAGTTCAAAGCTTATTTATTTGTTTTCTAGATCTAAATTGAAACATTAAGCATACTCATTTCACACAAAAAAAAAAAAAAAACAAATTCACCCCTCTTCTTTGGTTCGGATGAGTCATGTAAATGCATGATTAGAGACGTCATTTTATTTAAAATGGTAGTAGATGGCGTTATTTTGTTGTTGCATCTAGTTGCTTCTTTAACTTCCGGTGAGAATAAAAGCTATTATGTTCTACCTGTAGCTGTTTTCTTATACTACCCACTTTGTCAATACACCAGTTATGTTACACCAGTTATGTAGGACTGTTGTCCGACATGCTTGGAAAATTATAGAATATGTGTTGACTTTCATATGCTTGCATGAGCTGGCATCCATTTGTGATGTCTAGATCCCTGATTTTCTTCTGTTCACTAAATTTCAGAATGTTGTCTGGTACTTGACTTAAAAATCTCCATGCAGTTAGCCATGAGTTCAACCTTTGACTTATTTGATATATTTTTTATTTTTCCATCTTGTAACTCTATCAAAATTCTATGTAGGAAGAGAACGTTATTTTGTAATAATGTTTCTTTGAGAATTTCTTTATCTTCTATCTCTATAATTATTCGCACTAATATGATTTTATTTCCTAGCTAGACTGTTAATTTTTCATCAAGGTTCTTTGGTTCTTTTTTTTTTTTTTCTGATGAGAAACAAAGTATATTAAGAAAAAAATATACAAAGAGATGAGAGGAAAAAGATCCTCCCTTAAAAAGCTCCTAAGAACTTGGTGAAAAATACATTAAAAGAATATTTCCTAACGTACATAGTGTTGTAACTTTATTTGGCAATGAGAAAATAAAATTTCCCCACAAATCAATCCGCAGAGATTTATATTAAAAAAAAATCTCATTGTGATGAATTCGAAGAAGTCATCAGATGGTCAATGTGCTGATTATATTCATCTTCTTATATCTTCCATCCTTTATAGAAACATCATTGATGAAGTTCCTAATACCAGATATACTCACATAGCCTGATTGAAAGATGAAAAGAACCGTTCCCACGAATATTTTGCTGCATCACATTGGATCATGATGTGGTTGCTTTTTAGTTATGTTAATTGCATGCCAATTTATTTTCTCCCATAGTCGTCCGAAGATAATTTGTTGGAGATGTATTTTTCTCCCATGTTATGTGGCTCTGTTAATTGTATGCCGAATTGTTTTTTGTTTTTTCCACTTTCAGCTGAAGATAATTCGTTAGAGCCTTCTACAATATGGGAAACAAATAATAAGAGCTTTGAAGGGTGGATCTGCCCACTAGTGTACTCACTTATTGGCTATTGCTGTGATGTTATTTTAAGGTGGGAATTTTCTACTTTCAAAATATTGTTTTAAGAATTCTTTTATTTTGTATTCTTATGGGGGTTGCTCTTTTTCTGTTTTTCAGATTGTGTCAAGATGTTGTATCTTGCAAAGCTGAGCTTGCTGAGCTATTATTACCCTGTGTAATGGTCAATCTAACTGGAAGGAAGGATATGGATTTGGATCTTCACAAAATAGTTTCAATGCAGGTTATCTTTTTGGGTTTGGTTTGTTGATGATAAAAAAATGCGTTTTGTTTTTGTGGTTAATTGTTTTAGGCTGTCATTTTGCCTTTTGGCTCTTTCACTTCACCTTTTCAAATTTCCCATTTGCTCGCATACTAACTTTTATTATTTGCTGGTTATTAATGATTTGTGTGTTTATGTTTTACATGTATTTATAATAAATTTTGGATGTATAATCTTTCTGATTTATGGGGTCTGACATTTGAAGGATACCATTTTCCATTGATCGAATAACAACATGGAAATCACAAATATAAATGGGACTGATATAATTATTATAAGGAACTTGGGAAATTGATCTGGTTTTGGTCAGATTTTTGTAATTCACATTAGATTTGTGAATTCGCCGAATAGTGTTGATATGACTTAACATTCGAGTCTTCTTATTTCTGCCTTTTAGTCTTTGTCTAAATTGTCTTTGGTATATTAAAGAAGTGTATGTTGTCTACTGGGTCATAGCAGTTAATGTTTTGGTGTAAACTTTAGGTGTCGTTAATTTAGAATCTTTTCTCTGCCAAAGGTGGTCAACACCAAGGATATATCAGTAAGAATATATCAGTAAGAATACTTATGAGCACTCAAAAGGAAGAATTTCAGAGAGAACATTACAATATTATATTTTTCATAACGAATTACAACTCAATATTTATATTATTAGAGATACAAAAGGTAAAATATGAAATATATAATTAATTCTTAATTTATAGGAATTACAATTGATTTTTAGGAATTTCTTAAATTAGACTAATTTTACACTTCCTCTCAAATTGGATGGTATATGTTATACATTCTCAGCTTGTCTATTAGTCGTTCAAACATGGGCTTGAAGAGAATCTTTGTAAGATCTACAACTTGATGTATGGTAGGTGTATAAGAGATTTCAAGAATGCCTTCATCAATCTTTTCCTTGATAAAATGTCGGTCGATCTCGACATGTTTTGTTCTATCATGATGGACTGGATTATATGAAATTGAAATCGCAACTTTGTTGTTACACTAAATAGTTATAGGACTTTGCTTTGTTATTTGTAGTTCTTCAAGGAATCTTTTCAGCCAAACTACTTCACATATACCAAGAGCAGTGGAACGGAGGTCTGCTTCGGTACTACTTCTTGCCACAACGGACTGCTTCTTATTTTGCCAAGTGATCGGATTTCCAAAAACGAAAGAATAATAACCTGAAGTGGATCTCTGATCATTTGAACATCCTGCCCAGTCAGCATCAACAAAAACTTCAACATTTTTTATAGTTTGTTTTTTGAACATTAATCCTCTGCCAAACGTTCTCTTTAGATACTTCAAAATTCTATTTGCAGCATACAAGTGACATTGATATGGTGAGTGCATAAGTTTATTAATACAACTCACCAGAAATGCGATGTCTGGTTTGGTGTGTGCAAGGTAAATTAATCTGTCAACAAGTTGCTGAAACATGTTTTGGTCTACTGGTGAATCTTCTGGATTGGTTTCAAGTTTTACATGTGGATCCATAGGAGTATCAACCGGTTTGCATCCCATTAACCCAGTGTCTCTTAGTAAGTCAAGAATATATTTTCGCTCTGAGACAAATATTCCTTCCTTTCCCAAGATCCTTCATTTCAAACGTTGTTGCAAGATGTTTCTTGATCCTTTCCATCTCTACAAAATAATTACATGTAATTATAATATCGTTTACATAAACTATCAATATAACGAGCTTATTCTTCACTCTATGGTAGAATAGAGTATGATCCGTGTGAGCTTGTTTGTAGCCAAGCTGTTGAACTGTCTTGGAAAATCTGTCAAACCAAGCCTTCAGAGATTGTTTTAAACCATATAGAGCTTTCTTTAGACGACAAACTGAACCTTCTTTGTTCTTTTTGAATCCTGGTGGCAGATTCATGTACACTTCTTCTGCTAAATCGCCGTTGAGAAAGACAATTTTGACATCTAGTTGATGCAGTGGCCAATCTAAATTTGCTGCAAGAGATAGTAATACCCGAATTGTGTTGATCTTTGCCACAGGAGCGAAAGTTTCTCGATAATCAATACTGTAAGTTTGAGTGTATCCTTTTGCCACAAGACGTGCCCTGTATCTTTCAACTGAACCATCGCCCTTGTACTTAATCATGAAAACTCACTTGCAACCAACAAGATTCTTTCCTTCAGGTTGTTGAACTACATCCCATGTACCATTTATTTCCAAGGCTTTGATCTCTTCATGTAGCGCTGTGCGCCACTATTTGTGTTGAAGAGCCTCATCGATATTGGCAGGCAATGTTGTTGCTGAGAGATTAGTTACCAAAGTACGCATAAGTCTATATAGATGAGAATATCCTAAAAAAATTGAGATAGGATGTTGAGTACACATGCGAGTACCTTTGCGAAGTGCGATTGGCATATCCAATTGTAGCGGTTCATTGTTGTCAGAACCAGAACTTGAGACAAACAAGTGAGACGCTGGAGGTATCGGATCACATTTGTTTTTTACACGCTGTCTTCTGTTGTAAGTTAATGGAAGAGTGATATAGGGAGAAATTTGTGATGATTGTGTATTTTGCTGAATTTTTTGGAGTAAAGGAAAAACCTGTTCTGGTGAAGAAGAAGAATCGTGCTCCTGGGAGGAAGAAGAATTTCGTTCCTGATTTCTAGGGAACAAAGAAGGAAAAAATTGTTTATGTGAAGGAGAATTGGATTTCCGAGAGGAAGAATCTTGCTCTTGAATTTTATAAACTGAAGAAGGGAAACTCTTTGACTTGAACGAAGAGAGGGAAGGAGAACCCGCGTGTGCGCCTGGTTCGGTTGTCGAAGATTTCGCATCGGCCAGCTTTTGAGAAGGAAGCGCTTTGTTCGCTGAAGATTTCGCATCGGTCAGCTCTTGAGAAAAAAGGGTAAAGATCTCCCCTTGAGCTGGAGCTGCGTTCTCTTCAGTCGACATAGAGTCATTGTCGGCCAACTCATGGGAAGCAGAAGACTCATTTTTTTTTTTCCAAAAGTATTCCCAATTTGTTAACGAAATACGTGAATAAGAAGGATTAATCAAAGGCTCCCCCTGATTGGATGAATTTAAATAAAATGATTGGTGTTCAAAAAAAGTAATATCTCTATAAATAAAGTATTTGCTTTTTGAAAGAGAGTAACACCTATACCCCTTTTTTTTGTGGATAAGTACTCAACAAGAACGTATTTGATACTCTTAGGGTTTAATTTAGACCTAAAATGATCATGAATATGAACAAAAATTGAGCATCTAAATATACGTAACGGAAGATAAGAAAAGTCATGAGATTTGGGAAAATATTTTTTAAGAGTGGAAATCAGAGTTTTAAATTTTAACACCCGAGATGGTAACCGATTTATTAAATAGCAGACAGTTAAAATAGTGTCCTCCTAGAAGTGTTTTGATAAATTGTTAGTGAAAAGCAGTGTTCGAGTAACTTCTAGAAGATGACGATTTTTTCTTTTCAATACACCATTTTGTTGTGGTGTATCGACACAAGAGCTTTGATAAATGATACCCCTTTTTGAAGAAAATTCATTTAGTGAGGAATTGAAATATTCGGTTCCATTATCAATTCGAAGAATTTGGATGCGAGAGTTAAATTGCGTGAGAATCATGTTATAAAATTGCTCAAAAAATATGTACAACTTCAGATTTCTCACGTAAAAAAATACCCAACAAACACAGGAATGATCATTAATAAAGGAAATAAACCACCTTTTATGTGAAATTGGAGCAATTTGTGAAGGACCCTATAGGTCACTGTGAACAAGAGAAAAATGTTTTGAAGCATGATACGAATGAATTGGAAAAGGAACCTTAGTATGTTTAGCCAATTGGTAGACTTCACATACAAAGTGATCCGAAGAAAGGAACAACGAAGGAAATAAATGATGCATATAAGAGAAACTAGGGTGGCTAAGACGGTGATGAAGAAGTTTTATTTGGTGGTGATGGAGGGAGGAGACTGAATCACAAACAACTTTACAACAGCGAATCTTAGTGTCAGCATGTAGAAAGTAGTATAATCCAGCAACCTCTTTAGCATGTCCAATCATCTTCCTCGAGTTCTGATTTTGAAAAACACATAATTTTTTTTGAAAAATTAGTCACACAGTCAGAGTCCCGAGTAAGTTTGCTAATTAAAATCAAGTTATATGACAACTTGGAAACAAATAAAACATTATGTAGTAAGAGATCTAGACTAAGAGTCACAGTTTCAATTCCCACTACTAGTGAAATGGATCCATCCGCCAAAGTAACAGTACGAGTACCACAATATCGACTTAAATGGTGCGAGCACTCGATATATGTTCAGACACACCAGAATCAATAATCCACGACTCACCCGATGTGGCTGACTCATTCATAGTAGAAGAGGAAATACCATGAGTTATCAAAGATGTAGAGGATGAGAACAATTGATCAATCTGATCAAGTTGTGTTCGAGTAAAGGTCAAAGGTGATGAGAATGCTGCAACTGGAGGCTTCGATCTATCGCTCTTGCATTGGCAGCATGGGACCCAATCTGCGAGTTTACCATGATGTTTCTAGCAAGTTTCTTTGGTGTGGGGGGATCGGTTATAGTGATCACACCAAAAAGACTTGCGAGAGCCATGAGAGTCGGGGTATCGAGTAGCCATGGCGAAGGTATCAGAGTTAATAGATGATGCAAAGAATCGTATAAGAGCCACCAAGCATGATACGACGGCGTTGTTCTTCACGACGGACTTCCAGAAAAATAGCATCAAGACTCGGAAGAGGTTTAGTGCTTAGAATGTGACCACAATCATCATCGAGAATAGGATTGAGTCTAGTCAGAAAGTCGTAGGTCTGTTCTTTTGTAAGTAGTTTGCGATAAATTTCATAGTTTGTGGGGTCACTCAATGTTGGTTGAGTGGAGAGATCAAGTTCCTGCTAGAGTTTGGTCAGAGAACTAAAATATTAAGTGACTATATCTTAATCTTGACGCAGATTTCTAGAACAATGTCGCAGATCGAACATTTGTGAAGAGTCTTCTAGATCAGAATAAGCCAACGTGACTGCATCCCATATTTGCTTTAGCCGTAGGGTAGAGAAGATAAATTTCAGCAATAGTATCATCCATCGAGTGTAGAAGCGAGGCCATCACTATGGAATTTTGAATGTCCCAAGTAGCAAAGGAAGAATCAGTTGGAGATGGCTTAGGAATGGAGCCATCGAGATAGCCAAAACGACCATTCCCTCGAATGATAAGTTGGACGGATTTGGACCATTGAAGGTAATTTCGGCCAGAGAGTTTAAAACTAATGATTTGAAAGGGTAAATAATTATCGGAAGTAGTGGAAACAATTTTGGGATTTGATTTAGCAGCGGCCGAAGACAAGTCAAAATCATTTATCTCGCTCATTCCTAGAAACTGAGGTTCTTCAACTGAATAATGTCTTTATTACTTTAATACCATATAAGCACTCAAAAAGAAGAATCTCAGTGGGAACACCGCAGTATTAAATTAATTCTTAATTTATAGAAATTACAATTAATTTTTAGGAATTACTTAAATTAGACTAATTCTACAGTATTGTTAAACTGATAGGGATAACAACCTCCTATTTAACAAGATTGGATTCAATTGAATGTCTCTCCTTGTGAGAGTTCTTTTCATCATATACAAATCGTAGGGAACTACATAGTAAGCTGAAAATCAACAATTACATGAAATATACCTAGCTAAGTAACGAATATATATGCTTAGAATAAATTACAAAAATATTTACAGTTATAATATTGTAATCCCATTACTCGAGGATTTCTAGTGTTAGTGCAATGTAACTGTCACTATCATTGAGGTTGGCACATTTGCCCGTATGATGAAATTTTCAGTATTATAGTGAATGTTTCGCCCGACAATATGCTATGTGTTTTCCTTTTGCAAAAACTGTTTCCTTCTTAAAAATTGTAATGTTATGTGTTTTACGTTACCGTTTATCTACTAGCACCATCACGAAAGAAGAACACAGATCCTCTCACTTCCTACTTTAGATTTTTTCAGCTTCACTTTGCAAAGGCTTTTGAGCTGATTTGTCCTCTTTAAGTGATATGGCTGTAACATACGAATTTTGATAGCTTAAATGAGTCCCTAAGCTGATATGCATTGACAATGGTAACTCACCTTTCAATTCAAATTTACTGCTCGCTGGATTTTTAGGTTAAAAATATCTCCCAGTGTTACATCGTACATTACATGCTTTTCGATTTCTTCATCTATGCTATATTTTCTAATTCTAAGGTTTTGCAGTTTAAAAGTATTTTGGAATGTTATATCATACAATAATTGCTTGGGGATTTCTAGTATCTTTCTGAGATATTTTTTGAATTGTTGTTTTAACAAATTGGTTCTTTGTCGAATAAGCAGGTTCAAGAACATATATTTACAGAGTCAAATAAATCAGTTAAATCAATTCAAGTCATGTTGAATGCTCTCAACGAGCTTAGATTATGTCATGTCCTGGAAAGATTTCAGATATCATTTAGGCACGAAAATTTCAAGGTTAGTCATCTAATCTTGACTTGACTTCTTGATGGCGGACAACCAAATGGTGACCTCTTAAAGGCAGAATGTATTTATTAATGTTTTTATTTTCTTTTATTTCCTATGTTCTATCCTTTCTATTATTTAAAATATATTTAGCTCACTGTTTGAAGAGGAATTCCTGTATAGGTTAAGAAGTTATAAGAAAAACAAACAGAGAAAACTTTTAAGTTGGTTATTAATTCACGTGTTTTGGAGTGCTCCGACTCCACAAGAAACTTTTCAAATTTTATTCATAAGTAGCTGTGACTTAAGATTAATAAACTTCAGGAGTTATTTTAATCAAATGTTTCGGCTTATATACGTGCTTCTTTGTTGGAACATAAACAGTTTTGTACACCTCCCTCTGCAGAGTGGAAAGCCATCAAGTTATAGTTCTAAGAGCCGGTCTACTGCCGCTAAGGCTAGAGTTTCAGCATCAACATCAAGTGGTTTGATGACCTCTACGTTTTTGTGGAACAAAGTACGGCATGGACACTTATCTTTCGTGTAATGTAGATTGTTTTTGCTTTAAAACAAGGCAAAACTTGATTTTGGTTATTTAGCACTGTTTATTGGATTGATAGTAGACTGGATTTCTAATAGGTACCTTATAAATACGTGACATTTACTGGTGATCTATCATTTTCATTATTTGTTGTTTGACAAGGTATTTTTTCAGGTTTATTGGCTTTCCATTGATTATCTCATCGTTGCTAAAGCAGCACTGGTGAGTCAGTTTTCATAGATATTTTTTCTGAATTTTGTTCCGATTTATTTTCTTTTGTATCTTAATTCTTGTTTCTACTTCCTATAAAATCTTCTGACTAGGATTTCTATATTTTGTAGTTATGTGGCTCATACTTTACATCTATATTGTATGTGGAACATTGGTGTAAAGAACATTTCAATAGCCTCACTCTGGGAAACCCAGAATTCTCCCACATTGAACTGGTGAGTGATGTGGTTACTTTATCGGGGAATTACAATTTTATTTTACAAAAATGGTTGAGTTTTTTAAGAAAGACACAATCATATATTTCAAGAATAATGATCTGAAGAAATAACCTATTTTATTATTACACTTCCAAATATCATACTATTTATCAACTAAAAAACTGTATCTTAAGTCCATGGTCTATGAGATATTAAATCAAAAAAAAAAAAAAAAACTTAAACCTATTATAACTGGATGAACACAATCTTAGGTAATTTTTCATTTCCAACTTGGATACAATGTTTTGAAATATTGAACTATTTAACCTTTAATAAATACTTAACTAATTGGCTGTGTCGACAATTAATGAGTACAATTAAATCATTGCCCAATTTTTCTTTTGATCAAGTGTCTATCAATTTGGATATTTTTTGTTTGATCATGTTGTACTGACTTATGAGTTATGTTAATTGTTGATTTATTATTCTCATAAATATTATTTTCAGGCAAAGTAACTCACATCTATCTTATTGCTTGTAATTCTGCCTTTACACTAGGTTGAAAGATTTTATCTTTTTTTTCTTACTCAATGTTACGAGATTTTCACCAAAAAATCTACAATAGATTGACGTTAATCTTCTATCAACAATTAGCATAGTCTATCAATAGTTAACATAGTCAGCATCAGTGTATGTCTCAATTAATAAATCTCCACTTCGTTTAAGTGTCTTTGATATATTTTAATATTTGATTTGCCGCTTCCATATGAATATTCTTTGGTTGATGCATAAGTTGATCAATTATACTTGCTGCATACGCAATATCAAGCCATTTGTGAGATAAATAAATAAGTTTTCTTACCAACCATTGATATCTGTTTTTATTTACTTTATTCTCAATTTTTGCTCCATCAAATTTGAATGAGTCAATGATATTATATTTCTATTGAGATATGAATATTTTCTTTTAAAACTGAATCTTCTCAATCCCTAGAAAAAATCTTTCAATCTTTCCAAAACTTTGATCTTAAATTCCTTAGCTATACACTCACTTAGAGATTGTTTCTCCTTGTCATTATTGTCCGTATAGCAGAGCTGTAATTCCCATCGAAACTAAATGTTTAATTAACAAGGTGTGATTTCCTTATATTTGTTTGTATCTTATGGCCAACATTACTTTTGCTATATTGGGTGGGGGATGGTTTTAGCTTAGAGCGAAGGAGTTTTTCTTCCGAGGAGTTGATTTTTTTTTTTCCCTAAACGACTCCATTTTGGTGAACATAATGTGCATTAATATACTTTACACGTAACCAAGTGAAAAAAAAACACAATGGAAATAAGATGCTACCACCTATTGCAACAATCTGGAAATTTTGTGAATGGAATCTGACATGTACCAGCACGTGAGCCTTCAAAAAAGGATCATGTGCTTGTGTTTCTTGTGGGATTGAAGCCTAAGATCAAACCTATTGTTGTTTGATATGACAGTTACATAGAATTGACATTCTACAAATCTTCAATAATGCATGATTATATTTTATAACTGTAAATATTTTGAAATAATAGTGCACCTATGAGTTTCTTATTTAGCTAGAGGATTCATGTAATTGCTGATTTTCAGCTACTAGACACTCTATAATGATGGAAGCTCTTCCTATGAGGGTTCTTCAATCCATTATTGATAGACAGGGTTCCCACCCTTACGTTAACTAAGGCAGAGCTTTAAACCTAGCTGAAGAATTTTGGTTGATGGTTATGTTGGTAAATTCTCTCATTGAGAATTCATATCTTGCAGCACTAATTAGAATGTTCATATCTGGTTATTCACTTGGAATCTGTTTTATTTTTTTCTTTTTCTAAGTTTGTTGAACGTGTTTGCTTCTCCGTTTGGATGCCATTATAGGTTTCCTATGATTGTAATGATTTTTGCTGCTTTATATCTCTCTCCATTGTGGGAATGTTTTTTCCTTTTTACTTGGCAGCTTCCACATCACATTGAAATACTTGTATCGGCAATTACTCAAATAAATGAACCTGATGGCTTATATGGGATCATTCAATCACACAAGGTCAGTTGAACTATGACTTTCACTTTATTGAAACTTTGGTTAATTTGGGATTTTATATCATCTTTTGTTTACAATTCGTTTCCTGCTTAGAATAAACTACTTTTGTCACCAAAAGAAGTCAGTCAAAAGGGTAAATTACCAGCATTACTGTGATAAAAAAATACTTGTTTTTTTCTGGTCCACGACCTATCTTTGAAGGAGAACTGTGGGAGGTTTCTGTGTTAGAATTGATATAGAAAAGCTCCATGAATCAATTTCTTAGGATTCTTGTGAGGGAGGATCTCCTTTCCCTCATGTCATTTTATAAATTTTTTTCTTAATAAATTTCGTTGCGTACGGAAGAAAGAGAGCGGAAAATGAAATCTTGTGCAGATATCAACGACTATGAGTGTGTTTTGAGGGAAAGTAAAAAACTATGTTTGTGATTTGCGCATGGAAGTATCTTTGCAGTGAAGAAAGCCAAAAAACTTTTAGAATCTGTTCCTATATATACGCCAAAAACAATGACAAGAACTCAGCAATGTAGGCTGAGAGGGCATTTTTCGGCAGGTGATGCCAGGAGAAGAACATCAGTTGTAAAAGGTAGAGGAAAAATATGCAGAAACACTTCAGCCATTAAGGTTATATGCAGTAGAGATAAACTATTCTCATAAATGAAAGCTGAGAAGTTTTTCTGGGCAATGAAGACCAAAACCAAAAAATATTATCTTTTCTTAAGATTGTTTATCAAAATACAATTGATAGTTTATATACAAATTCATCAAAAATAAGACAACTTAGTCATCTTGATGTCAACAAATATTCCTAAATTCTGTCACATTCTATGAAATAAGGCTACTTTCCATAAAATTAGACTGATTTCAGCTGTCAACTCCTCAAATTCTTGGTCATTATGATGTCATCTACATGCACTAATGAAGCTGCAATCTTCCTTCCCGATGATAGTTTGATAGAAAGTGCATGACTCCCTAACTTTGAGATTATCCTCTCTAAAGCTTGACAGTAAGAAATTTCCAGGCCAGGTTTGTGGGGTTAGTTTGAGGCAGAATTTCCTTATATGCATGTCTTGTCTCCTCTAATATTTAGATTATATATCGAGAAGGGATATACTTGGACACTTTCTCTTCAAAATGCCTATGTACAAATCCAATTTTCACATAGATGGAAGTTGTGGGCAGTTGATAGCAACTGGTGGAGCACCCTATTGGTCTGGCTATATCCATACACGCCAACAATTCCATTTGCCTCTCTAAGGACCCGTCGAATTTGTACTTGTTTGTAAAATCCTATTTCAATTCTAAACCTAATATCACATATTGTCACATGATCTTTAAAATGACTATGACACTCAAAAGTTTTCTCCAAACCTTTGTTCTAACAACATTCAACAGGCTCTCTCTCTCTCTCTCTCTCTCTCTGTTCCATTACCTTTGATGTTCCAATATTTTGTGTTGCCCAGAGTTTATGAAAGTTTATACATGATCTCCTGGACAGAGAATTGTAATGATTTCAATTGGGTAGTTGAACAGGGAAACTGACATCTGGGAATCACCAAGATATTCTTAATTTTCTTTCTTCCACCACTTTAGACAAATGAAGTGCTGGAACTAATGATGAAATTTTTTGTGATGATTACTGTTCTACTTTTAGTTATCTAAATTGGGCATTTTCTAGGCTTTGTGGATGCGTTTAAGATTCCTTTATTTAAATAGGATATGTTCTGTTTCTTAGTTAAAAATAAATAAAAAGGATCTGTATTACTAACGTGGTCTGGTAAGGTTTTGATTTACAGAATTTGGCTACTGCCTACATTGTAAACCTATGTTTCATAATTGCAATGAAGCTTATATTATCATCTTTGCCTTGGAGACTTTATGACAATCATTTTGGGTTTTACTCATGAATCAATCCTCGTTGCATCTGAGTTTGTTTTCTTTTTTCTGTCAAATGGTGATGGAATTAAAAGTTAAGCTCCCAAATCATTACATTTGAGCATGAGGGAAACTGGAGCAAGGCCCTTGAGTACTACGACTTACAAGTGCGATCAAAATCTATGGCACAAGCGGATGGTTCTTTTGATTTGCAAAACTTGCCTGTGGATGCAACTCAACCAGCAAATCATTTGTCTAGTTTTTCAGTGGATGATGCAATTAGACAGAGGAAACCATACAAGGGTATAGTTAGATCATTACAACAAATTGGTTGTTCTCATGTGCTAGATTTGTATTGTCAAGGATTAACTTCCAGGAATAGCCAGTTTCAGGAGGATTTTGAGTTCTGTGAACAACAGGTTTACTTTCTAATTTCACTACAGGCTGATTTTTAAGTTCAATCATTAAGATGGGAGGGCTAAATATACTTTTTACCATTTTGTTAACTCAAGTATGAAGCTGCCTGGCGAGCAGGAAACTGGGACTTTTCTTTACTAAATGTTGGTAGTGATTTTTCTTCAATTCAGTATAATAAAAGAAGTCATTTCAATGAAAATTTGCACAGGTACTTTTTCTTGTGTTTTTAATTCAATATGTTCCCTTTGGAAGAGGTCCTTCACGCATTTTCTTTCAAATAGTTGTTTAAGGGCATTGCAAGAGGGGGATTTTACTTACTTTCATCGGAAATTGAGAGATTCAAAGCAGGTAATTTTTATCTTTTCTGAGATTCTTGTTTACTTAGCAGACAGCTGGGAATTATGTTGTCCAATTTTTATATTTGTTAGGAACTTGTACAATCAATAACTCATGCAAGTGAAGAGAGCACAGAGTTCATCTACTCAACTATCATTAAACTCCAGGTATTGGAGATATCTTTGATGCATCCTGGCTTAAGTTCTGGGGGCTTTTGCACATATTCATATAGTGCAAGATCCTTTTCACTCTAAATTTTGCTTCATGCTTGCTTTTGTTTTGACCACAAAGTTGACCTTTTGTCAAAGCCAGAGATCTGGGTGAATAATTATGTTTGATTGAAGCTGTCGATATTATCTAGTTTTATAAAGATATGTTAAATGATTATAAACAAAGCACTTTGATCGATCAGACAAATTTTAACCTTCAATGTGTAGGAATGCCACAATTGCCGCTCCTTGGGTTTTTTAGTTATAGCAAAGTTCAAGAATTATTATTTTATATGGAAAAAACTTCGCAGAAACACAAAATGTTAGGGAGAATAAAATGTCTCCCTACAAGAAAGAAATAAAATTTAATTGAAGATTTTAGTATGTTCTTCTGATTGGAAATGAGAAAAATAAATGGAAAATTCCTCAAGTGTTCGTTAACCCATTTTGTAATGAATCCAGTATCTTTCCCCAAAGTGTTATTAGTTGGCTACATGTTCTAAAGAAGAATATTGCCACAAAGAAGGTAAACAACAGTTCAACAATCATTCAGGGTTATAGCTTTTGATTGTGTCGCTTTTGGGATAAGCGGTATCCAAGCAATTCATAACGTACTCATTCTCTATGAAAGAACTTGTTCTTTCTTCTTGATTCTTTCTGTTTAGATTTGGAAAGAGATTATGATGGCTTGACCTGCAACAAAAACAACTTTTTTCCTGGCCCCAACATTTTGTTGAATCATGATCCTTGGTGCAGATATTTTATCATCTCGGTATGGCATGGGATTTACGCTGGCCAATGTCTGCACTTGAAAGTATCAGTTTCAAAACCGACACTCAAAGGAAGTTCTTAGATCCTGTAATTCCTACAATTGATCAGGTATTTCACAAGCATACATTGCATACTGAAGCTAGTTTATTTTGTGAATCTTTCTTTACATGGCCATTTAGTATAAAACTTAGTCTTCTTGTTAATATCTGTAACTAATTTTTCATACCTTACGAGGATCAAAGTTGGTGTGCATATAATGATGTAAGGAAATTGATTGTTCTTTTAAATGAGGATAGGGTAATAAACAATTTAAAGAGCATCCAATCACATTAATTGACATGTTAGCTATGAATCTATGTACAACGAAGATACGTGTCTTTGTGGTTGGTGTATTATGTTCTTCAATAAATCACTTTATGTATATATCTAGTTAACTTGCCTGAATGCGGATTGGAACTCCTTTCTGAAAAGAACACATCTACATATGAGTCTTTTAGAACCTTTTATGGTGTTTCGCCGGGTTTTGCTTCAAGTGTTAAGTTGTAAAGAAAGTGTAATGAAACATCATGTGGAATCTGCTTCAATCCTTCGAAAGGTACTTCCTAGATTTCTGCAATCCTGATTTGCAATATTGCATTCACTTTCTAATCGAGTAATTTGGATAATGTAGAAATCTAGGTTTTCTCAAGCTGCAGCAGCAATACAAGAGTTCAAATATTTGTGTGTTGACATGGGAGAACAAAATTCCTCATTGTATTGGCAAGGAAGGGTAATATTTTCTCTGCGAGTTCTTTTTCTTGTCAAATTTCAGATTGATCATATATTCGTATTTTTGAGATCGGTGGAAATATTACCTAATAATCACAAAGATCCCGCCAACTACGAGACAACTAAAGATGTATTGCCCTAGGAAAGAACCAAACATGATTTTGCTATAGAGCAGCTGCCTTTAGCAATTATCATATGGAAAATTCCTACCTCCGAAATTGTTTATATTTTCGTTATTTGAATATTTACTAAATTGGAGGAATGTTGTACCTACGTATGTGTGTAACTTCCAAGTGAAAATGCATGCCATTTAGAAAATTCAATGATGATGGCATGACTAGTAAACTCAATGGAGTTGGCAGTCTGTCAAAGTTTTTAAACACCACTGCTTGAGAGAAGGGTGAAGTAGCTACCTTGACATCATTAAATAAAGAAATGATGCATGACAGCATGAAATAAAGGAAAACATTCATTGTATGTGGAATGTAACCTTATTATTGGGGAATGAATAACCTTGTCGAGAAATGCTTTTATATCAAGATTGTCAATGGGAAACTGTGGAACTGGTTTGTTGTTCAAATCTACTTAAGAGAAAGATAACAGTAATTTTTTTCTTTTTACTCTAATTTTTATCGAGCTAAGAGCAAGAAACCAATATCAGCCCTATAACAAACTTTTTCTACCATCCGAAAAGTAGAGTGGAATCAAACCTGCTGACAAATAAACCCAATTTTGTCTTGCAAAATGGAATATTATGGCGTACCAAAAAAACTAGAGCTGAGTATATCAAGTTAAATATAGGAAAGTCTAGAGAACGTAGCAAATGCTGAGGAATCTATCTCTCCTACAAGGGGACAATTGGAACAAAGTTACAGGTTTATAGTCAATCTTACCTAAAATCACTGTGAGATTGTCAGAAATATAGCTTAAATCATTCCTCTACCATGGGACAACTAAGAATATATAATTACAAAAGCTCTGATCAAGATCTTTCCATAAAACAGTTTCTATGAGAATTTTTCTCTGACTTTCCACAGCTATTAAAATTATGATAGATTGTCACTCTAGTTTCACATGATGGCAGCTTGAAGAAGCAAAGCTTTTGCGCGCCCAAGATCAGCATACAATGGCAATTAGCCTTGCAAAATATATATCACAAAATTGGGCTACTAATGAAGAGGCTTCAGATGTGTTTCGTCTTGTTGGGAAGTGGCTTGCAGAAACAAGATCTAGCAAGTAACACAGTTTGGCTACTTAATTAGAAAATGAATTATTATGATGCTAGATCAATGCCAATTAATGTGCTATCCCCATATATATTTTTGTCAATGCAGTTCCAGAACTATCCTCGAGAAGTATCTAAAACCTTCTGTCTCTCTAACTGAGAATCAGAAGTTTCCAAGCACAAAAACTATTGAAAGGCAAAGCCAAACAAATTTTTATTTGGCGCACTATGCAGATGCATTATTTAGGAGTTATGAAGAAAGGCTCAATTCAACTGAGTGGCAAGCAGCTATGCGTTTAAGAAAACATAAGGTAATAATTAAAGAGTGAAATTTAGTATCACTTGGCAAGGAAAACTAAGTTACAGCATTCTTAAATCTTGTCTTACCACAATTTCTTACCCTTTTGTTCAGACAATTGAGTTGGAAGCATTGATTAGACGCCTAAAAAGCTCAACAAAGGTATACGTCCATAATTGGTCCTCTCTTTATTATGATTTAATTAATGAGTTTGCAAATGAAAGAATAATATTATTTGGATGTTATTTGATAAGGGTGAGAAGACTGACTTTTCAATTAAAATACAAGAGTTGCAAAAGCAACTTTCAATGGATAGGGAAGAGGCTATAAAACTGCAGGTATCCTTACTATCTTATTTGCGTCAAAGGAATGTTATAATAAAGCTTTCTTTTGTGGCTTTCTTAACAATAGTTTTGCTTTGCTGGAGTAGGTTATGGTACATGTAATGTTCTCTTGGTATTGAAAATAGATCACTAAAATCAAGGAATTGATGAGGCAGATATTTTTCTCATTTTAAAAATGATTACATAGCATTTTTAAAGTGTCAAGCCAATTTCCATATATAACATGCAAACTGCTTGCTCGGTAATACATTAATAGTTTGTTACAAGTTTTATGATGTTAGCTTTTACCTTATGTTGGTTGTAATTTCTTAAAAATAGTTCCTTAAATTATTGTGTTAAGTAAATCAATAAGATGGTTTTGATTCATGTGTTCCAACAATTAGGATGACAGGGACAATTTCCTTACAATAGCACTGGAGGGATACAAACGATGCTTGGTAGTAGGCGATAAGTATGATGTGAGAGTGGTATGTACTTATTATATCCATTTTTTTGGTCCATCTGTGGTAAAACCTTGATTATAAGATGAAAATTGTTAACTTTTAGTTTTAGATGTAGTCATAAAATATTCTGTTATTATTACTCTCCCAATGTCTATTGATGAATTGGGCTCCTGCTTCCAGGTTTTCCGGCTCATTTCGTTGTGGTTCACTCTTTCTTCTAGGCAAAATGTCATTGATAACATGCTGAGTACAATTGTTGAGGTACATAGCCGTGGTAATATCAAATTCAGTCATGGAGTGAACTTTTTCTGTGATGAGAGAATAAACTTAGTAAAAATCGGTATAGTGTTACCAAAGTTTCTTTTTTTGTTTTCCTTGTTGTAAAATTGAAATCAGTTCTTTTTGAAAACTAAAATCACTGCAGGTTCAATCTTACAAATTTATACCTTTAGTGTACCAAATTGCTTCAAGGATGGGTAGCGGAAAGGATGTACAAGGGCCAAACAAATTTCAGGTTTTTATAGGCATCTGCACTTGAAGTATCGTGTGATATCTAAATTTGTTACAGTTTATTTTGACTGTTGTTATATTGTGCAGTTTGCTTTGGTTTCTCTCGTGAAGAAAATGGCAATTGATCATCCATACCATACTATCTTTCAGGTACTGTGTACAAAGTTTTTCTTTATCGGGAGTGATAATGGCTTGCTTTTACAATTCCACTCTCTATTGTTTTAAAAAAGAATATGAATAAAGCATCTTATTAGTACATTGTTTCATACAAAAAGAAAATCTAATTTGGAACTGTTTATTCTGTTGTTAGCTTCTAGCTTTGGCTAATGGTGATCGTATCAAAGATAAGCAGCGAAGTAGGAACTCATTTGTGGTGGATATTGATAAAAAACTTGCAGCAGAAAAACTATTAGAAGAGCTATCATCGTATCACGGGGCTATAATCAGACAAGTATGTAACATTAGTTTAGACTTCTCTGTTTCTTAAATTTCTTGTTGTTTTCATATAAATTATGATTGTCAAATCAGATGAAGCAAATGGTAGAGATTTATATCAAACTTGCTGAGCTAGAAACTAAAAAAGAGGCAAGTTACACATGCTTGCGCTTTGAATTTTGATTTCTCTCAAGTCATGTTCTTCAAAAATCTCAATGATGTCGCTATGTTTGTTTATTCTTCAAGAAAGAAAGTATTGTGTTTTCATAATGTTTTCTGGTGCCTGAATTCAAAATTCAATTTGCAGGATACCAGTAAAAGAATTCCATTGCCAAGAGAGATGCGTAGTCTTCGTCAGCTGGAACTTGTAGGTGCAGATTTATTTTCAGTAACCTTCAACTCCTTTAAATTTTGAAAAACATCTTGATCTGGACTTCTATTTTGGATTGTGTAAAAAAATGTAATTCAATATTTTTTTATAAGAATTATATTAATAAGTGAGGATGAAAGGTACTCCGCATTGAACAAAAGACATCAAGCAGAGGGAGATGGAAAAAAATTGTTTAAAGAAATATATCTTATGGACGAACACAAATTTATTATATGTTTTCCTTTTCAGCAAAGTAATGACTTTCCTGTTCTATTGAGTAGTAATTTGCATGGTTTTTTCTTTCATATATAGTTCATTATGTGAATGTACGTGACAACAACAAATGTTTTGGTTGAAATCCTCAACTTGTTGCTTCTCGACTATGAAATGTTGATGCAGATTCCATAATTAATTAGTTCTTATTTTTTAATATTAGATTATTTCTTTAAGTTATTATTTTTTAAGTCTATTTAAAGACTCTCTTGTAATATTTATAAAGACTTTTGATAATTAATATAATTTTTTCTATTTTAATAGTTATTTCTATAATGTTATTTTATTTTTCTATTTCGACTACGGAACAAAATGTTCACTGCACTAAATTGGTATCAGAGCAAGGATTTTGACTTTGATCTGATTGCTGACGAATGTTCTAGTGGAAAACAAATCGTCGATGAAGAACGACGATTAGAGATCATCGAGCAACGATTTGGAGGCATCGATCAACAATTTGAAAATATTGTAGACAAAACTTTTCTCAATCTTTTGCAGATTTTGACTGCAGTGATTGTTGAGGAGCGACGAAATCAGAGGGCTAAAAATTTTGATTTTAGCGAATCAGACGAAAGTTGAGAGAATGATGATCAAGGAAGAAAAAATAACAAAAGAATTACATGGCAAAACCCTAATATGGACAAAGAAGAAAACCCTAGCTCTAGGGTTTTGGCAGTTGTCGGCCACGGCCAGCGGAAGCAATTAGCAACCAACATGCGATTTTTTCCCAACCTAGAGCTCGACCAAGCAGAAACCGGTGACGAGCAAACAAAGGTGACTCGCGACCGATTCTTATACCAACCTTGGATGAGCGCCACCGACCTACCATCTACGCCAGCTATGGACGACCAGCAGCGAACATTCATTGGACAACGACAAATCAAGTGGAGGAGGGATGACAACGCGACTTGCCCTTGTGTGATCTGGTAGAGTGTGAACCCGCAGGACTTCACACCTACCAATGGTGATTTCAGCCAACTTTAGGCGTTCCCAACCACCCCGACGATTGGTGAGGATTATTGACTGGTGATAAGGGCTACTCGACTCCCGTGAGGCAGCTAAGGTTTCATACAACCCAGCTCGAAATCCTGACGAACGTGATGTATTCTTTTTGTTAGATTGAGTTAATTATTATCGTGACTATTAACAACATAGAAATTTTCATCAAAGATGGCTCAAAGAATTAACTATTTGTCCAACGAAGAAAATTATTTTCGTAACGATCGAGTTTTTTATCGAAGACTGGATACTCACAAATTCAAGATGAAAATGAATTTATCAACTTTTGATGGGTGATTAAATATTGAAGATTTTCTTGATTGAGTTCATACAGTCAAGAATGTTTTTCAATTATTTAAATTTCGCTAAAGAAAAACAAGTGAAATTAGTGGCTTCCAAATTAAAAGCCAGACCTTCAGCGTGGTGGGAACAATTTCAATTTAACTGACAGAGACAAGGAAAAATGCAAATTCGAAATTGGCCCAAGATAAAACAATTATTACAAAGGCATTTTCTTCCTCCCGATTACGAGCAATTTTCTTATCAGCAATGTCAAAATTGTCGTCAAACTAATCGTACAGTCAATGAATACACAGAAGAATTTTATCGCCTGAATGCGATAGTGAATTTATCTGAGACAAGAGGATCAATTAATAGCTCGACATATTAGAGGCTTAAACTAGCTATTCAAGATCGGTTGGCTCTTCAATTCATCTGGGCTATGATAGACACAGTTAATATAGCAATGAAAGTATAAATCCAATTTAGCAGAACTGCAGTGCGTACGCCAATTAATTTTTGACAGCAAAACTCAGACGGCTCACTTTTTTTCAAGGATTCGACAATTACGGATCACAACGATATTATTCAGGATGATGACTCTCCAAATATAGACTCAGAACAAAATCTCAGTGGAAGTTCTTGGACAATTGTTCAATCTGATCTTCAGTTCAAATATATCGACAGCAACAAGAAAATAACAATCCTTATGTGCGTCCTAATCTTAAAAAATGTTTTCGGTGCAATCAACCGAGCTATCTTTCAACTAATTGCCCGAGCAAGTGTCTAATTCATTTATCTGATGGAGATATTTATGCAAGTGCTGAATTTGCTGAAGGGGATGTCGGAGAGGAAGTTGTATGCGTCTTCCAAAGACTTTTGATTACCTCGAAATCACTAGACAACTCTCAACGCTGCTACAAGATATTTCAAACACGATGAACTATCGGTGAAAAACTCTGTAATGTGATTATTGACAGTGATAGTATAGAAAATATAGTTTCCAAAATTACAAATGGAAAAATGTCTTTTTTCGTACAAAATTGCATGGATTAAGAAGGGAGTTGAAGTTTGAGTACATGAAGTTTGCAAGCTTTCAATGTCCAGCAAAACGTGTTATAAAGATGAAATTACATGTGACGTGGTGGATATAGATGTTTGTTATGTCTTACTTGGATGACTCTGGCTTTATGACGTTGATGCGACTTATAGATGGAGAGATTACCTTCATATTCTGGTTCCACAGTTTTCGATGTCAATAGAAAAAATATATCCTCTCGAATGAATTCTTTGCATCTATAAAACTCGAGGATGAGTTTTTTTTGTTCAAGTACGGGAGATTGATGTTGGAAAAGATTCTCTAATTAATTATTTTATATTATATGATATTTATTTTTAATTAATTAATATTTTATTTCCTAATTAGTTATTTATTAAAATTAGATTATTTCCTTAAGTTATTGTTTACAAAGTCTATTTAAAAATTTCTTTGTAATCTTTAGAAAGACTTTTGATAATTCATAAAATTTCCTTATTTTAGGAGTTATTTGTTTTGTTGTTATTCTATTTTCGTGTTTCAATAACAAAACAAAACTGAATTTATTTGCGGAGAAAATATATATTTTTTATAACTTGGAATGCATGTGCTATCAATTTCCCTTCAGATTGGTAAAAGCAAACTATTCTATCAATCTTCAGGAGAAGATGATAATCTTAGACTGTATTACTTATAAAAGCCATCTTCATTAGTATTGCAATTGGCTAGGAGAACAAAAAAATGCCATAACCTTGAATGAAATCACCAAATTTTCTATTGGAAAATGCATTAGTTAGTAGAGGGGGTACAAAAGAGGTTGTGATACACTTTTATTTGAATAATCTTCCAACTTTTCTCTCTGATATGTCTGTGTATGTCATTGGCATGCCAACTGTCTATTATATCTGGTTTAGATAAAGTGTATTTTATAGCAGGCATAGAATCTGATCACTTTTCTTTATTGGATGTCTAGGTGCCTGTAGTTACTGCTACCTTGCTTGTTGATCGCAGTTGCCAATACTATGAAGGTTCTTTCCCTTTCTTCAAAGGCTTATCAGATACTGTAACGTAAGCTCTAAAAATAGCTTCTTCTTTTTTTATCAGAAGAGCACAGCTTCTTCAGTTTTGTGAAAAACCTTCAGGATGACTATTAGCTGTAATTCTTCTTGCCAGAATAATGAATGGCATAAATGCTCCAAAAGTGGTGGAATGTGAAGGTTCTGATGGCAGCAAATATCGACAGCTAGCAAAATCTGGAAATGATGACCTAAGACAAGATGCTGTATAAACTTCAATCTACGATGTTTCATTTTTCTGTATCATTTTTCTATGTTGGCTTCTAAAATTACTATCTAACAAATATAAAAATGTGGGATATGAACATGAATAAAATTGTACGTTCTATCAGGATTCTTCAAAAATTACTTCGAATTGTAAATTAATCAAGCGTTTTCTTCTTGAACTGAATTTATCTTTCACTGGTGAATATCTAATCCGTGTCTAGATAAGTATACGATGCTTTTATTAGTTGTGATAATATCTGTAATATTCATGCGGTACTGCATCCTTTTGATTATGCTGATAGCTAGCGTTTTCCAGCTGCCATTTATAGTTTTTCATCCAAAGGTTCCTTTACTCATATTAGAAGACTGCTCTCAAACATCTTTAATCGTTGGGATAATGTCTGTACACTATTTTTTATTTTTTCCCAGTGGAAGGACATGGAAAAATATATTGTTTTAATTATTGTATTTCCTTCTTTTTTGTTGCTCGGGGGGACTTCCTTATTTTCTCTTGAAATATTTTCCATCAATATAATTTTCTTTCAGGAAAAAGTCATTTGCAGGGTCATGGAACAGTTTTTTGGTCGAGCTTATTTTCTTTGCTTGAAATATTTTCCATAAATAGAATATTTTTTTTAATGAAAATATAATTTACAGGTGATGGAACAGTTTTTTGGTCTAGTTAACACCTTTCTACATAACCATCAAGATACTTGGAAAAGAAGACTAGGAGTTCGTACGTACAAGGTATTGTTACAATTTTTCCCCTTTCTGTGCACTGATGTTGTGGAATGTAGGCTCTATCATTGAAAAAGTACTAAGGTCCAGCTGTATGTCAATAGAGTCATGTCTTTATACACCAATTGAACACGAGTTTCATTTTTACTTGATTTTACAATTGTTATTGATAAAGTAGGTTGTTCCTTTTACTCCGAGTGCTGGTGTTCTTGAGTGGGTTGATGGAACTATTCCTCTTGGTGAATATCTCATAGGAAGGTCAGTTAGATTTTCATAATTTACTTTCTCTGCAATATTTTTTAAGATTCTTGTGACAATTTTCTCATAATAAACAAATATTTCAGTTCGAGAAACGGAGGTGCTCACGGTCGTTATGGAATGCAGGATTGGTCATTTCTTGAATGTCGAGATCTCATGACAAAAGTACTAATATGCTTCTGTATTTTGATCTACAGAAACAAAATTAAAACTGTTTAACTGTGGCCTGCAATAATAGCATATAGTCATTTTCTTCAAAATAGTTGCATTAGATTGCTTTTAGTTTCATGCAGAGGCATTTTTCAATAATTTCTAGTCAATGTTCATCAGTAGTTGTTTGTCTAGCTCTGGTAATAAAATAATAATAATAACAATAATAATTTTTAAAAAAACCAGCTTAGTTAACTTCACCTTCGATTTTATCTTGCTGATAGGAAAAAGACAAGCGCAAGGCATTCCAAGAAGTCTGTGAGAACTTTAGGTCTGACCTCTATTGAGTAGAGTAAATTCCTTGTTTGTCACTTTATTTCAGCTTTTTTGTATGCTGGTGTGTCGTGCAGGCCTGTCATGCATCAATTTTTCTTGGAAAGATTTTTACAACCAGCTGTCTGGTTTGAGAAGAGACTTGCTTATACAAGAAGTGTGGCTGCTAGTTCAATGGTTAGTAAAATTGTACACTTCCTATGACATTGACTGCGATTGGATTTCATCAATCTAAGAGCATGTTTGTTTTGTTTGTGTCCTGAACTATTTGTTGAAAGGTTAGTAATGATAATAAGATTATGTTTATATCAATTTGAATTTTTAATTGTTAATTCACGCAATAAACATTTTTAGGAAAAAATATACCTTTTGTCGCATCTCCACTTATGGCGTTTATAATTATGGTTTTGAAGTAAATCCTAAACATAGTGCCAGATCATTGGTCCTACCGAGGAGGAACACTGGTTTTAGAGCATGTTGTCGGTCACATGGGCTTGCATTCAAGTTCCATACATAGAAAATAAGCTTTCTTCAACCAATTTTTTTGCTTCAATATAATTACTATTTAATGGAAACAACTACTATAGGGCTTGATTGAACCAAGCCTCCACAATTTCAAAATATTTCTCTTGAATGGTATGTTCTCCCTGCACTTTCGGAATCGGCAAGTAAGGTCCTTTCCTTAGAACTTTATATGAGTTTTCCATCTCATACATAGTCATTCTTTTGGAGTCCCATTCCAAGAGGAAATGAAAATTCACCTTATTTTAACTTAATTGACATTAGATTTTTCATAGATCAAAGTTCTAGCATTGGATAAAGGTGCAGTTTGTCTTTCATCTGCTTGCATATGCAATACTGACAAAAATTAAGTAAATTTAGGTCGGCTATATTGTTGGACTTGGTGATCGACATTCCATGAACATATTAATTGATCAAGCCACAGCTGAAGTTGTTCACATTGACCTTGGTGTTGCCTTTGAACAAGGGTTGATGCTCAAGACCCCGGAGCGGGTATTTTTGTTTAAAATCTTGCATTTTTCTCTTCATTTAGATTGATAGTTTAAAATCTTGCATTTTTCTCTTCATTTAGATTAGTTGGTTCAATCTCTAACATGGTCAGATTCTTTATTTTTTTGTCAGGCTCCTTTCAGGCTTACCCGGGATATCATTGACGGCATGGGTGTGACTGGAGTGGAAGGAATTTTTAGAAGATGTTGTGAGGAAACTCTCTCTGTTATGCGAACAAATAAAGAAGCGTTGTTGACCATCGTTGAAGTATTACTTATCAGCTAACCAACCAACCTTGTATCACTGAAACTTGCTTTTTTCCATGCTAATACAAAACTGAATTATATGTAGGTTTTCATCCATGATCCTCTTTATAAATGGGCTTTATCTCCTCTGAAGGCTTTGCAGCGTCAAAAGGTTGAATTTCATAATCTTGAATACGTTTTATATTGTTGTGCTTTGACTCTAATATATATTTATGCTTTCTCACTTTTATTCAATGATTTACTTTAGAGATAGTTCGCCTATGTTAAAAATCTTCTTTGATTTCTTGATTTTGGTCTTGGTACACCCCAATTATTTTCTCTGCTAGTGTAAGATATTTTTAATATTTGATGTTTGTCAGCAGGATTACAACTGAGAGAGCTTGGCATTGTAATTACTTCATTTATTTCTAAAGCTATTGTCTTACTAATTAAAGATTCGAAAATGCAGTGAATGAGTATATTTTAGGGATTCTTTACCCTAATGCTTACGAGGCTTACTTGCTGACTAGACCGAAGAATGTAGTCATTATTGTCTTCAACTTTAATTTTGAAGTTATTTCCACCTGCTTTTGATGACCTTCGATGTTAGAATACTAGTCCTAAAATGTTTCCAGAAGAGGAATAATGAAACTCCTACTTCAGTTATAATGTCTTATAATGGGAATCCTAGATTATATTCCAAGCCAATGATATGCCTGTTCATTACTCTTTAAGGAAAATAAAATGTTTAGTCTCATGGGTAAGTCATTGATTGGAAAGTGAGGTAAGGAGAATTATCGAGATATAATTGTAATTAGATGTGAATCCATATCAAGTATTAGGGGGTAAAGTTGGTTAGGGACACAAGAGTGAGGTGTGTGGGTAGTGAAAGTGAGGTGTAGGCGCGTAAGAGAGTATATATATAGTGGGTGAAATGTAGGATTAAGGAAATATCAATCATCTATGAATTAAAATATGAGAATAGGGATTTTCCGAGTCACTGGAATTATGTTTTCCTAGTATAAGGAAGGTTTTACTTTAGATTTGTGGCTGTTTTCTTGTTGATTTACATTTGGATCTGCTATTCTAACAACAGTCATCTTGTTATTTTTCATTGAATTCATTCAGAGTTTTAGTACATTGAATTGCGTGTAATTGTTATACTTTTTATAAGAAACTTCGGATTAAAAATGACAAGTGACACCCGACCAAGAACCAATTAAGGAGAAATAATTTTTTTCCAATTTGAAAGAATCAACTTCAAAATACTTAGAACTATAAACTCATGTAGTAATAAGAAAGTTAATTTTGTTTTGTTATAATTATATTTATATATGTGTATTTATTTTATTTTATAGTTTAAGTTATTATTTTCATTTCTTACTAGATTTACATGTATATATATTCTTAATCAATAAGTAAGGTAATTAAGCTCTATTATGATATCAGAGATAAGACTTAAACCTGTTCTCTTCTTCATAGAAATCGGTTCTTGCTGCAAACCCTAGTTGCCGCCCAATCCAGCGACAGTGATAGTCGCGTCCTCCGACCAGCATTTCCAATTGCGCGGCGCATTCTTCGACTGACATTTCTAGTCGCGTGGTGCGTCCTTCGATCAGCATTTCCAGTCGCGACTCCTCCTCAGTAAGCGATAGTCACGCGGCTCTATCATCTTCGACGAGCCATTTCATATCGCGCGGCTCTGTCATTGAGCAGCCAGCGTCGCGCAGCCCTGCATTCGACTTCTCCAGTCGCGACTCCTCTGTCATCTTTAGCGCGCGGCTTTGTTATCTCCAGCAACAGATTCAGCATCAGCAACAACAAGCTTGATGGTCTGTGTTTTTTTAGTTGGTCTCTCAGCAGCTTCTGTTTGCAAATCAGCGGTCTACAACAGACGACTCTCACCTCCTTTGGAAAGAAAGTGACGTAAACCAATATTACCTCTGCCAATTTCTCTGTGGGTGTGTTGTCTCAATTTGTTCTCCATGACAGAACAACATTTGGGTACTAGCTCCATTGGTGATTCTAATAACAATTTCACTATTACCTCTTATAAGTTAAATGAGGGTAACTTTCTTTAATATTTTCAGTCTGTCAAACTCTTCGTTCAAGGAAATGGCAAATTTGGCTATCTCTCCGAGTTTGCAATGAAGCCTGAAGATGAAAGTGAAAGCTACGACAGGTGGAAGATTGAGAATTCAATGGTTATGTCCTGGCTGGTGAATTCAATGGATCCAAATATTGTTCGGACATATCTTTTTCTTCCAACCGCGAATGATATTTTGATGGCTGTAAAGAAGATCTAGACTGACTTTGGGAATGCAAGACAACTCTTTCAGATCAAGATTCAATTGAGAAAGGTCAAACAAGGAGAGAAGAGTGTAATGCAATACTACACTGATTTTAAAACTCTATGGTAAGAGTTTGATTTATTCTGTAATTACAATTGGCACTGTGCAAAGGATATTATCTTATTTTAGAAAACAGTCGAGAAAGAGAGGGTAATCGATTTCCTAGTAGGCTTAAACAAGATTTCGATGAGGTGCGAGGATAGACTAGGTCGAGATCCTCTTCCAAGCACTCGTGAGGTGTTTGTTGAAGTTTGAAGAGAAGAAAGTCGTCGACTGGTGATTTTCGGCCACGCATTAACCCCTCTTACAGTAGAGACCTCTGCATTGGTGATCACTAAGTCAGATAAATCTACTCAGAGGTATCATAAGCGCTCAGATCGACCAGTCTGCGAGTTCTGTCATAAACTCAAACACATTAAAGCTAATGTTGGACGCAAGATGGCAAGCCTGCTAACTTCACTCAAAGCAACAAATCCTCTCGCGACAACAAAGGAGGCTTCTAAGCTTTATATGAAGCAACTGCAGCATCTCAATTATCTAGTGATAATTTTTTATTCAACAAGGAAAACCTAGAACAATTGTATCAGTTTTGGAGTTCGCATTAGTATGCTACTATCTCATTCAATCCATCATCTTCCCTAGCATAAAAAGGTACTCATGCGTTAGTGTTTTGTATCTCATTAGATAAATCTGACTCCTGGATCATTGATTTAGGGGCCGCTAATCATATGACAGGTTCTTCTTATATGTTTTCAACTTATTTCCTTTGTTATGGAAATCGAAAAATCAAAATTGCAGATGGTTCAATATCTGCAATTGCTGAAAAAGTTTCCATCATTGTCTCTCATTCCCTTACCTTAAATAATGTCTCTCATGTTCCCAACTTATCTTGTAACTTTTGTCTGTTAGAAAAATAATATATGATTCTAACTGTCTAATCAAATTTGTGTCTATTGGTTGTGCTTTTCAAGATCAATGCTCGGGAAAGATGATTGGTAATGCTAAAGAAAGTGGTGCTTTTTACTACTTTGCCTCAGATAGTCTCTCGAGTAAACAAGTTCAGAAACTATATTCCTCTAGTTTTTCATCTTTAGATAATGAAATTATCTTATGGCACTATAAACTTGATTATCTTAATTTTGGTTATTTGAAACACTTATTGCATATGATATTTGTCAAGTTGCTAAATATAGGCAATCTGTTTATCCTACTTTGTTATACATGTTATCTAAAACTTTTTCACTTATTCATAGTGATATATGGGGATCGTCTAGGGTTAGTAATCTGCTTGGCCCTAGATAGTTTATTACTTTTATTAATGATCATACAACAAACCCGTGAATTATCTCTTTAAAGAAAAATCTGAGACGGTTGAAACTTTCAAAAATTTTAACTTCATGATTAAAACTCAATTTCACTCTCAAATTTAAGTTTTGAGAACTGATAATGGGAGAAAATATTTTAAAAACATTCTTAATAAGTTTCTTGTAGAACATGACATCATCTATCATAGTTTGTGTATTGATACACCTTAACAGAGCGGAATTGCCGAAAAAAAAGACATCTGTTAGAAGTGGATTGAGCTCTCATGTTTTTTATGAATGTACCTAAACGATTTTGGGGAGAGGTCATACTTAGTGCTGCATACCTAATTAATAGGATGTCAAGCAAAGTATTGTGCTATCAAATCCCTTTAAAAACTTTACAATTATATTTTCCTTACAACAGATCTACTCACTTAGTACCTAAATATTTTGGTGGTACTAGTTTTGTTTATATTCGTGATCATAACCGAAATAAATTAGATCCTGAGGCAACTACATGTGATTTTTTAGGTTTCTCTCTACTAAAAAAGAATACAAATATTTTGATACGAGTTCAGAAAAAATGCTTGTTAGCATGAACGTCACATTCTTTGAAAATAAACATTTTTTTAAAAATACTTCTCTTTAGGGGGAGACTAAGGAAACAAGTGAAGATAAGTTTTGAGAAACTATTGTTACGCCTACACTTGTTCTTAACTTTAACCAAAACATGACTACAAATGTGGAATCTGTTCTGGGTAATGTAGCTACCACCTCTGAACTTTGTGTTTACTCGAGAAGGAAAGAGATGCAGTGTATTGATCTACTGTCTTCTTCAACAATGTCATCATCTGAACCAAGTGTTGATCTAGATAATCTCAACTTTATTCCATTTCCTCTTAATCAAACTCTAGGGTCTGGCCACAATGAACATGTTACAATTCTTGAACCAATCCATAGTGATTTTAGTATTCTCATAGCTCTTAGGAAAGGTGTACGCGAATGTACCAATCATTACATTACTCTCATGTGTCATATCATAAACTCTCACCTAGTTTTAGAGTCTTCACAACTAATATCACTGATGATGAAATTCCAAAAATGATACAAGAAGTACTAAGTATTCCAAAGTGGAAGAAAACTATTCTAGAAGAAATGAGAGTTTTGAAGAAAAATGAAATTTAATAGATGACACTGCTTCCAAAAGGAAAACACCTCGTTGGCAGCAAGTAGATTTTCACAGTCAAGTATAACTCGGATGACTCAGTAGAAAGATACAAAGTTAGGTTTGCAGCTCAAGGAGTTTACTCAAACCTATGACGTAGATTATGTGAAAACATTTGTCTCAGTTGTCAAACTCAATACTGTCATGGTCTTATTTTCACTATCTGCTAATCTGGATTGATCTCATTTCAGTTTAATGTTAAGAATGTATTTTTTAATAATGATTTAAAAGAAAAAGTGTTCATACAAGTACCTCTAGGATTTGATAATGAGAGTGTTGCAGGAAATATCTGCCGATTAAAGAAATCTTCATATGGCTTCAAGCAATCCCATCGTGTTTGGTTTGCAAAGACTGTGAAAGAGCATGACTATACAGAAGCTCAATCAGATCATACAATATTCTATACACACACTATAAGAGGTAAAATTGTTATTCTAATTGTGTATGTAGATGATATAGTTATGACACGAAATGATGAGATGGAGCTAACATCATTGAAGAAACTTCTTGCTCGTCAATTTGAACTTAAAAGATTTGAAAAATCTCAAGTTTTTCCTAGGTATGGAAATAGTTAGGTCAAAGAATGAGATTGTGATATTCTAGAGGAAGTATGTGCTCGATCTCCTCAAAGAGACAGGTCTCCTCAGATGCAAGTCTGCCTCAACACCTATTGATCCTAATCAGATGTTCAGTCAAAGTAAAAATGAGGTGTCTGTGGACAAAATCAGATATCAGAAATTGATTGAAAAACTGATTTACTTAGCTCATACGAGGCCTGACATTGCATTTGTTGTTGGCTTGGTAAGCCAGTTTATATATTGCTCCGCTGAAAATCACCTTAAGACTGTCTAGTGTTTTCCACTACCTCAAAGAAATCCTGGTAAGGGCATTATGTTTAGAAAAAATAAAAACAGACAAATTGAAGTGTTTATAGATACAGATTGGGCAGGATTTAAAACTGACGGGAGATCTACATCAGCTTATTGCACGTTGTATGGGGCAACCTTATGACATGGAGGAGCAAAAAGCAAGATGTTATAGCAAGGAGCAGTGCTGAAGCTGAGTTCAGAACAATGATTCAAGGAGTTTGTCAAGTTATTTGGCTTATAAGTATTCTAGAAGAACTAAAAATCGAAACTGATGAGCTAATGAAGTTGTTTTGTGATAATAAGTCAGACATCAATATTGCTCATAATCCAATGCAACACAATAGAACAAAACATGTAGAGATTGACTGTCATTTCATCAAATAAATACTTGAAAGAGAGGAGATTTGTACGTCATATGTTGCTACATCTGAACAACTAGCAGATAGCCTCACAAAAAAGACTCTACAAGCAGGTGTTTGACAATTTTCTAGTCAAATTTGACATGAATGACATTTTTATTCTAAGTTGAGGGGGAATGGTGAGTTAAAATTATATTTATATATGTGTATTTATTTTATTTTCTAATTTAGATTATTATTATTTTTTTCTTACTAGATTCTATACATGTATATATACTCTTAATTAATAAGTAAGGTAATTAAGGTCTATTAAACTTTATCTCATAAATAACTCAGACTTATTCGCAACAACAATCTTCTTGCAATGAAGCAAAATAATCTAAAAGATGGTTAAAACTCCTTGTTTTTAAATTAACTTTATCTTTTTCTATCTTTCTTTCACAAAGAAGCATATCTGATGAAGCTTCCAATATCATAACAAGCTCTTATTGTGTAATGAACCCTGCAGTAAATACTCCTCTTTTTAAAAATGACTAGAAAATCATCCTCCTACTCAGCAAGCCTGGCAAACACTCCTAAAGCATGGACTACCACTCCTAAAATGCATACTATGCTACAGAAAATTGGTCATAGTTTCAAATCTATTGATACTGTTTTCATCAACATTAATGCCCACGATATCAATTTTATTTAGGTTTAGCTTGATATTGGATAGTAATTGTTTTCATTAGCATTAATGTCCAGTATACCACTTTTATTCGGGTTTAGTTTGATATTTTATAGTAATCCAAAATTTTCAACACATCCACTAAATTTTGGATTTTAAAATCATCTTCAATGGAAAATGAAATAGTGTTGTCAATAAATTGAAGATGAGAGCCGAGTGCAGCATCACAACCGATTTTTGCTTTCATCTTTATGATTTAATAAACAAGGAAACTCTTTTCATACAATTTGTATTTTTTTTTTTGTGCTAGGAAACTGACGATGATTTGGAGAATAGTTTAGAAGAACTGGAAGATGAACATGAAGGAAACAAGGATGCTGCACGAGCTCTAATGCGTGTAAAACAAAAATTAGATGGATATGAAGACGGTGAAATGAGGAGTATACATGGGCAGGTAGCTTTTTAGTGTACTGATTGAAAATCATACAGAATAATTAAGTTAAATATTGTTTGAAAACAGGTTTTGGTTACTGTATTTATTAATAATTTTCGGTAAATAAAGACACTATGCATAGACTGCACAGAATGTATTGAAAAATGGAATAACAACTTATCTGGAACATCTAATCTGATGTAGAATGGATACTACGCATATTTAAACTATTTGTTAAATAATTTTCTGTAAACAACAAAGACACTGTGCATAGATTGCAAGTAATATATTGATAAATGGAATAACAGCTCATCTCGGATATCTATATGATGTAGAATGGGCAAAACAATTCTAATAGATCTCCCAGAAGAACACAACAAATAAAAAAGATTTCAATTATAGATAAAATTTCCACGTGTTTAGCATGGTAATTTTGTATGGGAGACTTGGTGATATTATGGTTTCTTTTCGCACTAAAATTTCATTGAAACCTCACTAACTTTTCTTTTTTCATCTTCAATCTTTTTTTATTATCAGTTTCTCAAATATTGTTGGAGAAATATGTTTCAGAATTCAGTTTGTTGGCCCTCTATTATTCTCGATATCCAATTAAAGATAATTTTGCATAGGACTTGGCATTACCTATTATTACCATTCATACATCTTATTTGACTTTCATCTAATCACAAAAATCTCATTGAAACGACTTAATTTAGCTAATTTAAGTTTAAACAAAATCTTTTTGTAGGTTCAACAACTTAATTTTATGTTCAATGAAAAAACAACATGATTACCTTATTTAAGTTTAAATGAAGTTTAAATTTTATTTTGTAGGTTCAACAACTTATTCAAGATGCTACTGATCCTGAAAGGTTATGTCACATGTTTCCCGGCTGGGGAGCATGGATGTAATGAAGGTTTCTCCCGAGTACTAAAAGAAAACATGACATAATTATGAATTCTTCTTGGGTCATGGCCGAGCGGTTAATGGAGACAGAAAAAAAAAAGATTAAAATAAATCTACGGTTTTTGGAAGTGAAACTTTTAATAAAAAAATTCATTTTGTCAGTATTTTTTATTAATGCAATCTCAGATGCTTTAATTGTTATTCTAGTACTGAGCGTGGAAGGTTGGTTCAAGATCATGGAATCCATTTTTAGGATGTCGTAGATTATATTAAAAAGAGAGACAATCATGTCCTTATTAAGGTCTCAATCTCGCATGATAAATGTTGTACATGTTTTTTTATTTAGCAACTCTTCTGCTTGTAAAGTTGTGAGCTGTACAGTCAGATGAACTCGAGCTATCCATGGAGGAGATTTGCATAAAGACTTCAGTTGCCCTGATGTGAGAGGAAATGAAAGTTGTTCCTATAATGGCGTATCATCTTAGCAGACCGTAACGAGTTTGAGATCAGAAATCAGAAGCAAGGCGGAGACAGGCAAGTGAACTAGCAGCCAATTGATTACTTTTCTGAGATAATCTTCAATCAGATGTACAATAACCTGATGTTAATTTTCTGTCAACAGTATAGCTGACCAAAGTTACTTGTACATGTTTCGAGTACTAAACCTCCATTTTGTTTAAATAAACTACTTCCACTAGGGGTGCCTTTAGCACACGATTCATATGAATTCTCTTTTGATTATGCATGAATTGACTAATTGACTCACTACGTATGCTATGTCAGGCCATGTGTGAGACAAATAATTGAGTTTTCCTACCAAGCGTTGATATCTCTCTTTATCCATTCTCATTTTTTGCACTTTCAAGTTTCGGATTTGGATTTGCTGGAGTACTTGAAAGTTTACATGTTGTCTTGCCAGTTTACTTCAACAAAATCAGAACATATTTTTTGTACAGATACGAATATTCCTTGTTTAGAATGAACCACTTCAATCCTTAGAAAATATTTTAATTTTTCAAAAACTTTTTATCTTGAATTCATTGGCTAAACACTCACGGAAAGATTGTTTCTCATACTCATTGTTACCTGTTAAAATTACATCATTCGTATATACCAACATAGCAGCAAGCAGTAGGGGAGGGACTGGTCTTGGGAGGGACTGGGACGGGGACCGTACCGCACCAACAATTGTTTTTGTTTTTAAACATTGAAGTTTTTTATACAATGTTACCAACTTTTTATTTTTTTAACATTAAATTTTTGTATTACCAACGTTCAAAGAAAACAATTAATACCCAAGACATAAAAATTGTTGTTTTTCAGTTGTGAAAATTCATACCGAGCAGAAACTTCATTTATTTCACAAATTTATCCAAATATCCCGTTCATTACGAACATTTTAAGACTCAAGTTCATCCAATGAAACAAATCTGAGCAAGAGGAACAAACTCAAGCAATGTATAGTATTTCCTACCTTAGATTTTACAAAAAATCAGCTTGTTTTGTAACAAATCAGACTGATTTTATAAAATTTGTCAGTAGTGGTCTATCAATCTCCTGATATATATTGGCTAAGCCTTTCGAATGTGAATATTATCCAAATATTGTACAGCCAATCAAGGGTTTGGTATTGGGTAAATCAAAATTTAATTCCTCTAAAACAAAAATCACACTTACAGTGAGTTGCGACTGAGCTGACTACCAAACAGCGAGGACAGGCGACTAGCGAGCACCGAGACGGGGCAAGAGCGAGGACAGAGTCGAGCATCAAGGATAGGCCGAGCTGCCAAGCACCGAGGATAGAGCCGAGCACCGACGAGGCAACGACAAAGGCGAGACACAGAGCCGAGCACCGACAACAAGCCAAGCGAGCGCGAGGCGAGTGCTGAGGACGGAATGCCGGACTATGGTTGTCTGGCCGTTGGTCTCGGAGTAGCCGAGCAGATGCGAGGCGAGGCGAGAGGATTTGTTGACGTTTGCGAAATGCCCTCGGGTTGTTGGTTTTCATCATTTTTTTTTAATTCTTGGTCCGATCCCCATTTTTTGGGGTTTCTGGGTGTGGACCGTTGTCCGAACTGAGAACCGGTGGGATTTTTCGGGTGTGGACAGAAGACCGGATCGTGGTCCAGCGACTTGGGACCAAAATCAGACCGAAACCGATGGTCCGATTCGGTTCTCGGTCCACAGGCCGGTTCGGCCCACCCCTAAGCAGCAGCTCCCTGAAACTGATTGTTTATTAAACAATTTATGATATCCCTAACTTTGTTACTTGCATATTTTATCAGCTATATCCTAGAAAAACATTCGCGTAAATATCCTCCTCTGAAATTGCTATAAATCCCACCAAAGTTTGGTTGTTAGAGGTAGTAAAATCCTTCCTATATTCATTTTAGCAACGAGAGCAAATGTTTCATGATTAGAGTCTTGAACGTTCTTTTGATCCAAAGGGGTTATCTTCTTTCTTGAATACATATTCCCAAATCATTTTTTTGGAGTTGTAGTGTGTAGTTTTTCAAATATCACTATGAATAAAGACGGAGTAATAATTCTCTTAGTCAAAATGTAAAATATATATATGTGTGCAGACTTAAATGAAAGCCTAGTGAATATGATCCAATAAACTAATCTAGGAAATAAACTAAAATATATATGTACAGAAAATAATATATCTCAATATTTTCCCTTAAACTGGAACAAATATGTCAATCATGCTTACCTTGACTAGAAGATCTTCAAACACTTGAAGATCTTCAAACACTTGCTTTTAAAGTCTTTTTGTGAGAACATTTGCTAGTGGTTCAGATGTTGAAACATATGACATACATATTTCCCCTCTTTCGAGTCTTTTTTTGATGAAACGAAGATCAATCTCTACATGTTTTGTTTTGTCGTATTGCACTGGATTATGTGTAATGCTGATAGTAGACTTATTATCGCAAAATAGCTTTATTGACTTATTAGTCTCGATCTTTAATTCTTTTAGGATACTTCTAAACCTAATAACTTCACAAACTCTTTCAGTCATTGTTCTGAACTCAGCTTTTGCACTACTCTTTGCCACAACATCTTGTTTTTTGCTCCTCCATGTCACAAGATTACTCCATACAAAAGTGCAATAGGCTGATATAGACCTCCCGTCAGTTTTAGACCATGCCCAATCAACATCTGTAAAAACTTCATTCTATTTGTTTTTATTTTTCCTAAACATAATCCCCTTGCCCAAACTTCCTTTGAGGTAGTGTAGAATTATGTAGACAGTCTTAAGGTGATCTTTTGCTGGACAATGCATGAACTGGCTTACTAAGCTTACAACAAATGCTATATCAGGTCTTGTATGAGCTAAGTAAATCAGTTTTCTCACCAGTTTCTGATATCTGATTTTGTCCACAGGCACCTCATTCTTATTTCGACCGAGTTTTCGATTAGGATCAATAGGTGTTGAGGCAGGCTTACATCCAAGGAGACCTGATTCTTTGAGGAGATCGAGCACATATTTCCTCTGAGATAAAACAATCTCATTCTTTGATCTCGCTACTTCCATACCTAGGAAGAACTTGAGATTTCCTAAACTTTTTAGCTCAAACTGATGAACTAGAAGCTTCTTCAATGTTGCAAGCTTCATCTCATCATTTCCGGTCATTACTATATCATCTACATACACAATCAGAATAGCAATCTTACCTCATGCAGTGCATTTATAGAATAGTGAATGATCCGATTAAGCTTGTGAATAGTCATGCTCCTTGACAGCCCTTGCAAACCTTGCAAACCATGCACGAGGGGATTGCTTAAGGCCTTTCTTAGTCAGCAAACCTTTCATACTACATCAAAATCTGGAGGCACTTACATGAATACCTTTTCTTCTAAATCACTATTAAGAAATGCATTCTTAATATCAAATTGAAAAAAATGTCAATCCAGATTAGTAGCAAGTGAAAGTAAGACTCTGATAGTGTTTGAGTTTGGCAACCGAGACAAATGTTTCCACATAATCTAGGCCATAGGTTTTAGAGCCATCAGAATTATACTTGATTGTGAAAATCCACTTACTTTTTTCCGAGCTCGTATCAAAACATTTGAATCCTTTTTTAGTAGGAGAAAAACCTAAGAAAATACATTTAGTTGCCCTAATGTATTTCATTTATGATCATAAATATAAACAAAACTAGCACAACTAAAAACTTTAGGTACTAAGTGAGTGAAAGATCTATTATGAGAAAAATATGATTGTAAAGTTTTTAGAGGGGGTTGATAACATAGTACTTTACTTGGCATCCTATTAATTAGGTATGCAGCATTAAGTATGGCATCTCCCCAAAATTTTTTAAGTACATTAATAGAAAACATGAGAGCTCGAACTACTAATATATGTCAATTTTTTCTTTCGGCAATTCCATTCTATTGGGCTGTATCAATACACGAACTATGGTAGATAATGGTTTATTCAACAAAAAACTTACCATGAACATTGTTAAAATATTCTCTCCAATAATCAGTTCTAAAAACTTGAATTTAAGAATGAAATTGAGCTTTAATCATAGAGTTAATTTTTGAAAGTTTAAGTAGTCACAGATTTTTCTTTAAGGAGATAATCCATATGTTTCTTGTATGATCATCAATAAAAGTAATAAATCATCTAGTGCTAGAGAGATTTCTAACTCTAAACAGTCCTCACATGTCACTATTAATAAAAAAAAAAGATTTGGTTGGCATGTATGCCAAAGTGGGATAAACAGATCTCTTATATTTAGCTAATTGACAAATCTCAGATGGAAAAAAACTAACATTTTTATCTTTGAATAAAACAAGAAATAAATGTTTTAAATAACCAAAACTAGGATGACCAAGTATATAGTACCATAACATTATTTCATTCTCTAAAGATAAAAAATTAAAGGAATATGGTTTCTGAACTTGTTTACTCGAGAGGCCGTCTGAGGGAAAATAGTAAAAAACATTATTTTCTTTAACATTCCCAATCATCTTCCCTAAGCATTGGTCCTGAAAAACACAACTAGTAGAGACAAATTTGATTAAACAATTAGAATCATGGATTAATTTGCAACAAGTATTAGGTTACATGATAGGTTTGGCACATGAAGAACATTGTTTAACGTAAGAGAATGAGAGACTGTGATAAAACCTTTCCTAGCAATTCTAGGCATTGAACCATCTGCAATTTTGACTTTTTAATTTGCAGAACAAAGGAAATATGTTAAAAACATATAAGAAGAACCTGTCATATGATTAGTGGCCTCTGAATCAATGATCTAGGGGTCGGATTTATCTAATGTCATACAAAAAACGGCTCCATGAGTACCTTTTTGTGCTAGAAAAGATGATGGATTAGATATGATATTAGCAGACTGATGTGAACTCCACAAATGATACAATTGTTTTAGGTTTTTCTTGTTGAATAAAGCATTGTCACTAGATGACAAGATGTTACAGATTCTTCATATGAGACTTGGAAGTCTCCTTATTGTCACGAGAGGATTTTTTTCTAGAGTGAAATCTACTGGCTTGCCATGTAGAGTCCAACATTTATCTTTGATGTTCCCGAGTTTATGACAGAACTCGCACATTGGTCAATTTGAGCATTTAGGATACCTCTGAGTGGACTAATCTGTCTTAGTGATCATCAAGGCTGAGGTCTCTGCTGTATGAAGGGTTAACGTGGCCAAGCATCACCTGTCGATGACTTTCCTCTCTGCGCACTTCAGTAAACACCTCACGAGTACTTTGGAGTGGATCTTGACCAAGTATCCATCGTGATACGCCTATGACTGACAAGACATTAGATTTGAAGACAAATCCTCATTCACCTGAAAAGTATGATACGCCTCAGAGCCCGATGGTACGACGTATAAACAAGGCCATTATTCTCAAATGACACGGAGTTGATGCAAGCCAAGCCAAGGGGATCAAAGTCCATGTATTCAAGGCATGAAAGATTCAGGTCACTCACTTACTCGAAAAGCACATTTTAGTTCACTCACATTTGAAGAAGGGTTTGTACCCCTTATGAAAAATTTGTGTAAACAAACATTATCTATCTTTTATTATTCAAACATTATTTTGGGGATGGTTTGCACGTGACCAAAAGAAAAAGGCCACACATGAATTAAAAAGCTGCCAACAAATGCAAGCAAGGGAAGAAGGCAACCAAGCTGCAAGCAATGGAAGAAGGCAGCCAAGCAGCGTTCATGGTTGGTACACGAACATGCCACCTGAACACACCTGGACTCGCAAGTAACCAACACATGCGAGCAACACACTACATCATCAGGCATGCGTGAACATTAGCTACAAGGTGCACGCGGAATCATCTCCGAAGACAGCGTGCGCCAGCAAGACAGCCGCCTACGTGGTCGACAGCGTTGACGCTCCAACAACTCTTTTCTTCAACGGCTAATTCCTTTTTTGGTTTCATCGTCGATGGTTTCTGCTTCTTTATAAACCCATTTTCTGAACTATTGTAATCAGTTGAACTATTGAATATTTGGAAATTAGAGGAAGTGTTCTTGTTCATTTTGCCGTTTAACAACGTTTTTCACGGTGGTCGCCAGAGGGAAACCTCCGGCCGTTTCTCCAAACCCATCTAAGGATTGGAATGCAGAGGAGGATTGGCCAAACCAAGCTCCATAGCCAGTTTATTCTTTCGTCCTTGGAAGTCTCATAACCCGCTGGTTTTATCTTGGCCTACCGGGCCAGTGAGGAGTCCTTCACTTCCATTCATCAGTGTTGTTTGAGGTAGAAACAGAACATGTTTCTCAGTGCACGCAGGGACCCTTAGCCATGTTGCTGGAGAACTACTTCACGGAGGAGTTCTTTCCGAAGGTGATGATTTTCATCCTTAGGCCGGCAGTGGCTCCCTCGTTTATTCTAGAAACTGCATCGTCCCTCTCTGAGAGCGAGCCACCAGGTGGGTTACCCTTCCACAAGTAATTCACTTCCCGCCCACTAATCCATTACGTGTTTTTGTTTTCGTCGTTGTTTTCTCTGTTTTTCTTTGTTGTCTTTTGCTTCCGCTAACGTTGCAGGTCCAATGTCGAGTCCATCTGCTGTTCTAGATCGTATCACATCGCACCTCATCCAAGTCCTTGTTTTTGCCTACTAGGAAATCAAATACCTTTTTTTTACGATTTTTTTAAATAAGACACTGTCTTTTGCACAGTGTCACTGGTAATAACAGAATAAATCAAATTCTTGCCATAAAGTTTTGAGGTTGGTGTAGTATTGAGTTACACTCTTCTCTCCTTCCTCCTTCCTCAATTGAGTTTTTATCTCAAAAAGTCGTCTTGCATTTCTAAAATCCGAGTAGTTCTCCTTCACAACCTCTCAAATCTCATTCACAATTAGAAGAAAAAGATAGGTCTGACCAACATCTGGCTCTATTGAATTCACCAGCCAGGACATGACCATTGAATTCTTCGCCACCTACTTGTTATAGCTTTCACCTTCATCTTCAGGCTTCACTGTAGATTCAGAGAGATACCCAAACTTGCTCTTTAATTGAATGAAGAGTTTGACGGACTGAGACCAATGAAGAAAGTTACTTTCATTTAACTTATAAGAAGTAACCATGAAATTATGAGAGAATCACCAGTAGAACTAGTGCCCTGACGTTGTTCTGTCATACCTCACTGTCACTGTACTGTTCACCGTCACTGTTGACTGTCACTGCTCACAATCACTATTTACAGACACTGTTTACTATCACTATTCATCTTGTCGTTGTTCTCCGCAAAAAAAAAAAATTCTAAAGAGCCCGACTAGAAGATTGCACACCAAGGAGATGATAGAGATTCTCCTGTCAAAGGCTTCTGTGTGAATGCGGTGTTCTACGAGTGATCGTAGTGTCCTCGGCGTTCTCCACTTTCGTCGGACGACAGCTAGTACACTAGCTTCTGTGCTCTGATCATAATAGACAAAATATTGTAATAGAATAATAATTGTCTTACTTATGATGTAAAATATATATATTTACAAACCTAAATGAAAGCCTAGTAAATAGAATCCAATAAACTAATTTAAAAAATAAACTAAAATATGTATGTACAGAAAGTAGTATATCTCAATATTTATGTTTAGCGAATTCACAAACTTCACAGTGAAAATACTCAACATCAAAACTCCTAAATAACAATAGAAATAAACTCTTAATGATTGTAAAAAATGAGTGTCAAAGTTGGCGGTGATGGAGCCATATTCTCTCTTTATTGGACAAAAATGGTTCACAAATTAACGATAGAGATAACTTGTTTTTAATTTAGATTGACTAACTTTCTGTATTGAGGCAGTAAAATTTTTGAATAGAGATAAGGTTCACAGATAACTTAGGTACATGTAAAACATCAGTTAAAGTTTATAATGAGTTTATTTTTACATCTCCCATTTTTGCTACAGTATTCATGGAACCATTGGGCATGGGGAATTTGAGTAAAAATTATTTGTTAAATGAGTCATAGTTAGTAGCTCTTAGTCGATGACCCATGAGTTCAAATTCAATTATCGAAGACACCAAATCTCATAAAACAAGAAAACTTAACGGGATATGTTCAGTGAACAATTACCTGTCTATTTATCGAGTCTTCTAATTAAAGCATTTATTCTATCAAATTCATTTGGATTAAAAAAAAAACTTAAACTATATATATATATATATATATTTTTAAATATTAAACTATCAATTTCATCAATGTAAATCTTAAACTATTAAAAATATAACAAATTAAACTCTGATGGACGTTCGATCACCGTCTGTTCACTGTAGACACCCAGAAAGTGGACGGACGGTCAATTTACAAATAACAGCTATCCATTCTAGACACGTAGGATCTGACAGACGACTAGGAGAGTGGAGATTGGCCGTTCCACATACGGTGCACGGGCTGGACAAAGGACAACCCTTCTTCGACAAACGGTCTTCCATTCTCTCAATCAGTGTTCTGCCTCGCTTGTGACTCAATAATTGAATTAGCGGCTGGCAGAACGGATAGCCATTCTAGAGAACAGTCGTCCGTTCTCCTATATTATATAAGGAGATGGTCATCAACACTGAATTCGTAGATCTTGAAAATTCTGACACTTCGAGCGACTTTTTATTTTCCTCTTTATTAGCAATCTCGATGAATTCTGATTCAAGTAGATGGATTGATGCCAACATGAACTGGTATTCGGACAACATGCTCCGATACGTGATCTTCGAGCATTCGATCATCTAGAAGGTGATGGAGAAATAGAGGTGCATTTAATCTCGCAAATTATAGACGATGAGCTTCGAACACTGATCGAGTCGGAGGACGACAAGGCAGAAAGTATACCAGTAAGGGAAGAAATCTCTATGGTTTTTTTGTAAATAATATAGTTCTTTATAGGCCATTAGAGATAAAATAATCGAATATGCTTTGAATAATTGATATGATATCAAATTCATTAAAAGTGAAACTCGGCGATTCACGACCACGTGTGAAGACGGATGTGAGTGGGGACTACATGCTTCGATTATGCAAAATGAGCTTACATTCCAAATAAATAGTTACATCGATTCTCACAGTTGTGTAAGAAAAATTGAGAATCGTCACGATACTGCAAAATGGGTAGCAAATCATTATTTGGATAAGTTCATAAGTCAACCTACATGAAAACTTCCTTCTATTATCGAGACGGTGATGAAGGATTTAAATGTGAACATCACACACAATATTGCTAGAAGAGCAAGAAGTGATACTCAAAAACTCAATGTCGTGTCGTATATGTCGGCGTCAGGGGCATATAGTTGCAATTGTCTTGACAGGGAATCCATTTCAAGCACTGATGCCGCTTCTGCTTCACAAAATACATTTATAGAGTTCAACACATTTGACTAGAGACATGTACATTTCAACCCATTTTTCTCAAAAATAAACTTTCATTATTTTTTAATATAGTGTTCATTATGTGCAGGAATATTCGACGCGCGACCGAGGCAGAAATTATTGACTGTCGTAATTTATATTTGAAAATACAAATAAAGATGAAATCAAATAGGGAAGTTTAAACTCACTTACATTCTATTTCATCTTCCTTTTCATTTGCAAACATAATGATTTCATCTTTATTTTCATTTGCAAACATAACAAAAACAGTTGAAAAATTATACAGAGTTTTCTCTATTTTATGACTCCTCATTGCTAGTGTCAAATAATTCCTGTAAATTTAAATAACTAAACAGTTTCAGAATTCAACAAACTGAATAGCATCAAACTGAATAACCTCAAACTCAATTATATAAATGTAAAGTACATCAATATAAACTACATCAAACTAGATTATAATAAACTGAAGTACAGAAAATCATATACAAAACATAAACTACAATGACGGTGGGGGGACCTCGGTCGGGACATCGTCGTCATTGGTGGACAAAGTTGGGACGTCGTCGTCATCAGCCTCCATCCAGTTCAGTATGATTTGCCTTAAGTCTTTCTAGTACTCCATCATCCTTCTGAGGTACTCAATTATCTCTGTATGAAACTCCGTTGATCTCACTTCGATCTGATGAAGTCTATCTGCGAAAGCCTCTATATCCGTCCCATTAGCCTTTTAGGTGGACCCTTGAGAGGACCTTCAGCTGCACCGTGGCTTCCTCCATATGAATATCCCAATAAGTGGAGGCCCATTGATCTCCCTTTAGTGTCCACATCCCGTTAGCTTCAATTATGCCCATCCGAACCAAATGAAGTTTGCCAAATACGTCGACAGCCCTCTATGATCTCATCTCCTCTCCACATGGCAACTGAACCCCAAATTGCTCGATGATCTTCTGAATCAACACACCGTAGGGCAGGTTCTTGTTTCGTGTCCGCTCAATCTCCTCCATGTGACTTAGAATCACAAAGTCAGGGTTGAACCTCCTTCCGCTGTACAGCTTCTCTATGACATAGAGATCCATACAGCTAACAAGATCTCTATATCCGTGTCACAGTAAAAGGGTGTGGGACACCATGTTGTGCACAATCCGAGCTCTAACATTTAGGTCTCCGGTTCTGGGCTTCACAAACCTGATAATGTCAGTGTTGCGATGGATTTGCCTAATGATATGGATTTTCTCGGCCGATCCAACAAAAGAACAGTCCCGGGAGAGGTGGTAGTGCCTCTCTGCCCCTTTTCCAGCAAACCCAATCAACACATTGATTATCTCTGGAGTAACTCAATCCCCGTACATAGGATGTACATCTTTATAACTCTCGACCTCCCGATGAAGCGTAGATTCGCGTAAAATAGGCAAACAATGCGGTCACAGCTATCGCCCTACAAACTGTAGACACCGTGGAGGTCGATTCTGTCGAACATCTCCTGGATTTCCAAAGACTCACATCCTTTGAAGTCCACGGTCTTCGAATGCATGACCGAGCGATGTACCAGATCTAGCTCAAACTGCTCCTGGCATATCTGGTTGCGAAATTCCGTCGACAAGAACCTAGGTAAAGGTCATGACACCTCTGTCGTTGACGGTGGCCGACGTTCCAACAGGCCACCTTATGTCGAACCTCCTTGCGTCGTTGACGGTGCCCAACATTTCATCGCCCCAACCTTCCATCTAACACAAATCACTCAGCCATTTCATAGGGTATTTGAAAATTTAGACTGAATTTAGGATTTTTAGATTTTGAAACCAAATTTGTGAGGTTTTGGATGAAAATCGACCGAAACAATCGAGAATAGAGCAATGAGCAAGGTAGGGTGTGAATTAGTCAAATTTTGTAAAAAAAATGCAAAGTGGCCAAGAAGATTTGTCAGTTTTTGGAAGGTTTCTTGGTTTCTAGCTATTGTTTGCTTATATAGTGTCAGGGAACGGACAATCGTTGTCGGGGTAGTGACCCTCCATTCTAGCCGTAATTTTGACAACGATCGTCTGTTGTAGGGGTGGTGACTCTCCGTTCTCAGCCCTAATTTTTAACAACGGATGACCGTTATATTCAAACAGTCGTCTGTTCTCGTCTCTGATGATGAAATAAGCGTTTGTTCTCGTATTGCTCCGTAGAACGGACAGTTGTTTGTCTAAGAACGGCTATCAGTTGCCTATCATGTGCACCACACGTGGAACAGATAGTCTCCACCCCCTAGTCATCCATCTAATTCAACGTGTCCAGAATGGACGGCCGTTGTTTCTAAATCGGTCATTCGTTCCTGGCAAACGGATGGTGATCTGACGTCCGCCAGAGTTTGATTTTTTTATGTTTTTATAGTTTAAGTTTTGAATTGATGGAATTGATAGTTTAGAGTTTTTCAAAAAATAAAATTTATAGTTTAAGGTTTTTTTTTTTTTGTTTTTAACCAAAGTTATTTTGATTAAGATTACTCAATTCAAGATGAATAGTTTTGTCACACCGACAGCGTACAAAGCCTATTTTAAAATGGTAAATAAAGATTTTGATAAATAGAAATCCTTACATTGCATTTTTTCTCGTTGCCTTACTATTTTAAAATGGAATGATAGAACTAGTTTTTTCATATATTTGAATATAGTATAAGATTCCATATCAAGTTAGGTCGTTCACCCTGAAAGACTCTTTTTTGCCTAGGTAAAGGTCGTTAAGGTAAGAGTAGTTGATCGTCGTAGGGTTTCTATTTGTTTCCCTTCTTTCCTTTTGAGTGGTTATTTTCTTCTTTTTTGGTGAGGATTCTCTTATTTCTTTACTGATCTGTAAATTATATCAGTTGTTTGATATTTTATTTCTTGCACTATATATTTTTTGAATTATTTGTTGTATTATCTTATAACTATGTTAAATTTATGAAAATTTTGGCTCATCTCACATGACTTATGACTTTTATTTTTGGCTAAGAATGAACATGTTTATCTTACAACTTAAGAATGAACATGTTTGTACTTATGATTTGGAAAATTTAATCTCGTTTTGAAGAATTTTTCCTTTACTTTGAGATGTTTATTACTATGATATGCATTTTGATGTATCTCTCTGCACTTGGATTATATGTTTTGATAATAGATTCTACATATCTAAAATTGGTATGTTGTTATTAACGCAGAAATTTCTTTTGATAATGACTATTAGGGGAAAGAGAATACAATGGTTACTCTGTCTGACCTTTTTCATAACAAAGGAAGAGAGCACACAGAGTGGGAGTTTCATGTAAAGAAGGAGAGCCTTTAAGTTGTTAAATCAAAGTAATTGACGTATATTAAGAGGGAGTATATTAGCTTATTTATATGCTCTAATTCTTTCTGTTTTGATGCATTCTTTCTTTTATCATATTTTTACTTTGTGTTGACTAATCTTTTTTTATTATGACAAAGAGGGAATATGGAGAAGAAGAATCAAATGAATTGCATATGAAATTGTATTAATTAAATGTGGGAGAGAGAATAACATATGGGGAAAGAATGAATTCAAGGAAATTTTGATTTAATCCCTAAGGATATATTTAGATATATTTAGAGAGTGTATGCTAATTCATCTCTAATACATGAACTAAGTGGAGGATAGTAAATTTAAAAGCATAACTTAGAATAAATAATATCACTATAAAAAATGGGGAGATTGTTGACTAAATTAGGATTAAATATAATTATTTTGATGATGAGTGTAATTCTTTAATATATGAGTCTAAATTATTGATAGTTATTAATAATTGGTGATTGAATATTGGTTTGAATGAATTAAATTTTAAAAGTATATAAAATATATTCACTTTGAAAATATTCTTGAAAATAGGTATTTAGATGTATAAATATGTTGAGTCTATGCAACGTATGATAAAGTCATGATATAAGACTCAATTAAAAAATATTAAAGTGTGAAAAATCATTCTGTACAGTCTTTACGAGATCAAGTGCAAACGTCTAGTCTCAAATCAAATGTAAAAGGAAAGAACTCACAGACACCTAGTGCTGAGAAATATTTTGGTCACAGACACCTACAGCGGAAGCCTACTTGAATTTGAGCAAGTCCAATCTAAAGGGTCAAATCATTTAAGAATAGAAGTGAGGACACTCAAGCTAGAAGAGCGGATTACCACAACATATGCTAAGAGGAACATGTGGAAACCCAGTCTTCTTATAATATTTTTCGAAGGAAGATGCAAACATCAAGAGGATCTTGTGAAAGTTTGATCATAGAAACGAGAATTCAAATTAAAGTTTCATGCAGACGTATGAAGTGGAAGCCAATCAAAATACTCACGGAAGCCAATCAACTCATTGATGTCTCTAATTGATATATCGCTGATACCCAGATGAATAGTAAAGGACAACTATTGTTCGAGAATTTAAAAGACTAATATAAATAGAAGCTTACTCTCTTGTGCAACTAAATAAAGACCTCTCTATGCCCAAGTGATGCCATTTACTTGCAAATATTTGAGCCTTTATTCTTGAGCGAGAAAACCTAACATTTGCTACTCCTAAACTTGAGATGTTTATTTTAAGGGTGTTGTCTTGTAGTTAAATTTTTCTACCATTTACTCATTATGGAAACGAAAAGAGTGATCCCCTTGAAAACTCGATTAAAGTTTAATTGACACTTGCAAACTCAATCGAAGATAAGAATAACACCCATGAAGAGTCCTTGTACGGTTTGGTTGACGTTTATAAATTATTTGTAACCAGAAGAGTTATAGTTGAAAAAAATCTTCAAAGAAGAGTTTTAGAGTACAAATATAAAAAAATATTGGTCAAACTGCGTTAACAAATTATTAGCACTCTATTTTCATGTTCTCTCAATTATTATTATTAACATAGTGAATTTCACATATCTAATTATGATAAGAAGTTTATAATTTGAAATAGCAAACAATTGGAATATTAATCTCTCAAAAAGTTTTGAAAACCTAATTTACCCCGGCTTATTTGCAAATCTTTCAATAATACGTACGTTTCACTAAAGTTTATAAACAATGTTCTGGTCTACCATAAAATTTGTTCTTTTTAATTTGCAAGAAAACCATTTTACATTATGTCATTATATGATTCAAATACAAGAGTCTATACATACTTGGACTCACAGTCTACGTAACAAAATAGTACAAAATAAAAACTTTCATATAGTGCAAAGAAAAATCTTACAACCTTATGATGTGGCTTTCCTTTACTGCACGCATATATATTTGGAGACTGGACTTACGGAAGCAATAATCTCTTCAACACCGCCAAACCAAAAATGTCAGCGTCTCTGTTTTCCACCTCGCTCTCCAAAACCCCATCAAGCCTCGTTTCACTAAACCCAGTCCGCTGCGTTCTCTCTGCGCCATCTCCAGTTCGCATCAAATTCAATCCTAATTTCAACCGATCCCACCTAACCCTCTTCTACCGCCCGTTCCAGCTCAGAACCAAAAACAATTACTTCTCAAGAACCACAGTTCGATGTCTTTTTACCGGAATCGTTGAAGAAATGGGCGAAATTAAGCAACTGGGTACTGCCACCAATGGCGGATTCGAGATGAAAATCGGCGCAAAAATCGTTCTCGAAGACGTCAACCTCGGCGACAGCATTGCCGTAAACGGCACTTGCTTGACGGTGACGGAATTCGACACTGATTTGTCTGAATTCAAGGTCGGATTATCGCCAGAAACGTTGAGGAAGACGTCGTTGATTGAGCTAATCCCCGGTTCGGTTGTAAATTTAGAGAGAGCGGTCCGGCCAACTAGTCGAATGGGCGGGCATTTTGTGCAGGGGCACGTTGATGGAACCGGAGAGATAGTGGCTATGGAGCCTGAAGGAGATTCATTGTGGGTGAAGGTAAAAGCATCAAAGGAAATATTAAAATATGTTGTTCCTAAAGGGTTTATAACTGTGGATGGAACAAGTTTGACTGTTGTTGATATGTTTGAAGAAGAGGGATGTTTTAATTTTATGCTCGTTGCTTATACTCAGCAAATGGTAGTGATTCCGTTGAAGAAAGTGGGGCAAAAAGTGAATTTGGAGGTGGATATTCTTGGAAAGTATGTAGAGAGGCTCCTCAGTAGTGGCTTTGTCGAGTCTATCAAGTCGTCATGATATTTGAGTCCCTGATAAAGGTTTAGATTCTTCAACTATTATTATTTTGTTTTGTTTAATGTTTACTTCATGCATTTGGAGGACAATTCTTATAGACAAAATGATCTGTTGTGGAAAGCTATCAGGATATTAATGGAGAAGACGCGATACTTGTTATGCATGATTTGATCTGCAGTTAACCAGAATCGCTTACTTAATTTGCTCATTTTGTTTCTTCTATCCTGATATGTGGTTCTTCATTTCATTTCTTGAGACGGATTCCATCTTCTAGGGTATGATTGAGTTGACTTAGACATCTACCGTTGTAAGCAAATCAAGTTACATTTTTCCTTTCTTCTCGTAAAGAATTCGGATGATTGATGTTGCTTAGTTGTTGGCTTGAGTGCGACAAGAAGATTGGAGAAGAATGAATCTTTGTTGGTTCTGTTCAAACTCAGGTAACCATGTAATAAACTGGTAGAAAGTTGTGTCTAGAATGAACCTTTGTTTGTTATATCCCAAGTTGTTGTTGTTGTGTTAAACTTATCATGTCTTAACCATAGTTGTCTCTGAAGCAACCATGGTTGGCCCATTTACTTAGCTTCTTAAAGAAATGGACCATTGGTTGATTCTAGTTACTCTATTGGATATATCTTGATATCTTGATTTGGTTTGGAGATGTTAAACTAGCGAACCATGCCTCACCAAGCTGAACGAGTCAATCTCGGCTCGCTATAATGTCGAGTCTCACCAGCCCACCATTTTAACACGCTAGTTTGGTGGGGGTGGAGTGGAGACGTTGCAAGAACAGGAGCATATAATAAAACAAGATTAAAGAATAAGGTAGTTTTGAGGATTAGGAATCTGGGGATAAGAAATGAAGATTCATCTCGTGATCCATGAACAAGTGGTTTTAGCGAATCTAAGTTAAGGACAATGACAATCCCCCACCCTCGCAAACCTATCACTGCTTGCTTACGGTAGGAGCAAAACCGAACCGAACGGGGTTGAATTTGTTCATGATAGAAAATTTACAAATGCAATTTGTTAAAAAAAAAATTAAGATTTATATTAAACAAATATTAAAACTTAATTTTTATTTTATTTTTAAAAAATTAATGATTTAAATTAATCGAATTATTAAAGAAAAAAAAAACAGAGGGGTAGAACTGTCACCCCACTTCTGGAAGGGTGTTTAGAAATATCTATACCTTTGGGCTTTGTGGCTTGTGTGAGGCAAGTTTGTGTGGTATCATTTCGACCATCCAATTGTCATTCTGCTATTCGCTCCAACGACCCAGCGATCACCCAATTGGAACATGTTTCGATCAAATATCAGCCCAGTAAATCCTCAGTATTTGTCGTTATTACGATCTTACCCTTTCCCTCACATCATGAGAGTTAATTAATTAATTTTAAAATTTTTACCATTATTGGAAGGGTGATGCTAATTAATGGCGTGATCTACTGTAATTTACAAGAAGGGTAAAATAGTAGTTGCACCGTAAAACTGGTTGAGTTGCCGCGTAATTGTTCTTGAATTTTCACCAAGGAGACGGAGTAAACCACAGCCTTTCCTATATAAATGCCGCCAACGAAGCCTCGTTCTTCCAACTCGTGTTTTCACTTTCCGCAATTCTCGCCCGTTTTCCTCTCAGCTTCCTTCTCCTCCTTTCTGACTTCTATTTCTCAAGATGAAGAAATCTGGATTCTTTGCAGCCTCCCTCGCCGCCGCGTCTGCCACCGCTCTCTCTGCCTCTTCTCCTTCTCCCGCCGGCAACCATTGTTCTCATCAGGTTTGTCGAATCCATGAGTTGGGTTTCTTTCTCTCTGCGTAATTTTTCCGGGTTTGTTATCTTTTTGACTTTCACTCTGGTGATTTCGTCTGTTCTTGTTTGGTCGCTTAAGTAAAGAAGTTGATTAGACCCACTTATGTCTTTTTGTTTCTTTTTCCTGCAAGTCCTTTTTTCAAGATTTTCGATCATTGTTTTGCGGAGACTGCTGTTTGTCTCTGTGATTTTGTGTGAAAATAAGAATTTAAGAAATTATATTTATCACTCTACTCCCTCAATTTCAGGAAGAAGGAAACAACGCAGAAAACTCTTCAGCGAGGAGATCTTCTTCGACTGAGAAGTTTGCACCGAGGTTTGATGGTCTAAGATTCATCGAAACTCTGGTCACCGCGCACAGATGAGTTCTGATTGTAGATCATTTAGATTTCTGGGTAGATTTGAAAATAGGAGATGACTGTAATATAATTGATGAATCTTGGACTGACAGATGTTGGATGATGACTATGTCTACGAACGATTCTGCTGATTGTTTTCAGGAACAAGTAACAAAAAACCGTCAAGAAATTTCTCTTCTCTGGATGGATGATTATGAACTTAATAACAACAAAATGAATTCAAATATTTAATCAGCAATTGATTCTAGTGATGATTAATGGAACATTGCGTACGTATCAGCTGTGTTTATTATAATGAACCGTTTAGCTTTTCATTGGAATTTGACTTCTGACAGTGATACAACGAACGAAGTTGTCTTTATAGCAAATTGACACTGTTTATGTTGGATTGATTTCACATGTCATGTCTCTCTTTCCCAGTAAAAATAAAGATTAAAATAGCTTTTTAAAAGAATGATGAGGTCATTTAAGTTGAAATAAGAGGCGTCAATCAAATTATTCGACAAAAAGTGTGAAAGTTGCCCAAAAATGAATAAAAGGGTCTTTTTTTTCCCTGTTTGTGAAGGTGGGAACGACTGGTTGGTCTAACTAAATACAACATCATCAGTTCTACACCAAACAAAAAAAAGCAGCCAATATAAATAATAAAAAAATGAAACACCCAACTAAGGAAAGATGAGTCTCAGAAATGTACGCATCTTCACAACAAACAGGGAGAAAAGGTGGAGAATTATTGCAAATGAACGTGGAAGATGACATGGGAAAAAACCATGCTTTCCACGCCAATTCATGACGCTTTTAGAGAGAGAGAGAGAGAGAGAGAGAGTGAGAGAGAGTTTTGAAAGAATGATGAGAGAAGATCAACAGCTATGTCTAACATTCCGAGTAAGGGACCTAAACTGCTTCTCTCTGTTTGTCCAGCCACAAACCTTTACTAATCTGCAGCTCTAGGAGAGAGAAGATCAATGGCTGCAGTAACAGTAAACTTACTATCCCGTGATGGTGGGGGCCTAGGTAAATTGATGATGAAGAACATTAGAGACAGAATAAACACCACCCATAACAGTAGGGGCGGCGGTTCCACCTAAATCAGAACTGTGACCGACGGTTCCATAGATCGAGAACAGGAACCCGAACCGGGGTTTCCGGACTAGACCTTAAATTCGGTTCTAGACTAGAAATATTAATTATCTAGCTAAGGTTGAGACAGACCAGATTGATCCTAGACTGACCCAAAGGGCTTGGATGACTTGGACCAAAAACGTTAGTCCAGGGTTTAGTTTCGGGATCCAACCCATCACATCAACCCTAGAACAATTCTTGGGCTGGCATGGGCCATGCAAGTCCACCATGGAATTTCTTTTCTACGAAAACACTACTTCAACAGTCTTCAAAACCACCATTTATATAAATCAAATGAAGAATCTTCTATGAAGTATTGCAACAACTATGTCTCCTCCAATTTTTTGATTTAGGATGGGCATTTTGAGAAAATCAAACTTGGTTGAAACTCATCAAAAGTTCTGTATCTGCCATGGCTCGATGAATTAGCATTTCTAATTATAAGACATCCAACTCTTACTCACAATGAAAGCTCCTAACAAGCTTTTGTTGGGGGAAAGGTGAGGGTTGAGAGAGACATTTCGTCAGAGGATAAAAAGTGAAATTTTGGAGGGAAATTTTGAGAGAGAAAAGAGGAAGGAAATAGAGGAAATCAGGGAAGGTTGTCGAAGGAGAATTTTAAGCTGCCTTTAGTATCTTTGAACTGGATTGGCAAATTTTAGACGAGTAAATTTGCGGATAATTTCTAAAACTTTCTTTGTTTGGTGAGTTAAATGTTTAAATTTTAATGTTGAATAATGTTACGTTTACTCAATCTTATTCTACATTCTTAAAATATAAGCTGACGTGTTCAACAATAATTAGTGCAATTAGAGTACAATTAATTTAATAAATTATAAATAGTTAATTTAAAACATTTATTACAATAATAATTATTTAACACGTCAACAAGTATTTTAAGAGGATAGAATAAGAAAATAAACGTAGCATTATTTTTAATTTTGGAACATAAAAGAAATTGAGTTTTGGGTTATTCTTGTTAATGTATCTGTTGTTTATGGTTGGTTTGTAACTTAGTCTTGTACGTTTAGTTACGACACTCATCATTAGTTCCTATTTATATATATATATATGTAAAACACTTTCTCACTATTCAATATATCAGAAATCATTTCTCTCGCTGTCAGTCTCTTTTTTCTGCCACCATTTTTCCCTTCCTCTTCTCTGTTTAGTTTTTTCGGCAGCTCTGATTTGACCAATTGTGTTCTAATCTAGCGTGGTATCAGAGCTACGATGAATGGTGTCTTGTAGTTCCACGATCTCATCTTCTCCCTCAGCTCATTTTTCCTCTCTTTTCCCTCCCTTCCCTCTGTGAACTAAACCTTAACAATCAAACTGAACGGCACAAATTATCTTATCTGAAAAGCACAACTCCTTAAAGTCGTGATAGCCAACGGTATCGAAAACTTTCTTGACAGCTCTTTCTCATCTCCCCCACAATTTCTTGACTTACTCTCCTCTCAGATTAATCTTGACTTCGCCCTTTGGATGCGATACAACTGGCTCATTATGAGTTGGATGTGTTCCTCAATGTTGAAAGAACTGTTGCCACAGATTATCCATTCACCACCGCTAGCAAAGTATGGGCAGGTTTAGCCCGTATATTTGCCTCCTCGTTGCTAGCCCGAATAACAGACCTTCGAAGCCAACTTCATTTGATGTCGCAAGACAGAAATTCTGCCACCAACTATATAAAAAAAATCCAAAATTTGTGCAACACACTGGCAAAAATAGGTGAACCAGTGTCTTACCGAGATCGCATGATCTATCTTCTCCGCGGGCTAGGCAGCGAGTACAACGCCTTTATGGTCTCCATCACTAATCGGGCAAATGAACCTCTGCTGGAAGAAGTTCATAGCCTCTTGCAAAGTTTCAATTTTCGCTTGGAAAAACAAAACATTACTATCTCTCTTTCGTTTTCGAGTCAACTCCGTTCGCACATTATAAATCTCCAATCTTTTCGCCCTAGCTAGAATCCTCGTCCCCCATCGTCGGCTCCATTTAGATTGCTTCCTTTCTCTGGCATCCAACCGACCGCCCCTGGTTCTTCTCACTAGCGTTCGTTAAGGCCCAACAACCAGTCTAAAGCCCGATGTCAAATTTGCAACAAACCAGGCCATTATGCATTGCCCTGCTACCATCGTCTCAACCTCAGTTATAGACCCAACCCTTCGGCCCATCCTATACTCCTTTCAATTCTTTACCCGTTAATCACTCGGCCCACCTCGCCTCCATCTCTGTACCCCAAACCTATTTCTTCTATCCATTACCCATATTACCTTTAGCCCTATCACTTTTTCAATCTTCTGGTGCCGGTCTCTTATCGACACCACCAGTACCTTCAGTTGCTGAGTTGTGGCTTCGTCACACTAGAGCCACGAACTATTTCACTCGGCATGTCTCGCTGCTCCATCAGCCGCAACCCTATCTTGTCTCTTCAACCGTCGCCATGGCAGATGGTAATTCTCTCCCAATTCTCCAAACAAGTTCTGTCCTTATTCCCACTTCATCACGTTCCTTAAAATTACAAAATGTTTGTCATTCTCCAAAATTTTTCCATAATCTGATTAGAGTTCAACAACTTTGCCGAGATAATTATGTTTATATAGAGTTTCATTCAATTTTTTTTCTGTCAAGGATCAGACCTCTCATCGGCCCCTCCTCCATGGTTCCCTCACTGATGGACTTTACTGAGCTCCGTTAGCTTCTTTGGTTTGAGCACTCACTGCTCGGCTGCCACCTCCGATCTGTGATCCCTATGTTTTGTGGCATTATCGGCAAGGACATCTGGCTTTGCCAGTTTTGCAGTCGGTCCTACAGTCCTGTAATATGTCTCTGTCAAAACATGATATTCCTACATTTTGTATATCTTGTTCGATAAGGAACACTCATCAGTTACCTTTTGTAAATTGTTACCTTTTGTAAACTCTAACTCTCATGCAAAATCTACTTTTGACATTATTCATACTGATGTTTGGAGTCCGTCTCCTGAAATTTCTATTACTGGTGCACGTTATTTTCTATTGTTTGTTAATGACTGCACGCAGTTTACTTGGCTATTTTCGTTAAAAGTAAAAAGTGAGGTTCACTCCACCTTTGTGAATTTTCATAAATTTGTGCATACCCAATTCAGAGTTAGTATCAAAGTTGTGCAATCGAATGGAGGTGGAGAGTTTCAATCCCTATCTTCCTTTTTTAAGTCTCTTGGTATACATTACAGTATCTCTTGCCCCTATACTCCAAATCAAAACGATCGGTCAAACGTAAAAACCATCACGTCGTTGAGACCGGTCTTGCTCGCCTGTTTCACTCTTCCATTCCCTTTCATTTATGGCCTTATGCCTTCTCCACCCTGCCTCCTTAATCAATTTGTTCTTGACACTTGTTCTCCAAAACAAATCCCATTTGAATGCTTTTTTAATTCTTCTCCCGATTACTCATTGCTTCGTGTTTTTGGATGTCTATATTTCCCTTTCCTTTGGTCTTTCAACAAACACAAACTTCAACCTCGATCTATTCTCTGTGTCTTCCTTGGCCCCAGCCCTCATAAAAAAGATCATCTATGCTTAGACCATCAATCACACAAAATTTACATTTCTCGTCGTGTCACTTTTGTCGAGTCCACTTTTCCCTTCTCTTCTCTACAAAATTCCTTCATACCAACTTCTTCCTTCTCATTGTTAATTCTTTTTCTCTCTTTTACATCATCTTCTACAAATCAAGTTGCCCCTTCTCCTAAGTACACTCATCCATCCTCTTTTCCACCTACACAATTAAATCCACCTTCGCCTCCACTCCTTTTAGCCCAGCTTTCCTCCCCTCCATCTCACACTTCTTCACCTCCTCAGGCCCCAATCCAAACTCCATTAAACGTGCATCCAATGCGAACCTAAGCCAAAGAGGATAATTTTAAACTCAAAGCTCTTTTTGTTGAAACTAACCTTGAACTAAAAACATTCCTCCAAGTCTCAAAGTGCCCACATTGGTTATCTATCATGCAAGAGGAAATTACAGCACTCAATCAAACCAACACCTGGACGTTAGTCTCTCCTCCACCAGGGGCAAAAACCATTGGCTCCAAATGGGTCTTCAAGACCAAGCATAACTAGGATGGCACAATCAGTCACTATAAAGCTCACCTTGTGGCGAAAGGATGTAGTGAAACAGAAGGCATTGACTATGAGAAGACATTTAGCCCGGTTGTCAAACCAACTTCGGTCCGGTTGATTCTTTCTCTCGCAATCTCTTTTGGTTGGTCTATCAGACAACTTGATATTTCCAATGCCATCTTACATGGTGATCTAACGAAGACAATGTTTATGCAAGAACCTCCCGGCTTCGTTAGTCCATCTCATCCATCTACCGTCTGTTTGCTCTATAAAGCTCTCTATGGCCACAAGCAATCCCCACACGCTTGGTACACTAAGCTTCGTGATGCTGTCATACGTTGAAGTTTTTCGCCCTTAAAATCTGACTCTTTGTTATTTATATGCTGAAGGAGCTCCTTCACCTTGATTATGCTAGTCTACGTAGACGATATTATATTAATAGATAGCTCTGATGCGCACATTGATCGGTTGCTGGCTTATCTACATGCCCAGTTTAGAGTCCGTGACCTTTGACCCTATCGTTCTTTCTTGGGATTTCGGTCACTAGTACCACTATTGGTATGAGGTTCTCGCAATCACGATATATAAGTGAATTACTTCATCAAGCCAATATGGTATCTTGCAAGACAGTTCCCACACCTATGGTGGTTGCACCTATTTTGTCGCTTAAATCAGGTACTCCGCTTCCTGATGGCTTTTTATACGACAACATCATTGGTGGTCTATAATATTGTTGTCTGACACGTCCAAATATTGCCTTTGTCGTCAACAAAGTTTCTCAATTTATGCATGCCCATTCAAATGTCCATTGACAGGCTGTGAAATAAATTTTATGCTATCTTAAAGGTACCCCTTCTGTAGGTATCTCTTTTTTGCTTTCTACAAGTTGCAATTTAACATGATGCGAACTAAGCATTCTGTCTCGATGATCGTAAGAACACAAGTCGATTTTGCATCTTTCTGGGAAGAAACTTAATTTCTTGATCGTCAGCCAAACAAAAAGTAGTTTCATGCTCAAGCACCAAATCTGAGTATCGTAGCGTCGCAAATGGAGTGGCCGAAATATTATGGATCCAGTCATTATTACGTGAATTAGGTATCGTGTCTGTTGCAGCACCGCTTATTCTGTGTGACAATTTAATGCAACGTACCTTGCTTCAAATTCTGTTCTCCACTCAAAGTCTAAATATGTTGAAATTGATTTTCATTTTGTTTGGTAAAAAGTACTACATAAACTATTATAAGTTAAATTTACTTCATCGAACAACTAACTAACCGATGCGTTAACAAGTCAAAGTTTGATCTGTTTACTTTCAAGATCTTCGGCCTACAGCCTTGCTCTTAAGAGAGGATGTTAATATATCTATTGTTTATGGTTGGTTTGTAACTTAGTCTTGTACGTTTAGCTACAACACTCATCATTAGTTCCTATCAGTACATATGTAAAACACTTTCTCATTGTTCAATACATCAGAAATCATTGCTCTCGTTGCCAATCTCTTCTTTCTACTACCATTTTTCTTTTCCTCTTCTCTGTATGGTTTTTCCGATAGCTCTGGTATCACCGGCTGTGTACAAATCTAACGATTCTTAATGTTAGCATAATATGAACTTTTGGTTTATGAATTAGCACATATATGAATTGTTGAGTATTATAATAAGATTCTAGTGGTACTAACTTATAAAATTATTGAATTGCATGCATCAAATTTAAAAATTTAGTACAACAGGAATCTACTTTGGGTTCGGTCAGGCCATGATCATGTTGTTAAATTATAAATGTTAATATATTTTTATGTTGTTTCAAATTAAGCCCAGGATGTATCCTACCTCGATTATGAGGTCCATCAATGATATTTAAACATTGAAAAATATTAAATTAATAACTAGTATAATGCTAGGTTTGGAATTTTAGGAGAATTAGAAGAGTAACTTTGGGAACAAATAAATTATTGATTACAAGGGTATTGGAACAGTAAGATTGGTAGGAGTTTCATTTATTATATTTAGTTTTCATTTATGTTTTAAAAATTGTATCTTGGAGTATAAAAAAAATAAAAATATAGCTTGTTTAACGTGTCAATTTTTAGTATATATATGAGTTTTTAAATATAGTTTATTCTAGCATGCATGATAGTGATAGATATTTATATTCTTAATTCTAGTGAATGTACCAGAGTTATTGAGCCCAGTTATCAAGGTTGTGCTTGTTCAACACCTACTAAGTGTGAGTAAGTGTATATTGATTTTCTGTGATATAGATACGTTGAGATGACGGAGGATTGCATCCTAGGAAGGGAGTCGCCGAACTTGATCATGGGTCATATCATTTGACCGATGTCTAGGTCTGGGTTTATTCTGCACAATTTTGTCCAATTATTAGGGGAATTAATGTTTGATCAATGAGATTATGTTTTTTAGAGTAAACTGTAATGTGTGATCACAGTTTTTAATAATGATAAGTTTTTATTAAAAAGCAATGGTCGAAGTATACTATTATATATGATAGTGTCCACTAAGAGGTTCAAAGAACCTACTTTCGAAATATTTTAAGAAAATAATAAAATAATTCATGTTTACTAGAAATATCACATTGAATTTAGTCAACTCAATCTTTCACAGTGGTTGATTGATACTTCCCTGGAAGCCTTCCTCATTATAAGCCATGACACAATGTTAGATCATTGTTCGTCCATTTCGCTCTGATTGGTTTGCACGTGATGGTTAACATATGTCACTCAGGACTTGTCCATGTTGCCTTGTGCACTTTACTCGTATGGGCGTGCCCTGTTGTGTTTGATACTTCTCTACATGGCGCCTGCTCTACTAAAAAGATGTAACTTATAAAGAGGAGAGTGCAAATAGTGAGGATTCTTCGATGACCACATATTCATGTGGTCAAGGTGTTGTGGAGTCATGACACAGAAGAATAAGCAATTTTGGAATTAGAGTAAGAGATGTGTTGCACTCGTCATCAACTATTTAGGGACGCTATGAAGGTCTAAATTTCTAGGACAAAATTCTTTAAGAGAAAGATTGATGTGATCCAAGAAGTGACCAAGCCCAAACCCAAGAGTAACGATCCCATGGAGGACATTGGCAGCCCAATGAAACGGTCTAGAGCTAAGAAGATGGCTAAGGCTTTGCAATGATTGATTTTAGAGATCCAAGTGAGAGAGGAGCCAAGACAATTTGATCCTAAATTATTAAATGTATCGAGGATTGAAGATAATCAAGTTGAAGCAATGGAGGCTAAAGAGACGTGAAGATTTAGAGAGAGTGTGGCGCACATGCACACATAATAATTAAAAGGGAGGGTGCAACGCACATGCATATGCAAGAATTAAAAGGCACATGCAATGCAAATGTGTATGTAAGAATTAAAAAGGCATGTGCCCTCACACTAGGATTAAAAAGTCACATAAAAAGTGCATGCAAAAGCAAGCAAATCACGTAGGAGATATGTTATCCGGATGACATCCGATCAAGTAAAGGATCCTTATCCCAAGATTTTATTAGTTATTTTATCTTTATTTTCGTGTTTTATTAAATTAATTTTAATGTGTAGTCTATTTAATGAAAAAACTATTTCGATTTGAAAGAAGAGTTAAATTAAAAAATTGGGTTTTTTTTTAGAGAGGATTTCTCTTTAGTTCTTTGCAAAAAACAACGATCTTCTTCAAATCAGGCTTAGAGAATCTCGCTTGATAGCTTTGGTTCTTACCAACGAGTTTGGTTTGGATCAAGTTCCTGTTTTGATAGCTTCGGTTCATCTAATAGGTGTGGCGCGGATTAAGCTCCTGTTTTGATGACTACGGTTCCATCGAATTCTTTAATTGGTGTTTTAGTTTCTTCTTTATTCTTGAATCGAAAAGGCATTCCTTTAAACTATTATGCGTTGTTGTTAGGTCACGGATCTTTTCAATCCGAGGTTCGCATCAGTTGGTATCAGAGCTTTGGCTCTGTCGATTCAAGGTACTATCTTTAAATCTATTTTCAGTTTTTTCTTCATCTTTTTCTATTTGTCCTATTACTCAAAAAACACAAAAAAAATTATTTTCTTTCTATCCTTATTATCAAGTCTCAATTTTTATCTTCAATTGTTTATTCTTGCAAATTTCTCTTCTTGAAATTCAAAAAGTACAAAAAAAAATCTAATTTTTGTCAATTGTTTGCAAATTTCGACAAAGGTAAAAAAAAAAAAAAAAGAATTTGCAAAAAGTAAAAAAAAAAGAGTTGTCAAAAGTCAACAAAAAAAGTTATGGGAGGTAAAAAAAAAATCAAAATTTTGTTCTACAGATTTAAAAAATTCTATCAATTAAAATTCAAAAATTCATACATAATTGTTCTTTGAATATTCAAATTGTTGAATTTTCATTCGGAATATTGTCTTTATCCAAATTTATTCTTTGAAAGTTCAAATTGTTGTTGAATCTTTATTTGAAATATTATTTTCATTCCAAATTATCTTATTTCAATTGTACCATTGATTTAGTCATCCTTACAAATTTGAAGTTTTAAGATTTAAAGTTTGATTTTGTATAGGTTGGTTTGTTGAATTTTTACCACCGATAAAGTTCTTACGCAAAAAATTAAAAGGAAGATTGAGAGGTAAAAGAAAAGAGTGAGAGATTATTTTATAAAATTCATATTTTGAGTTAAACACGAGTGGAGTGACATCCATAGAGTGTAAACACGTGAGGGAGAGTGTGAGGTCCGTAAAGTTGATTTATTTGTTAATTACTAACACTTTTTCTTTGTTTGAATTTTTTCGGCCAAAAACAATGAGCGAAGGGCATAACGACGTTGATTTAAAATTGCTCATGAGAGTCATGCAAGATCAATACACGACTCTAAACCAGAGAATGGAACGATTGAAAGCTCCGACCCCTAACCATGCACGACAAAATAGGAATTTTGATGGAGAATTCGAAGAGTATAATGGTTATTACCCAAAAGAAAGTAATGGAGGACAAACCGAGAAGACAACGACTTGTGAAATATCAAGGTAAATATTCCACCTTTCCAAGGGAAGAATGACCTCGAGGGATATTTGGATTGAGAGCGAAAAGTAGACTTGGTATTTGAGTTTCAAAATTATTCAGAGGATAAGAAACTTAAGTTGATCACCATGGAATTCACGGACTACACTAGTATTTGGTGGAATCAATTAGTTAAAAACTGGAGGAGGAATGGTGAAACACAAATCTGCACATGGGAAGACTTGAAGGCCAACATGAAAAAAAGGTATGTTCCATCATACTACTATAGAGACGTGTGTCGAAAGCTCCAAAATTTAACACAAGATTTCAAAAGTGTGAAGGAATATGACAAAGAGATAGAGGTAGCCATGTTAAGGGCTAATATGGAAGAAGATAAGGAAGCAACCATGACTCGGTTTATTGGGGGATTGAATCTGGATATTGCAGAAATGGTGGATCTACAACACTACATCGATATGGAAGAGTTACTATACAAGTCAATCAAAATTGAACGGCAACTAAAGGCTATGAGAAGTACTATGGTTGGTACAACATCAACAGTAACTTGGCAAACAAATTGGAAAAATGAGAACTCAAAACCGAGAGAGGATTCTAAGAGAAAAACCATGGGCAACAATAAAGTGTTACCACAAAAAGATAAGGCCGAGACTTCAAATTCAATTAGAACCTGAGAGATTAAGTGTTTTCAGTGCCAAGGATTCGGACACATAGCTTCAAATTGTCCAAATAAAATAGCTATGATTTTGAGGGACAATGGCAATATGGAGAGTGTGAGTTCGAGTGATGGTGAGATGCCACCACTTGAAGATCGTAGTGACGTTGAGGTGGAGGATCCGATAAAAGGAGATCTTTTAGGCGACTATTGAATGTGCATGCTAAGGAAGATGAAGACAAAGTACAACGTGAACATATATTCCATACAAGATATCATGTGCACAACAAAATTTGTAGTTTGATGATCATTGACAGTGGGAGCTGCACCAATGTAACAAGCACATTACTAGTCCAAAAGTTGAATTTGAAAACTGAGCAACATCTAAAGCCATGCAAGTTGCAATGGTTAAACAATTGTGGAGAAATCAAGGTGACCAAACAAGTAGAAGTTCCCTTATCAATTGGAAGGTACCAAGATAAAGTTTTATGTGATGTAGTGCCGATGCAACCTATACACATACTTTTGAGGAGGCCTTGACAATTTGACTGAAACGTCAAACATAATGGTTACAAGAATGAGTATTCGTTGGTTTATAATGAACAAAATCGTGATCCTTACACTATTAAAGCCATGGGAGACAATTGTAGACCAAGAAAGGTTTGTAAAGGAATTCCAAAAGATTAGAGCTGAAAAAGAAAAAGAAAGTGGTGAAAAGAAATTAGGTGGAAATGATGCCGAAAAAGAAAAAGAAAGTAGTGAAAAGAAATTAGGTGAAAAGAAGGCCAAAAAAGAGAAAGAGAGTGGAGAAAAAAAATAGTTGAAAAAAAGTACAAAGATGGATGAAAATCCGAGGGAGAAAGAGAGAAAAATCGAGGGAAAAGAGAAAAAAATCGAGGGAAAGAGAGGAAAAAATTCGAGTGAGAAACAAATCGTGTTGATGAACAAAAGCGAGAATAAGCGAGAGATGATTTTGCTTTTATATAAAAATGTTTATTTATTATCTAACGACTTAACAAATTCTCTTCCAAGTGCTGTGATTTCTCTTTTGCAGGAGTTTAAGGATGTATTCCCGGAGGAGTTACTAAAAGGAGTACCACCACTTAGAGGAATCGAGCATCAAATTGATTTCATCCCGGGTGCGACAATTCCAAACCGACCAGCATATTGAGCGAATCCAGAGGAAACAAAGGAAATTCAAAAGCAAGTTGACGAGTTAGTAGTGAAGGAAAGCCTAAATCCATGCTCGGTACCCGTGATATTGGTGCCAAAGAAGGACAGATAATAGAGGATGTGCGTAGATTGCCGAGCAATCAATAAAATAACGGTAAAGTATCGACATCCTATACTAAGGTTAGATGACATGTTTGATGAATTATATGGCGCTTGTTTATTCTCAAAAATTGATTTAAAGAATAGATATTATCAAATTCGTATGAAAAAGGAAAACGAGTGGAAAACTGCTTTCAAAACAATATTTGGGCTTTATGAGTGGTTAGTAATGCCTTTTAGATTATCAAATGCGTCTAGCACATTTATGAGGTTAATGAATCACATATTACGACTGTTTATTGGAAAATTTATCGTGGTTTATTTTGATGATATATTAGTTTATAACAAAACATTAGAATAATATGTGGAATATTTAAAATTTATTTTTAATGTTTTGCGAATAAACCAATTATATGCTAACCTCAAAAAGTGCACTTTTTGCATGAAATCAGTAGTGTTTCTTGGTTTTATAGTGAGCTCGAGTAGAGTATCGGTGAACGAAGAGAAGGTAAAGGAAATCAAGGAGTGGCCAAAACTTAAGAATGCTAACGAGAATATGAAGCCGATCGCTTACTTTAGTGAAAAGATTTGTGGCACAGCCTTAAACTATCTAACATACGACAAAGAGTTGTATGCCTTGGTGAGAACATTGTAAACGTGGCAACATTACTTATGGCCCAAATAGTTCATCATCCATTCTGACCATGAAAGCCTAAAACACTTACAGACACAAAGAAAGTTGCACAAGAGACATGCAAAGTGGATAAAGTTCATAGAGACCTTTTCTTCTGTTATTCATTATAAAAATGGTAAAGAGAATGTAGTTTCCTATACATTGTCAAGAAGGCACGTGCTTATAACTACATTACAATTTAAGCTGTTAGGATTTGATTTAATAAAGAACTTAAATGAATCAGACTCAAATTTTGATCTCGTTTGGAAAGGATGTGAGAAACATGCATGTAATGATTATTATAAACGTGAGAGATTTTTATTTAAAAAGGATAAACTTTGTATCCCTAATGTTCTCAAAGAGAGTTACTTGTTAAAGAGACTCATGGAGGAGGGTTAATGAGACACTTTGGAGTTAATAAAACGTTTAGTGTGCACTCCTCTTTTGAGTGTAGGATGGCCAAATCAAAGATTAGACCATATGGAAAGTACACTCCTCTACCTATTCCTAACCAACTTTGGGTGGATATATCGATGGATTTTGTGATTGGTTTGCCGAGAACACAAGGAGGGAAAGATAGCATATTTGTGGTAGTGGATAGGTTTAGTAAGAAGCTCACTTTATAGCATGCTCAAAGACAAACGACTCTACTCATGCGGCGGACTTATTCTTCAAAGAAATTGTGCGTTTACACGGAATTCCTAAAACCATTGTGAGTGATAGAGATGTTAAGTTCTTAAGTCACGAACTCTTATTTTCAACCATGGCACACCCACAAATGGATGGACAAACCAAAGTTGTAAATAGAACACTTTCTACGTTGTTAAAAGCGATTATTTCTAAAAGTTTAAAACAATGGGAAAAATGTTTACCTCATGTTGAATTTGCTTATAGCGGAGTTGTTCATTCTACTACTTCATATTCACCCTTTGAAATTGTTTATGGATTTAATCCTTTATCTTCTCTTGATATTTGATGTCTACCTATTAACGAGTTTCTTAATGTTGATGGAGAGAAAAAGAATAAATTTGCTAAGGACTTGCATTTGGAAGTACAAGAAAATATTCGAGAGAGAAACGATCATTATGCACGTCAAGTCAACAAAAGCTGCAAAAAAATTATATTTGAGATTGAGTTTGGCTACATTTTCGAAAAGAGAGGTTTCCAAATCAACGAATAAGCAAGTTGCATCCACGAGCAGATGGACCATTTCAAGTCCTTAAACGCATAAACGACAATGCTTATAAGATTGATTTACCTGGCAAATATGGTAATGTTAGTGCATCTTTTAATGTAAGTGACTTATCTTTGTATGATTCAGGAGATTTGAGAACAAATCTTTTCAAAGAGGGAGCGAATGATGTGATTCAAGAAGCGACCAAGCCCAAGAGCAACGATCTAATTGAGGACATTGTCAACCCAATGACGTGGTCCAGAGCTAAGAAGATGGCTGAGGCCTTGCAAAGATTGATTTTAGAGATCCAAGGGAGAGAGGAGCCGCGACAACTTGATCTCAAATTATTGAATGTATCGAGGATTGAAGATAATCAAGTTGAACCAAAGGAGGCCAAAGATACGTGAATATTTGGAGAGACTGCGTGCGGAGCACATGCACACGTAATAATTAAAAGGGAGAGTGCAACGCATATGCATATGCAAGAATTAAAAGGCACATGTACATGTAAGAATTAAAAAGGCATGTGCCGCACACATGTTCACATGAGGATTAAAAAGTCACATGCAAAGCACATGCAAAAACAAGCAAATCATGTAGGAGATATCTTATCTGGCCGAATCTACTTAAATTATGTTCAAACAGAATTTAAACATGAGATGACATCCGATCAAGCAAAGGATCCTTATCCTAAGATTTTATTAGTTATTTTATCTTTATTTTCGTGTTTTATTTAAATTAATTTTAATGTGTAGTCTATTTAATAGCAAAATTTTTTTTTTTGAACGAGGAGTTGAATTAAAAAATTGGGTTTTTTTAGAGAGGAATTCTCTTTTCTTTTTTGCGAAGAACAACGATTTTCTTCAAGTCACGCTTGGAGAATCTCACTTGATAGCTTTGGTTCTTACCAACGAGTTTGGTCTGGGTCAAACTCCTGTTTTGATAGTTTCGGTTTAGCCAACAAGTGTGGCTCAGGTCAAGTTACTGTTTTGATAACTACGGTTCCATCGAATTCTTTGATTGAGGTCTTAGTTCCTTCTTTATTGTTGAATTGGAAAGACGTTCTTTTAAACTATTCCATGTTGTGTTGGGTTCTGAGTTCTTTTGATCCGAGGTTTGCATCAAAGATAATATAGTAGAAATTTAAAAAAAGGCATGTGGTGATGGAGTTGTTGCGACTGTCTCTCTCATTGCTAGACAAGTATTGAATGATTATTAAGTGTACAGCAAGTATCTATTAAACTAGATTAAAAAACTGAAAAGCCTCACACGTAAGTAGTCGAAGACATCCATCCAATTAACATGTATAAAATGAAAGAAACAAAAGATCAAATATAATTAAAATAAACGTCGATTGCAAATCTACATTTAAAAAAATGTCACGAAAAAGAAAGATATAAACTATGGAGAGAATTAATTTAGTTTTATGTTTAGATGGTAAATCATGGAAGTAACGGCGGATTTATGTAAAAAAAGAGAACTGAAATAAAAAATTTTTTAAAAATGTTATGCAAGCATTATAAGCAATAAGCTATTTATGAAAAATAGAAACAAATAGATGTGAGAATTTACGGAATACTTTAGAAGAAAATTCAGACATAAATGACATCAATATGGTGAACATAAAGCATTTAAACTGTGTGATGGTATTAAAGAAAGAGTAAAAACAAAAGTAAAGTTACTTTCATCGTCACTTTGCAAAGAGCTATTTACTACCACACTCGTTATTATTTTAACTGAGAAACATTCATTATTATTTAGACCCAAAAATTGAAAAAAAACCATCTATATACGCCAGTAGGCTGTATTTAGTGTTTTTGATGTTTTAAATTGCCATTATTACACTGGAGTTGTCGATCTTGTTGCAAGTCCTCTCTTTGTCATCGTTATGTAAGTGTAAGTTTGGAATACTAAGAGTTAACAAAAATTAGAGATAACAAACGATTTGGCCAAATCAAACTAAGCCAGAAGTAGTCCGGCTCATCGAGTTTAACGAGTTAAATAAGTCAAACCTAACGAGACGAGGCTACTGAGACAGTCTGAAAAAATTTCAACTTGAACCTGCTCGCGAGTCACGAGTTAAACGAGTTGAATCGAGCAGGATCAGCGAGCCTAACGAATCGAGCATAACGAGCCGAACGTATATAAATATTTTCAATTAATATTAATATAATATAATTTTTTTTTTAAAATTTCATTCAAATTATAATAAGTATTAAAAATTATATGTTAACAATATTTACTCATTTAATTTAAACCATATAAAATATTTTTCAAGATCAATTGCTTCTCCTTTCACTCTTAAAATAATATAAGGTATCCTCGTTCACTTTAATATATATTTATATATTATAAATACATTATGTAGAGTAGCTCAGTAGAATAGACTTTATCTATCATTCTTAAAAAAGAGAAGAATCATATTTTCTTCTAATGAGTTAAATAATTCAATATTCAAACAAAATTAATGTTGTTATTGTCTTTTCGTTGTTATTTCGTTGCATAGCGAGCAGGATTTATCATCATTTCTATGTGGAAAATCCAAATTTTTAGACTTGTTTCTCATTTCATCTTTTCCATCTTTCTGTCTTCGTGCTCCCTCTCTCCGTGGTCTGCGATTTCTTCTCATTGCTTCGTACACCCTTGCTTTACTGTTTCCTCTGTTTTTTTTCTTTTGTTTTTTCTCTCTTCTCTATTAGGACTGTGATGATTTCCTCTCCGTGTCAGCCATTCCTTCTCTGTTCAGGTTTCTTTGTACTTTCCTTGCTGCCTTTTGTATTGGTCCTCTCTTCGTTGTTGATGTCTATCATTTCAGCCGAGGAGGTTTAGAATTTCTGTCGTTGATTTCTTTTTGGTGTTGATTGTTCCTACTTGGAAGTTTGCTATTTCTGCTATTATTTTCGACAACAACGGTCATTTGACCCTGGCCCGCCTAGCCAACGAGTTAGCTTGGTTCCTGGCAAGCTCGCGAACCCAACCCCTGACCTCAGTTCGGCCTCCCTCAGGTGTGAGGATTATATGTTCTAATTCACCTATAACAAACGATCAAAAATACAAAATAGAAAATACACAGATTTATAGTGGTTCATTTTCGTCGTGAGAGACGTTCATTGGCCGCTGACAGATTTCACTAAGAAGAAAAGAATGAGTTACAACAGTTTTGTCTTACACTCTCAGACACTCCGATAATCTAATTACCTCTTTATATAATAGATGATTTAGGGTTATAGAATAACTAGGTAAATATGACCAAAATACCCCCCAACACTAGAGTACATTCCATAACTCAACAATCTCCCACTTGAAAACTAATCTCATCATCTCTCCATCTATAGCGGCTGCATTCTCATATCTCATCTAAAAAGTCCGACTGAAGTTGCGCACACTTCAGCTTTCCACTCGTCACAACTTTTGTCAACATATCAGCAGGATTCTGACTCCCTAGAATCTTTTCAAGCGCTAATACTCTATCTTTTAAGGCAAATATGATGAAGTGATAACGCACCTGTATATACTTTGTCATGTCATGATAAACAAGATTTTTTGCTAGATGGATGACACTTTGGTTTCCACAATACAATACACTCTCATTGTAATTTTAGCCTAACTCGCGTAAGAAAGGCTGCAGCCACATCATCTTCTTCGCGGCTTCTGTCACTGCAATATACTCAGTTTCACAACTAGAAAGAGTGACAACATCTTTAAGTCTTGAGACCCAAATGTTTACAGTACCACCGAAGGTGTAGACATAACCAGTTCTGCTCTTACTACTGTCAATATCAGCATCAACGTATCTATCAAGACATAAGTTCGACTTTCAAAAATATAAAGCGAAATCTAAACTTCCCTTCAAATATTGCAAGATCCATTTTACGGCTTCCTAATAATTCCTTTCTGGATCTGCTGACAACTCCCACTGCATGTGCACTGTCTGGTCGTGTGCAAACCATTGCGTATATAATACTACCAACAGCAGAGGCATATGGAACCATAGCCACGTAGTCCTTCTCTTCATCGATCGAGGGGGACTGATCTTTAGATAGTCTGAAAGGACTAGCCAACGGTGTAGTGACTAGCTTAGCATCGTGCATCTTGAACATGCTAAAAACCTTCTTGACATACTCTTCTTATGAGAGTTTGAGAACCTCCTTATCTCTGAAAATCCTCATCCCAAGGATTTGTTTTGCAGCACCCAAATTTTTCATTACAAACTCCTTAGATAACTTCCTCTTCAGTCTGTCAATCTCATGCAAACTTGCTCCACCAATCAACATATCATCAACATAAAAAAGCAGAATAATACAGGAGTTATCAAACTTTTTGATGTAGCAGCAGTGATCGGCTTCACATCTCACAAAATTGTTACTTTTAATGAAGTTATCAAACCTCCTATACCATTGCCTTGGAGTATGCTTCAAGCCATACAAGCTCTTTTAAAGCTTACACACAAGTTCCTCTTTATCTTTCACCTCAAAGTCTTGTGGTTGTCGCATGTAGATTTATTTATCTAAATCGTCGTGAAGAAAAGCAGTTTTCACATCCATGTGTTGAAGATGAAAGTCTTCTTTTACAACCAAAATCAAAACAGTTCTGATCATCGTCAACTTCACCGCTGGTGAGAAGATCTCGATGTAGTCAATACCTTCTTTCTGTTGGAAACCTTTGACAACCAACCTAGCCTTGTACCGCTTACTCCCATTATGTTCTTCTTTAATCTAGTAAACTCATTTGTTGCGCAATGTTTTCTTATCCTTCGGCAACTCAGCCAATTGCCAAGTTTGATTTGACTTCAACGAGCCTCTATCATCTTTCAAGACTGTCTCCCACTTAATCGAATCATCAGACTGTGATGTTTCCTCATAAGATCTTAGTTCGCCTCTGTCAGTCAGCATGATGTAATTAAGAGATAGAAACCATCTATGGACTGTTTTGCTTATTCTAGATGATCTTCTTAATTCTGCAACCGGTGTTTGCGGATTTACCTCTGGAGTCACATTTTCATCAACTTCTTCTTCAACAACACCCCGATCTTCTTTGACCGTCGAAGTATTATCAGCTGAAAAATCTTTCCAGTTGACCATAGTAAACTCTTTCAATACAGGACTTCCACTGTCAGAAGTCTTACCAACAATATCTTTGTAAAGGACCTGTTCGTTGAAGATAACGTTCCTGCTGCGAATGATCTTCTGATTTTGATTATCCCAGAAACGATAACCAAATTTGGCGTCACCATAACCAATAAGAAAATATTTTTTAGATTTCAAATCAAGGTTGCTTCTATCAGAATCATCAATATAAACATATGATAAGCAACCAAATACTTTCAAAAAAGAAAATTTAACTTTTTACCGCTCCAAACTTCTTCTGGAAGTTTGAAATCTAGAGGTACGGAGGGTCCTCTGTTGATCAAGTAAACTGCTGTGTTGACTGCATCTGTCCAAAAATATTTAGGTAGTCCAACGTGCAATCTCATGCTCCTTGCACGTTTATTCTGCGTTCTGTTCATCCTTTCAGCTACTCCATTCTCTTAAGGTGCTCGATGAATAGTTTTTTCCATCTTGATCTTATTCATAACACAAAACTCTTTGAAATTCGCATCGATATAGTCGCTTCCGTTGTCGAACCTCAAACATTACACCTTCAGATTCGTTTCATTATCAACCAAGGTTTTGCACTTTCTGAAAATATTAAATATATCATATTTGTTTTTCATGAAGTAAAACTTTTCTTGTTGAATTATCTATGAACGTCACATAGTAATATGATCCACCAAGAGAAGAAACGGGTGCGGGTCACCACAGATCAGTGTGCACCAATTCTAGTCTTTTTTTATTCAGCTCATTCCCAACCTTTAGAAAACTAACACATTTCTATTTCCCAAAAATGCAGCTTTCACATAGCTGATGTTCGACAAACTTCAGTTCCAGAATCTGACCATTCTTGACAATAAGCTTCATTCCTTTCTCGCTTATGTTTTGTGACCTCGAGTGACGACCATCTCACCTTTAGTTACCTTTCAATCACTATTTCCGAAACTGACATTGTGACCTTCAGCCATCTAATACCCACGAGTATATCAGGCTGTCAACCAAAAGAAGTAACACATCAGTGATGTTTTCTGTTACCACATTTGCTTCATCACTTTTGTCATTTTCATTCTTCTTCGGTGCTCTGCAATCCTTCTTTATGTGACCCGGCTTGCCACACTTCCAACACTCAAGTGTTCGTCAGAACTTGAACTGACCCCTTCAATTCTTTGACTTAGATCTGCCCTTACGTCAATTTAAGTTTCTCTCATTATTTCTACCATTGTTTTCAACGTTCAGTGCTGAGCTTTTCGATGTTTCACTAGAATCATTCTTACAAACCTTTTCGGCTAGAATACAATCCCTCAAATCAGTGAATACCAATTTTGCGTTTTCGACTGAATTACTAACTGCAGCCCTCATAGGCTCCCAATTATTTGGTAGAGATGCCAGCAAAATTAGAGATCGAACCTCATTCCCAAAATCAATTTTCACAGATAGCAATTGATTCACAATAGCTGTAACGCCCCGTGAACCCACACGTCCCTAGTGCGCTACTAACGTCTACACACTATGACATACAGAGACATGATTCGAACTTACTTACTTTAATATCACTTTTATTTTCAAATCATATTCAAAAGAACATTTGTAAGTATAAAAATTTTCAACTCGATTCGAACACAACTCGCGCCCCGAAAAGGAAACACGAAATCCTCAATATAAAATACATAGCGGAAAAAACAATTTAAAGAAGTTTTAAAAATAAGACGATAAAACTTGAAATTTCTAGTAAGAAATCCAACACACGCCTCGCGCTACCCCAATGCTGCTCGCTCGAGTAGCGGCGCCGCGCGCCATGACCAGGCGCCGCACGCCCATGGTCCTGCGCCGCGCACGCCCACAGCGCCGCGTGCCCTACACACCCTACCTTCGTGTAACACGTCTGCACGCAAGCCCTCACCCGACGTTGCACGACCCGTACGCACTCACAGGGCTGCATGCCCCGCGCGCCTGTGGTCACACCACGCTCCCGCGCACACCGTTACTCCCTTCGCACCTCTCCACGCACACCCTGACCTATTCCGTACCCTCTCGACTCTCCGACCTTTCTCCCGAAAATTCGGCAGAATAACGCCAAAAAACTGGTTATCCCAAAATTTAAACCCTGCACACAGTTCACCAGAAAACTAGAAATATTCATCTATCAAATTATCCAGAGAATCTCCAATACAAAATCGAACTTTAAAAACAACGAAATCTATCAACTAAAAATGAAGAAAGTCCACAGTATAGAGCAATGTCATACTCTAACATATAAAAGTACACACGCGTTTCTAAAACACCACAAACACTCTATACAATCATGTACAATCGACGCCTATACAAACTCATTTGACCACAATAAATATCCCGACACAAAACAACAACCCGAGTAAATCTCACCACCACCTACCATCTCCACGGGTTAGGTCTCCCTAAAAATCATCCGTCCGGTGCCTCGGTCGCGCGCCGTCAACTGTCCTACACCTCAGGACTAGGCTTTCGGGGCTCAACAGTGACAATATTTACACCTACACCATAGAACACACAACATAAGTCTAATGCTCAGTAAGTAATGTGATATGAAAGTAAAAGCCGACAATGCAATCCTATCACATGCAGTCTCTACACTCACACTCATGTTATCACATCTGTGATGCGTAGTGCAGCCGCACCAGGGTGAGAAAGAACCTAGCGCCACCCTACACGTTGACACGTCTCCACCGTCCCGGATTCTCCAGTAACGAGGCCCACGAGCTACACACACGCATTACCACACAGCAACCACATCAGGGTGAGGGTGTATCTCGCGCCACACTACATCCTAACACGTCGCCCCCGTCCCATCCTCCCCAGCAACGGGGCCACAGTTGCCACACACACATTTCACGACAGCCCAGCCAGCCCACTACTTGAGCGAAATCCGCGACTGGTGTTGTACCGGCCCACACACTAGTAGGATCCGCGGTACCACTATCCATCATCCTCACCGTCGACACATACACGCCACGTGACGGCCCAGCTAGCCCACTTCTCGAGCGGAATCCGCGGTTGGTTACGCACTGGCCCACACACTAGCAGGATCCGCGGTACTACCGCCACGCGTCTCACCACTTACTCAAAATATGTTTAAAGCTATTTTCGTTCCCTTTTTAAAAACATAATACATGTCAAACAATATGCACGCACACCATAATCAACAACATAAATCATAAAGTTCTACGGTGTAGGTTCACTTGGGCAAAACACATGCATGCACTACTTACTTGGCGTTCTAAGATCACTCGACGCACAGCTTCGCCGAAAATGTCTCAACCTAAAACATAAACAATCACTTATCAATCTTTGCATCAAAATTCACTAAATATGCTAAAAATCACATTCTTTAACTAAACTCATAAAATCTTAAATAAAACGGGTCACTAATTTGGTTCGGCCGAAAACCAGCACAAACTTGGGATGCGCATAAATTTTGCGTCCGTTAACGGAACCGAGAGATTCAAGAGGCTAAACGTTTTCTTAGGAACCTAGTTTAACATACTAAGATGGATTTTAAAACGGTAAGCCGCAGCTAGGTGAAAAGCACCAAAACCGAATCTGCCCTTCACCCAAATTTTACATTTTTGTTTCGTTCAACCAAAATTCACTCCAAACTAGTCTTACGCACTAAAATCAGCAACGCTAACATCATGCGTCACAATTATACTAAAAAGCCCAATAACTTGACTCAGTCCAAAATTCGACATAAACTTACAACGCGCATAACTTTTACGTCAGACATCGGAATCGAGCGATTCCAGTGGTTAATCGTTCCTCTAACAACATAATTTCACCTACTAAAACGAAAATTTAAAATGAATAACCGAAGCTAGGCCGAAACGGCCGAAAACAGAATCTGTTTTTACTAAAAAAAATCTGAATTTTGACATCAACCCGATTCCCACAAGTTTCTTCACCAAACAGCCACATTCCCATCAATTAAGCACAATCTAACAACAATTTACAACTTCCCTCTCAGAAAATTCAAATGGCATTACAAAACTCTCTCGGTCCTCTCCTCCTCTCGGACGTTTTCTATCCATTACACAAGCACTATACACTATCTTTTAAATCACCTCAAACATTCAGCTCAAACCTCACAAAATCGAAAGAAAAACAACCACTACGCTCGGCCTTCAAAACGAAGAGAGACAGGGGAACACTCACTGCTCTCGGCCGGCTTCTGGGTGCGGAAAGGCCGGGCCACCAGCTGCCCCCAGTACACACACACACTCTAGCTCTCAAAGCACCCCAAAACCCAAGCTCAACCATCGAGAAATTCGGAGACCACCGAACTCCCCACACTCAGTCGACCGAAACCAAAACAAGCGAGGGGCTTACCTTCGGTCTTTCATCACGGAAAAGTCGAGTCAGAACCTCCTCTCAGCTCGTCGGCCACCGATCGAAGACCAACTCCCAGCTCTCGATTGCCCTTCGCTCTCGGATGCTCGGCGAAGAACAGAACATTGAACGGCTTACTCGCGGAGCCGTTCAGTTGCTTTATTTATTTATTTTTTTTATATTTTATTTTATTAAATCAAATTGCTCAATCGCCCTTACGCACTATAACCATCCGAAACTTCGTTAAATTCGCGTCATCCCGACTTAAAAAATTTCATAATGGTTCTACAAATCAAATCCCGAGGTTCGAAAAATAAATTTTCCGCTAAAACCTTTTCTGAAAACTCTAACCGAGACTTAATTTAAAGTTCGGAAATTAGATCTAAGATTCAAAATTTCTCGGGTTATTACAATCGTATTAAATTCATTAAGATGCGCTGCGACAGAAGTACCATCAACCATTTTCAAATTAAAAAGTTTATTCATCATAAATACATTGTTATTCGCGGAGGGTTTCTCGTAGATATCAGACAAAGCCTTCATCAGACTCGCGATGGTCTTTTCCTTTGCCACATTGTGAGCAACGCTTTTTGGCTAGCGTCAATCAGATGACTCTCAAACCCTGTGTGTCAATGAGATTTCATTCACCATTTTCCATTTTCTTTGGTTTCACCCTCAGAGAAAGATGAAGTTTTTTTCCGAACAAGTAATCATATATTTGCATTCTCCAAAGCGTAAAATCTGTCCCATCAAATTTTCTAATACCGTATCATGTGCTTTCATTGCTTGTCATCGTTGTCAATAATTAAAGTCTAAAAAACAGATATTTCTATATCAATTATTCAACCCTAATAATCAAACTCCACACTCTCAGTAAATCCACCTCTAAAAATATTCTAAATAAATCCACTTGAAAAATTATCTCAGCCCTAATAATGAATTATCTCAAAATTAGAATAAATTCGCCCAATAATTTCATAATAATATCGAGAATAAATCCAAGATCCAACAGAAACAGAATCTCCAAATTTGATACCAGGCGTCACAAGGCAGAGGCACAAGGATTTTGCAAACGGAAACAGATCGGCAGCGAACAGTGGCGAGGATTCGTAGGCGATCTTTTTAGCGGACGATAGTAGAGGCAGACGGCATCTTCGTAAACGTCGACGGACGGCGTCTGGCTTCTGTCTTCACAAACGCCGGCGAACGCAAATGGCAGAGAGGCGGCCAAGAAACCTCTTGATCAGTGACAGCAGCGTGGCATGCGATGGTCGGCAGTGGTGGCGATTCTCCTTTCTTCTTCGTTGTTCTTCGCGTCAAGAACAGTAACCAGAAAAATAATTTTTCTGGGTTTCTCTTCTTTCTTTGACGAAGGAGGACAGTACTACCAGAGAAAGAGAGTTTCTCTCTCTTCTCACCACTTGGATGATGCAGCTCTTTTTCTTTTTTAATTATTTCTTTCTTCTCCTATTTTGGTTGATTCTTCACGGTTGAAACATCATATAAGAAACAAATTCTTTTCCATTTTCTTTTCCACCAAAGTTGCAATTTTAATTTCTAAAATTGCAAAACTCCAAATAGTTTGATATCTTCGATAAATCAAATTATGATTTTCAAAACTATTTCAACATTAATCTCTGATACCAGTTGTTAGGATTAGACACCCTAATCTATCTGTAACAAACGATTGAAAATACGAAAAAAAATACAAATTTATAGTGGTTCACTCTCGTCGTTAGAGTTACGTCCACTGGCTGCTGATAGATTTCACTAAGAATAAAAGAACGAGTTACAATAGTTTTGTCTCACACTTTCAGACATTCCGATAACCTAATTACGTTTTTATATAATAGATGAATTAAGGTTATAGAATAACAGGATAAATATGGTCAAAATATCTTCTAACACTAGAGTATACGCTACAACTTAAAATCAGGACTGGGCCAGGCTCGGCCCGCTATTGTAGCGAGCCGAGCAGGTGGCCTGGCAAGGCAACTTGCCCATTAATATCTTTATTAGAAATTAGTTGCCGACAACAAAAAATAATTGTTTATTGTTGAAAATGAAACGTTTATACATGTGAGCAACCTCCATTTATGATAAAATGTTCAACATATATTTCATATAGATGAACACATTATGCCATTTATTTTGATCTTTTCTCAACCAAATCTATCGTAACCTATGTGGATTGAACCACCCTGGTTTACGAGTATATTCAGTGGAAAATTCTTCGACAATGATGAGAAAATAATCAAGGTTGTTGAACATTGTTTTCGTCAAATCTTCTACAAAATAACTAATTACCAAATACATATAAGTTCATACATGTGGAGAAAAATAGAGACTTAAAGTCTGCACCATATTTAGTTTTTAAAGTCGAACATATTTTTTAAATTTAAATTGAATATAACAATGCCAGGTTAACCTAGAGGCTCATCGACATTTTTTCGTACATTTGGATCACTCGGGATAGAAACGCGATGCTAGCCGCCCATGGAAAACGATTGTGAGCTTGTGGATGAAAGTAATTATTCAGTGTTATTTTTGAAAAAATTGTAATTGAATAGACACACGAAAGAAGGTTGTAATGTAAAAAATAGAAAGAAAGAGTTTATATGTATATATAAAAAAAGCGTTGTGTTCTCCAAGTAGAGTAAGTCGAAGAAAAAAAAGATGGCCCGCCTTGGGAATCACATAACGAGGTTGCGATAAAATGATGAGTCTTTTCGACTTCTCCCGTTAACAAATAGTTAAATTATAATTCTACTTCATCACCCATGTCCAGTGCATTTTTTTATTTCCACCTTTTTTTCATTTTGTTACCTCTATCGTAAGGGTCAACCATTGTAGACTCAAGTACGTCCCATTTTTTGCAGTAACACGGTCTCAAACCAAAGCTCATTCACCATATAATTTTTTTACTGATAAGTTTGTTATTATTGCAGGAGATGAGCTCTTCAATAGTTTGGAGTGGATTCCATATTTTCAGGACATGGACAAACCTACACATATGCTTACTTGAGATTCTAGTGCAGGATCTTTTCAAGAAGAAGTTTGTCTTCTCGGAGACAAAGTTATGCAACTAATTTTACGTAAGTATTGTTTATTTTTGTTTTGGCAAAACAATAACCCTCTTATTATTTTTGGCAAAACATTAGTTTTTTAATTATTGTATGCATGCATGGATAGACATTTAGGTTAGATCAGGTAGTCAAGGCTTAAGGCTCACGAAGCTATTAAGAGCGCACGTGGCCTGACAACATAACTGAGCACCATTCATGAACAACACATAAGAAGAGGACCAAACTACATTAAAAGGGTGCATTCTTACAAGCCTTCCAATTAGATGGACCAAGCATCAACCATAAAAGGCGCACAAAAGAAAGTTCGGCCCTCATCGAAAGAAGTGACGCACTCACACAACCTGTCCAAGCGAAGGCAACCAATTGAAGGCCCAGTCCACATGAAGGATGAGTGTGCATAAACACCTTGCAAATTTGAATCCCACAGCTCATCCTTCCCTACATGGACTCAAGATAATTTACCTTACAAAGACCTCATCTCAACGGTTGAAGAAAGAAGGAGCGTGCGCGCGTACGGCTGAGATCGACCAACGGCCAAACTGCCTTTTATTTTCAAGCCGAAAACCTTTACCACTCTAGGTCATATTTAATCCTCATTTTCAGAACATTGTATTCAGATTTTGATCATCAATAAAAATGGCTTGTTTTCTTAAGGTTCAAAGAGCAATCGACTCTCAAGGGTAAGTGCATCGCTAGGTAATTGCCAATTGGAGTTTTGGCCTACATTACTTCAAACTTTTGGTTGTTTGTAAGCTCTTATTGACATATTTTCTCTCCAAATTCTCTAGGGTTGGAAAATAGTAGAAAAGCTGGTAATTATTGCCCAAGTGTTGTCGTCACTCTCTTTGGAAAGTGACATTATCCGAAAGTACTCTAGGTTGCTTATCGGACCAGCTACGAGTTTTTTTTCATATCTTTTTCGTTTCTTCTTATTTATACATGTAATTTTCAAGATTTAATCATCACTCACTAAGTAAGTTTCCTTTAAAATTTCATATCATTTGAAGTTTTTTTTATAGAAAGTTATGCATGCTACGTTCGGTTGCTTATCAGATTGAGCCAAAAAACACCGATTCTTTATTTTGAATGCAGTAACCTTGGGCTTGCAAGCTCTGGCACATCAAATGTTAGACTAAAGTATGCATATACATATCGTTGTCTTCAAACCAAAAAGAGATATTAATCTCATTCCCACAATGGTTTTAAAAACATCACTCACTATTTTGACATCTTATTTGTCTCATTCGAACAATGTTTAGTCGCAAGTTCTATAAGGGAGTGACCTGAGTCATATATAAATCCTAATTACTACCCAAAATCAGTAATTATATGACTATAGATATTAATCTCATTTTCATCCGCTGTTTTTTTTTCTTTTCCTTCTTTTTTTTTTTTTTGGATTAAGTGCATAAAAAAGCCGAAAGTATAAAAAAAGTTAGTAAAAAATCTTAAACTTTCGAAAGTGCAAAAAAAAAAAAAAAGCTTGGCGATTAACCCCTGACCCTCCACACTGGGTGCACCGGTTAACCACATGCCTTACACGGTTAGCCAAAAACGTCGAATATTGGAACGCAGTCGATCGCCTCAAATCAGGCGGTTAACGGCTGACCCCTAGCGTAATGCGGTTAACCGCCCTATTTGAGGCAGTCGACCGTGTATCACGTGAAGTCTCTGAAATATTCAGGTCACAGAGTATACTATGGGCGAATATTTTCTGAAAAGAGAGTCACGGAGTATACTGTGGGCAAATATTTTCTGAAAAGAGGGCAAAAACGGTCGACCGTTCTATGAATACGGTCGAGCGTCTATATAAGCACGCCTCCTCCCCCTCTTCTTTCTCACTCCCCTCTCCAGCTCTCCTACTACCGTCAATGATTTGTTTCAGGATTTCTTTCAGGAATATACTCTGAATAGGTGGTGTACTCAGGTATTATCTATGAATATTGATGTGTATTCCATTAAATATTATTTTGATACTATTTATTATTTTATTATTTTTTAATAATTTTTTAATATTTTTAAATTCTTTTAGAGATATTTTTTTATATTAATTATTGATACGTGTATTTTACCCCTAATTATTTTGTTACTATTTATTAATTTATTATTTCTGAATTATTATTTATTCTTCATTTTTCTTTGAATACGATGGATCCAAGAAGATTTATCGATTTAAATGAGCCAACAAATTTTGATGTTGATATGGATTGGTATTCGCATACCAATAATGAAGAAATAGAGGTGTATTCGACATCTGTAACTCTAGACGAGGAGTTGCGAACACCGGTCAGATTGGACATTGATGAGGTGAAAAGATTATTGGTATGTGAAGAAAACCCAAAAAATTTTTATTTGGGGAAAACATATAGTTATATAAAGGAAATTAAAAAGAAAATAGAAGAATATTCTTTGAAAGAGGGTTTCAACATCACATTTGTCCAAAATGACAAGAAGCGACTAATGGCTATATGCACAGATGGATGTCCGTGGTGATTGCATGCTTCGAAGATGGAAGGTGAGGAGACCTTTCAAATAGAGACTTTGGTTAATTCTCACAACTGTGCGAGGGTAGTTGAGAATCGAAACGCCAGAGCGAAAAATCTTGCAATTCATTATCTTGACAGATTTAAAAGTCAACCTATGTGGGCTATCCCTTCCATCATCGAGACAGTCAGGAACGATTTTACTGTCAACATTATGCATGGTATTGCCAATAGAGCAAGAAGCATAACTCGAACAATTAACGAAGCCAATAGCGATGAAGAGTACAAGCTAGTTTGGTCCTACGCATAATAAATATATAGATCAAATCTGGGCAGCACATTAGCAGTACATACTTACGATACATGAAGTACTTTAATGGTATGTCAAAGAGTGTATATGTGCATGGCTGCTTGCAAAACAAGTTTGCTGTAGCACGGACGCCCTGTTATCTGTTTGGATAGTTGCCATCTCCCGGCCAATTACTCATGGCCGTCAGTATTGATGGCACCGATGAAATATATCATGTTGTTGTTGCCAATGTTGAAAAAGAAACCGAAGACACATGAACGTGATTTTTGTAAATTTTGAAACAAGACCTGGATATGGGATCGGGAGAGAGATGGACAATTATTTCAGATCGACAAAAGGTATAATACATTTCTAATTGTTAGATAATTATATTGTTTAATGTTGACTCGGTTTTTTTTCAAATATCAGGGGTTACAGAATTCTATTGAGACTGAATTTTCTATTACCAAATATTGCTTCTGCCTACGACATATGTATGCAAATTTCAAAAACCTCTTTCGAGGCAAAACATATAGAGAGGAAATGTGGAAAGCAACCAAGGCACCACCTATCATCATTTCGAAATATAAGTGAGAAATTATTTCAGCTAAATTCGGATGCTCACACATCGCTTCGAAAAGAAAAACCTAGATATTGAGCTAGTTATGTCTTCTCTTCGATCTCTAAGTGCGATATAAGCTTGATAATTTGTCTGAATCATACAATGCAGTTCTATTGTCTGCCAGAAACAAACCAATTATCACCATGTTCGAGAGAATACAAAAGGATTTGATGACTCGCATTGTCAAAAAATTTGAAAAGATTGCTCAATCAATAGATATTCTGTGTCCCCGGATAAAGAAAAAACTTAAGGATCTAAAAATTTCAGCTCGAAACTTGAGTGCTCAGTTAGCGGGAGATGCATGATTTGATGTCAGCAATGACTACGAACAATATAAGGTCGATATGGATATGGGTGTGTGCGAGTGCACCAGATGAGAGCTTACTGGAATCTCTAATATCTACTCTATTCCCTGCATTTATAAAAGGAGAGTGGAACTGGAAAGGTATGTGCATCTCTAGTATTATTGGGTAACTTATATGCAGATGTATTCACAATTTATTCAACTCATTAACGGCCCACAAATGTGGCCGGCTATGACAGTACTCATACCGCCTAAAAGATATCGCCAATTTGGTAGGTCGAAAAAGACAAGAGTGCGAAATGTTGACGATCCGTCAAGTTCGAAAATTAGTAAGAAAAACTCGAAGATGATGTGTGGCATATGTCGGCAATAAGAACATAACATTTGCACTTATTCTCACCAAGGATACACTTCAGACGCTGCTGCACAAGACACATTTATGGATTTCAATGAATTTGAAGGGATGCAAAAATTTGCGACGTGAGACCGAGGTAGAAATCATTGAATGTAATGTTTGAAATTTGTTATTAATTAATTAATTAAAGTCTTTAACGCGTTTAATTTAATTTATTAAATAGGTAAATTATTTAATTGACTAATTTAATTAATTTAATTGGTTATTAAGATTAAGTTAACTACTTTAATTGATTAAACCAATTAATTACTTTAATTAATTAATTAAAGAAATTATAAAATACTTTAATTACTTTAACGTGTTTAATTATTAAATACATTCATTAATAAACAATGTTTAATTTATTAAACTAGTAACTTAATTTATTAATCAAATTGAAAAAATTAAATATAAAATTAATTTATAATAAAATATAAAATTAAAATTCAAAAAGTTGTCAGAGTTTCGTTTATTTTATGACTCTCCCATAGCTATCTTCAAATAATTCCTATATATTCAAATCATAAAAATATTCCCAACAGCCAGATTCAGTTACAAATAAACTAAACTACACTACAGAATAAAAATAAACTATACTAAAATGTCAAACATATACTAAATAACTAATAGTCAACTTCACCACATCACTAATACTACTAAATGTCAAGCATAAGAAGTACATTACAAGAAATATACAACATAAATTAAACTATGGTAAGGGTGGGGCATCATCATCCTCGCCACCTCCGCCTGCATGCCAATGCTCGAAGGCGTCTTTGAGCCGTATTTGGGACAATCTCATCACCTCCTGCCTCTCCTGCATGATGTCCCACCTCTGATCCCACATGTCGTGCATCATGTCTAACCTCGGCCTCATCTCCACCAGATAGTTATCTATCTTGTCAAACCTCCGCTCTCATATACTAGCCTCATGGGGGTACAATGGCGATGCGGTGGCGGTGGTTGTAGCGTCCTCGATGGCAATGGCATCGGCGTCCTCAGTGGCAGTGGCATTCTCTATTAGAACATCCCGAAATGTAGAGGCTCCAGGATTTCCTTTGGGCATTCAAGACCCGTCGACTTCGACCAGACCTATCCGAGTAAGATGAATCATGTCAAATACATCGCCAGATTTGTGTGATCTGATATGCTCTCCTCAGGGCGCATGAAGCTGAGATCACTCTACGATCTTCCAAATCGATGAACTGAACGACAAACTCTTGTTTTTTGTTCATCTGACCTCGTGCATGTGACTTACAATCATGAAACCTAGGTTGAACGTCACACTGCTGTATAGCTTCTGCATAATATAGAGATTCATCCAGCTGACAATATCTCTGTGTTCATCCCTTGGCAACAGGGTGTGGCTGATCAGATTGTGAACAACTAGAGCCTTGACGTTCAAGGATTTCGATCTTGGCTTCACGAAGCCTGCAATATTTGAATTGCAATGGATTTGCCTTATGAACTTTATTCCATCTGTTGTCCGGGCAAAATCACACTCTCGGGAAGAGTGATAATATTTCTCCGCGTCTTCTTCGTCAAATCCAATTATTCATTGATAACACTTGCAAAGATGACAATATCCCTACCGAATAGGTACGATTCCAAGTACCCCGTCCTCCTTGTACTAACTAAGTTCACATAAAATAAGTGAACCACTCTGTCACAGCTATCTTCTTACATGTCGTACACCCATTTGCAAGGACATATCGTCAAACATCTCCTTGATCTGCAATGACTTCCAACCACTAAAGTTGGCAGTCTTTTTATAAATAATCGAGCGATTTGACGTATCTTGCTCGAATTGCTCCTCACACGCCTAGTTTCGAAATTCCATTGGCAATGGTTGTGGCTCCTCTTCCTGGTTTGATGGCCCCTCTCGGTTTGTCGTCCGAGAAATCTTTTGACCAACAAAAGTTTGAGGGGGCATTTTCAGGTTGGTTTGGGCGATTTTTAGGAAGGGTTTTCGGATTTTTTTGGGTTTAGGCTCGAATTTGTGGGATTTTCTCGAATGCAACCTTGGATTTTTGCAAAATCTTTGCGAAAATGGGTTGGCTGTGACGATTTCGATGTGGTTTTGATGGCTTTGGGGTCGGTGTTGATGATTTTCAGTCAGATTTTCGACGATTTGGGGGCGCTCTCATTTTCGACGATTTGGGCTTAGATTTGGGCGTCAGATTTAGGCTCAACTAGCCCTCGAGTTTGGAAGATTACAATTGCAAACAATTGAAACTGACGATTTCGATGGCGAGGGAGTGGATTTTGTCGAGAGTCAAGGTGCTGCGCAGGTTTTGCCTGACTGAAGCTGCCTAGGGTTTTAAAATGGCGAATGCTATTCTAAACGCAGTCGACTGTCTCAAATAAGGCGATTATCCACGTTATGCAGGGGGTCAGCGGTTAACCGCCAACCCTCCGCGTAATGTGGTTAACCGCCTGATTTCAGGCGGTCAACTGCGTTCCAGTATTTGACATTTTTGGCTAATCGTGTAAGGCATGTGGTTAACCCCTGCACCCAGCGCGAGGGGTCAACGGTCAACCATCAACTTTTTTTTTGCACTTTCGAAATTTTAAGTTTTTTTAGGAATTTTTTTGATACCTCACGGTTTTTTATTCACTTGATTTTTTTTTTTTTTTTTTCTGCTTAAACTTCCCTGAAAATAATAGATTGATATTGTCAATCAATAGTGACATCGGGTGAATAAAAGAATTAAAATTCATTGAAATTTGAAATAAAATATGTTTAAAATATTTTCTAATTAAATTAGACTATGTCAAATAGTGACATTATTTAATAGAATCAATAAATAATTAATTAAAATTCAAGTCTTTTACACTTGATGAGATGTAAAACCCTTTAAGGTTGACTTTCTTTTTTTAATTTTCATTGATTTTGTTTTAATAATTAATTGTTTTGCATTTACTATTTCCTAATTAATTTTTCATTTTTTACTATTAGTATATTACATAACCATGTTGAGTATCATGTATTATATATTATTATAATAAAGTTAAAAGAAATGTAAGTCAATGAACGAATTAATTAATTGCTCCTAAATAAATTAATTAAATTAAAAAATATTTATTTCCGTAAAATATACTAGCGAACCTTTTTAATCTCATAAGGTGAAAATTTTTTAGATAATTTAATTTGACAAGTTAAATTAATTGATTAATTCATTTGATATGATCTCATTTGACAAATTATTTTTGTTTAAATTAATTAATTTGTTCACACAAACTATGATTGATTAACTTATTTGATTTGACAAATTTAATTTTATTTTCAATTAATTTAATCATCAACAGAAAATCGGATTCATCAGGCTTTGAAAGTACCTGTATTTATTTTTTTTTTTGTTTTTAATAAAAGTTTCATCGCTTTTGTAACCGACAAACTAAAAAAATTCGTAACGTATAAATTTTTAGTTTTTGGTTTCTTCAATAAAACGATAATGAATTTTATTGTAAATGAAGATGAAAAACATTCATCTGTTCCCACACATTTAATGGTAAAATAATGTATCAACTTTAATTGCTACCCATAACCTATAATTAATTTGATTAAATTGAGCTATTGCTTTAATAATATTTACACTGGTAAGCTTTCTTTTGTGGATTTTTGTTTTATTTATTTCATGTTGCTGGACACATTAATTGGTGAAACCATTAAAAAATTATTTTAATGAAAGAAACGTGCAAGAGCAGACTTTTTGAAAGTTTGGAAGAAACTACGTGACTATAGAAAATCATACAACATTCTCCCATCTTTAACTAGAGGTGCTAAATAAGTCGACCGAGCCGAGTCAAGCTGAACCTGTAGAGCCGAGTCGAACTTGTAAAGTCTCGGCTCACCGAGCCTAACGAGCCGAGCCGACTCAACAAACCTAACGAGCTGACCCGATTCGAGTCGACTCAACGAGCCGAGCTTAACGAGTTGATTTTATATAAATAAAATTATTTTATATAAATATATTATATTTTTCATTCATCTCCACTCTCCACTCACACAACCTAAAGAATTTTTTTAGGAGTTATAATATGAATTTATTCAAAATTTAAATAATAGATATATTTTAGATTACATGACCAAAATATAACACAAAATATAGTTAATTCATAAAGTAAACTAAAATCACTCTCAAACTTACATTGTATTCTATGCATAAAATAAACTAAAAAATAGGTGAAAAATACCATAACTCATGAAGTACCAGACTGATTGTTGTCTTCACCCTCTCGTGGAGGGTCATATAGCTTCAATAGGTGCTCTGGAAATATGGGTAATGCTGGATCCAAATGGTCATAATGAGCATATAATGCTCTCACATATCGTGCAAAAAAGGCTGTCTGCTCTAGTGAATGATTTTGCATATTCCTTAATCAATCTTCGATGCGCCTCTGTTCTCGTGATAACTGTGTTTGCTGATTGGAAATATTTTTCAACCTTTGTCTTACATCGTTTTCAAAGCTGATTTGTTGAGCAGCCAGATTGGTAAACATTCAGTTTTGTTCGATGGTGAGATTTTTCAACATCTGTCCTACATCGTTAGTTGAGTAAGAGCGAGGTGGCACGACAGATGATGAAGAGGCGCCTTGATCAGGTGGCACAGTTGATTGGTTTTCATATCGCTGTTTTCGGCGAGCCACGACGCGATCTCTTTTTGTCTGCACTAGATTACTTTGTGCACCCGTCATAGTACCAACTGTGATGCGCCGGATACGAGCCAACGACATTAGTTGAGGAGGAATCTCAGCATTAGCGTCATGCTCAATGAATCTCAGTCCATTGTTTCTGGCGATGTCATACGGCCACTTAACAATTCTTGAAATATTTGAGGAGCCATAAACCTTTTGCTGTATCCAAGACTCGTCAATTGAGCTCATACAGGACATTCTCTGCAGCACATAGCTGTGTGATGAGGATTGGGTGGATATGGCCAGTAGTGGTGGAACCTTTACGATATGCACTGATATTATCGTGGATAATTCGACTAACGTTTGTGGATCGACTAGTGAGAATGCAATACAGCAGCACCGCCTGCTCTTTGTTGATCTCAGAATTTTGGGACGTCAGCATCAAGTTTCCTCTGATAAACTTACACCAAGCTTGAGCGTAACAGTTGAGATAACTTAATATCAAATGTAATGGTTGACCTGGATTGACGATCGAGTAAACCAACCGTGAACCTCGGTGGCCCATCTTTTGTATGATCATCCCATAGCCTAGCCCATCTTCTATCATGGTATGATAATCATCTTCATTTAAGTTGTCCAAATCAAGCTTAACATTAATGATCTTTGTTGAGAATCGAATGATCTTATTGCGAACTTAAACGGTACTATCTGAATTTGATGCCCTGAGATTTGCGTAGAATTCCTAAACAACATTTACGTTCGCATCACCACCTAATACAGCAAGAGTCTCTCATCGTCTTTGCCTAAGCATGCTAAAATATCTCTATCAGACTCATCAGGTTGAAATTAGATTTCGCATATAAGAGGTTTATTTTTTGTTATGAAATCCATGAAGTATTTCCTTGCCTCAGAGTTGATGAATGAGTGATTTATTTGTCTTACTGAAACTGAGCTTGAAAAAACTTTTAAACGTTTTGACGGCATTTTTTCAGTCTGTAAGCCATAATGCACACAATTGTTACCAAACCAACCTTAAGTTTATAATTCAGCCGTAAAAATCAAATAATGCTTTTAGAATTGAGCCATA
>CM039523.1:12052050-12134507 GCA_022433055.1 Begonia peltatifolia
TTTCACTAAAATAAGCTATAGGTCAACTTTCTTGCATTAGAACAACATCAATTCCTACTCCAGATGCATCGCATTGAATTTCAAAAACCTTACTAAAATCTGGTAGCGGTGGAACTGGTGATTGGCACAACTTGTTTTTTATTAATTCAAAGTCTTTTTGACAAGTTGACGTCCATTCAAAAATCTTGCCCTTCTTCGTACAGTCAGTGATTGGTGTCATGATATCACTGAAATCCTTAATAAACATTCTGTAGAACGAGGCTAATCTATGGAAACTACGGACATCAATCATGCTTGTTGGTGTAGGTTATTCCTTTATAGCTTTAATCTTTTCTTCATCAGCTCCTATTCCTTCTTTAGTAAGGATGAAACCTAAAAAGTACACTTTATCTTGTGCGAAAGAACACTTTTTGTAAATTACTGAATAATTTCACACCTCTTAAGGTCAGGAAAAGTGTTTTTAGGTGCTCTACATGTGATGATAAATCTATGAAATAAACTAGAATATCGTCAAAATATACAACGATAAAATTCCTTAAAAATGTTTTTAGCACATGATGCATTAATCGCATAAAAGTGCTAGAGGTGTTGGTCAATCCAAAAAGCATCACCATCCATCCATTCAAATAATTCATACTTGGTCTTGAAGGCAATTATTCACTCATCACCTTCCTTCATCTGAATTTGGTGATAATCACTTTTTAGGTCAACTTTGGAGAAAACAGTAGCTCCACTAAGTTCGTCCAACAAATCTTCTAAGTGAGGGATAGAAAATCTATACTATGATTTGGTTTATTGTCATGTTGTCTACGCACATCCTCATAGAACCATCATTCTTAGCACTAATAAAGTAGGTACTGCACAGGGGCTTAAAGAATCTCTTATGTATCCCTTTTGTAATAGCTCATCTACTTGGTTTTACAGTTCCTTAGTTATTTCAGGATTCATTTGATAGGTCATTCGATTTGGTAGTACAGCTCCCAGTACTAAGTCAAGTTGGTGCTCTGTCCCACATAAATGTGGTAAACCTATTGTAAGTTCCTCAAGGAAAACATCTTTAAATTGTCTAAAGAGATTTAATATAGGTTTAGAAATGTTTCTAACTTCCACCACTCTATCTTTAAACATCACCAAAATGAGGGGTCGTCTCTTTAAGATGACGGCATTGACTTCGCCCTTTTAATTAGACAACGGGTATGAAAAATATTCTCTCGTTGGCATTGCTCTTCTATGGTTTTGGATATTAATACTCTTCGTATAACCATTAGGAAAGGTCCTTCCTGGACATGATAAACCTCATCTTCAGGTTCATCTTCCTCTACTACGTCTTCCTCTCGTTCATCTTCACTTTCTAGTTCTCCAGTACCCTCCTGGATTCCATAATTCGACAGTTAGGACATTGAGCCATCATGTGCCCAAAACCTTGGCACTTGAAACATTTAATATCTTTAACCTTATTTTGGTTATTATCCGCTATGGTAGGTTTCTTACTAGTTTCTTTAGTTGGCCAGCTTTAGTGAAAAATTGATTCTCTTCCACCTTAATAATCTTCTTATTAGCCTCTAGAATTTTGGGAGTAAATCTAGTAGGAGATGTCTTTCCTCCTCTTTTTAATTGTCGTTCAACTTTTACAGTCATTTGAGCTACTGAGTCCAATAAGTTAAGAGGGTGCAATTCCACTACATTGCTAATTTCCCAGTTTAATCCTTGAATAAATACAGTGATTACTTATTCCTCCGGTTCATTCCATTCTCCTCTTATCCTTAACATTTCAAATTTTGCAAGATATTCTTCTACTGAATGTCTATTTTGCATTAGGTTTTGCATTTGCAAAAACAGTTCTTAATGGTAGTGAATTGGTACGAAAGGTTTCCTCATTAGATATTTCATTTCTCTCTATATGGTGACGGGGCCTTCATGATTTAGCCACTTTTAGGTTTTTAAGTTTTCCCACCACAATGATGCGTAGCCATATAGCATAACTCCTACTAGTTGTATCATGGTACGATCCGTATATCCATAATATTAAAAAACTTTTTCAATCTTTTCTATGCAATCCAAGTACGAATCTCAATTACATGATTCATCGAAAGGTGGTATGGTTAACCTACCATGTCTAAAGTCATCATTATCTCTTCGTCTGTGGGTACAAAATCTTCTCCTCATCCATCCATTCTTCATCTTATGAGTCTCGATCATGAAAGATATTCCTAGGGGGCTCTAGGTTATTTCTATGAATTAATTCTCATTCAACTCATCTCCTATGCAAGGGCTCATAGAAAATTAGTCTAATCCTTCTATTTGATGATGGTTCTAGAAATTTCGATTCATATCTCTTTCTGGCCCAGGGTGTTCCATGGCCCAATTCATTTCTCTCTCTAGGTAGAGGATCTCAGGCATGTTTAGTACGTGCATTATGGCTTTCTCAATCATCAAGTTGATCTAATACTTGTTTCATCCTTTGACTAAATCCATCAATTTGGTCTTGTAGGCTAGATTCTCCAACTTGATGATTCTTGTTTGGAGAACCTTTCAGCTCACGTTCTTGCTCAAAGGTAGGGTTGTAATTAAGGTCACTACGAGTAGTCATGATTAAAATTTATTTAACTCCTAAATTTTAGAAAACTTATATAAGTCTTAGAAATTGTTGGTTACTGACAACCGAAAAAAAAAAAAAGCTTAATTTTTTAAATTTTTTTATTTAATTTAATTTAATTTTTTTAACACTACTTAAATCTTAAATTTTAGGTTGGATTGAAATTTAATGTGAATTTAAAACAAAATATTAATTAATGAAAATTTTATGAGATTTTAAATTTTAATGTGAATTCAAAACAAAATATCTAAAACGGTTTTATCCTAGAATTTAGGGATTTTTTATTTTCACCTTTAGATTAAATCTTGATTAACAAATTAGGATAGAGAATTAGAAATTAGGTTTCGATTTTCTCTTGAATTATATCTTAATTAACAAATGAAATAATAAACTTTATAATATGAATTTCCTACTATTAATATACTCAAATAAAACTTAAACACAATAATTAGATTGATACAAGTTTCTACTAGCCTCGGTATGGTGTACCCTCCCGAGCCACTTGTAAAAATCAATCCACTTAGAAACCGATTATAATTAAACTATGTTATTCAATCAATGGTGCTATCAATCAAAGGTGAACACGCAAATCAGATTACTAATGTGATTAATTCCTTAAGATTGACAATTCAATTTGTGTAACATGATTTATAATCGGTTGTCAAGAAGTAGCTTAGGGTGTATAATACCTTCCTAGACTCAAACAATGGCTTTTGATGCAATTTGAGTTTTATAAACCCAAAACAATGTAAAAGTGATGCCAAAAATTTAAATCAAAGAATGCAACGAAGTAACCTCAGCTCTGGTACCAAGATGATGACCTTTGGTTCCTACAAAGGTTAGGAAACAAACACCAAGAGTGAGATGTTCTCGGCTAAACCCGAGGGCACCCTTAAAGAGGGCAATCAATTGTTATCCAACGAAATCCAAACTAAATGAATTTTGGGGCAATCTTACTTGATATGTTAGGGGTATGTCTTGAAAAATTCACGCAAAAATAAGCTAAATTGACAAAAATATGCAATCAATGACACCCAGGCACAATGGTTATTCCGAACGTAGACATAGACATATTGTTGAAACTGGTAACACCCTCCTTCATCAAGCGACGATTCCGACTTCTTTTTGGTTATTCGCCTATGTTGCTGCTTTGTATCTTATTAACCATATGCCTAAACAAAACCTTCAGCTCATGTTGTCCTTTGAGAAACTTTTTCAGTGCCCCCCCTGATCATAAGAAATTTTGTGTCTTTGGGTGTATTTGTTATCCTTGGTTGCGTCCGTACATGAATCATAAATTGGATCTCAAGTTCATTGCATGTGTCTTTCTTGGGTACTCTCTCACTCAGAGTGCTTTTCTTTATTTAGATCCGTCAAATAATCGTGTCTTTGTATCACATCATGTTTGCTTTGTTGAATCAGTTTTTCCCTTCTCCGAGCACACTCAAGTCTCGTCAACCATGCAACCTCCCTTGACGACATTGGTCCCTCTCGACGGTCCTCCACTGATGCCTATCTCTATTCCTAGCCCACGCCCTGCGGGATCTTCCCCTGCCGCGGGATCTCCTTCTCTCATTGGATTTCCCTTTCTTGCAAGATCTCTATCTCCAGTAGTGTAACACTCGAAACTTTTGCCATGTTCTTAAGTTATGTTTTGTGCACAACTTGTTAAATCGAATGTAAATTTTTGGAAAGAAAAGGGCATGATTGAATGAAATGGATAAGAATTTTAGTGATGATAAGTGAGGAAAACAAGAGAGAACAAAGGAGAGAATGGAGAAAATAGTTATGCCTTTCACGTTTGAAATCAAATGGAAAAGAAGGAGAAACAATGTTGAAAACTCAAGGAAATAAAAAGGAAGAAAAAGAAGTAAAGGGAAATTCTAGTTTGACTAAGTCAAAACTTCAATTACACCATTAAAATCCTCACGTGAGGTTTACTTAGGAATAGATGTTCTGAAGGTTTAAAGTGAAGACAGGGAAAGAGAGAGTATGGGGTGGTCAAATGAGATTTTGCCATCTCATTATCCTTTAGATATTTATCACTTTTGGTAAAGTGAAATTTGAGATTTCTATTGAAGACATCTCTCTCGTGAAAACTCTCTCTCCCTTCTTCATGTTCTGAAGATCCTCTCGCCAAATTCTATCTCTTCTCAAGATTAAAGGTTAGTTTTGGTTGGGTTTAGTAGTTAGTAAATTCTTTAGTTGTTTTGAGTATTAAAAGTGGAGTTTTTGGAGAGTTTAAGGAAATCCTAATTGGAAGCTCGAAAACGTTTATTCTTTGTTAAATTTTATTCTTCTAGTTGATGCTTTAACATGTTAAGAAAGCATATGAGTGATAGAATTGGATAAGGTTTAAGGATTTGTTGATGTACTGTGAAATCTGGAAAATTAGGATTTATGCAGGGCAGTTTCTATCTTTCATGGTATCGGCTGATCTAATTGTATTGGTTTGAAAAATGGTTTTTACTATTAGAAACTAGACAGCCTAAGGTTTGCATAACATTTTGAATCATCAAATTCAGACAAGTATTAAGTTAGATATGACTTTCCGAAGTTGGTCAAAAAATAAGGCAGTTTCGGGTTTTGGTTAATTAAGGTTTACTTGTGGATTTTTTCTTGAATGTCATGAATTTGGTTTTGAAGAAAGTGAAGTTGATGGAATGTAATGAACTGTTATGTTATAGGTTTTCAAGTATTCTGGTTTAAAGTGTGATCGACTAGAATTTGCTACGGACGCAGTTAAGTAGAGTATACATATTGCCTTCGGGCCTACGTTAAAGTATAGTAGGGTTTATTGCATATTTATTGTATGTTATGTATGTCATGCATCATGTTTTGAAAAGAATACGAAAATGAATTTACATGTGTTTTATGAAACAGTATGCTATGATATGAAACGAGAACGAAACTAACAGTTATGATTATTTGAGGTAAGTCATTCGTCATTCAAATGAACATGAGAATGTGAAAATTTGAGAAAAATGATCTGCCTCCCATCTAATATGAGGATCAGATCAGCTAACAGAAACTCATTTAGTAGATTCTTTGAGGTAAGTAATTCGTCCTTTAAATGAGCATGAAAATTGATGATTTAGAAAAACTAATCTGCTTCTCATCTAGTATGAGGATCAGACCATATAACAAAACGAGAATGAAACGAGAACGAAAACGAGAACAAAATGTGAATGTAGAAACTACATATTTAAGATTCATGTATTGTTTTTATTTCATTACATACATTACTCTATTTACTTAGCATTAGGCTAATAGATGAATTCTGTGATGTAGGTGACGACGAAATAGTTGGTGAGTTTACGAACCAGACTCAGGATTAGGAGGAAGTTAGAGGAGTACGCTCATGCGACGATCGGGTCATCTGTTAGAGCGATTTAACTATAGAGTGTATGTATAAGTTTGAGATACGTATAGTTTTTAAAATCCCTTTCGATGTATAGTTGGGTTTTAAACGCTAGTTTTGAACCGTCTTGATATATAAACATATTTTGAAGTTATTTAGGGAAAATACAAGTCTTTAAGTTTCAATTATTTAAGCATATGTTGTCTATTTTTTTTTTGTGATAAATTCTAGTTAAGGCTACTAATATAAAGTGTCGATCTGTATGCATAGATGTCGACCAAACTAGGTAAATGTCGACCACAATGGTCGACCTACAGAGACATAACCAAACTAAGTGTCGACTTGTGTGTGTAGGTGTCTACCAGTTAGTGTAAAAATGGTAAAAGTGTCGACCACAAGGTCCAACCGGTGCAAACAGAAAGAATTAGGGTGTCGACCTGTTAGTGAAATGAACATAGAAGTGTCGACCGCAAGGTCCGACCGGAGCGAACAGAGAAGATTAGAGTGTCGACCTGTGCAAACAGACGCAACTGAGGTGCCGACTTATGTATATAGGTTTTGACCCTTGTGGGCAGAACGGGTCAAGTGTTGATCGAATTTTAGAGGTCGACCAGGATACCCTTTATTGTTTTAAAACTTGAAATTTGCTTAGTTTTCATATAATGAGTCCTCCACGCATGAGTTGTCTTCTGCTGCAAAGGTTTAAATGTTTTAAACGATGACGTCTTAAGGCAATGAATAGATTTAAACATTTCTCAAAAAATTTTAGCACGAGTACGTAGTTGAGTGTCGATTCCGGGTTCAGACAACTCGGGTCGGTACGAGTCAGTAGTTCAGATCAGTGAACCGAGTTCAGATAACTTGGGGTCTTACAAAGTTGGTATTAGAGTGAACCGAAAATCAGTGGGTTTTCGGGGTCTTAGAGAGTTGGTATCAGAGCAAACCGGAAATCAGTGGGTTTTCGGGGTCTTACAAGCAGGGCCTATTAATTCTGCAGAATCCATCCCACCTCTTACTTCCCAAACTCACTCTAAGACAACCCACTCCCAAAATTCTATTGTTAAACCAAATCCCAAATATAGCCTCATTACCTCCATTACTTCACCAACTGAACCAATGAGTGTTACCCAAGCGTTGCATAATCCAAAGTGGAAGCAAGCCATGGTTGATGAACACAATGCCTTGCTTCGAAATGGCACGTGGGGTTTTGTATTCGCTGATCCAGCACAAAATATTGTTGGAAATAAATAGGTGTTTTGTATTAAACGCAATCCCGATGGATCGATTGACAGGTACAAAGTGCGATTCATCGCGAAAGGCTTTCACCAAAGATCGGGAATTGATTTTTTGGAAACCCTTAGTCCCGTTGTCAAGCCTACTACTATCCTCACGATCCTCAGTCTTGCTTTGCAGCGACCTTGGGCATTACAACAACTAGATGTGCATAATGTCTTTTTGAATGGCACCCTTTAGGAGGAGGTTTACATGAAGCAACCAAAGGGCATGTGTGACAAGAGGTATCCTGATCATGTATGTCGACTTCGCAAAGCTATCTACTGCCTCAAACAGGCTCTTTATGCTTTGTATGATGCTTTGTGATTATTCTTGATGTCCCTTGGATTCACTACGTTGCGCGTAGATACGTCACTTTTTATCCTCCATCGCCCAAAGGTCACTATTTATTTCCTTGTGTATGTTGATGATCTAATCATTATTGGTAGCCCCTGTTATTGTATCGCAGATTATTCAACAACTTGATTTGACATTCTATACAAAGGACCTTGGTGAACTGTCCTTTTTTTTGCGGTGTTGAGGTTCTACCCACGTCGACGGGATTATTTCTCTCTCAACGACAGTATGTTGTTGACTTACTCTGTAAACACAACATGCTTTCATCAAAATCAGTGTCTATCCTGTTAGCAGTTGGTATCCTCCTATCGGTTCATGATGGGTCAACTCCGACCGATGCTACTCTTTATCGTCAGGTAGTGGGTGGGTTACAACACTTTGGTTTAACACACCCCGACATTGCCTTTGTTGTGAACAAGTTATCACAGTTTATGCATGCTCCCACTACTACACATTGGGGAGCGGTGAAACGCTTGCTTCAGTACTTAAATGGTACAGATTTTGGTATTAATCTCTGTGGCCGCAACCTACTATCTCTTATGCATATTCTGACGCTGACTAGGGCGGTGATTCGAATGACCTAACATCCAACGGAGCCCATGTTGTCTTCCTTGGTGAAAACTCGATTGCTTGGAGTTCCACAAAACAACGCACCGTTGATCGCTCTTCCACCGAGACTGAGTATTGTGCTATTGCCTCGGCCTCTGCAAAACTGGAGTGGGTCAAGTCCTTGCTCAAGGAATTTGGTGTCTTGCTTGCCGCTTCGCCTGTTTTATACTCAAATAACCTTGGTGCGACCTATCTTTGTGCCAATCCGGTGTTTCACTCCAGGATGAAGCACCTTACTATAAATTATCACTTTGTTCGTGACTTAGCTCAGCACCAGCAGCTCTGTGTTGCTCATACCTCAGAGAATGACCAACTTGCTCATACCTTACGAAACCCCTTCTATGCCCTCACGAAACTCCTTCTATGCCCTCGTCTTCTTAGTTTATACTCTAAGATTTCTCAGATGGATTGCCATCTTGAGGGGCATATTAGAGCTATTACTACTATTACTCTTTGGATATTATTGCAATTATACCGAGTTGTATTTATACTAAATTTTATATAGGGCACAATTGTCTGAAAAGTAAAGAAAAAATAAAATAAACAAGGTGAATAGTATGAGGAAGAAATTAGTTAGTATTGCAAGTTAATAGTTGCATCAATAAGTACAGAGTAAATAGTCGACAATAAATTAACTCGAAGATTAATGAAAAATGTTGAATTGATTTGACAATTAAAATAAAAGAAACACATAACAAAAAATTGATCAACAAAAAGATCAGAAGCCAAAGAGTTTATATTAACTTTTATCTCCCGCGGATTTAATTTTTGATCTCCCCTAAAATTAGTCTTGGTCTACTTTGTCACACTTAACACACGTATCGAGAAGTAGAAACCAATGCAACAATGAGACAATGAAAATGAAAATGAAAATGAAAAAGAAATTGAAACTGAAACTTAGTAAAAGAAAATGTAAAAGAGGAAAGGTTGTGACATGTGATTGAGTCTATATGATGACAATATGAAAGTGGAATAAACAATGTGTAAATAACAAATTTTGAAATCCTTTGGTATATGGACAGAGACAAAGACAGTTGTGCAGACATTAAATTGAAGCAAGAAAAATATTATGATTTCCAAAGTGCAGCAAGCTCCCAAACATGAGAGAGACGCAAGAACTTATTGATAAGACATGAGAAACAGCCCTTGGTGTAGACTCAAGTGATTGGAGATGTCACTTATCTCCGTGCATGTCATTTGTTTTTTCTATACAAGGGTGTACATTCCCTTCATTTTCTACGAGCTCCCAACAAGTTTTTTTGTGGGAGAAAAGGTGAGGATTGAGAGAGCTAATCGTTTTGGCTGATTGGGCCAACTTAGCCTTGTTTAGAAAGACGAGCCAAGTTGAGCTGTTTAGCCGAATATTCCTGGCAGAACTAGAAGCTGCCATTATACTCACTGCTTACACCATCCATCCTCTTTCAATTTGACCTTCCCATTTCTCCATCTAGATGGTTTGGAGTTCTTCTTCCTTCCCCGATGTAGTCAAATATCTAAAATTGTAGCTTTATATTTGCTCTTTATTTATTGATTAGTGGGCTAATCTATTATTGTTACTGTTATTCTAGACTTTCATTTTTCCACTCCTTACGAATCGTTATCTTCTAGAAGAGGCTTTCTTTTTGTCACGTATTTAATTATTTTTATACTAATTAAATGGTTTGATCTGTGAGGACGTGACAGAGATTCAATTTATTTAAAATTAAATCCAAGAGTGTACCTCGTTTTGACATCTACACTGCAATTTGTGCAGTGTGGGCTCCATTGCCATCGTGGGGTCGGTGCGGTGGAGCTTATCCTTTGCTGTAGTCAAATAATTCGTAATAATAATAATATTTTTAAGATTTTTATTTTTATTCTTATTCTTTCTGAGTTGATCCATATGATATCAACTTTATTGAAGAAAATAATTGAATATTATATCAAACCAAATAAATTAAATTATTACATAATAAATAATATCTAATTGGTTGACTTCTACAAAAATAATACTAAATACAACACATTATGAAAGTGGAAGACGAGGATCAAAAAATTTAATCAAGAAATACAAGTCTGCAAACTAGAGATGGCAAAACATTAAGTTCGTATGCTTCGAATTTGTTCATATTTTAAACGTTGTGTTAGTTCATAGACTGATTAAATCTAAATTATTATTATTATTATTCAATATCTCATTTCCTCGTTAATTTAGAATAACATTGACTTCTCAAACTTTGCTAAAATTATAATTAAAATTGATATTTAATTATAATTCCTAATCTTTAGAATACAAAACCTCAATCAACAATTTAAGACAACATATCATATGAATTTAATTCCGCCTATCACCCAAATCTTTGTTCAATTTTCTTGTAATTGTTCTTTTTATTGACCAATGATTGTTACTTGGAGTGTAAATAGTTTGGTTTTTGGTTAAACCACGAGTTAAGTATTTATAATTTTTTCAAAACTCCTCTTTTGGGTTGACGACTATGTGCTCTACTTTGATCGATTATTTCGTTTTATTTGTTGCTTTCTCTTAGTAGCTTAGGTCAATTGAGAGATTTTTGGCTTTGCTTGACACAATTTCACTGTTGGTCAGACTTGATAATTTATTTAAATTTAAATTTAAATTTTATTTGACTCTCGTATTAATTTTGTTATCTCTTAAACAATTGTGAGATAATTATTAGTACAAATAATGTTATAACGTGTTTAAATGCATAGTACACGTGACAGTCTATCATGTGAAAATAATGAGAGCTCAACTTCTATGAGAAAAATGCACAATTTCACGTTATTTTAGAAGGATAAAAAATGCATAGTTGCGTGTTTTGAGGTAATTTTAATGATAAATTTGTAGAAACTCTGACCTCAAATAGATAATATCGTATCGTGAGCATATGAGATGTTACAATACCTTATTTTTAAATTTATTTGAAAATTGATAAAAATTATAGTAAGAAGTTATTATAACAATCTTACTAAAACAATTCCAACCGTTTGGATAATGTAATTTTTATCAAAATCGCTGAAAATAATAATTAATTATAATAATTGAAAGGTCAGATTTTCAATAAAAATAAAGAAAGAGAGTTTGGGGTCCACATGCTCTATTTAAAGTCTTCCAACATCTTTCACCTTCATCTTCATCTTCATCTTCCTCTGCGTCGTCTCATTTCTCAAACTTCTGTATTTCCCTCTTTCCCACCCAAAGTTCTGTCCTTTACGTTTCTTCCATTGAAATTCTGCTTCTGGGTTGCTCTATAGAGCTTTTCAAGTGTATCCGCGTTTACCCAATTCTTAAATTTGGTACGCTTTAGGTCCGAGTTGAATGAGTTTACGGGCTTTAGATCTGTTCCTGTTTCTGTTTTTTGTTTTGCTGTTTCTCTGGAGTTCCTCCTTCCCTCCTATTTCTATTCGTCGCTATTCTCTTGTTGATTTTTAACCCATATCTGCTTTTTGTTTTGCTTCCATTTGCTCGATTTATTTGTATCAGTTAGATATTTTGTTTGTACAGTCAATGATGTAGGTTTCTTCTGAAAAATTAATGTTTCTGTATGTTTCTAATTGATGTTCTCATTACTCCTACTATCTGTACTAGGTATTTCTTGATGTCTCTTAGAATCCGGTGAAGCATTCTAAACTTTACTTGCTTCCTTTTTAATACATTTGTTAGATTGGAATAGGAATCCTAGTGGGTGTTGATATAATGATATGATTCTTGCTTCAATCTTGATGGAACTAGTTGATCCTTCTAATATCTGTGATGATTTAATTACTTAGCTGCTTAGAGAAATCGAAACGGCAGTTTTCAAATCATAGGGTTTGAGTTATTGATGTAGTTTGAGTGTTGTTGGATGTGTTTTTGAACTCTTATAAGGTTGTCTTCCTTTCTAGAAGGTCGACTTCCAGGAAACTGGTTCTAACTTTCGACGTTTGATTCCCAATTGATTTATGAAGTCCATTGATAGTTAAAACGTTGCACATAAATTAATGTTTTTTGAAATCCACTAAATTAAATTAGCTTATGTTTGTCCACTCAGGGATAAAGTCAAAAACAATCCTCCCAAAATCAATCTCTCTGAATTGGATCAGCATCATTTTTTTTTGTTTGTCTGCTGCAGTTGACTATTTCTTTCTTTTCTTAAAAAATTCTAACTTGATCTTTCTGTGTTTCTCAGTTCTTGTTTGTTGAAAAAGAAAATGGCCTTAGATCAGTTCTTTGATGAAGCTACGCTGAGAAACTCCATCGGAGAAGAAAACTCTGTGCTTGGTCGGTGGAAATCGATCTCTAACTTGATGACAGATTCCTCAGGTGGGTTCGACTGCAACATATGTCTAGACAGTGTGCAAGATCCAGTGGTAACTCTCTGTGGCCATCTCTTCTGCTGGCCTTGCATTTACAAATGGCTTCACTCACAAAATGCCTCTGCAGAAAACCCAACCAATCAACCACAACAATGCCCTGTCTGCAAGTCTCCAATTTCCCACACAGCTCTAGTCCCTCTCTATGGCAAAGGCCAAACTGCAAATCCCATCAAAGACGAACCGCAAAACCAAGGAATCCCCATTCCCCATCGACCTTCGGGGCCCACTAACGGTGTTTTTCATTCGAGTTCTATCAATGGAAGTCATGGTCGTTACTACCATTCTCGAATGGGTGATTATGGAGCATCGATTGTCGTACCAAACAGCACAATGGCAATGACAAACATGTTTAATATGAGCGTCGGAGTGTTTGGAGAAATGGTGTATGCAAGAGCATTTGGAAATACAATAACGAATCTTTATGTTTACCCAAATTCTTACAATCTTTTGGGGAGCAGCGGTCCGAGAATACGAAGGCACATTATGAAAGCTGATAAGTCGCTCAATAGAATCTGTGTCTTCTTCTTCTGCTGCTTAATTCTGTGTCTTCTTTTGTTCTGAACACCATCTCTTTCTACATTTGCCATTGTAAAAACAACTTTTTTCTGAAGTTTACTGTAGAATAGGGAGAATGCCCGGAGGCAGAGTGTTTTGAGATGTTATTATCAGTTTTTGTACTTACCTTTTAATGCTTGCTATCAAAAAACCTGGGGAATTTACTTACTAAGTGTTAGGATTGGGCTGAGTTGGTGTCTATGGTGACAAGGGAGGATGGATGAAGTCAGTGGCAGCCATTAGAAAACCATTAGATTTGGCAAAAGAGTTTAAAAGCATCGCCTGTGTAAAAGAATTTGGACCTACCCAAATGTGCAATTATCTTTAAAGGTTGGTTGGTTAGTTTCAATTCAATGTGAAATAAAATTTGTGTCACCATAAATTTAGATTCAAACTGCAGTTCAAACAGGAATAGACATTTTGATTCCGGTTTCACCGCACCCTTTTAAGAACCGTGCCTAGTTCTTGATGTAGTAGAATTGTGGGTCATTTTCCTATCACAGTGAGTATCAAAACTGATGAAAATGGACCGATTTGTACCGAATCGTGGGTTGAAAAATGCGATCTAATTTTAGTTCAAACTGTCCAAAATCCAAGAATGCCTATAATTCGGCTTAAACCCAACCCATAATCAACTAAACTGGTCCAAAAGTAACTATATATATATATATATATATGTATTTTCAAACTGAACCGTAAAATTTGATTCCAGACCGAACTAAATGGAGAAGACAAAGAGACAGAGACTTAAAGTATAATGAAAATCACATTTGTGCATGAGAACCAGAGCAATATGCTTCCGATGGTAAATCATCTTACTCAAATTGAAGGCCAATTGGGGATTAGATTAGAAGACTAACTATATTCTCTTATTTCATCTCGTCTCTACTACCAGACCAAATCCGTCGTTTGTTTTGTTTTCGGGGATTATGAGAATGTGCTTAAAAATAGAAGCTTCAATTTCGGAGAAATGAAAACCCCCATAAAACTAGCCAAATAATCGTGCTGCATAAACCCGCCGATTAAATGCGCTTCTTAAATTTATTAACTTTAGCATCATTGAAACCAACCATCCCCTAGGTTTCTGAATCTAGGGTTCCTTGCAAAATCGATTGCAATTTTTCTTTCGACTCTCCTTTGGAGTCATCTCTCTTTATCTTTTGTTCCCTGTAAGTGAAAAATGGTCAGAATGGTACGAAGCTGCATGCAATCAATTTTGAAGCTGGTAAATTCAGGGATTGGGATGGTAGGGATCGCCATGATTTTGTACGGGGTGTGGCTGATGAGGGTTTGGCAGAGGGAGACGGGGGAATCGCCTTTTGGAGAATCCGATCACCCAGCTCCATGGTAATGCTTCCTTCTCCTTTCCACTTTATGATGTCGATTGGTTTGTTGGGAATTTCATTCGACTGATCTATTGTTGATTTTTCGCAAGATTCGAGGATAAACAGACAAATTGACGTTTGATTATATGAATTATTCTTTATGAACGCTTAATCCAATCAAGTTCTCTGTCATTTTGTTCTCCTTTGTAGACAGAATTAAAAATGTTAGCTTTACCAGCGAGAACTTATCAAATTTATTTAGTGAGGATTAATGAATTGTCCTAATTCGTCTCTGGTTTTGAATTTCAGGTTTATCTACGCATTTCTTTGCATCGGGATTACTTTGTGCGCAATCACTATCTCGGGTCACATTGCAGCTGAGACTGCAAATAGTTGTTGCCTTTATTTGGTATCCTTTCTTGAACAGAATCACAAGCAAAAAGCATCTTGTTTCATGTTTTGAAAGTGAGAATTTGTTTCTTTTTCTACATTTGAAGTCTTTGAGAACATTTTGTGTGATAAGGATGTTCAGTTGTGGCCTTAACTGGACCTTAGTACATGCTGTTTGTGTTCTTGCTTCTCATGGTTGAGGCTGGAGTAATTGCTGATATATTTCTTAATCCCAACTGGGAAAAGGTAAACTTCATAGTTCATGCACACGTTCTTGTTCATAATCTAACCTCGTGTCCTCGTTTTGATGTATTTAAACTCGGCCCCAGGACTTTCCATCCGATCCAACTAAGAGTTTTGATGATTTCAAGGACTTTATACTATCAAATTTTGATATCTGTAAATGGATTTGCCTCTCCATTGTGACTATACAGGTGTCTCTCTTTCTTTTTGAACACGTGTTTTGAGCATCAAATATGAAATTTCTTGTTTGAATTCAGGGTCTGTCACTTTTATTGGCTATGATACTCAAAGCTCTCGGACCGCATCAATACTACGACAGTGATGACGAATACATGCCCGTAAGGGTTCCTCTTCTGAAGAACGCTGTTCCTTCTTATGTTGTTGGTGACCCTGTTTATGGATCCAAAAGTGACTGGTGGAATTCAAGGATTAATGACAAGGTATAGATAGTGATTCTCTTTCATCAATGGTTGTCGAGATTTAGATTGTTTGAACGAACGATTGATTTGTTGTTCATTTGGAATAGTCGAAGCGGAGCCCCAGGAGTCCATGAACAGATCGAGTTGTGCGAACTGAAGATGTTGGATTCGATTATACAATGTAGCTAATCACTCTTGGAATGTTAATTCAATGTAATAAGATAATTATAGCTCTTTATTCATTCATTTTGATTTGAATTACAACTATGTAGCCTGTGTAACTTGATTATTATTTTATGAAAATATTAAAATTTGGAGGAATTCCGGGTCAATCCATCAAAGAATGCCCGACAATTGTGGGTCTATTGTTTTACGGGTTGAAAAAGCCCGGGTCAATCTATCTAGGTCATCAGCCTCTCCAGTCTCCAAGCATCTCGCTGTGCCTAAACGACGTCGTCTTTGGATCTCCGCTCGCTCCCCGCAATATCAAACAAGATTAACGGTAGATGAGATATTTTAACTGACGCAAATGCCCTTTTGCTTGCTCGGTTGCTTAACAGATGCCACGCGGAATAAACGGCTAAACTGTCGGTGGCCCCGACCACAGTGGCAGGCCCGTAAATGCATGCCAAAACACAGGGGTGATAGCGTCATTATAAAACTCTGCACGTACGCTTATATATCAGATGACTCCAGCAAAAAAACTGTCGTCAAGGCAACGTTACAGTTCTGAGTGGGATCTTTCTTTTTTTAGCACTTCTTTTTTGGGATTCCAGGTCTCTAAAACTGATAGTCACCGGAGATAAGGGTGTCTCCGATAACAGTTGCTTCAACTTCCCGCCGGCGTACTAATGCCGCTCCCCTCCAGACATGGTTTTTGCTTCGAGCTATTTGGGTTTTTGTTTTGTTTAATGGTGTTGATGCTCAAATGCTCTGTTGCTTCAGCTCAGCTCCGACAAGCCATCTCCGATCCGCATTGGAAATCTGCGACTGCCACCTGGTACGGCAGCCCTGACGGCGATGGCAGCGACGGTAAACCTCTTTCAAATTGGATCTTTCTGTCGAGCACTTTACTTTGAGTTAATGATTTCTCTTCGTATTTTTTTTCAGGTGGCGCTTGTGGGTATGGAAATTTGGTGGACGTTAAGCCATTAAAGGCTAGAGTGGGAGCAGTAAGCCCTGTGTTGTTTAAAAATGGCGTAGGGTGTGGCGCATGCTACAAGGTCAGGTGCTTAGATAGAAGCATTTGCGCGAGACGAGCTGTTACTATAATTGTCACCGACGAGTGCCCCGGCGGTTACTGCGCGAATGGAAATACCCACTTCGATCTCAGCGGCGCAGCGTTTGGTCGTTTGGCCGTCGCAGGTGAAGATAGTCAGCTCAGGAACCGAGGCGAAATCTCTGTCATCTATCGACGGTATCAATGGCTCTCTCTGTATGCGCTTTTTTTTATTATGAAAGTTGTAATTTGACACTGGTTTGTCGCTGTCTTTCTGTAGGACTCCATGTAAATATCCTGGAAAGAACATCGCCTTTCATGTTAATGAAGGTTCAACTGAATATTGGCTTTCACTCTTGGTGGAGTTCGAGGATGGAGATGGAGATATTGGATCAATGCAAATAAAAGAAGTACGTTAATTAACAGATTGTCACCCGAAACTTAGAATCATAAACCAAACGTTGACAAACACTCAGTACAGATTTGTATTCTTAATTCTTGCTGCAGATATTTGAGAAAACTGAGGTGTGATTTCATGTACAACTAACTTTTTTTTCTCGGAAAAGGCCATAACTTGTCCACTCAACCCTCTGTCTAATCAAAAGGGCAAGCTTTTAAGCCTCTTTTTCCACTGCGAATTAGTGAATATAACTCAAGTGGGTCACATATAGATAGTGAGCAACTTTGGGATATGGGTCGTTTCTTTCCTGCCAAAAAGAACATTTTAAAAAAAACGATTTTTCCATTTTGGGTTTGCGATCTAAGTATCTGATCATAGAAATTTGGTCAGTTCCTAACATTATCCGGGTTATGAAAAATTGCAGGCAAATTCATGTGAGTGGCTGGCAATGAAACATATATGGGGAGCCACATGGTGCGTTGTCGGGGGGCCATTTAGAGGTCCTTTTTCGGTGAAGTTAACAACGTTATTAACAGGAAGAACTCTGTCTGCCAGAGATGTAATTCCAAAGAACTGGGCTCCTAAAGCCACTTATTCCTCCCGCCTTAATTTCTCTTAGATAGAAGAAGACTCAGAGATCTATGCCCAATTGCTAGAAAAGTAGCCGTTGTGTATTTGGTTTAGCTTTCTAGCAAGAAAAGTAGCCGTTGGAGTTCTGAAGATCACCCTTTTTTTTACCTTCTCCGTGTAATTTGTTATGTAGCCCTCTCAGGAAGAGGAGAGAGAGCGTTTGAGGTTGATTTGTATGTGGACCCTTTTTGTTTTTAAATGAATATGAATATGAATATGAATATGAACTGTTGGATCAATCATCAAATTATTTTGTCTACACAGAGACAGGCTCTTAACAGTTGTGTTAAATTCTCTGTAAATTATTTACTAGTTCTCACGTTCAGAAAGGCAAGGTTTCGACCCACGCGTTTCAGTCAAAAGCATTGAATTTCATTTAACATTCCAGAAGAGAGAGAGAGAGAGAGAGAGAGAGAGAGAGAGAGAGAGAGAGAGAGAGAGATTGGAGCTAACATTTTTCTCCAATGAACACAGCGAAATTCACGTGCAATGTGTACAAAACTCCCAAAACTCCGCAGACGTAGTTTTGTAGGGTGGTGATAGAAAGAGACAAGAGGGTTCTGACCACAACATGTGTCTGATGAATCGGAAAACATCTTTTACATTTCAGGAAAAAGAAAGCCTTTGTTTCTGAAATTCCTATTATTTGAAAATGTTTTTTTCTTTGATCTGATAAAGTTATAGGCGATAAAAATTGTAAAACAGACAAGAAGAAGAGTTCCTAATCCTGACAGAATTTGGAGAATGATTGGCTACGGAGTTCCCTATTACTGACGACTTTTTGTTTGGTCAAATTAGATGATATGGTTGTTATGGTAATTACGTTTAATTTGTCCGTAAACTTTCGAAGAGATTGGTCTGTATGAACATCGCAAATTTCTGTCTATCATCTCCTAATTCTGTCGCAGTCAGAACTGAATCTCTTCTTCTCTTGATCATTAATTTTGCAGCCGCAAAGTGGTTGAACAAATATTAATAAGAAATAGATAAGGAGATCAATGGATAAGAAGATTGTTAGATAATCTGCACTAAGAATAGAAGTAGCCAACAAAAGGCAAACATCTAAGGTTAAGAAGGCATCCCCTCATTGCTGCAATTAAAAGATGCAGCAACTTACACTAAACCGTGCTTATTTGGAGTAATTATCTCTAAACAGAGACGGGAAACAAGTAAAAATCGAGAGAAGTGACCGAAAACATAACGTGTAATCGAACAACATCCTTAGTCAGCAGTGGTTGTCGGCTGCTCGACAACAGGTTGGGTCTCAGCTGGAGTAGAAACATCTGGTTTTGGTGGGTCAGGAAGATCATTAGAAGTTGCGGCTTTTGGAGCTGAAGGAGATGCATTTTCAGGTGCTGATGCAGCTGAAGATGGAGTTGTACCATTCTTAGCATCCTTTCCTTCTTCTTTGGCCTTCTCCCCTTTAGCAGGAGGTGGAGGGGGAGGCATCATGTGTGGTGGAGGGTTTTGTTTCAGCTTCAACAGAACTTGCCTCATTCTCGAAAGATCGGTAGGCTTCCCGGGTTTTGGGCCTTGGATGACGATGACAGACGGCTTCTTTTCTGCATCTTTCTTCCCTCTTCTCTTCTCAATATTTGGCACTTCTCGTGGGATGAGCTCGGATATTGCTTTCCAGTAGTGTTTGTCCACTTCTTTATGGAACTTCTCTTGGTTCTCCAGGTTGATCTGCTCAAAGCATTGAATTTGTTTATAAGCTGATGAGAGAGAGAGAGAGAGAAAGAGAGAGAGTTACAAAGTTTACCTTCTCTCTTTCTCGGTTATTGGCCCTGTTTGTTTCACAATTGAGCTTTCTTTTCTCATAAAAAGATCTCTTGAACTCTTCAGCCTCTTCGATTATTTGGTTCCTCAGCTCCTTCTCTTTTTGTTCTTTTTCCTCAAGATGGATAGCATTTTGACTGTAAAACAAGATTCAACAAGTGATTGCACATTAATTCTTTATGGATATGTACACGACAAATGATTGCCGGATCCTTTTTTCAACTTTTAATACTTGAGTATATCTAACCATTGAAATCAAACGAATTCTCCTCCAGAAAATTTCTTGATATGGAAAATAAATTATCATCGACATGATCGCTCAGAGCGAGTGGTCAACCCCTTAGTCTGATGCATATACATAATCCCAAAAGAAGAACTCTCTTCAAGATCCCCACCTCAGCATGCATAAATTTCAAAGAACACATACAATCCTACTCAAATCCTAATAGGAAGCCTGAAACCATCAAGATAAATATAATTTTTACAGATTTACCATATAAAAAACCTTGTTTTGGTTTCCATTAACCGACCTTATGACCATGCCTTCAGCTTAAAACTCGTAGATAAATACATAATTACTCCAGTGATTTCTCAGTTTTCCTCGGATCAATACTTTATTGACTCATAAAACCACAGAAATTTATGGGCCAGAGCATATATCAATCAAACAGAAGGTAGATGAATAAAAATATCCAGTTCAAACCAATCAAGCTTCATGTCAAGGAAGAAGAACATGAGATCCATATCTACAAAGTTGGCTATTATGAGCCCAGTGTTAGCTAAAATAAAATGCCTGGTTGTTTTTGAGTTTTCGTATGAACAAAAAATACGAGAAATTATAGATCCAAACCAATAAAGATTGCAAAAAATATGTTCTCTTCTAGGTTTCTGATGGGTTTGCTCTTCATTGACTCTTCGAATGAAAAAAATGAAAACTTAGAAGATAAAATACTCACCGCCGCCATTCTCGCCTTGCGAAGCCCTCTTCTCGCATCTCGCTTGGTTCCGGAAGAACCGGCCCATCCGAAGCAAAAATTCCTCCATCACCTTCACCGTCATTGCCATAGACGTTCCCATTGACGCCATTTGCATCTCCATAATCAAAAGGAGACCCATACTCGAGGTTAGGATCTGAAGCACCGTACCCGTATGACTTGGGCGAATGTGGGTTGATTTCATTTCCGCCGTCGTTATAGTTGTCGCCGGAAACAACATCGTCATGAAAATGGGTGGGAGGGAGATAAGAAGGATGATCGGAGGAGGTGAAATCATCAGCTGGTGGAAATGTAGAGTCGTAGCCGACATAGGCATCGTCGTCGAAAGGGCGGGAAGTGGGCGACTGATTCTGCTGGTCTATTTGATCGTGGTCGCTAAAGGAGTCAAAAGAAGCCATCTTTGCAACCTCTCTTATCTCTATCCCTCTCTGTAAATCTAGGGCTTCTCGTAAAGGTTATACTTGATAGGAGTTTTCTCGGAGAATGGGAACGCAGTGTTCGGATCGAGGGCGGACCGGCTAGGAAAAAGCCAAAATTAGAGAAGTTTCATTTTTTCCAAAGTAAAACGTGTCATCCATTTACAGTGACAAATATGCAGATAGCAGACGGGTATATGTCCCTTCTTTTCTTTTCCATCAACGCAAATTCTTCAGCCAACGACAAGTAGGCTTTTGTGTTTCCTACGACGTGGGGTTTTCCAACGAAAAGCTAAAAGTTTGCTACGCCTCTCTTCACCTTCGGCTCGAACTATCGATGATTCTGAGCTGCCGCATCAATGGCTGATCGATTCTTTCCCAATTCCATGCCAGATTTCGTTGCAGAAGCAACTTCTCCGAACCAAGTTGAAGCAGAAGAAGCTGGGGATTCTCTAATGAAGCTTCTCTCAATGCCGTACCGCTCTCTCTCTGAGCGCTTCAAACGAGCGGCTTTAGACTTAGATGAATCCGTATTCTTCTCTTCATTTTTGCTTACATTTGAAATTCGAGATTCTTCGAAGAGACTACCAGCTGTTTGTGCTATTGTTTCAAATAGTATTGGAAACTTGCGGTGCAAAGGGTCAACGCGGGCGGGATTTTAGTGTCTACTGTGGGGCTCTTGGCACGGCTTTCTTGCTCTTCAGAGCTTACCAAGTCACAAAAAATTACAATGATCTCAGCCTCTGCTCTGCGATTGTTCAGACCTGCAGCAGTGCTTCTTTATGTTCTAGGTAGTCCTTTTATACCCCTTTTACTTTTCGGCAAATTCACAATGCTTAAGCAGCTGAAGAAAATGGCCATTTTTTGGTACTCCTTTAAAAATTTGCTCTGGTATTTGGCTGCTTTGGTAATGGCATGTATGCAGGGAAGTGCCGTTTATTTGTGGGCGTGCTGGTCTTTGTTCTCTTGGGGCTGCGGCTGCTAAACATTGTGGCGATCAGCAGTGGCTTGACTATATCTAGCTCGGTTCAAAGTGGTATCTGCTTTCCTGCGAAATTGGATTTTCTACTTTCTTGAGTGACTAAGTTAATCAAATTACTCGAGTCATGGCTATAGATTAAGCTGTCAAAGAATCTCCGAGATGAGTTGCTTTATGGGAGAGTTGGTTTCTTGTGAGCTTGTCAGTTCTTAAACTAGCATGTTAGTGAGCAAATAATTCCTTCAATTTACTCTGTAAGAGCTATTCTAACTATCTGAATTATTTCCATTTCAATTAGTTAAAAAAAGTAGGGAAATTTTGTTGTAATACTTTTTCAAAATTCATGTGTTAATGTACATGCAGTTGAACCCAGATGAGATCGAGGATGTGAAAGCCACTCTCAATTACATGATTTGCAAACCGCTGCCAAGTGGACACTACCCTGCAAGTGAAGACGATAAGAACAGAGACGTTCTAGTCCATTGGTGTCATGGCACTACAGGAATTGCCCTCGCTCTTGTCAAAGCAGCCGAGGTCATCCTTTAATTTGCGACCCTTTTGGGTGCGATGGGGATATTCGAAATCATGAGTTGTTAGTTTAATTCAATAAATGATCATTTTGAGGTTTAGAGTTTCTCCAAGCGGCTGTAGAGGTAGCAGAGTTAGTGTGGAAAGGGGGCTGCTCAAGCAAGTCGGCCTCTGCCACGGGATAAGCGGGAACGCATATACGTTTCTCGTCCTCTATCGATTAGCTGGCAGCGTCAAGTATTTGTACAGCGCAAAAGCGCTTGCTTGTTTTCTGCTCGATGGAGGGTATAAATTGATGTCAAATGGGGAGATGCATGGAGGTGATAGATAACCCCTGCTCTTTGTTCGAAGGTGTTGGAGGTATGGCTCATCCTTTTCTGGACATGGCCGAGCCTTCCGAGGCCAGGTTTCCTGCTTATGAACTCTGAAGAAGATAAACTAGAATGGCTGTTTAATCAGAGAAAACACTTGTATGGTTAATGTAATAGAGTAAACATTATGTGTTTTGGTTCTTAATCTATGAAATATGAAGAATGTAGTGGAACTAATCATAAAGAAGTGATAACAGAATCAGAAAGGGGAAGAAAATACAACATTATAGCGACTGACTTTGTACAACTTTGTTTGGCGGAGTGAGTGTTTTCTCAAGGTGCGCTCTTTTTAGGGCCTTGAATTTTGCTGCTATGTCATCATAGTCTGGCAACTTCGGATGAACGTGGTTTGGTTGTTTATACGGACATGAATTCGAACGCGGAATCATGTCTTTGTGAGGGTCTTTAGACCGTTCTGGAGGCATCGTAGCCACCCTCGAATAAGAAGTTAATTCTCTATTTTGTATGATCAGACTTGAACCTTGCAGACGATCCTCTTCTTGGTCCGGATTCTTCGATTTTCCCGCCTTTTCCTTCTTTTGCTCGCCAGAAAACTGATTATCCAAATTACATGAAATATGGCCGGTTTTCCTTCTGTTTTTGCTGCTCCTCCTTGGCTCGATCGGAAAACCATCATATCTAGGAGTTACAATTCCTATTTTTTGCTTCCAAGGCGTGATTTCAAAGTCATCTTTATCGCCATTAGTGCAAAAATAACAGGGATATTCCAAGCTACAGTCATCTCTTTCATGGCTATCTGGATTGTAATGGCATTTACATGACAGGATGTGGCTTCTCATTTCCATGGAGCTCTTCCTTTCGTCGTCTTCCGCCATTAATTTTTTCAGATGCTGCAAATGGTAATGAGATTTCTGCTTCTTTGCTGCATTTGTCTTTAAAGACGGACTATAATAGCTAATGCAGTCACTGTCCTTCATGTTTAGGCTTTCCTTCGAGGCCGATCTCACCCTGGTTCGTTTCCCAGATCCAATACCGCTAATTCTCGAGTTTTTCAACCTCAACTTCTCGCTCCACGATTCGTCTTCCTTCTCAAAACTTTGTTTGAAACTATACTTCTTTGACGCCATATTTGATTTGAATTTAAATACTCTTTGATCCTGAAGATTTTCTTCTTTTGCTGCAGGGGACTGAAGCTCTACTATGTCGTCAAGATAAACTATGGTGTCCATTGAGATTTGAGGTAAGCTTTCAGAAGAGGAAGTCCTTCCATTACTATCGACAGAAGACGATAGGATCAACCGAGTCGGAGAATTACTCAACAAATGAGCCTTAGAATCGATATCTCCATTAGGGCTATTGGCGGATTCATAAGGGACAATTGCAAGTTTACTACTATCTAATGACAAATCGATAGAAATGTTCAAATCTTGAGATGGAGGTTCATATGTCATCGCATAACAAGTCTCGGGTTCTTCCTTCTCTTTCACCTGTGATTCCATTGACAGGAGAATTTCCTGAGCTAAAGTTGCAGATATGGAAGAAAATTATTTTGTTTGATACATAAATTAATCAAGTAACCTGTTTTTGGTGCCATTCTGGGTTGTATTCAAGTGCTAACACATCTGTTTCGATGCAGTCCTTCGTAATTTCATCCACCAACCGACGTTTTGCTTCTTCTGGTACGGACTTTATGCAGAGTTTCTCTTTGATCTGCAATAGTTAACTCGTATTGATCATCAGTTCTATATTTATATGCATAATTTAGCAGAGAATCGCCACAAAAATTGTAGATTTTTTATTTACCAGATCATTTACGAGATTTCCGGGAGATAGCTCGACTGCAGCCATGGCGAATTTCTGGCCATACCTCTCTCCAAAGAGCTTTCTTATGAACTGCAGCTCAGGTAAATCACCACATCTTGCAGACGCGAATATAAGGCTTGAAACTGCTTCATTGATATCGTTCGGAACATCCCTGAAATCTCTTCCGGATTTAATATGAATGATTCTATATTAGTAGAGCAAGAGAGAATTTGTTCTTCGATCGTACTTGTGTCGTCGGATATACGAAAGGTTAGTGAGGATGAATTCACAGAAGTTGTCCAACAATTCATAAACAGCCATCGTGCTTTCATCTTTAATCAGCTGCTCAACCTGAGACAGAGAAATTATGGGTAAGAAACAAATAGAATTTACAGTTCTTTGCATATATTTTAAATAGAAAAACCTAAAAATTGCAGAACTTAGATTCACACCCTGTTGAAGGCAGTTTGCTCATAGCCATTTGTAATGAGACAAGCCATGTCTTCGCGTAAATGTCTAACGATTGAACATCTTTTGATTTTCAGCAGCTTCAAACGGGAGCGCGCCCGCTTGATCAGCTTCTTGCTGCAACCAAGAAAGAAGAAGGAATAAAAACAGAGCTGGAAAGATCAGGAAAGATGACGATGAAAGACTGGAACTTTTAAGTTCCCCTGATTTTGGTTTACCATTTTGAAGCTTTCCGCCACCCGAACAAGAATTCGAACATGTCGACAATCGGAGAGCAGCTTCAATGGCGGAAGCTAGTGATGGGTCTGCTGGTTCAGGCGTTGTATATATGGAGAAAAGGAGACAGGGGGTTCCATTAATGGAAACACGGTGAGCTGGTTGTGAAAGAAGAAGAGGAAAGAAATGGTGGATAAGGTGAAGACAGTCAAAACGCACCAACTGGGACAGTTGGGTTCGCATTAGAGGGCGTTGTGTTGGAGTGGGTTTGAAATGGTGTAGAGAGAGAGAGAGAGAGAGAGAGAGAGAGAGAGAGTGGGAGAGAGAAGCAGCGGACAGTTCCTGGACCCCATGAAAAGCTGCTTCCACTCCACCGCTGTTTCGGGCACGTGTCAACTTAATAAGCAAACCTCGTTGTAAAAGAAGAGACATGACAGTATCCTCGGCAACTGTAAAAAACAAAACTCACAGCGGGTTTCCCTTTCCCATGAATTCTTAGGTCGAAATCATAAGAGTATTAATGATTTGATGTAACGCCCAATCGAATCTTCAATGGAATCACGAGGATATCATATTTGGGAAGAAAGCCTTCTTCCTCAACGAAAAGGAAATCCATAATTGCACTTAACCCTTTTTGTTGAAATTTCATGGAACTGGTTATCAACCAAATACTCTCTCTCTCTCTCTCTCTCTCTCTCTCTCTCTCTCTCTCTCAGAAAAGAGAATGGGTATCAGATTTCTGGGTGGTTGACCAACCCGACAGCAGAATTTCATTTTACAAACTTTGCGTAATGGCTTGAATTGGAAGAGCAAAGGAAGCATGGTTAGCCGATACAACAGTGACTCGGTAACCAAAAACTGAGTTTAATGATTTCAATCGACCCAAATTTCAGATAAACCGATTGACTTCACATGTTGGGGCCTCAATTTTATAATACTTTTGGTTAATAAATTAATTTCATTAAATAAATAATTGCCCAAAAATTTAATGCGTGACAAAAACATGTCGGTCTATGAACAAAATAATAAATTTATTCATAAATTTAATTAATTTAAAAATGTGTGTATTTGTATATAGGTCTTTAGTTTAACGGGACGACATAAATGGTCGAGGAAGATAGTAAAATCAATACCCAAAAAAGCCAAAGTTTCTTAAGTGTTTACATTGAAATTATGGTGAATTATCTATTCATATTCAATGGCTTTCAAATGTAGCTAGGACCAAAATCTGCACCAATGTATTAGCATATGCCTTAGTTCTAACTCCACTTTTTTCTCTATAAGTTAATATACTCAAGATGACAAAGAATAATGCCCACTCAATCTGAAAAATAATAATACATGTCACGAATTAGTGCTTGGAGTTATACAGAGATCAGATAAATAAGAGTCAAAAAGTAAAGAATAGAACCAATTGAGAGTTCACTTGGATGGCTAGTAAAAATGAATATCATTGTTTGCTTATTTAACATGTTATTAGAAATCGAGTAAAAATGATATTAAAAACTTTAAAGCAAATAACTTTGAATTGGTTTGTCTGTGAACAATGTGTAATCTTAAAACGAAGATTAAGAAGTAATTTCCGACATTCTGCTTATTGCTAATCTAACACGAGGGGGAGAATCCGAACAAAGACCAATTTGGAGTTACACGTAGCATGAAACTTTTACCTATTGACAATCCATTATACTTTCGTTAACAAGGAACAACAGAAAATATAAAAAGCAACGCTGATAGGAAAAATGTTTGGTAACACATTCAATGCAAAGCAACAAAACCTAAAACAAAATAATAACTCACCGTGTAATAAAAAGAACGTCTCAATATTCTATTCAAGATTCTATTGTGAGTATTCAACCTATACTAGTGAGTATACACAATCTCAAATCGTTTAATAGAGTAAAAAACGAATGATTTATAAATAAAGTTCTCATCCTTAAGTAGTACAATGTATTCTAGGTTAAACCCAAGAACAAATCTTTATTAGATACAGTTCAAATCGAACAATATTATATTAGAATAACTGTGGACTTTAAACAGTTGAACATGACACATAAACCTCAAATCAAATAGAAGAAAAATAACAAAAGACAAATAAAAACTCGTCACCAACACAAACAATAAGAGCAAAAGTCGCGAATGAGGGACCCTACAAACAAAAATGTAAAAAATATATTTATTTACAACTACCAAAGCAATGCCTCTAAATTGTTTGGGTCACTAAAAAAAAATATAATTAGTAAGAAAAGTTAATAAGTAATTCCCACCCAAATTAATAAAAGTTACAATGACATAGCATAGCATGAGGCTTTATATTCAGTTTGTTGTCAATCTAATATGATGGTTACTGTATTTGTCTTGTCTCACCGAACATGAAACGAATTGAACTGCCCAACTCTTAAATTTAATTACTTAAAATAACAATGAAAAATTTAAACAAGAATAAAAGCCAGGGTTCAAAATATCTGAGACAAATTAAATGTTCAATACTAACATCAAGATATGGTGATAATAAAAATACCATAACTTGGAAAAATAAAATTAAAAAAATCTGATAAAATGAATATTTAACAATATTCTAACCTCGTTAAAATAGAACTCTAAAAAAAGATTAAAATTTGGAAAATATGACTTTGACCCTACTCATGCATTAGCTATTGAAGATCTCTCTTGCTAAAACTTGAAAATAATAAATCGTTTGAAATGAGTCAACTTAAATCAATTCAGCTATTAACTCAAAACAATATATGAAGTTGCCAATTGAATAAACATTTTATATTAAATGGTTAGAAAATATACAGTGAAACAGGTGTTAAAACACTATACTATAATATAGACTAAAGTAAGTATTTATTGTATATAATTTCAGTGAAAATGAAGTCCTAAACTCCGGGCACATCATATCATAAACAATAACAGAAATAAATAAATAATAGCGATACTTAAACGATCTTAATAGTCATAGCGATATTGATCATGTTTAAGGATTTGAGTCTAAAGACACAACACATATAATTGTTTCATTACTCTAGTTAACAATAATCAAGCACTTCTTCGAATCGTCAAGCATGTGTAACAAAAACAACACCTCTATATGGGTCGATCAAACTTGGCTCATACAACTATGTGATCAATAAATTTAAACGTGAATACTCAAATTAAACACATGTTCAGTGAATAATACATAAATAATATAAAAATCAATGAGTCATAAAAATAAACATGTCATTTATCCAAGAACATGTCTAAAAATATTATTTTAAGAAATGATATTTTGCCAAGCATAAAAGTAAACCCTACCTCAAATGGTCTACCAGTGCCAACTCTTAAGTACAAAAAATAAATAATCAAGAAAGTCTAAATCTCGTGTTAAACTTTAGAACCTATTATTATATCACCATTACTGCCCAAAATAGGATTATCATACTTTTATAAGTTCCGTTTTTAAATTAGAAATGACATAAGAAGAAACTAGGTCCAAACCCAATTTGCCTAAAAAATAAGTCATCAGCTGCAACTTAATTTCTCGTCAAGTTGTGAATTAGTGTCAAAATCCAATACTGGGGAATTTTTATTTATACATTTTTTCCTTCGCTTTTTGGTAGATTCTCTGTAATGTTTTACCAAAATATTTACTTGTTTGTTTACACCATTTAATCGAACACTAGCTTGATTTCCATACAAAAATTATAATTTTTACACCCAAGTATCAATTCTTGCATCAAAAGGAAGAAAGTTATCCAATACATATATGAGAGGAGAATCAAGTTTGCACATTATCATAATCCGGAGGTAGGCCTAACAGAATGTCAGGTCGAGCAACCCGATTTTCGGAGAGGATCCGATCACCTAACTCAAAATTTAGTTTGTAGCAAAATACTTGAACACAATCAAAAGTCAAGATGCACAGAGTGAATACAGATATAATAGTGAGACAAACTAAAAGTTCAATAAAATTTACAAGTCCATATTAAAATCTCTTAACTAATACAAGTCCAAATGAAAGTCAAGTTCTTACTAGAAAACACTAAAACACTCGATAGAGAAAATAAAGAAAACTGTTACCAAATCTCAACTCTTCACTTCCCTTGTTCTTTTCTAGAAGGGAGAGAGCTATTTACAGTGATTGACTAACTCAGTATAAATGTTATCTTAAATGCATGTGTAAAACTTCTTTTATATTTTAATTCAAACATGGTGAGGTAAACAAATGGTTTTCAAAATATTGATCTATAAAAACGCATTTTATCATTTTAAAAAAATAGACTCAATGGGCCATTGAAGAGGCAACAACTCAAACTTTTCCACTATAACCTTACAATCATAATAATTTTCTCAATAAAATATAACGTACATGTTTTTCTTTGGCAGTAATTATTCTAAGTTATGTACCCAATGTAGTTTTCATCATTAAGATCCTCAAATTTGTATTTTCTTTAACCCATCTAATACCCTCAAAAATTTAATAATTCATCAATAAACTCTAATTTCCTCGAATAATGAAAGGTTCTAAATTGAATATACCAAAAATGTCATATCTATATACTTTAATGTTATTTGATCAAGATATCCTAAAAATTTTAATAATTTTATAAGGAAAGTCAAAACCTCATAATTCCTCGAGCAATGTTTAAATTAAATACATAAATATAAATTTCATATTTAAGACATTAATTATATATTCAAAATCTAATTATTTATTATGATCAATATAACAATCATGCTTACAAAAATAATGATCTCTTTATGTATTCTCGAGTCCATTATAATCAACTACATCCTCAAATTAAATTCCTATTTAAAGATGTTGGTTTCATTTTGATAAACAGTATCCTCAAAATTTTAATAATTCATCAACTAAAAATTTAATCTCTATGGTTCCCCAAACAATCATCTCTCTAACCATATACTTGAATATAATTCTCATAATTATGTTCATTGTATTCAACTTGAACACTTACAACCTCAATTATTTATCAATTACTATCTAATTCATATATTTCTAAAATTAAATCATTCTAAATTGTGCACTTTAACACTCAATCGTTCATACATTCTTTGACTTTAATTTAATCAACTATAACCTCAAATTTTTAAAATCATCTAATTTAGCTTCATTTCTACGTCTCCTTGAACGAAATTTATTCTAATCCTCAATTTTCTAATTAAATATTCTCAAAAGTTTTAATAATTGCTCTACGAAATGTAACTTTCATAATTCTCTTTAACAATAATCCTTTCAATTTAAATTTTTCTTTAATTGACTATGTTCTTCGTGATAAACTAATTCCTTTAATAAAGTTCAACCTCCATATTTTTTGAATGAAAATTTGATGTTCATATTTCCCAAAATTGGTATTAAACTAATCATTCGAATATGTATTATTACTATTTATCCTAAAACTCTCAACACTTGCACTACTCATCTTGAACTATATTCTCAACTCGAATTCAATGTCCAACTTTTCCTTAAACCATCACTTAATTTCTCTTCCACAATGAGCCTTTTAATATAACATTCATTTTCTTAGATAATAATCTACCTAAATTACTAATTAAAATAAAATTTATCCATAACTTTATCAACTTTGAATTATCCCTATAGTCTCTAATATTATTTCTAAGATATATTTTTAATTCAATCACTAAGTCTAAGCATAACTGGCTTTTAATTATTATTATTATTATATATTGTCTCGTCTAGTATCCTCAATTAATTCATGGTATTAAATTTTCTCTAATTGTTAAGAAATCTTTAGAAATTTATAATTTCTATTTTACGAAACTAAACCATAGTTAAGAATTTTATAATTTTTCATAAGTCGTTGTATACAAATAATAAATCTTAACTTAGCATATTTCTTAAAATTTACTTATTTTAAGACAATATTTTAAAGTTTTACTATAAGAATTAGTAAAGATTCAAAATTTTCGTTCGAGGTAGTATTGTTTGTAAGTTTGATGTTGTTTTTGTACTTGATCACCTAAATGTGATTTATAAGAAAAATATATTTATTGAAGTGCGTTGTTGTGCTTTTTAAACATATCTTAAACTTGTTTTAGTTTTTCGTATTTTTTTAAGAGAGTTTGTTGATCGGGATCAAGTCTTTTATCCAGACATAATTATTTTGTATTTAAATATAGATCTATATCACAAAGATAATTTTAAAATACATAAAATTTGTACTTAAATATAGTTTAGAATAACTTTGACTTTCTTAAATAAATAAAATTTTAAATAAAAATATATATTAAAAATTCAAAACATAAGTTTTATAAAACATATATGAAAAGAATAATAAGAATAAATATTTACTTGCTGATCGACAATCTTCCAGATGCATAATGAGCATACAAAGTAGTCTACAGAACCATTTAAAAACCTAGTACTTTGATACCAACCGTAACGACTCCAAAATTTTAAATCATTTTTTTCAATTTGACACCTTAAAATTTTTTCCAAATTGATTTGCGAATTAGGTTAAATTGGGTCGTTATAAAACTCTAATTTTCTTAATTTGAAATCATTGAAAATATCAGAAATCATTTATTAAGCGGAAGATTTGAAATAATTATCAATAAAGTTTTAGAAAAGTTCAATGCTAAACAAAAATTAAATAAACCTCATTTATTATATTCAAAACAATAAAGTAGTTAATTAAAAAAAAGCAACAACTAATGAAATAAATATTTCAAACGTAAATTAAATATAACTAAATATAAAATATCTTTTTAAAAGATAAAATCATAACTTTAACTTTTATTTGGAACCAACGACAACATTTTTCTTTGTATACTCGCCTGCCTCTGAAGGATTCCTGATTGCAGCTACTTTTTCCTCAGATAAAAATTTATCTATATCACAAAATTATTCAAAACATGAGAATTAATTTAGCAAGCAAAAATACGTGCAATTTAATATTTATTTTTATCGAATCCTGATTACAGAATTAGTTGATACTAATTTTTCAACCTTAAACTCAGTCATCTCATTGTCATTCCGACTTTTGTCAACTTACTTTCGATTAATCTCAACATATCATTGTCGTTCAGGCTTTTGCTATCACATCAGTACCATTAATGTTCAGTACCATTAATGTTCAAGCTCACCATCTCATTGTCGTTCAAACTTTTGCTATTACATATTTTTCCTCAATTCCATCATTTTCATGCATATATAATATGTTCTACTAATTTTATCTTTATACTATTTTAAGCCAATGTCGAAACATGCGTGCTCAAATATCAACTCGTATAATAAAACAGTTATAAGAAAATAATATAATATCTTATGATGTAGGGTCATAGTCAAAACATGGAAAAACTGTATTTTTATTTACTTGAATTCTGAGCGATTAGAGTTATCGAGATTTTTTCAATATTCCGAATATTATCCTGCTTGTACTCTTAGGTCGAATCGGGTCGAGTTAAATCAGCTCGTACAACTTTCGGGACTTATTTCTGCCTAAATAGAATATTGATTTTAAATTCCTACTTAAGCAAATTAATTTAAAATGATTTACCCAGAAATTTCTTACCGGTAAAATCTTAATTCGGTTTGGGACCAATCAGGTTAGTTCAAGTCGATCGAATTGATTTGGGTCGTTCAGGCCGGTTTGGGTCAACTGAGTCGGCTTGAATCAACTAGGCCAGTTTGGGTCAACTAGGCCGGTTCGGTTCAGTTGGACCGGTTCAGTTCGACTAAAGTTAATTGAACCGGTTCAGTTTTGATTTGCTGGACTGGTTCAGATTTAAAAGAAAAACTCAATCTCTTTTTTCTTTTTCTTCGTTATTTCTGCCAAGAAAGAAAGAGTATCAGGTAGAGAGAGAATGTGTGTGTGTGTGTATCAGAGAGAGAGACCGAGTAGGAGGGAAAGACTTACGTCGATGGTGGTTGCTTGTCACACTAGAGAAGATCCAACAAAGAGTTTGACTTCCCGAGTGGAGTTGCTGTCACGTTTGGAGGTCGAGCGGTGATCGGAGTTAGAGGTAAGTCATCTGACTGAAGAATTCGAGAGAGAGAGAGAGAGAGAGAGAGAGAGAGAGAGAGAGAGAGAGAACTGTGGTGATTTTCTCCTCCACCCAGCCTCTCAATTTATAGTGGAGGTTCTCCCTCGCTGCTTCAAAACTTTTCATAGAAAAGATTATAAAGCTGACTCTTCAAATGGGTAGATTCACAAACGAATAAAGTAGGAATCGATTTCCATATTGTTTACAAAATTGATTTCCTTAACGTTCACATAATTGATTGAAATTCGGGCTAAATCGGATCTACAGCTAGATATTGATTGAACGGAAATTGAGAATTGATTTAGTTCATCACTAATTATGGCTAATTTGTGATAATTGAAATTTATTAAACTGAAATTAGGAATTGATTAAATTTTTTTTACTTTATAACAACTATTTATATGTTAATTAGAGTTTTTAATTGAGATTTTTATAGAAATTGAATCTTTAATTTAAAGATATAATTTTGAAATGTTACACTGAGATGATACGTCTTATGAGGAGGTGCCTGAGAGGATGTTATGACATAATCAGAGTCTAATTATTCAACCGAAGACTAAAGAGCATAACAAGGAAGATGAAACAATGGTATGAATTTAGTTACAGAGTTGAAAAAGACCCTTCTAAAAACTAGTTAGAATCCGATTTAGGTATTTTTGAACAGTATGCCTTGCATCTTTGAAGAAAAGTTCATGCTGGTGGTGGAGAAGAGAGCTAGTTCATATGACAAACCTAAGTTCAGAGAGTCTTAGAGATGCTATGAATAAGGGATTTTGAACACAGATTCAATGTCTTCTTGTTGTTCACCCCTTGCTCGTAGAGTTTGGGGAAAAACAAATTGTGGAAAGCGAGATTATCTTGGCTAATTTGAAAAAACTAAAAGACCATTTAACAAAAATCTTAACATCATGGGATACATTATAAATCATTTAAGGTTTACTTTATACAAAAACATAGTTAAAGTGTTCTCAGTATACTATCTCATACGATAGAGTTTTCCCTGATTGTTAACGTGTTAGTTCGCTTTGTATTCTGACCACTTTTTGAAAAAGGGAACTGAGTTGAACCGAGAACTTCGGTTGTACCAAGTTATATTTTTCAAAAGTGATATTGAAACAAACGAGACTTAAATCATCAGTTGGACTTCATTTATCGAATATGGTCTAATTTTATTCGGTGTAAATTTTAAGATTCATTTTATTAAATAAAAATTTCAAGGTTAATTGATATAATAATTAGGGGTTTTTTTAAAAAAACCTTCAATATTTATTATTCATCGGTCAAAACCTCAAAGTTTTAAAAATAAGCAAAATGAACTTCACCGGACAACTGAACCACCGTTCGGTCACTATTGACATACACATCGGTGGTCCGGTGTTTTTAATTTTTTTTTTTTAATTTCTCATCTAAGCCCATGATCAAAGTCACGAGCTTAGAATTTATAAAAAAAAAAACAGTCATTTCAACTGGACCAATCATTCGTTCTCGACCAAAACCAGTGACTTTGGTCACGGGTTTTGAACCGTAGCAAGATCGGACGGCCGGTCTCGCTAAAGGACAACTTGTGACCAATGTCACATGTGGCCGTCCGTTGTGGACTGGACAACAGGTTTGGTTAGACTGACCATCCAATCCACCTCTATAAAATGAGGTTTTCTCATTTTGTGAAACCACACTGAAAACTTTAAATTCTCTGTCGAGTATTTTCTTGCATTAGCGATATATCTTTTGGTTGACCAACCATATGCAAAATTTTTTTTTCCGTAAAATTTTTTATTTTATATTATATATCGTAGATATTTGTAAATTTGTGTTATTTAAGATAATTTAATTTATTATTTCTATTAATTTATTTTAATGTATTTTATTTTAGGGTAAATTTCACTAAAAACATTTAACGAAAGGTTTTAATCGAAAAAAACATCAAACTTTACTGTTCACCCAAAAAAACATCAAAGTTTCGAAAATTTTCAAAAAAACATTACCGATCGATCAGTGTGGACAGACCGGCAACTGGTCTATTAGGTGCCGATGTGATAGTGGAAAAACATGACCGGTCGACCTGTCAGCTGGGACCGGCCGACCGGTCTCAGCCGTCAGTGATGACGGCAGTTACGCCGATATCGGTCGAACGGTCCCGATGTCATCACACTGATGCCATGCTTCGTGCCGTCACGACTGGTCCCCCTTATAAATGGAGCTCTCCCTCCCTTTTAATCTCACTGATCTCCTCTCTATTCACTTCATTGCTCTTTATTCTCTCATCAATATTTTCTTCTTGTTAACGAGCAAGGTATAATTTATTTTTTTAATTTTCATAAATTGTTTTTATTATGTAATTTTATTTTAAATTATTGAAATTTGTATAAATTTATGTTATTATGCAATTTTATTTTAAAATTATCATAAAGTTACATTTTTTTTATTATGCAAATTTTTTTTATAAATTATCGTAAATTTATAGAATTTTTTTATATTGTATTCATATTCTTTTATATTCATATTGATATTTTTCGTATCTTTTATTTAGTGTTGTAATTGTACTTTGTAAGTAAGTTCTGTCTAGTAGACTAATATTTTTAAGTGATTCGTTTGTAATCCTTTAGTTTTTTTTGGAAACTTATTTGAAAAGGTAATTCTGTCTAAAGAGATTGTTTGGTACAATCTTTCCTAGAACTTATCCTGATCAATACTCTACACGTTCTATAGTGACGACACAATTATCGTCAAATAATTTTGTTTCTAATTTTATTTTAGGGTTTATTTTAAAATAAACCTTAAAATTTTGATTTTTTTTAAAAGAAATCTTAAAATTTACTATTCATCGTAAAAAACCTTAATGTATGATAAATAGGTAATTTAAACCTCTGAGGACGGGTGGAGAGTACGTCCTCTCAGGAGAGTACTGCTGGTCCAGCTGACCGGCCGTTCCATGCTCAATGTGTAAATTTTTCTAAAATTTTTCGGGGAGAGTACGTCCTCTCCTTCTAGAGGACGTACTCTCCCTTTAAAAGATCCTCTAAAAGACCCGAGACTTTTGTCACGGGTTCTTGCCAGAGGAGTATGACCGGTCCATCTAGACCGGCTGTACTTCCCCCTAAAAATGAAAACCCATGAGTTTTGTCACGGATTTTAAGGAAGAGAGGACGGCTGGTCCTGAGAGTACGGCTAGTTCAACTAAACTGACCGTACTCTCACCAAAATATTTTAGAAAACTTGCACATTGAGCAAGGGAAGGCTGGTCCAGCTGGACCGGTTCATCGTAAAAGTCACGGGAGGAGTGAAGAGTACGTACTCTTGGGAGAGAGCTGGACCGGCCGTCTCGTGCTCAATGTATAAATTTTCTTAAAACTTTTCGGGAAGAGTACGTACTCTCCCCTCTAGAGGACGTACTCTAAGGGGAAGAGTACGTCCTCTCCCTTCTAGAGGACGTACTCTCCCCCTAGGCTACGTACTCCAGATGATAGACTGTCAGTACTCTCTCCTTTGGAGGATGGACCCGTGACAAAAGTCATGAGTTCTTGCTAGGGGAGTATGACCGGTCCAAACTAGACCAGACCGGCTGTACTTTCCCAAAAAATGAAAATCTGTAACTTTTGTAACGGATGTTAAGAAAGAGAAGACGTCTGATCCAAGCCGTCCTTCCTTATGAGAGTATGGCCAGTTCAACTGAACCGGCTATATTCTCTCCGAAAAATTTTAGAAAACTTGCACATTGAGCATGGGACGGCCGGTCCAGCTAAATCGGTCTGTTCAAATTGTGTATTTATCAAAACTTTAAGATTTATTTAAAAAAACCCAAAAATTAAATTAAAATTATAAAAAAACTAATGAAATATTTAAAAAATAAAGGGTTTATTTTAAAATAAACCCTTTAAAGTTTTGGTTTTTTTTTTTTTGAAAAAAACCTTAAAGTTTACTATTCATCGTAAAAAACTTTAACGTTTGATAAATAAGTAACTGAACTAGCCGGTTGAACCGGTCTAGTTGGACCAGCCCTCCCGTGCTCAATGTGCAAGTTTTCTAAAATTTTTGGGGGAGAGTACAGCTGGTTTAGTTGAACCGGGCGTACTCTCAGGACCAGCCGTCCTCTCTTTCTTAAAACTTGTGACAAAACTCATGGATTTTCGTTTTTAGGGGGAAGTACAGCCGGTCCAGATGGACCTGTCGTACTCCTCTGGCAAGAACCCGTGACTTATGTCACGGGTCCTTTAGGAGGAGAGTACGTCCTCTTCTTCTAGAGGACGTACTCTCCCCCTAGAGTACGTCCTCTAGAAGGAGAACGTACTTTAGGGGGAGGGTACGTCCTCTCCCCCTAAAATTTTAGAAAAATTTGCACATTGACCACGAGATGGCCGGTCCAGCTGGACCGGCCGTACTCTCCCGAGAAGACGTACTCTCCACCCCTACTCGGAGGTTTAAATTACCTATTTATCAAACGTTAAGGTTTTTTACGATGAATAGTAAATTTTAAGGTTTTTTTAAAAAAAAAAATCAAAACTTTAAGGTTTATTTTAAAATAAACCCTTTATTTTATTATATTAGTCAGGTGATATTTTTCTACATTTGTGACAACGATGATGGATTCTGATTCAAATAAATCGATTGATCTAAACGAGTTAGCAAATTTTGATGCAGATATGGATTGGCTAGGGGACTTTGCACCTGAATATGGTGACTTACGAGCATTCAATCAATTAGATGAAAATGAAGAAATAGAGTTATATTCCACCTCCAGAACGTTGGAAGATGAACTTCAAATACCGGTGAGTTCCGATGACGAGGAGGTGGCATCTTCCATACTGGGAAGAGGACAATGAGACCTTTTTTAGGAAAAGAATATAGTTTTTTAAAGGAACTTAAAGAAGAAATAAGTCAATACTCTTTAAAAAATGGCTTTGGTATAAAATTTACTCATAGTGAGCGTCATCGATTAATTGCTAAGTGTGAAAGTTGTGAGTGGCGATTGTATGCTTTGCTGATGCAAGATGATGTTACGTTTCAAATTAAGAGTTTGATTAATTCTCACAATTGTTCAAGGGTCGTCGAGAATCGACATGCTTCAACAAAATGGGTGACAAAAGAGTACTTTGATAGGTTCAAAAGTCATCATATATGAGAAATTTCTTCTATTATTGAGACAGTGAGCAATGATTTTATTGTCGATGTTTCAACCAGTATTGTCACAAGAGCAAGAAGTATAGCTCGAACCCTTAATGAAGGCAAGTGTGATAATCAGTACAACCAACTATGGTCGTACAGAGCTGAAATATTTAGATCAAATTCAAGTGGTTAAGTAAAAATCGACGGTAAACCAGTGGGCAATAATTCTTTTTTATTTCAAAGATTTTATATGTACATGTCTACTATCAAGACAAGTTTGTTGTCATGCGGTAAACTTATTATCTGTTTGGATGACTGTCATCTGAAAGGGTCATGTCCCAGTCAATTACTTACAGCCGTCAGCATCGATGGCAACGATAGAATATATCATGTTACTGTTGCCAATGTCGAATTTGAGTATGTAGACTCGTGGACGTGGTTTTTACAAATTTTGAAGCAACACCTAAATGTTGATTCGGGAAACCGGTGGACTATTGTTTCAGATCGACAAAAGGTATAATACATATCTATTTGTTATTTCAAATATTGGGCTGTTATGATAGTTCAATTTGATTTATTGCAAAATTTCAGGGGTTGATATTTGGAGAAGCTGAACACCGCTTTTGCCTCCGGTATATATACGCAAACTTCAAAAAACAATTTAAAGGCAAACCATACAGAGATGCGATGTGGAATGCGGCCAGGGCACCCACGAGAGCCCATTTCGACTATGAAATGAAGAAATTATATCAGATTAACCTAGAGGCAGAAGCATATCTTCGATGGAAAGATCCCAGTCGTTGGGCTAGTTATGCATTCTCTTCGAATCCTAAGTGCGATTTGGGCTTAAATAATCTGTGCGAGTTATTCAATGCAATGCTTTTACCTATAAAGGACAAAAAAATCCTGACAATGTTTGAGATGATCCGAAAGTGCTTGATGATTCGTATTGTGAAAAAGTTTAAGAAGTTGGCCCAATCAACAGATATGCTCTATTGTCAGATAAAGAAAAAGCTTGTGAAGCTAGCTAGTGGCTCTGGAAATTGGAGTCGTGTCAGCGGGAGGTAGACGATTTCAAGTCAGCAATTGATACGAATAATTCAAGGTCGACATGAATATGCAAATGTGCACATGTACCAGGTGGGAGCTTATTGGAGTTTCATGTGTCCATTCCATTGCATGCATACACTTCATGAGAAAAGCACCAGAAAAGTACGTGCATTCATGTTTTCACCGAAAAACTTATCTACGAATGTACTCACACTATATTCATTATATTAATGGCCAAATAATGTGGCCTTCTATAGAAAGTATGAACAAAATCCTTCCGCCCAACAGAAAGCGTCAACTTGGTAGGCAAAAACAAAAGAGTGCGAGATGCCGAAGAACCGTCAAGTTTGAACATTAGTAAGCAGAACTCCACCGTGCAGTGCCGTATTTGTCGACAGAAGGAGCATAATACTCACACTCGTACTATCAGGGGATCAACTTCAGGCCCTGTTTCGCAGAATATTTTTATGGGTTTCAACACATTTGATGGGACACATGTACAGTTTCATACATTTCTACTAATAACATACACTTATTTTTTTTTATTATAATTTCATTTTTTTTTATTATAAACATACACTTAGTTCTGCCACGGTACGTGACCGTGGCAGAACTTTTTGACTGTTCGATGATTGATGAACATTCATTTTTTATTAAATTTATTTATTTATTGTATAATACATATAATTAATTTCAAATTATAATTATAATTATAATTTATTAGTTTATTTCAATTTGTATCTAATTTCATTATTTATGTTAAATACATTACCAAATGATTGCAAAACAATGTACAATTAAAAGTACATAAAATTTAAGAAATAAACCAAAATTAACTGTCATCGTCGTCTTCGTTTTCGTCCCTTCCCAACATCCATTCATGAACCGTCTTATTGAGATCAATGAGTTCCCGCTGCTGACTCTGTTGTGCCTCAATCAGCTGTTGTAGTTGCGCCTGGTGCCACTGATGAAACTCATACATGTGCTGATAGTTTGTCTAATGCAACTGATACATCTGCTGGTGGTTCGTCTGCTGCATCTGACGCATCTCCTGCAGATACTGCATAATTTGCTTCATGTCTCATGCACCGACCTCTTCTTCTTGGTTAGCAAATGACAGGAATGTGGTCTCTTCCTCTTGGGGGACCAACGACGGCGATGTGGTCTCCTCCATCAGCACTACCTGAGAGGTGGATGTCCCCTCATCACTTTTCGACAGCCAAATGCCGTCAACGTTCACGAGTCCCATCTGAGTTAAACGATTCACGTCAAATGCGTCAACGGATTTGCGAGGTCTCCTCTGCACACCATCCGACATCTGAAAATCAGCTTGCTCAATGATATTTTGAATCAGTGCACCATAAGGGAGACTCTTCTTAGATGTCTCCCTGATATCATGCATGTGACTCATAATTAATAAACCAGGGTCAAAAGTATTTCTATTTACCAGTTTTTCCATAACATACAAATCCATGCAGCTGACAAGATGTCGATGTCCATTTAGCGACAAAATGGTTTGTGTTAGCATGTTGTGAAGAACCCGTCCTAGAACATTCAAATCTTTCGAGCATGGTTTCACAAACACTCTAATGTTGGAATTTTTATAAACTTTCCGTAGGAACTCAACTCCCTCGAGCATTCGAAAAAAACGACAATCTACAGAAGCTTTGTAATATTGTTCCACCCCTTCCAGGATGAACCCCAACACTACATTTATCGTCTCTGGACATATAATCAGCTCTGTTCCAAAGATATATGTCCTCAATCCAGTCAAAATTTCATCTCTGCCAATTGATGTCAAGTTCGAATAGAACAAGCGAACTATTGTGTCGCAGTTGTCGCCCTTGAACGAATACATTCCACGTAATCCTAAGATGTCGAACATTCTTTTGATGCCCAACGACTCTCAACTCCTAAAGTTGATATTCTTCCTGTAAATCAAATCTCGTTTGACCAAATCTCTTTCATACTTATTTTGAAACTCTCATCCCGAAATAATTCTATTCCTAGATACTGTCATTAAAAATTAGAAATAGATTAGAAACAAAATTATCCGACATGTAGAGTACTGATCAGAATAATTACCAAGAAAGACTGTACTGGACAATCTCTTTAGACAGAATTACATTTCAAAGCAAGTTCCCAAAAAAAGCTGGAGGAGAACCACTTAAATACCAGTCTCTTAGATATAACTTATTTAAACAGTGTAATTACAACACTAAATAAGTACGGAAAATATGAATATGAATATAAAAGAATATGAATACAATATAAAAAAAATTCTATAAATTTACGATAATTTATAAAAGAATTTATCTAATAAAAAAATATAACTTTATGATAATTAAAAAAAATTGCATAATAACAGAAATTTTAATAATTTAAAAATAAAATTGCATAATAAAAAAATTTACTAAGATTAAAAAAGGGTAAATTTCAATATTTTAAATAAACATTACATAATAAAAAAAATTACCCAAACTAAAAAAAGGGTAAATGTCTGTAACTTTCAAATAAAATTGCATAATTAAAAAAATTACGAAAAATTAAAAAAAAAACTTACCTTGCTTTTCACAACAAAAAATAATATAAAAAGAGAGTAACATGAGAGAAAATTAAGGAGAAAAGAAAATTGAGAAAAAGAGCAATAGTGTATGATAGAGGGGAGGAAACCCTCTATTTATAGGGGGACCGGTCGACCGATCATGACGTCACGCATGACGTCGGTAGAGCGTGACGTCGCTCGACATGATGTCACGCGTGACGTCATGCGTAACCGACATCGTTACCGACGACCGAGACTGGTCGACTGGTCCCAGCTGACTGGTCCTTGTTTTTTTGCTGCCACGTCAACACCTGACAGACTAGTCGACTGATATGTCCACACCGATCGACCGATAATGTTTTTTTTTTGAAAATTTTCAAAACTTTAATGTATTTTTGGGTGAATAGTAAAGTTCGATTTTTTTCGATTAAAACCTTTAGTTTAATGTTTTTAGTAAAATTTACCCTTTATTTTATATAATACTATCTTATTTTTATCTCTTATAGAAATATTTAAATTTCTTTTGACGTATTTTTTTTCATTTTATTTTTTATTTAAAATTCTTTTAATATTTTTTATCTAAAAATTAGAGGTTTTTTTTTTCTAATTTAAATCTTAAATTATTCATTTAAACTCAAAACTTACTATTCATTGATCCAAAATTTCATAGTATAAAAATTAGACAATTCGTAATTACAAAATTGGAGTACTAAATCACATTAATGGATGTAATGTCCTATTTTTATTTAGTGCATTCATAATTAAAAGAAGAGAGTACTCAATCACATTGATAGGTTTTCCGAGATTGATGCAGCGAAACATATATTAAACGAAATTTGTTCCAAGAAAAAAAGACGGTGAACATGTGGTAAAATTTTCAAATAAATTCACTATCGTTTGCTATTTTTATAAAGTTAATTTGTTATAATGTTTAAAAAAAAAAACTTAGATCGGACGGTGGACCAGCCGATTGACGAAGTTCAAATTACCTATTTTTAATACTTTGAGGTTTTTAGATCGATAAATAGTAAACTTTGAGTTTAAATAAATAGTTTAGAGTTTAAATTAAAAAAAAACCCCTAATTTTTAGATAAAAAACATTAAAAGAATTTCAAATAAAAATAAAATAAAAAATACGTTGAAAGAAATTTAAATATTTTCATAAAAGATAAAAAAAATAGTATTACATAAAATAAAATAGGATAACTATCGATTTTAATCCTGTAATATATATTGTATTTCGATTCGCCCCCTGTGCTAAACAAACTGGCAAACCAAACCCTGTATTGTTTTTTATTATCATTTTCGATCTTCCATTAATAATTTCGTTAAACCTTCATTTAAAAAATTATCAAATGATATTATATTCACTTAAACTTTTTACCACATATTCACTACTTAATAAGAAATAATCTGAAAAGTTTCGTAATTTTTTAACACATGTAAGATTTATTGTAATTTTATTTTAGTAATGTATAAAAATATTATAATAAATCACACAAGTTTTATAAAATTACGCAAATTTTTTTATTATCTACCCATGATGTGATGAACATGTAAAAAAATATTTAAATAAATCCAATATCTTTTGGTATTTTTTTAAAAATTAATTTATAAAGTAAAGAAGAAACTAAGATTATTTTTAAAAAAATATTCGATTTTTTTAAATATTTTTTTACATGTTTATCACAACGTGAATAGATAATAGAAAAAGTTTTGTAATTTTCTAAATTTTGTATGATTTATTATAATAGTTTTATAAATTATTAAAATTAAATTACAATAAATGGTACATGTATTAAAAAATCATGAACATTTTCAAATTATCTTCTATTATGTAATGAACATGTGGTAAAAATTTCAAATGAATTTAATATTGTTTGATAATTTTTTAAATGAGTGTTTAACGAAATTATTGAAAGAATGTCAAAAATGATAATAAAATGAAGGTATAGAGTTCGGTTTGCAGGTTGTTTTAATGCAAGGGATGAATCGAAATAAAATATATAGTACATGGTTAAAATCGATAATTACCCTAAAATATATTAAAACAAATGAATAGAAATAATAAATTAGATTATCTTAAATAACAACATTATGACAAAAATTTATAAATATTTATGATATATAATATAAAATAAAAAATTTTGATAAAAAAAAATTTCGCACAAGATTGGTCAACCAAAAAAATATATCACCTAAGTAAGAAAATACTCGAGAGAGGATTTAGAATTTTTGGTATGGTTTTACAAAATGAGAAAACTTCATTTTATGTGGGTGGACCGGACAACCGATCTAACCAGACAGCCGTCCGGTCCACAACGAATGGCCACCTGTGGCATTGGTCATGAATCGTCCTTTAGCGAGAGCGGTTGTCTGGTCTCAGGACCGGCCGGCGGGTCTCGCTACATATCAAAACTCGTGATCAAAGTCACGAGATTTGGTCTAGAATAGACGTACGGTTCTGGACGAGAACGAACGACCAGTCCAACAAAAAATTTTTAAAAACACCAGACGGTCGGTCCATTTGCACTGGCCGTCCGATTCGTACGTGAATAGTGACCAGACGGTGGACCGACCGTCCAGCAAAGTTCATTTTGCCTATTTTTGCAACTTTGAGGCTTTGACCGATAAATAACAAATTTTAAGAATTTTTTTTATAAAAAAATTGATATTTTGATATTTATTTTTAAAAAAACTCTTAATAATTATGATAAATTAAAATTAATCATTAATTATATCTGGTAGAATTATGAATTAAATAATAAATTATTGAACTGTCTTCAAATGCAGTGTTGAATTTCTAATTTATCCAAAATAATTAGGCCATGGGGATTGCATAACTTGGCTCAAACCCTAAATTGCATACGATGAATTAAAATTGTTTTCACATAAAATTTAATTGAGATAGCGAAATTATGTCTTAATAAATACAGTATGTCAAGAAAAAGATGACGATGCCCTCTATTTCCTCGCTTATTCGCTCGTAGTTGACTGAAAACGAAGAACCCACAAACTGTTCTTGGCCGGAAAATCAAAAGCATTTCCCTGCTTGTCTATCGGAGGAGGCTATGCAAAGCGACGATCGATTTTTACAGCTTCTTAGATACCCAAGTCGCAAAAAAGAAATCACCACAACCAATGCTTTCTTCGCCTGAACCGCCACCTTGTTCTTCAGCTGCGCCGGTTTGGCCGCCCTTTCCAGCTTTCCAACCGAATATAAATCGTAAGATTTCAGAAATACTCGCCGTTGCTTCGCTCGTTCCATTTTGTAGCTGCGAGATTTTATCGTCCCTCTAGCTTCCTCTCTGCACCTGATCGAATACGATCTACGGTTGTGATTGTGTTCGGCCAAGTTTTGGTGATCACTCTGATCCAAGTTTTCATATCCATCGAGCCTGCGACCGAGATTCTTGGTGGCGCTGCGCACCAGAGCAGCCATGGTTTCAGGGAAGTTTTAAAAGGAAAAGATGATCAACTTGTTTTTTATAGTCAAACATGGGTTTCTATATTGTAGACAGGTGGCGCTCATCCAGATTCATTGAACCACCAAGACTTGAAATCGACGGTCCATAAAAGGCAGTCGTTATCAAGAATGGTCCCGTGGTAGGTCACTGAAGTACCATTGATTGCTTGTATAAAAAAAGTCTGGTTAATCTTGACCCTTTGACCAAGAAATTAATTACAGTGCGCAAAAGTTGACTGAAAGCCAATGTTCTCTCTAAAAATTAGGGTAGGATGAGAAAGTGGTCCTTTGGTAGCCATTAAACAATCGAAGAAGCTTGTTGTTCTGCGGTGTCTTGGCTGTAGATTTGACGAAAGAGTCGCCGGAAACAGAAATAATCCAGCTCACCCTGATTAATGAGGTAAACAAACTAAGGCTATTGAATTTGAACCTAATGACCTTAAACTATTCGCGAGTCACAAGTTAAACAAATTAGATCAACGAATCTAACGAGCTGATCATATATAAATATTTTCAACTTATATTAATACAATATAAATTTTTTAAAAAATTTTATTTAAAATTATAATAAGTATTAAAAATTATATGCTAACGATATTTACTTATTTAATTTAAAAATGACTTATGTTAAGTTTTAAGGTATATAAAATTAAATGTATTAATAAAAAAATTATTTGAGGCTATCTAATAAAAAATATTACATAAATATCATTAAAAATATTTTGACATATAAAAAGAAATTATAATTTAAAAAAAATATAAATTTGAAAAAAAATACAAATTTAAAAAAAATTACTTGTAATCACAAAAAAAATTCAATAAAAAGTATCTCTAATCTTCAACATCTAAATTCGTAAACTCAAAATTTTATCATCTCGTTGTTGATCTCTCGTCTTGACATTGGTCTAATCTTTGATACAAATGAGCACCTCTACAAGGTCCGATACAAGTCTTCCTCTTCGTTTATCATAAAAACATTCACCTATACTAAAAGCAAATTACGATGCTACAGTAGAAACATGTGCTATTAGTAGATCACATGTCATTATAGAAAGAACAAGATATGCGATAGAATGTCTTTTATACCAATCTGATATATGAAAATTTTCATATTGAAAAAATTAATAACAAATTTCAAAATAAATATTAAAAGACATTTGTAAAAAAAAAAAAAATTTAATTCATAACTTATTTTATATATTATAAATATTATATTATTGAATAAAATTTTATCTATCACTATTATTACTAATAAAATAACTCTCTTTACGCAGAGTAGAGTAGTGGATAATAACTATTAACCATTCAAAACTCATGTCACCATACTCGTGGATGTTTATACCGAAGTAAAGACAAAATTTTCAATCAGTTGGAAGAAAAGTGTGTGAAGATGAGATTGGCAGATGACACATTTATTATTATTATTTATTTAAGATATTTTGTTAATTCCCCATAAAGTTGTTAAAAAAATGGAATTTATTTGACACATGACGTGAAGATTGATGATGAGAGATGTTTCAATTAGGGTTAGACCATTGAAAATCCTGGATGGAGATTGATGATACTTACTCTTATGTTAATTAATTGTATAATAAGTAAATGATTATGAATTATTATTGTGATTAAAATAAAGATAGTATTATTAAAATAAAGACAGTAATTAAACTCGCTCAACTGTCTTGTCCGACTGTTCTTTATCATGTGCACCTCAAGGGGTTCTTATACAAACTTGTGCAGGTTTTCAAGCTTTTTGCAAACTTTGTCTGCAGTCGATGCCCCAGCATCAGAAGCTATATTAAATTCATCACACTTAAAAGAGATCCACACTCCACTCTCTCTCCCTCCTCTTTCGCTCTCCGTGGACTTCACTCTGAAGCAATGGAGAAGGCAGGATGAGTCAGAGCTCCAACATTCTATCAAACTACCAAAGCTTCTTCTTGAGCCAACATTCTGTCAAACTACCAACAGCTCTGACCCACCCAACACTAAAACCACCCTACTGACACCATTTTCTGATTCTTCCTCTTCTCCCCCTTCTTCTAAGATCGTTTCCTAGTGAATAAAGATCTCTTCTTTTTCATCTTTTAGATAATTTCTAGTGAGTAAAGATTCTTCCTTTTTTATGCTCCGTCTCCTGTAGAAAGTTATGGAAGTTGTTGCTGATCAGGCTGACTCGCGAGCTTGACCTGTCGAGTTAACAAGTAGGCTTGTTGGTCGGTTGGGTTCTTGGCAAGCTTGTAATCCCAATTTCTAAACTCTGGTCGACCAGTTACTCTTTTCCTTAGTACTTAACCTTGCCAGGTACAAGGTTCGAGTAGCTAGAAAAGCAAAAACTCCTTCGAAATAGGGAAAAGGTCATGAGCACAGTTCGTGAATCCTGCCTAGTATGGTGGGCCGAGCTGACGATTTGTGAATCCTCAAAAGTGGGGGCCGGACAACATGATTCGTAGATCCTTGAGGGTGGGGCCGGATCGTTGCAAAAAAAGCTCAAGTAGTACCAGTTACTCTTGTCCTTAATACTTAAGTCTGCTACGTTCAAGGTTCGAGTAGTTGAGAAGGCAAAAACTCCTTCAGCAAGGGGAGAAGGTCATGAGCACAACTCGCAAATCCTTCTTAGTATGGTGGTTTGAGCTGGCGATTTGCGGATCCTCGAGGGTGGGGTTGGGCCGCACGATTCGCAAATCCTTGAGAGTGGGGTCAGATTGTTGTAAATTTAGTTTGAATAGTGTTAAGAATATATTAGTAGTGATTTACTAATATCACGAAAATATGTTGGAATTGAGGGGAAGGATAATTTAAGTATTATAATTATTTTATTTTGTTACAAATAGAGTATGAACGGAGTGATTTAGGACATTGAATATTGTCTCTATTTTTTAGTGGCTACTTGTGGTTGTTTCCAGATCGGTTTATCGTCAAACCTTTGTTGTTTCATTTTCCGTCTTGTGTGTTCTTTTATAGTTTTATGCGATGGAGTGTTTTTGTAACGATCCAACATCTTCTGGCTCAATCCTTATAAGTTTCTTGGTCTAGTGATACTAGCTCATATGAAACTTAAGACTTAGACATGGAAGTTTTGGGTTCGAGTTGGAGAGGGCAAGAACTCCCTGCTAGGAATAAGAAGGTCATGAGTGAGATGCTACACGAATAAAAAATCCATAGAGGTCGAGCCGAGAGTTGTTGGGTCGTTACAGTTTTAATACTCAACAAATATTGTTTTAATATGTCCTCAAGATTAGGGTTTTTCTCCTTTGTGATGGCAGAGTCTTCCGCACAAAGGAGTTCAATTCAAAGCTGCGATTCCTTTTCATGTTGTTATTTCCATCGTCGTCGGATGGACGCATGGTTGGATGTTCGTTGTTACTCCTCCCTTGACAACCTCAAATGAAAAATTGTGATTAGTTACGCGGTGTCATGGAACACTAGGTGTGACACCGATAATAAACGCGATAATGAACAGTATTAAAATACGCAAAGTAAAGAGGCAGGAGGTTGGTAACGCAGTTTGGCAATTGCCTACGTCTACAGGGCCACGCTCAAATTTAAAAATAATTCACAGAGTTAACAAAGTTACAAGACACCAGGTATAACACAAAGTAAGACTCTCTCTTCTTTTTGTTGTCGCTTCTTCCTAACTTCCCTAGTAAATATGTTTTTACGAGCTCTTCTCGTCTTGAAATCGATTCTTCTCAGAATCTGAACGCAACAAGATCTCCTTATTGATGATAGCTCTTCCCAGAATCTAAATGTGACAAACTCTACTTGTCGATGATGACTCCTCCAGAAATCCGTGTATGGCAAGATCACCTTGTCCACGATCAGAATTCCTCATGAGTTCCATATGAAGGGATGCACCTATGACACCGTCAGCGATACTAACCATTGTATTTGGATGCACTCAAACAGCACACTCATAAAGTAACGAAAACTAATTAAAATAGAGTGTGTAGGACAGTGTATTACAAACCGAATGAATAACAACTTACACTACACGAAATCGTGGGTGAAGAATAAATCACCCGAATGAATAAAGACTTTAGGCTCTCAAGAATAATGGCTTCCACGGCGCTTAATTGCGAGGGAAAAATTCATAATATACTGTCCATCGAATATTTCTGTTTTTGATCTTCAATATTCTCTCCAAACAGATCGTACAGAATAAGGAAACCGAATCCCATGAAAATCAAATCTGTGACATCGAATGTGATATTTATGAAAAGTGTTGTCTACTTAATAGGAATGAATCACAATGAATTAGGAATGGATCCTACAATTGTTGTGATCATATGTCTTGCTATAATCTAGCAAGCAATTATCAAATCAATTTTTCAAAACTGATTTTAAAAAATAACACATGTGGAAAATTCGAGTAACCGATGAGCAAACGAATTGGAATCAAATCTCTTAGATGTTATGATCTTGAATCTTGTTGTAATTCATCTTATCAAACTCGTAATGTTCAAATCTACTTTCCAAAATCGCATCAATTCTATAGTGTTGAATATGTTAACAATAGCTTGTTCTCTAAGTAAGATCATTCCAAAAAGATTTGATCTTCCAAAAATAACAAACTTCCAAAATTCAAAATATTTCAATTTTAACTTCCATAAATAGTGTTGATCTCCAAGAAGCTACCTTTCAAAATATAACTAAATAATTTCTTGATTTCTAAGAAATCACTTTCTAATTATGAAATCTCATATTTAGAATAAAATCTAAATTTCCTTAATTGTTATTTGCTAAAAAATTAATGACAACCATATTTGCATTTACATCAAATCTATACATTTATCCTTTCCAATAGACTATAGTATTGGCTCTAATACTATTATTGAGCATTAAAATGTATCTATGTAATAACATGCCGAAATAACACTTGAAAAAAAAATATAGACACAAATCTTAACAACAATATTAAATTTGAAAAAAATCACGAGCAATGCTTAGAAAGTAGAAATTTTTTTTAGAAAAATTTTATTCAGAGACAATATTCAATAACCAAATCACTGCACTTATTCTCTATTTATAATAAAGTAAAATAGATATAATACTTAAATTAATCCACTAAAATATCTCTAACATTACTAAATCAGTCTATAAATATTCCCGCCAAATATTGCTTTAAATTTAATGCTTTTTGTCCCTTGTTGATGCTTGGTTAATGTTAAATACAATGTTTGCAAACAAATCCAACACCGTGATGACATCCTTGTTGTCAACTCTCGCAAAGAAAACCACTATTATTGATGATCTTGATATGAGTGGTCACCCAATTAGTGATGAAGAAGTTGTCGCGCACATTCTCAACAGACTTGATTATAAGTTCAAATAACTATCAGTTGCAATCTGAGCTCGAGACAACACATGAATCAATTGCGAAGAACTATATGACAAATTACTCGATTATGAGATCCAACAAAAGCAAGATCCGAGCGAGCAATATGAATTGCAGATTTATGCCCAATTCAATCAAAAGAAAAACCAAAGGGAAAGTTAAATGAAAACAAATAGAAGCTTCACAATCAACTCTTCACAAAGCAAACAATTCTTGACATGAACAAGGAAACACCCTGGTCATGTAGTTAGAGTCTGCTGGTCTCAATCAAAGTGAACCAGTTTTTAACCCAACTCCCCACAAGTAAATCATACCCCAAAAGATAGCACGTCCACCAACAACTGGATCGTCCCCTTTATTGCCACATCCAAAGTAAACTAGGTCACTCCCTTCTTACAGAGTTTGTGTCTTGCTGTCAAAAACACCAGTAATACATTGCAACAACATTGGGGTCACACATTTATACTCAAACACCGCTTCAATAAAAAATGAAGTGCATTGCCATGGACTTGCACTTTATCAAAAACCAATTTTCTGAAAATCAAATCCAGACATCTAATGTCCACTTATCAGATCAACTCGCAGGCTCACTCACAAAACCTCTTCCATGCAACCACTTTGAAACTCATCGTTCCAAGATTGGGATCCATGATGGAAACACAATCTCGCAGATGCATGATATAATCACACAAAAAATCAGCCTCTAAATCATCCATAACAACTGTATATCTCCTTAATTCACATTATACAGCTTGTACATCTCCTTAAATACAAAATACAAAAAAAAAAAAAAAAAAAAAAAAAAAAATTAGATTTTGGAGTGGAGTTTATTCAATGGTTATTATAGTGGAATCACAGTGTTTCTGATCCCAGAACTAGAGAAAAGTTTGGAGTGTGAGTTAACTATCTCTACTCCATGAAGACTACTTCAAAAAAATAAGATGATCAGACCATGGATCGACACTCGATCACTAGTCAAAAAATATTTTTTCTTCTTCTCCTTTTTTTTATTCTCCCAGTCGGACGAAGTCTAAGGCAGATCCCCATTTATCATAAACTCACTTCTAAAACCCTATTGTCCAACAATGTTTGCTTTGACTTAAAAGCAATCAAGCTTGTGGCTTTCGTTTAATTAAATGAGTTTGAGCTTCCCCATGGAGGAAAAACCCAACATGCTCTCCTTTTTTTACTCCATCGAGCATTTTATCGTATTAATTGTACCTCAATAACATCGTGACCATTGGCAAACTACTCATCTCAAATACATGGTTCTCATACAAAGGTTTCTTCAAATCTTATATAGCTTTCACTCATACCATAATGGGTTGTTGTCACCATGTGTAACATTTCTCGACTTTCTATCGTTTGTAACCCAGTTAACCACATAATGCATAATAGAAAATTCACTCTCTGGCTAATTGTATCACTTGGCCAGCTTGTTGAGCTGATGAATTAACATATTTTATCTATCCAAATTCTTTGGTGAGATAAACATTCATCTCATTCACTAAGCTCTTGGTGAGATTGTCATGACCCTAAGGTTCACGACAAAAGTGGAGCATGATCATACTTTTGATACGAACTGACCTTCCGACTACGTGTAAATAAAATAATTTGCAGACGAAAACTTAAAAATGATTTTTTTTTCAAAAGAAGCCACAACCCAAAAACATTTGATGTATAGTAACATCATGAAAATGTAGAAATATAAATTCATATAAAGTTTACTCCTACTCCGGTCACTCTGAATCTTCCTCTATATGTCTTGGAAAATAGATAGATATTTTGTGCTGAGTTTTCTCTACTCAAATAAGGATTTCAAGTGCAATATTTTGTGTTTTAGAATAGTTGAGCGTACAAGTAGTAAAATCAATATGAAGCCAGGTTAAGTAAACTGTTAATATAGCTAACAAAAAAACAGTTTACTAATATGTAAAGTAATAAAATAATCTCATCATTGTCATAATAAAAAAACATCAGTGAAAAATAAATCACTCATGGACCATCATCAACAAAAATGGTAAATAAAAACAATAATCCTGATCAGGTTTAAAGATTTTCAATTGAAACAAAACATCATGAATCGTCTCATAACATACTCACGTAATGTGCAATCACATATTCGAATGATAGTACGTGCATAACAAACAACGACTAAAGTCATTGGTCAAAAAATTCAGTATTTACAACCGGTATGTAGAATTATAATAAAATACATGATCAAAAAGAATTTGCAAGAAACCAGACACACGCATGCGTATATAAAGAACATATAATGTAGATAGAATATATCAACCAGTGATTGAATATCTAAAAGTAGGATTTTAAAATAACGAGACGCATATTAGAATATTATAAATAAAACTCATACTTGACTCGTGTCTATCTGCTTATGAAAGTCATACCATAAAATCCAATCAAACTCTTGAATTTCCTATACCTATGGTTGGACTCACATCAATGTATTTTTAAGATTTTCAAAATAAATATTTGAAACCTATAACATGGATTGAACCTTCCCCAGGGATACATAAAAGAAGTCTCCAAAAATAAAATAAGCATGGCGCAGTGACCCCAACTAGCTAGAGTTGCTATCCCCAAACCCGACCTGAGAAGAAGCACAATTGATTGGATGCATGGTGTTGGCACATGAAACACTCTATGACTAGCCAATGTGACCAATTACATGGTCAAAAATTAGAAGAGGCGACTAAACTTTATTCTTTTCTATCTTTTTCAATGAAAAGAGATTTACTTTAGCTTATCGAACCTAGCAAGTTAAACGAATCTAACGAGCCTAACAAAATCAACGAGCTGAGCCGAACCTAACGAACGCACCAAAAAAAAAATTTAAACCCGAGCCAGCTCGCGAACTACGAGTTAATCGAGTCGAGCCAAACTAACTAAATGAGTTGAACATACATAAATATTTTTAGTTTATATCAATATAATATTTTTTTTAAATTTTAATTATATGATAATTATTTATTATTATAATGTCAAAATATAATAATCACTCATTTAAGTAACAAAATTATTTTATTAAATATTTAAATTGACATGTATATAAGAGAACAATTATTAAGATGATACAATAAAAATATATATCACAAAAATATCATTATAAATATTTGATATTTACATCAATAGTAATTCGATACATCCCAACTAAGTTTTGTATCCATTTAATTACCAATCAATTACGACGTTGTTAGGAAATTGCTTCAGGAGTCCACACATTCTGTATGGTTTTATTTATTATTTTCAATTTAATAAATCAAATTGTCCTAGTCTTTAGAAAAAAATTTGTTTATTGCATATATTGGCATGATTTTAAGTCTCCAAGATGTTCTGATTGTTTTGATTTTTTGAAGTTTAAAAATGTGATTCTCATATTGAATAAGATTAGTTTCTCATTCGCATTCATCTATTTTCTCTCTCTTCTCATAAAAAAAATAACAAATTGGTATCAGAACTGAGTTTTTGAGAGATCTGTGAATTTTTCCAATTGTTCTAATGGAAGGAGGATCTAGTTTTATATCTATGGCTCTGCCCGCTTTCAATGGAAAAAAAACTATTAAATGTGGGCAGTACGTATGGAGACCTACCTGGAAGCGCTGGATCTGTGGGTGGCTGTTGAAAGTTCAGAGTCTCCCAACAAATTCCAATGTGGCATAGATCAAGATACAAAAAGAAAGAAGAACAAGAAAATCAAGGCGAATGCACGTTTTTTTGGCGACAGTTTCACCATAATTATGTCCCTCCCAACCGCTAAGGCTATTTAGGAGAATCTCAAGGAAGAATATGCAAGAGAAAAATGAATTAAAGGAATGCAAGTATTGAATTTAATTAGAGAATTTGAGCTCTATAAGATGAAAAATTTAGAGTTGATCAACGAATATTTAAAAAGACCCGTTAGCATTCCAAACAAAGTCACATTATTTGGATTGGAATTCATTGATTCAAGAATTGTAGAGAAAATACTTTATTACCGTTTATGAAAGATATGAAGCAACAATACAACTTTGGAGAACACCAAAGAACTATTTTAATGCATTGTCAGCTCAAGAGCCAAAAAGATTAATGAAGCAAGATAACAACGTTGAAGAAGCTTTGACCGCAAAGCATCAAAATGTGGGCAGAAATAAAAAGAAAACGAAGGAATTTGAAGAAAATGGAGCAAGTTCAACATCAAAAATTGCAAAGCAAAGAATGGAAATCTGAGAAAATCTTATCCACCTTGTCACCATTGCAGAAAGATGGGTCATGGTCCATTTCAATGTTGGAGGAGACCTAATACAAAATGTAATAAATATAATCAAAGGACCATGAAGCTATGAGTTATAGAGGAACAAAATGCAATCAATAGAGTCATGAAGCTGTGATTTGCAAAAGACAAGTTCAACAACAGGTTGAAGCACAAGTTGCTAATGAAGAGGAAGAAGACTACAGTTTGTCACTACATGTTTTCCTCACATCAAATCAAGTGAGATTTGGCTCATTGATAGTTGTTGTACTAACCACATGACACACGATAAGGATATATTCAGGAACTAAACAATGCAACATCAGCAAAGGTTCATGTTGGAAATGGAAAGTACATATCAGTGAAACGAAAAGGAACAGTTGCAATTTCAACTTGTTTGGATACAAAGTTCATTTCTGATAAGTTTTGTCCTTGAAATTGATCAAAACTTGTCAAGTGTTGGACAATTAATTGAAAGGGTCATAAATTTGAATTTGAAGACAAAAGTTGCTTAATTAAAGATATAGTTTGTAGAGATATTTTCAAAGTACAAATTAAAGGAAAAATCTTTGCTCTAAATCCATTAGAGGAGGAGCAAACTACCTTCCCAATCAAAGAAAATATCACTAAAATATGGCACAAGAGGCTCAAGCACTATCATCATAAAGGGTTCTTACAAATAAAATCCAATAAGATGACGAAACGATCTTCTAGAGTTTGAAGATCATATTCCAAATTATAAAGCGTGTTAGTTTGGAAAGAAAAGCAGGAAATCATTCACCGAGGCAACATGGAGAGCAGTAAAGAAGGTGAAGTTAATTCTTACAGACATTGTAGGCTCACAAAGAACGCCTTCTCTTGAAGGTTATGAGATGTTCAAATGGTGTCAAAGAATCAAAATAATATGACACAATCTACTACTGAAGTCAAGTTTATTGCTACAACAAAAACAGTGAACCATATGTATGATCTACACATTGATCAAAAGAATGGCACAAAGATTTTAACTAATAATTAAGCTGCTATTGCAATCTCTCACAATCAAGTATTTCATGGGAAGACTAAACATTTCAATATTAAATTTTTCTTCTTGAGAGAGGTGCAGAAAAATGGAGATGTGAGTCTAGTTCATTGCAAATTTGAAAATCAATTGTCAGACTTGTTTACAAAATCACTTCTAATCAACAAATTCATGTTTCTCTGACAGAAAGTTGGAATTTACGGCTCCTAAAGCAAGGAGGAGTGTTAGGAAATTGCTTTATGAGTCCTTGCATTCTTTATGGTTTTAGTTATTGTTTTCAATTTAATAAATAAAAGTGTCCTAGTCTTTAGGAAAAATTTTGTTCGGTGCAAATCATGACATAATTTTAGGTCTCTATGATATTCTATATGTTTTGATTTTTCAAAGTTTTGCGATTCTCATATTGAATAAGATTAGAATTTCTAGTTTGCATTCATCTATTTTCTCTCTCTTCTTTTTTCATTGAAAAAAATACACTTCAAAATACAGTACAAAAGAAAAAAAAAACAAAATCTTGTCTTTAACATCTCAAATTTAAATTCTTCAATATTGTATTCTCTCGTTGTTGATCTTTATCATGAAAACGTTCCAATCTTTAATGCAAATGAATGTTTTCACGAGATCATGTGTCAATCGTACTCTTCGTTCATCGTACACTTGTCCCCCTAAATTAAAAGTAGACTTCGATACTATAGTAGAAACTCAAGATGTTATTAAATCATAAGACATTATAGAAAGAATAGAATATGTAGTGGAGTACTTTTTTCACCAATCTAAAATGTCAAAATATTTTTTTCAAGAAAATTGATAACGAACATTAAAATAAATATTTAATTCATTACACAAATAAGTATAATAACTTTCAGTATCTAATTCACTTCATATATCATGAGTATTAAATTTGGAGCTACAATAGCACTACCACTACTAATACTAATATAGCTCTATGTAGAAGCATCTAAATGACTAATATTAAAATATTTTATTTTATATGAAGAATATAAATTAGCCTTTTTTGCTACTTTAATAGTAGAAATTAAGGAATTTGTAAATAAATGAATAGAAATTATATTAATCATAAGATATACTTTTTTTAATTTATATAGTGTTCATGATACATGAATAACTAAAAATAAGAAAAATGTAATACTAATATTTTTTTAATTTTATTAAGAATATTACTAAATTAATCTATTTGTCGATATTGTACCAAATCACATATTTAATTTACAAAAAAATGGAAGAAGAAGATAAGAAGTGAAATAATATGTAATGACTCCTTTTCCCAGTAAGATATTGTATGCTCAAGGGATTGGGCCGTAGCTCAATATCCTCTCATCACAGATTTGTTTGGGCGAGGACTTTCCAGTCGATCACCCAAGCTGATACTGCTCTCGCCAGAGTATTCTTAAATTCAGAGTTCTTATGGGATCAGTTGGCAATCGTGCTCCAAAATGCGTTTTATATATGTTTCATTTCCACATATCTTCCCAAGCGATGTGAAATTGTGACGACCCCCTTTCCCACGACCCAGGATTTGCCTACACTCAGCTTACATCCCGAGGTTTGCCCCCCAGTCGTCCTTATACGTACATGTTTTTATTCAGAGTTTTTATGAGATCTGTTGCCAATCGTGCTCCAAAATGCGTTTTATATATGTTTCATTTCCATATACCTCCCCAAGCGATGTGGAATTATGATGACCTCATTTTTCATGACTCAGGATTTGCCTACACTCGACTTACGTCCCGAGGTTTGCCCTACAGTCATCCTCATACGTACACATTTTTATTGATTCAATGAAAGGGTCAATTTATTTGAGACAGAGGACAAACTGATAGCTCGATAAATTGGAAGTCTCAAACTAATTATTCAAGATCAATTGGCTCTTCAATTAGCAAGGACAATACAAAAGCAATTAATATGACAATGAAAGTATAAGTTCAAATCAATAGCACTACGGCACATACACAGAACAATTTTAAATGACAAACTTGAGAGAGTTTGTATATTCCAAGAGGATTGACAACTATTGATGACAAAAAAACAATAATTATAGAGATAGTTTTTCACATCAAAATTCAAATCAGACTCACAACAAAACTTTTCAATCTTTATTCAGGCTAATACTCAAGGAAAAGTCCACTAGCTACATCAAGTCACTAATAATACTTATGTGCATCATAATCTCAAAAAGTATTTCCAGTGTAACCAACTAGACCATCTTTCAAATAACTGTCTAAACAGACATTCGATTAACTTTCTAGAAGAAGGTGGTGGTGATGAAAAACACAATCTTTAAAAAGATATTTACGCAGGTGGTGAATTTGTAGAAGGTGATGTGGGAGAGGAAGCAATGTGTGTCCTCCAACGACTTTTGCATACCTCAAAAAATCAAAGAACTTTCAATGACTTAAAAGTTTTTGAACACGATGCACAATTTGTGACAAAATTTGTAGTGTAATAATTGACAATGACAATAGTAAATATATTATTTTCAAGACTTTGGTAAAGACAATGAATTAAACTGAGAAACATCATTTTCTATACAAAATTTTACAAATTAAAAATGATCGTAAAGTTCATGTATTTGAAGTTTGCAAGATTAATGTCAATCAATAAGTATTACAAAGACAAAATAACGTGTGATGCAATGGATATTGATGCTTGTCATAGTTTACTCGAATGACCATGAATGATGCAACTTATAAAGGACGTGATAATGTTCGCAGTAATCACAATTCTAACGTGTGTGATCTAGTGTTTTTCTAAACATCATTAAGGCAACCTTCCATTTGTAACTCTTTGATGGGAAGAGTTATAAATAGGAGTTGAATGTTGAAGGTCCCCTAAGCCTATTATTTCATAAATACAATATAATAGAGATAAGAGAGGTTTAGAAGTGATTCTTTATGGAAGGAAATGAGTTGTCCTTATTTTATCATCAATGGCCGAGGTATTTTGAATTTTCGCAATTGATCTAAATGCTTCGATTTTATCCTTAAAGCATGATAAATCTATAAAGTTAGAGTTTACAGCTGGTTAAACTTCACTTTGCTAAGCTGCCTTTTTAGTGAAAAATTTTGTTTTGTAGTATATTTATTAACCAATACATTAATTACATAATTAAATTATGATTGCAGCAGTTATGATTTAAATTTTTAACAATCTAAACATGTAAAAAATGCTCAACATTATTCTATTAATACTATTTTTGAGTACTAACATAGCATGTAGTCCAAATTTATATTTTAACATGCATATTTAATTGCACCCAATGTTATGTATGCAAAATAATATTCAATGCAATTTATAATTCATTGAATAAAATATTGAGTGATTAATATAATTTTATTTAATTAAAAAGAAGTCACATCTTTAATTAAGCAAAGTTATATATTAAGTGTTAAAATCATATCATGACATTTATTGTGATTAGTTATACAATAATAATTTGTGAAGATAAAATATCAAATTATATTTTTTTATTTACCCACAAGTATTAAGAAAGAGAACATGATTTGATAATTTTATCACAAACTTATGTGAATCTAATTGAATTAAAAACTTTAGCTTATAGGTAAATTTTGTCGCTTGATATATACTTATTTGAGCATGATTTTCATTGGTTGGTTAAACATGATTTAAATTTGTTAGTCTCATATTATGGATGATAAGCTTGTTTATTTATTTATTTTGCACCTATAAATATTGGTAATTTCTTTGATTTCAAGTATGATATTTCTGAATTGAATTGTCAAAACTATAAGTCTTGGAGGGAGAAGATTCTTCTCAAAATGGGGCCGATAAAAATTGGTTATGCTATGATGAAAGATGAGCCAATTATTACTTCTACTTAGTTAGCATTGCTAGCAATTTAATCCCCTCAGCATTATGTATATAATGACTAAGATCTCTGCTATAATAAGAGGTTTAATTAGTGAGCATAAGCATGTCAAGGAATTGTTAAAGTCTATTGTTGTAACTGTAACATCAGGAATTTCCGTGATTTAAATTTCGAAAATTCGTGTTGATAAACGGTTGAGTTTTGGCCGGAATCGAGAGCAGAGAAATTGTATTAGTAGTTAAAAGGTTATTTCGGGACTAATAGTGAAGAGAAGATTTAGGAATCCTACCGAAAACGGACTGAATAGTCATTTGGTTAAAGTATTAAAGTGTGAGGGCAAAATAATAATTATTTTCTTTTATAAAAAAAAATTAATTAATTAATTAAGACCAGAATGGCTTCACGAGGAAGCCATTCTGATCTTCTTCTTCTCCCTCGATTGTTCGCCCGTGAAGGAGAACGGAGGAGCCGAGGGATCAGCCGATGATCGACGACGGTGCGGAGGAAATCGACGGTGCGGAACAGGGAGTTCAGGCACGCTGAGCACGTGCGGACTCGGTTTTCCATTCGAAAAGCCGAAGGTGAAATCTATTCCCCTGTTTTCTATTTTGGTTTAGATTTTTGGAGAGTGCTAGGGTTTAGAACAGATGATGTGGGAGTTAACGGTTCGGAGTGGGTGAGATGAAGAGTGCCAAAGCTTGCGGAGTATCCGAGTGGGGGTACCATGCAATTCGAGTTTCTGAATTCGAAATCTCCAACGGTAGTTGGATGATGTGTAATAGGTTGGAGTGCGATAGATTGGTGAGGAATTGAGTGAGTTTTGTCAAGAGAACCGAGAATGGGAGTCTTGGGCGTTTTAGTGTGAAATTCAGTTCTGTTTTTTGGAGTTTTAACTAGCTGCGGTTAATGGATTTAGATTCTGCTTCGATATGTTGAACTAGGTTATGATTGGAGCGTTTAGCCGCTGGAATTGGGTGATTCAGATAACCGATGCAAAAATTATGCGCGTTGAAAGTTGGATTGGTTTTGGAGCCGAATAGGTTAGTGAGCGATTTTGGTGATTTCGCAAAGTGTTGAGCTAGTGTGATGATTTAGTGCCCAAGTAGGATAGTGGGATGAATATTGATGGAAAAACCAGTTTTATTGTAGGTTGATCAAGTTTCGGGTGAAATGAACACCACAGAAAGCATGAACGCCAGGTAAGTGATGGAACGTATGTGAATTGCCTTCGGGCCTACACCATGGAATGGTAGGATTGTTTGATTGCTTGGTTGTTTGTTTGCTTTGTTGTTGAGTCGTGCATTTGTGATTGTCATTCATCATGGTTTTGAGCTACGAAATACGAGTTTTGAGCATGTTTTGAAATGTGTATGTGAAACGTAACCAGATAAGAAATGACTTGCCATGCATGGATGAACGCCTCATCGTTAATGTGCTAGTGAAAAAGCACTAGGGGGTTCCCATGGATGAAAATACATAATATGACATGGTTAGCGAACGCCTCGTCGTTAACGTGCTACTGAAAGAGCACTAGAGGGTTCAACAATTGATGTTGAGAGGAGATTTGGGTTGGCTGTTCCGTGTGTGTGTGATCACGATGTGTGCCTTCAATCTCGCTTCGTGGGTCATGTGTGGCTGTAAGATGAAAACAACGAAACGAAAAGAAACGGAATTGAGTGTAGAAACTGCATGTGTTAGGGGTTGAGTTATGCATTGGTTTTCGAGTTCATATTCCATACTTGCTAAGCACTAGGCTTACGTTTTGTATTCCGTGGTATAGGTGATGATGAGCTTTTGGGTGATTTACGATAACCAGCCAGGATGAGTAGATGGTTGGTGGCGTGTTATCGTGTGCCGGCAGCTGGAGTTCGTTAAGGCGATCCGACCCGTGAGGCAAGGTTAGATGGCGGTCCTTTTTTGTGAGTTTTGAGAAGTCCATGTCGTATGTGTAGGTTTTGGGGCATAGTTGGGTTTGAATGTTCATAGTCGATTTTGAGGTTATAGATTGTGTGGTTTGAGAATAGTTGAAAAATCGAAGTTTTTGAGATTTACTTGAAGACATTTCGTTTTCAGAATATAGGTTTTACTTCGTGAATTTAATCGAGGAGGATTTGTCGTGCGTTTTTAAATGAACTTGTGTTATTTTACTTATACTGGTGCAAGGTGTCGACCGAAGTCGACAATTGTCGACCGGTCAGTGTAAATGTAAGATGAGTGTCGACCGCGAGACTCGACCTGTGACAGACAGAGCCGAAGTAGGTGTCGACCTCTGGTTATAGGTGTCGACCGGTCCATGTAAAAATAGTAGCGGTGTCGACCGCGGGGAACGATCTGCGCGGACATAGAGGGTTAAGGTGTCGACTTGTGGAAATGGGTGTCGACCCCTCTCTGTGGTGAGCATAGAAGTGTCGACTGGTGTTCCCGGTGTCGACCGATGAAAAGACCCGAGAGTAACAAAGTGTCGACCGGTGTTCCCGGTGTTGACCGATGAGAAATCTGAGACGCCTCAAGTGTCGACCGATGCTTATAGGTGTCGACCGGGAGTCCATGTTTCATGTTTAACAAAATAAAATTTTATCCAAAGTAAATTTAATCGAATTTCCGCTGCAGAGCTGTCAAAAATATTTTCTAAAACTTTCATTTTAGGTCAAAGAATAATATTTTCAAATTTTACGATACGAGTGTAAGGTGTTGGTATCTGAATAGTAAGGAACCGGAAATAGATAGGTTTCCGGGGTGTTACAGTAACACCAGGAATTTTCGTTTAAATTAATTGTAGATTTTTGTAAGTGTAATCAGTGAGGTTTTGATCAAAATTAATAACGGAAAATTTCTACCCCGAAGTAAAAAATTATTTTTAGACTAATGGAGAATAGAAAAATTTAAGATTGCAGTCGGAATTGGATCGTATAACAGATTTATTAAACAGGTTAAGATTCGTGGTAAAATAGTAATTAGTATTATTTATATTAAATAATATTAAAAAAAAATCGGTGTTCTTCTTCCCCAGCAAACCACCCCTCCCCCTCTTCTCGTTTCTCCTCTTTCGCGAGCGATCGGCGATTGATTACTCCTCCGTTCTTCTGAATCACAGTAAGTCCTAGTTAGTTTTTTATAGCTAGTTGATGTATTAGTAATATTAGTGACAAAAAGGGGTTTGACAAGAGTATATGATGATTTGCTGAAAACCTAGCAGGGTAATGTGAGAATTTGAGTGTAGAGTTGAATTTCATCTGTATATTGGTGCTTATGATAGAAATAGGAGTGGATTACGAGAATTGGTGGAAGAGATTGGGTGGTTGATTGCCCGAGTATGTGAATTTTTGGAACGGTGTCCGTTCAGCCATGTTCGGTCGAGTCATGGACATCCGAATGGGAAATGGATGAGACCATAAGAAACTATACGTTCTCAAGAACCCGTAGTACTTTGTATCGTACAATTTGGATGAATATTGGAGAAGTTGTGAATTTCCGAAGTTGAACGGAAATTGTGCGGGATTTCGGGTTTAGTGGAGAATTTCGATTTTGATATGAGTTAGGACTTTTAAGATAAGGAGTTATGAATTTAATGAGTTAGAATTGACGAATGTATAATTTTATAGGTTTTCCAGTTCGTGTACGAGATTTGGAATTACGAGAGCTAAGGACGCCAGGTAAGTAATGTATTACGAGTTTTGCCCTCGGGCCTTCATCACAGTACAGTAGGATGCATTGCACGTTTATTTTATGTTATGCTTTATTGATTGTGCATCATGGTTTTAAATTACGAGACGAAACGAAAATGAATTTTCATGCTTTTACGAAGTAAAACAGTAAGATGAGATGAAACGAATGAGACGAGAAGATACGTAAGAAGATAATAAAGGTGGGGTTGAGTGGTCTTGTCCCGAGAGGTGGACCACGAGGTGTATCACTCTTTCTCCGCTTTACATGGTGACCTTGTCCCGAGAGGTAGACCGCAAGGTGTGTCATTTTACTAGATTGAGGTTGGCCTTGTCCCGAGAGGTAGAACGCGAGGTATGTCACCTTGATCTAGCACGTAAAGAAGAACCTAGTAATAAGAAGATAAAGAAAATGTAAGAAAGAGACGAAAACAAAAGTAGAGACGAAACTGTAGAAACTGCATATGTTAGAATGTGAATATTTTTCAGTGTTTATGTTTATATGCATTACTTACTTAGCATTAGGCTAATAGTTAAGTTTTGTGATGTAGGTGACGACGCAGCAGTTAGTGAGTATCCCGAGCATGCCTAGTACTAGGAGGCAGTTGGAGGAGAACACTAGTGAGACGACTAAGTCAGCTGTTGAGGCGTTTTGACCATGGCAGATGTAAGTATGGGTGGTGAGATATTTTGAGTCATTTTTGGTTATTTTGATGTAAAAGAGAGATTTGAATTTGGGTTGAATATTTTGGCGTGCGTAGTAAGTTGTAAATTGAGTCGAGAAGTGGATTCATGGGTTTTAAACGTTTAATCAAAACTGTGTTTGTTTTGTGTGAATTCTGTTAAAGTTTTTGGTGTGAAGTGTTGAACGAAGTCCATAAGTGTCGACCAGTTAGTGTAAATAGGAAGGTGAGTGTCGACTGCGGGGTTTGACCGGGGCGGGCAGAGAGGAATGGGGTGTCGACCGGCGACCGCGGGTGTGGACCAGTCAGTGTAAAATCAGTAAGAGTGTCGACCGCGGGGATCGATCTGCGCGGGCAGAGAGAGTTGAAGTGTCGACCGCTCTCTGAACTGAATATAAAAGTGTCGACCGACGTGAAGACCCGAGGGGAACGCGTTGTCGACCAGCGTTCGCCAATGTCGACCGATGGAAACCCAAGACGACCCAGGTGTCGACCGGCATTTACAAGTGTCGACCGGTCTCTGTATTTCTATGTTTTAAAAAGGTGAAGTCTATTTAAACCAATTTTATGCGAGTTTTCCGATGCGACTTTTCGTAAATAATTCTCGAGGTTGTCGTTTTGAGTCGAGGAATCAAAAGTTTTAAATTTTATACGAGTTTTGTCGTGGTGGGGAACGAGTGGATGGTTGGCGACTCGGATACGGGGATGACTCGGGGGCGTTAAAGGTGTGGTATCGGAGCAGTGAACGTACTGAAAATGGGTAGGTTTTCGGGGCGTTAAAGCGTTTTATATAAATAATCCTAATTATTATTTTGCCTCTAATGTTTACCCGTTTAATAAATCTGTTATACGGTCCAATTCCGACTGGATTCTTAAATTTTTCTCTTCTCCATTAGCCTCAAAATAATCTTTTACTTCGGGATAGAAATTTTCCGTTATCAATTCTGACCAAAATTTCACTGATTCTACTTACAAAAATCCACAATTAATTTAAACAAAAATTCTGGGTGTTACAATTGTTCATCAATTTGTAACTTCAAATAAGGCACTTGCTAACACTCTGATAATGAAGTTTTCATCATTGAAAGGTGTGCATGAGCACATAATGCAAATGAGGGACATTGCAGCTCAACTCAAAACACTTGAAGTTGACATATTTGACTTTTTTCTTGTGTACTATATTTCGATGACTTTTTTCTTGTGTACTATATTTCGAACACTCTTCCACAAGCATACAGACACTTTAAAATATCATATAACACACTTAAGGATAACTGGTCCATTAATGAATTACTGACTATATGTGTTAAAAAAGAATAGAGGTTGACTATGGAAATAGGTAAAAGTGCATATGTGGCAACATAAAAAAAGAGATAGCGGCAAGCCAAAAATAAAATAAAAGGTAAAATACCTATCCAAGATGGTGAAATCAAGAAGGAATTCAGGTGTTACTTCTGTGATAAGAAGGGGCACATAAAAAAGGATTGTACCAAATATAAGGTTTGGCTTGAGAAGAAATGTATGTTAATCTCATTTGTTTGTTTTGAATTTAATATGATTGATTCAATTTGTGACACATCCAGGTTCTACAATTCATATTTCAAATACGTTGTAGGGTATAAGAAATCTAAAGAAGCCACTAGGAAGTGAAAAATGCATCTATACATGAAGCAATATGCGTTCATAAGTGGAGGCTATTGGCATACACAATTTTGTAACTTCGAAAATTTCAGTTAAATAATTTTTAGATTTTCGGAGCAGTAAATGGCGGAGTTCTAGTCGGAATTAAGGGCGAAAAATTTAGCCGGTTATGTAGAAGATTATTTTCATACTAATGGAAAAAAGAAAATTATAAGATTCCGACCGGAAACAAACCAAATAACAGTTTGATTAAAGGTTGAAGGCGATTTAATAATTAAGATTATTATTATTATTATTATAAAAGAAAAAAAAAAGAAACAAGGAGGAAGGTTCGTGAAACGCCTTCAGTTTTCTTTCTTTTTCCCCGACCATCCGCACAAAAACCCTCCTTCCTCTTGGTGATTTCACTTCTAGCGACGCCAGCGACGATTCTTCTCCGTTTTTTCGAATCTACAGTAAGTTTTAGTTAATTTTTAGTAGATAGTTAATCTCTTATTTGTTTTGAGCGATAAAAATGAAGTTAGAGAGAGTATTGGGTACTTTTGGTGAAACCTAGGAGGGACATACCAGATTTTGAGATTTGTAGTCGATTTTATCCCTGTATTGATGTTTAAGCTGGAAGTAAGAGTAGATTATGAGGTTTTATGTAGAAGATTGAGCATTTGGATAACCGAATACTCGGGTTACGGAATGGTTTTTGTTCGGCCACATTCGGCCAAATTGTAGGAGTTGGATTAGACCGTTAGAAATTAGACGTCTTATGCAATTCGCAGCATTTCGAATCGTACAAATCGGACAAATATTGAATAAGTTATGCATTTCTGAATTTGGTTAAAAATTGTGTAGGATTTCGGGTTTAGCTAGAAGTGGCAGTTTAGTAAGAGTTTATAACTTCCGTGTTAGAATTTCATGAGTTGGACGAAGTGAAATTAATTAATGTGTGGTTTTATAAGTTCTCCGATTTAGCGAGCGAACTATGAATTTCGAGATACGAGTTAAGTAGTGTACGTAGGTGTTTTTGCTTTCAAGTCTACATCACAGTTCGTTAGGTTGCATGCACGTTTATTTTATGTTATCCTTTAGTGATTATGCATTCATGGTTTTAAAGTATGAGAACGAAACGAAAATGAATTTTCATATTTTTACGAAATGAAACAGTAAGATGTGATGTGATGTGATGAACGAAATGAGAAGATACGTAAGAAGATAATGAAGGTGGGGGTTGAGTGGTCTTGTCCCGTAAGGTGTATCACTTCTTCCCCCCGCTTTACGTGGTGGCCTTGTCCCGAGAGGTGGACCGCGAAATGTGTCACTTTACTAGATCGAGGTTAGCCTTGTCCCGTGAGGTGGACCGCAAGGTGTGTCACATTGATCTAGCACGTAAAGAAGAACCCAGTAGTAAGAAGATAAAGAAGGTGTAAGAAAGAGACGAAAACGAAAGTAGAAACAAAACTGTAGAAACTGCATGTGTTAGGATATGGTTGTTTCTGTGTTTATGTTTTATGCGCATTACTTGCTTAGCATTAGGCTAATAGATGAGTTCTGTGATGTAGGTGACGAGCAATAGCTGGTAAACACCCTGAGCAAGCTCCTAGTCAAGTTGGAGGAGTACGCTCGTGAATGATCCGGCCGGCTGTTATGGCGTTTTGACCAGGGTGGGCGTGTGTAAGGTTTTTGAGTTGTAACGAATCTTTTGAGTCATTTTGATATATAGTTGGATTTCAAATTTTAGAAGTCGTTTTGATGTACAAAGTTGATTTTGAAAGTTAGTTAAGAAAGGTAGGTTGCTAGTTTTAAACGTATAATTGAAACTCGGTTATTTTTGGAAAGTTTAAGGTTTTTATGCAAATTCTGGGAAGGAAGTGTCGACCAATAGTCTTAAGGGTCGACCAAACTTGGCAACTGTCAACCGCGAGAGTTGACCTACGGAGACAAAGCCATATCAGGTGTCGACCTGTGTGTAGAAGTGTCGACCAGTTAGTTTAAAGATGGTAGAAGTGTCAGCCGCAAGTTTTGACTGATGGAAATCGAGAGAATGAAGATATCGACTTGTGAAGACAGGTGTCGACCGTTTTCTGTGATGAGCAGAGAGATGTCGACCGTTAGGGTCGACCGATGAAAACAGAGGCAAATGAAGTGTCGACCGTTGCTTACAGTGGTCGACTGAAAATGTCTTTTAATGTTTTAAAAACTTAAAAATTTATTTAAACTGATTTTGATTAAAGTCTTCCGCTACGACGTTTTTAAACATTTTCAAAAATGTCGTTTAAGTCGAGGAACAAAGTTTTAAATTTTTACACGAATTTTACCCAAGTGTAGGTGTATGAGTAGAGTTAGTGACCCGGGTCTGGGGATGTCTCGGGGGTGCTACAGAGAGTGAGTAGTAATAGTGAGCTTACTGGAAACCGTAAAGGATTTTGGATCGCTACAAATTTAGTTTTAAATAGTAATTTTGTACTATAGTTAGAGAAGACATTTTATATTATTAGTTTTTCTAAAAATTTTATTTATGTATCGAGACTTGTACCTTTGGGATATTTCTTTTATTTTTCAGATGTAAACTTTAATTTATTTTATAAATCTAATCTTGTTGGGAATGGTGTATTGTCATATAGTATTTTCTCTCTTAATTTACAAAGTAATACTACTTATAATGTTATGCATGTTCATACTAGTAATAAAATATGTGTGACAAATGAGTACTCTTATATCTTATGACACCAGAGATTGAGACACATCTTCATAGAGAGAATTAAAATATTAATAAATGATAAAGTACTTAGTACTTTGAATTTTACTAATTTTGACACATGTGTGGACTACATTAAAGGTAAGCAGACCAACAAGAATAAAAAAAATGCAAAGAAGAGTACTGACATACTAGAGATCATATATTCAAATGTTTGTAGTCTGGTTGGACTCATATGTATGATTTCTCATAGTATATGTATATCTACTTGCTTCATCATAAAGCGGAAGCACTAGATGCCTTTAAGGTTTTAAGGATAAAGTAGAAAAACAATGCGATAAGGAAATAATGATCGTGAGAACAATAGAGATGGAGAATACTATGTTAGATACATCGAGAATGGATAAGCACATGGTTTATTTGCGAAGTTTCTTCAAGAGTATAGAATAGTTGCTCGTAATACTATACATGGTTCTCTAGACCAAAATGGTTTAGCTGAAAGAAGAAACTGAACATTATTGGACATGATGAGGAGTATGCATAGCACCTCCAAACTTTTAGATTTTTTGTGGACTGAGACACTTAAGATAGTTGTGTATATATTAAATCAAGTTTCAACCAAAGCTATTTCTAAAACACCATTTGAATTATGGAAATGTTGAAAACTGAGTTTACAGCATATACACATATGGAGTTGTCCGTTTAAAGTAAGGATATATAATCCACAAGGGAAGAAACTATATCCAAGGACTAGTAGTGGGTATTTCATTGGATATACTAAGAAGTCTAAAAGTTATAGATTATACATTCCATCTCATAGCACTAGAATTGTGAAATCAAGAAATGCCAAATTTCTTGAGACTCACTTAATTATTGGGAGATCAATTTCAGAACATTGTTACTAAAAGAGATCACATTAATATTCAACCATATAAGTGGTAGATTGATTATTGTGAATAACACTCATCAAGACCAAATGACTGTTGAGCAATTAATCATTGAAGCTTCATATATTGTTGATAATAAACAAGAAGATCAAGTTCTTGAGGAAAATTTGAAAACCGTTGATCAACAACTTGAACAACATATTTCTCAAGAAAATATGAAATAGACCTTAAGGAGATCTACAAAGGAAAAGAAATCAACAACTTCTAGTGATTATGTTATGTATTTACAAGAATCAGACTATAACATTGAAGCTGAAAATGATCCTGAAATGTTTTCACAAGCCATGAGTTGTAAGAAATCAAACTTATAGTATGATTCTATGAACGATGAGATGAATTCTATAAGTTCTAATAAGGTTTAATCTGTGTTATCAAAATATTTTTTGCGATTATTTCTACTATGGAATGAGTCAATCATCTACTTTGGTATCGAATCTCATCGAGTTGCCTATTGGTGTAAAAGCCATAAAGTGTAAATGTGTTTTTAAGACCAAGAAAGACTTATTAGACACTGTTGAAAGATATAATGCTAGACTCGTAGATAAATGATTCACTTAAAGAGAAGAAATCGACTATAAGGAGGCTTTTTTCTCCTGTATCAATGAAAGATTCTCTTCGCATAATTTTAGCATTAGTTGCACATTTTAACTTGAAGTTGCAACAAATAGTTGAGAAAATGACATTTCTAAATGGAGATATAGAGTAAAAGGTTTATATGAAACAACATGAAGAATTTTCATCTAGTGAAGGTGAGCATTAGTTTGCAAGCATAAAAAATTCATATACGGATTAAAACAAGCTTCTTGCTAGTGGTATTTAAAATTTCATGATTTTATGTTTTCTTTTGATTTTGAAAATAACATTATGGATCAGTGTATATACCTAGGTCAGTGGGAGTAGTTTTGTTTTCTAATTTTATATGTTAATGATATTTTACTTGCTACTAGTGATAAAAGATTATTACATGAGGTGAAACATTTTCTCTCTCAAAACTTTGATAGAAAAGATATGGTGGATGCATCTTATGTTATAGGAATCAAGATACACCAAGACAGAATTTGACGTATTTTGGGTCTGTCTCAGGAATCCTATATCAACAAAGTTATATAGAGATTCAGAATGAAATATTGTTCGCCTAGTGTAGCTCCCATTGTGAAGGGTGATAGGTTCTATTTGAATCAATGCCCGAAGAACGATCTTGAGAGGTAGTGAATGAAGAACATTCCATAAGTTTCTGCTTTTAAAAGTCTTATGTATGCTCAAGTTTGCACTATATTGGACATTGCATTAGAAACTAGAATGTTAGGCAGATATCAGAGTAATCAAAGTATAAACTACTGAATAGCTACAAAAAAGATGATGAGGTACCTAGAAAGGACCAAGGACTACATGCTTGTATACAGACAGATTGATAATTTGAAAGTGATTGGCTATTCCGATTCAGATTTTGCTGACGGTATTGATTCCCGTAAATCAACATCCGGATACATATTTATGTTTGTTGGTGGAGCTGTGTCATGGAGAAGTGCAAAATAATCACTGACTGCTACTTTCACTATAGAAGCGGTGTTCGTTTCATGTTTTAAGGCTACATTGCTTGGTGTATGGATGAGGAATTTTATTACTGAGCTTAGAATTGTAGATTCAATGGCTAAGCCATTGAGATTGTATTCTGACAACTCAACTACTATTTTATGACTAAGAATAATGAAAGTGGTAATCGAAGCAAGCGCATCGACAGAAAATACTTAGTCATAAGAGAACATGTTAATGATACATCAATAGTCATTGAGCACATTAGCACTAAGTTGATGTTAGCTGATCCTGTGACAAAGATATGTCACCGTCTAAATTTAAGGATGATATACAAAGCATGAGACTTAAATCTCTTATGTAATTTCACTATAAGAACGAGTATTTAATAAAACTCCGTAATATTTTCTCATGTTTGTTTTAATTATATGTGCTTGTTTATTTTGAGAAATATCAATAAAACTTGTACCTAGAATATGCATAATATTTATTCATTAAGTTTATAGATAGTAAAGAAGAAACATAATATATCGTGATACATGAAAAGTAATACTTGATTTCATTATGAGGACCTATCGCCGTGATTCATATGTTATGTTTACTTAATACAGAAATAATGAAAGAACACATATCAAGTGGGAAAATATTGGCAATAGTCACAATTCTAGTAAATGTGGTCTAGTCACAATTCTAGCTAAACAATTACTATCAAGGTAAGCGTCCATTTGCAACCATCCATTGTCACTCTTTGAAGAAAAGAGTTTATAAATAGAGGTTGAATGTAGAAAGTTTCCTAAGCTTGTTATCTCATTCAGAAATACGTCATCAACAAAGATAAGAGGGTTTGTTGTGATTCTTTCGTGGAGGGAAAGCAATTGTCCCTATTTTATCATCAATGGCTGAAGATATTTTGAATTTCTGCAATTGATATAAATGCTTCAGTTTTATCCTAAAAACATGTCAGATCTATAAGGTTAAAATTTACATATAATACTTTTGTTTTTAAGTGGTTTGATAAGAATATTGTTTCGGTCGACAAACAAAGTATTTTCTCTTATATGAATTCTTTGCAGCTATAAAAATAAAACATGAGTGCTTTTTTTTTTCAAGGAAGAGATTAATATAATACAAGATATTTCTCAATTAATTCTTTACAACTATAGAACAAGAAGATGAGTTTTTTTTTTTCAAGAGGAGATTGATGTAGTAGAAGATTTTTTAATTACTCTATTTCTTATTATATTATACTTATTTCATATTAATTAAGATTTTTATTTTCTAATTAATTATTTTTTAATATTGTATTATTATTAAGACTTTTCTTTCTTAATTAATTATTTTTTAATAATAAATTATTTTACGAAGACACTATTTTATTATTATTATTTGTAAGATTATTTAAAGAGTTGTTTGAAAGTTTAAAAAGACTTTGGAGGATCAATAGAAATTATTTATATTTTGATAATTATTTCTACTAATCTTTTTTCAATAGTAGAAGGAGATTGATGGAGTACAAGATTCCTTAGTTAATTTAATGGGTTTTTTTCAATTTAAACCCCACAATATAACGTTTTTTAAAACAAAATTATAAACTATCAACTCTAATGATTAAAACTTTAAACTATCCAAAATCTAACAAATCAAACCCTAGTGGACGGCCGGTCACCGTCTACTCACTGTTCATGCCCAAGAACGGACGACCAACCTAAAACAAACGGTCGTCCGTTCACTGTTCACGTCTGAACGAAACTTTATTTTATAAATTAATTTTCAAAAAATAGTAATATTATCGGATTTAATTAAAAATTTTACCACATTATGATAATATAATCTGGAAAGTCTCGTGATTTTCTAACACTTGTACGATTTATTGTAATTTTAGGAAATTATTTTATAAAACATAAGTAAAACAGTCAAAATAAATTATACAAAAGTTAGAAAATCACAAAAATTTCTATATTATCTTTTCATGATGTAATTAACACATGGTAAAATGTTCAAATAAATCTAATATTGTTTGGTATATACAAGAATAGAAAGAATGGGTATTTTAAACAAATAGCAAAAGATATTGAATTTATTTAAACATTTTACAACATATTTACCACCTCATGAAAAGATAATCTGAAAATTCATAATTTTTTAATACTTATACGATTTATTGTAATTTTAGTAAATTATTTTATAAAATATATGTAAAATAATTATAATAAATTATAAAAGTGTTATAAAATCATAAAAAATTTTATATTATTTTTTCATGATGTGATTAACCTGTGGTAATATTTTCAAAAAAATCTAATATTGTTTGATATATTTTTAAAATTACCCCTTGTTGCTATTCACATATAATAAAAAAAATATTAAACAATATTGAATTTACTTAAAACTTTTACCACATATTTATCGCATTATGAGAAGATAATATAGAAATTATAGTGATTTGTTAACACTTGTATGATTTATTACAATTATTTTACATATTTTTTATAAAATAATTTATTAAAATTACAATAAATCGTACAAGTGTTATAAAATCACGAAAATTTCAAGTTTATCTTCTATAATGTGGTGAACTTATGATAAAATTTTTAAATAAATCTAATATTGTTTGGTGTTTTTTAAAATTAATCTATAAAATGAAGTTTCGTCGGTATGTGAACAGTGAACGGACGGTCATTCACTTTATATCGGTTATCTGTTCTCAAGTATGAACAGTAAATAGATGATGATTAGCCGTCTGCCAGGATTTAATTTGTTAGATTTTAGATAGTTTAAGATTTTGATTGTTATGATTAATAGTTTAGAGTTTTGTTTTTAAAAAAGTAATAGTTTGTGGTTTAAATTGAAAAAAACTATAATTTATTTTACATTATGTTATAGTTATTTCTTATTAATTAATATTTTTATTTCTTAATTAATAATTTTGTAATATTAGTTTAGTATTAAGTTTTTTGTTTCCTAGTTAATTGTTTTCTAATATTAGATTATTTTTTGAAGACGTTTTTCTTTATATTATTATTTATAAGTTTATTTAACTAGTTTTTTGTAACTTTATAAATAATTTTGACAATTAATACAAATTATCTATATTTTGATTTTTTTTATATTTCAAAACCAATCTTCTTTTGCACCCATTAGTGACTAATTATGTGATTATGACATCATGGAATGTAATCGCAACCAATTAAGTTAATAATAGTGTTTAGTTATGATATATCTGGATTATTTAAGTTAAATTCATTGTAGTTTAATTGTAATTAAAGTAAGTAAATTGGTGATTAATAGAACACTAATGGGTGAAATTTTCATTGCACACTAAATTTTAATGGTGAAACCTCCATGTTTTGTATTCTAGTGTCTTAACCTGATAAGAAGGAAATGGAAGTTGATTGAGACTTTCATTTTCAGCTTCAAGTTGCAAGTGAGAAGGGAGAAAAAGAGGACAAGGGAAAAAGGTGAGGAAATGATGTGTTATAGAAAGTCCTTATACCATCTTTGCCGAAGCCATGACCGAATTATATATCCAATTTATTTGTTCATTTTGTAGAAAAAAATTTTGGAGAACAAGTGGAGTTAAAACCTACCATTCAAGACAAGCATTTGAAACCAAGATGTAGGTTCAAACGAAACAAAGGAGAATAGAGACCCTCATGCATGGCACGATCACCTTGTTGCGATGAATAGCACAAAAATTAAGCACTTCAATGTACCAAGGAAATCAAAGTCAAATACTCAAGGCATGGTGGAGTCAAGCAAAGGGATATCATGGAAGCACAGGCTTTGACCACTCAAGTTTGAAGAGGGAGTTTGTCCTCCTCAATCAAATTATGTAACTGAATCTTTTTAATTTCTTGCACAAACACGTACTTTTATTTCTTTTTTTGTATGGCTGAATTTTTTAAGTAGGATTAGGACAGCATTTGAGGGGTAAAATAGGCATCATGGTTGTGGGAGAGAGAGAACATGGCCAAGTACAAATATACTTGACCAATAAGGGCCAAGCACTTCACCTCTTTCTAGACTCTTCTTCGTCTCTTTGCATGCCAAACCCTAACTGCTCATTTAAAGCCATATTTAAGCATTTTTTTCTTATTGTAATGCAAAAAATATTGAATAGAAAACTTGATTTTTGCTGCTGCAAAATCATTTCCCTCAGGCCTTATTGGTTTCCATACTTGGTGTGTAATATCTAAGCATCAGTCACTACCAAATGATTGCCAAATTTGAGGTTACTTGGTAACTCTTAGAGACACTCTCTTTCTCCAACCAAACCATGAGTTGGAAGCTAAGGAAAAAGGTGGAAAACCTGCCACTTTGCTGGAGTTATCCTTCACTTGTGGAGGACATTGTTGGAGGTGCATTGTGCCACCCTCTCGGACCAGCCGTGGTTGTCTTGTCATTGCTCGATCGTGCCTATGTCTTTTTCACACCCTTAGATACATCATATTAGAATTTTATCCAATTTGGTTAAGCCAATCGGGAGATATATGTTTTACAAGTTGGATATTATTCTGCTCAGAAAACGGCTTACCAGAAGCAGATTTTCTGTTTTGTTTGTTGCATATCTTGTTGGTCTGATCTTTTTTAGAGCTGAAATTTTGAGGATCTTTCATGCATATTTTTTCCTGGTTAGTGTTAAAATTTCGGTTTAATTGAATTTGGTTTGAAGAAGATATTATGTGCTTGTTGGAGTCTCCTTCGATCAAGGATTTCTTGGTGTAAATTCGAGGAACACTTGTCATTTGGCTGTGTTACTCTTAGGTGTTCTCAAACCCAACCCTTGGAGCGTATCATGAAATCAGTTAAGAATCAGACCATACCATGAAAAGGAAAAATGATCAACATGTGGAGAGCTTTCTAAAGTGCTAATAAAGAAGTCTTCAAAGTGATGGAATAAGGAGATCAATAAGGTAAGAGTTCTAACTCTTTATATTTATTAAACTAGGTTAAATACTGGATGATTTAGTTAGGATAATGTGATTGTAGTGCTCTAAATTGATAATTATAATTGTTTTTGTTGATTTGGATTGACTTGGTTGAAATAAGGAATGATATAAGTGTTTTGATGAATTATAATGAGTTTGCATGAGAAATATGTTTGGAGTTATGGCAATCGGTTTTTTTGTTCCAAATGTTTAAAAATAAGAGTACATAAAGTGATGTTATTATGCTAGATTTGGGAGCTAAATCACTCAAGACTGGACTGAACATAGAGACTTTGTACTACAATATTCTATTTGGGTGCTCCAAGGTTCACTGGAAAAATTTTTAAAACAATGACCCCTACAATAAAGATTGTATATTTTTGGCTGCCACACAGTAAATTGTAACACTCGGAATTTTTTCCACTAAAACTAATTTTCAGATTTACGTAGTTGTAATCGGGGGAGTTTTGGTCGGAATTATGAGCGAAGAATTTTTACCCTTAAGTAAAAGATTATTTTGAGGGTAATATAGAAGAGAAAATTTTAAGAATCTAGCCGGAATCAGACCGTATAACAAATTTATTAAACGGTTGAGGGTTAAGGGTGAAATAATAATTATGATTATGATTATTATTATTATTATTATTATTATTATTATAAAAAAAAATGAAATCAAAACACCTTACGGTGTTTCTTCCCATCGCAGCCCTCCTCCCCTATTCTTCTTCCCTCTTCCGCGTAGAAGCTCGGCGATCCTCCTTCCAGCCACGGTTCTTCTCTGATCTTCCATCAATCTTCAAATCTACGGTAAGTTTTAGTTAGTTCGTTGTAGATAGTGCTCTAGTAATTTTAAGCTGTAAAAAGTGAAGTAGAGTGAGTAGTGGGTAGTTTTAGTAAACCCTAAGAGAAAGATACAAAATTTGGAGGTTTAAGTCGATTTGTATTTGTGTATTGGTATTTAACCTAGAAGGGGGAAGATTGGGAGTTTGGATAGCCGAGTGCTCAAATTTTTGGAACAGTTTCCGCTCGGCCACGTCCGGCCAAGCTATAGGTGTTGAATGAACTAGACGTCATGTGGAGCCTGTATCACTTTGCATCGTCCAATTCAGACGAGTATTGTAGAAGTTATGAATTTTTGAAGGTTAGTCGGAAATTGAGTTAGAATTCCAGTTTAAGCCGAGTGGAGGTTTAGTTGTTGTTTCCTTTAGAGTTTTACGAATTTAATGGAAAGTAGAGCTAATAGATGTGTGGTTTTATAAGTTTTCCCAGTTAGCGTACAAAGTTACAAAGTGCGAGGAATTTCAAGGACGTCAAGTAAGTAATGTAGTAGGAGATTTTCCTTTGGACCTACATCACAGTTCAGTAGGATGCATTGCACATTTATTTTATGTTATGCTTTCATGGTTGTGCATCATTGTTTTAAAGTAGGAGAACGAAACGAAAAATGAATTTTTCATGTTTTTATGAAGTGAAACAGTAGGATGTGATGAGACGAATGAAATAAGAAGATACGTAAGAAGATAAGAAAGGTGGGGTTGAGTGGTCTTGTCCCCAGAGGTGGACCGCGAGATGTATCACTCTTCCTCCGCTTTACGTGGTGGCCTTGTCCCCAGAGGTGAACCGCGAGGTGTGTTACTTTACTAGATTGAGGTTGGCCTTGTCTCCAGAGGTGGACCGCGAGGTGTGTCACATTGATCTAGCACGTAAAGAAGAACTCAGTAGTAAGAAGATAAAGAAGATGTAAGAAATAAACAAAAACAAAAGTAGAAACGAAACTATAGAAACTGCATATGTTAGGATGTGGTTGTTTTTCAGTGTTTAAGTTTTATGTGCATTACTTACTTAGCATTAGGCTAATAGTTGAGTTCTGTGATGTAGGTGACGCCGTCATAGTTGGTGAGTACTCCGAGCATGCCCAGGACTAGGAGGCGGTTGGAGGAGTACACACGTTGACGATATGGCTGGCTGTTAGGGCGTTTTGACTATGGTAGGCATAGGTATGGGTTTTGGTAGTGTAATTGAAATGATTGTTTTGTGGTTTGGGTCGATTGAATATATAGACGGATTTCAAACTTTAGTAGTCGTTTTCCTTACGTAAATAATGATTTTGAGTTGATGGAAAAATGTGTGTTGGGTTATTATCAGTGTTGAGTCAAAGTCCGATCGATTTTGTGAAGTTTTTAAGGTTTTTAAACAGAGTTCTGGGAAGAAAGTGTCAACCGATAAGCTTAGTGGTCGACCAGACCCTGCAAGTGTCGACCGCGAGGGTTAACCTGCGCGGGCAGAGCCGAAGTAAGTGTCGACTTATGGTTGTAGGCGTCGACCGGTAGTGTAAAAATGGCAGCGGTGTCGACCGCGAGTATCGACCTGCACAGACAGAGAGGATCAAGGTGTCGACTTGTGAAAGCAGGTGTCGACCGCTCTCCGAGATGAGCGTAGAAGTGTCAATCGGTGTTCTCAGTGTCTACCGATGAAAAGATTCCGAGACGAACGTAGTGTCAACCAATGAAAAACCTTAGACAACCCAAGTGTCGACCGATATTTACAGATGTCGACCGTTTTCTCTATTTTATGTTTTTATAAAATGAAGTTTAGTTTAAACTGAATTTAATCGAGTTTTCCACTGCGATGTTGTTTAAAATATTTTTAAAAATATCGTTTTAAGTCGAGGAACAAAAGTTTTAAATTTTATTCGAATTTTTCCGAGTGTAGTGAGTGAGTAGTAGAAGTGTACGAACCGAAACCGTGTAGGGTCTTCTAAGCGTGACATAAATAAAACTTGGTATTTAGGCAGTTTTTCTCCACCTGTTTCTTGTAAAATTTGAGACATGTGTAAGAAATATTTAGATAGATCTATGATCATAACTCATACTTCATATTGCTCGTTAAATAACAAAATTGGAATGATTCACGTTACTTGTATTATTAGTATGTATAGATGCATTCAATGTCAGTGTTGAATAAATGGTCAAATCATGTATCACGTGATTATTTATATGTAGATATAGTAATATTAGAAATGTTTATTCATCACATTCAAACTCAATATATCTAGTTGCTAATAAATATATTGTGTAAAAAGTAAAGCGAAGTAAATAGAATAAGAGTGATTGTGAGTTTGCATATCCCTAAACTTCTGGAGGATAGATGTGAGATGTACACATTTATTGGAAACATAGTGAGTAAAGAACTACATATGTGTGTGGCGCATATGACGTTATGACATAGGCCAATGTGACATAGATGGGCATAGGTTCAATATCATATCATGGGTGTGTAAGGCCAATATGACATGTTTTATGTGGATCCATCATATTTACATGACATTCATGCTACATGTCATTATGTATAAGAATGTTTGTTAAACGAAAATGTTTAATTTCAATTGATGCTAGATGTGAGTTTGGTTAGATGCACATGAGGATAGATAATACATAAGTCCATCGACCACGACGATTAGGTTATGATCCTTAATATCATGTTTAAACATTATTATATATTCATTATATACTTCTTACACAAAGAATTGTGATATACTTAACTGGCATTAGGCACTAAGTATATGTGTCTAAGTAGTTGTGTAACAAATAGAACATTGGGATATGTATGTATATGAGTTAATGATTAATTTAAAAAATATATTAAGGATTGTGATGTCTAAGTACATGATTAGATGCAATATAAGTTTGGTTTAACTAATTTTTAGATTGAGCTAATCATGAAGTTACTCCTATCTTTGAGACACATAACTTTTTTTTATGTATTTTATTTAGTCATGGCTCATGTCCGTGTAATATTTTTAATTTTATTCTTTTGATATGTATGACTTAGTTATGTATGACTAAGTAAAGCTCTACTTTTAACTATCTTTGCCGTATTATTAGATTTCGCAATATAGTATAGCCTACAATACAGATTGGGTGACGTAGATTTTTTGTGACAATAGTCGTATTTTTGCTTTGATAGCACACTGGGAAAAGCGATGGCTAATATCCAAAATTTGAAAGATGGCAACTTTGTAATTTTTTTAACACATTGTCAATTACTGACAATTAAATAGGTGTTAACGTAGTTGAAATGTAATATATCTTATTTGTTGTGTTACAATTGTCAAATATTTGTAATGATATTTATGTTACCTACTTTTTTTATTGGGACATATCAAATAAATTTTTCTTAAATACATATTTAAAAAATTATTTTGTTAATTGAACAACTATCTATTATATTTTGACATTATAATGATAAATTGTATTTAGAAAAAAAAAATATTATATTGATATACATTAGATATTTATGTAAATTCGGCTGATTAAGACTCATTAGGGTCGTTTAGCGTTCGTCTAAGTCATGGTTTACGAGGCGGCTCGATCAAAATTCTTTTTTTGACAGACTTGTAAGGCTTGTTAGTCTTCGTTCATTTAATTAGCTAGACTCGATAAGTTAGATTTTTTCAGACTTGATTCAGTTCAGCTGACTCGTTTGTCACTCTACGTATGACTTATTAAAGAATTCTGGGAATAGTATTAATAAAATAGCCCTAGGGTGTGTTGTAATTTTAGTTACATATTTTTAATATTGATAAATTTATAATGTCTTATAAAATGAATGAATTGATTTGTGTGTGAGATCTTACTCGAGGACTCTAAAAGTTGAAGGTTCATGGAGTGCAACATGATTGTAAAATATTCAAACTTCTAGTTGCTTGCACCCGAGATTGAGAATCGAGAAGTCGAGACATAGATGAAGTTTTAGGAAGAATTCGAGTTATTTGGAGAAGAAATAGTTCCTGTGCAACGAAACAATAAACAAGCAAAGGTGATTGAACAATGTAATAAATGACACAAATAGAACATTAAGAAAAATAGCAATTGGCAATGAAATCGACACAGTCACGTCAAAATCTTGCTGACGCATTTATTACAACTATCAAAAAACGAAGCATTGCATTACATTGGAAACTATTTGGTAGAATTAAATGAAACAACATGAACAGCAACGTCGACGCCATTAATGGCTCTTCAAAAAGCTTCAGAAAGTTCACGTTAAAGAAACACTTGCAATATTGATATATGTAAATTTCTCTTCTCCAATTTCACCCCTTCTTCCCGTTTGAACTTTAAACTTGGACAAACAAGCCTGAGTCCTGTGACTTCAGTCACTAACTCTGACCACTTTCTCGCCTTGCCTGTGATTTGCTTCAATATGGCTTCCCTCTCTTCCACCTCTTTATATACCCTTCTTTCTTCTTCTTCTCTTCTGCAACTTTCAACCTTCTTTACTCCACAGAAAAATGAACAAGTGTCTTTCTTTTGTCTTCGTTGCTCTTCTCCTGGCTCCTGAGTTTATTTCTGCAAGACATATTAGCAGAAAAACCTCACGTACGTCCATGCAAAGTGCAAACCAGCTCCTCCTTTTACAGCTTCTTCTTGACTGGGTGCTGAATTAGTTTCTCCATTTTGCAGATAACAATGGCGTTCATAACCCAGATAGCTATATGGAAAGATGGGCGGGGAAGAGGAAGGGGGCGGATACAGTTCAAATAGCAGGCTCGAGCCTACCAGATTGCACCCATGCTTGCGGCTCTTGCTCTCCATGTCGGCTTGTTATGGTTAGCTTCGTCTGTGCGTCTCTTGCAGAGGCTGAGACGTGCCCCATGGCTTACAAGTGCATGTGTAACCACAAATCTTACCCTGTTCCTTGAACCTATCTCATCTCTCCCATTTGTGTAGCTTTCTGTAACATAGTAACTCTCTTTTCTTTTCTTTTCTTTAGATTTAGATAATCTTCCACCATTTTTTTTTCCGAAATTTTTGGAGCTCTGTCTGTTTGTAATCAAAGAGTTGGGTTGTCAATGCGCTCATTAATTGAACATTTTTATTTTAGATGAATAACATGACAATATAAAGCTTGGTCATCCTCGTAAATGTCATCTAAGTAAGCCGCGAAGACCTGAAACTCCAACTTTGGCCATTTTTAGAAGGCTCAATCTCAGAGATAGAAGACAACCGACATCTACGCCGTCGGCTGGTTTATCGGACATTGGCTGGTTTTCACTGCCATGGACAGAGAGACGACGGACAAACCGTTAGACTCATTCGTCTTTCTCCATTATTGCATTCTCACGCTCACCAAGAAAGCCCCTCCTTCTCGGTTTCCTCTTTCTGAGGTCCTGCCAATTCTGTGACTTGGTCCCTCCATTGCCTCCTCGTAGACCCCACCCTTGATTCAACTGCCATCACCACCGCCATTATCACCGGTGACAGCCTGACGTTGTTTCCTCCGATGGCATAGAGGGTATTTGTTCTGTATAACTTTCTACGCCTGTATATTTGTGGTGGGCTCTTGCTTTTGTCTTTGAGGTTGATTGTATTGCGAAGTAAAGACATCCATCCTTAGAACTTTTGAATATTCTTTCACTTTTGCAAACCCCTTGTCCATTTGATTGAAGCTACTCTCTCTCTCTCTCTCTCTCTCTCTCTCTCTCTCTCTCTCTCTCTCTCTCT
>CM039523.1:12137174-12155982 GCA_022433055.1 Begonia peltatifolia
TCTCTCTCTCTCTCTCTCTCTCTCTCTCTCTCTCTCTCTCTCTCTCTCTCTCCCTCTCTCCATTAGATCATCCATTCTCTATACTGGCAAACTTAACAACCAAAAAGTTGAAACTGAACAATAATAAGTTGAAAAAGAAAATATAAAAACTGGACATTAAGATTTAACGTTGAAAAACCCTAATGGTAAAAAGCTACTGGAAAAGATAGAAAATTCATTGACAAGAAATCAAGACAAGAGTGAATTTTGCGACTTAGACAAATATATGTATACATAATAACTAAAAAACCTTCCAACTAAACATGGGTATGGTGTAGACTAATTAGAAATCGGGTCATTAAAATGCTAACACGGTCTTGGTGGTAATGACGCAGGAGGTTATGCAAGTAACAAGAGCACAGTTAGAGAGAGAGTTGTCTTTAGAAGATGTACACAGAATACAAGATCTACCAGCCTATAATCTCCTCTACCACTAGCTTTTTGGCTAACTGCTGCCAATTAGGGTTGCAAATAGACAAGAAAGGGAGGTCTTGCTGTTCTTCCTCACTGATGAAGCTTTCAGGCTGCAGACTGCATTAAACAAATTATGGCTTCAGCTGATCCCATCTTCTAAGCTTGCCTCCTCCCAAAACTTTGTTCTGCTCATGGCTGCCAATGACAGAACATAAATATGATTGAACTTTACTAAATTGTTGATTTTAAAAGTTCACTTTCTAGTCGCATTTCCTCGAATTTTTAACTGGAAGGGACAGACATCAAAACATTTTATTGTGTAATTTTTCCCACGATATTTAGTAATATGTTTTTTTATTTATTAAGTCCATAATTCAATCATTATTTCATATTTTAATCAATCATTTCCATTTTTTATAGTTAATTTGACTGCGGATGGACCAAGGATAAAGATTATGGCAACTTGACCATTCATTTCCTTCCAACTATTTATTTTTTGAATTAAAAATAAAAAGATAGCATATCTATTTATTAAAAAATATTAATTTCAAACAGAGGGTAAAATATAAAAATGAACAAATATGCCAAATTAAACCATTTTGGATTGGGTTTAGAGGAGACTTTTATATTTACGTGCTCTTTTCTGCTAAGCCATTGATTATAGTTTCTTTTGAGAAACCTGTTGGTAATCGTCTGGAGATGGGAGGAAGTTTAGAGAGTTTCTCATCAAGGATTTGCGTTGGTGTGAAGACGTGAGTTGGGTAGTACGGCGAGTGAAAATCATAACTTTAATTGTTCACAAAGTTTTGATGAAGAAGTTTATGAAATTTGATCATTAGATATGGATTGGTTTAGGAATCCAAGTTCGATCTCATTAGATAGCCCAACTTTCATGGATTGATTCGTAAAATCTCCGAGTTGGTTCTTATGCCCGTTATGGGTTTCAATAAACTTTTGGAGGTCTAAAATAGTATTTTTGATGAATGCATATTGTAATAGGATCCAAGGCTTCATACAACATTCGGACTTCTTCGAGTTTTCTTGACTCTTGAACTTGGTTTTGATAAGCCTTATGAGCTACAGATTTATTTCTATATTCAACATACGTAATGATTTTCCCAAATCTTATTTTGAATCGTATTTTCATATAAAATGACATGTCGATTTCATGATTCGTCAGTTTTTTATATTATATATTTTCATGAATATGTTTTTTTTTTAGTATACAAATTACATTAATGATCACCTTAATCGAGTGAACCAAGTTTGGTCAATTCATGAAATGGTCTATTTTTACTCACATTCGACCATTGTAGGATGTCTTAGTTTGTATTAACTAAAATAATAAAACAGTTGACTCGGCCATGTCCCTAGTCACAAAATCCTAAATATAATCAATGTCTTTATTTTCATGAATTTAGTAATCGTCGAGTATCATCGTTATTAATATATATGTGTACTTGAAGTCTGTGAGTGACTTCATTTTAATTGAGTGTTTCGTAATGTACGACATGACCTATTTTATGTATATACTACACTTTAGTAGAAGATTTTTAATGTTTGTCATATTGTTTGTTTATAAACTAGTTTTATGGAAATGTTTAATATTTAGCATGCTCTCAAATTTTTTTTCAACGTTAATGTTGAATATAACAATTTACCCTTATTAAGTTTAATCGAATCACCCCAAAAAAATCTCTTTCAAGTTTTAGTCAAGAAGATCACAAGTTGCCCACGAAGGAATAGTCTCGGCGGTGTACATTTCGAGTTTTTACTATTTTTTTCTTCTTACATTTTTCTCTGAGGTTAGACCTTATTTGGTATTTTCTTTACTTATTATTATTGATTTCATAGCACAATTATTTTTTACTTACATTATCATCCTATCTATGAAGTCACCATTGGACTTTGTTTTAGTTTAGTTGTTTTTGGGCTATAGCTTTTATTTTTATTTGAATTGCTGTTAAATAAATATATCGTTAAGAATTGAGTGATTCGATTCTCTTTGGGGTTGAGTTGTTTGTTATTCTATCTCGGGTCTCTTATGGCACTCAGATCGAACAACTTAATTTTTTAGATAATTGATATGAGTTTGATTATTTATCTTCTCCCAAACAACTCATGCATTAAAATTAACTATATTCGTGTATAATTATTTGATAAGTAAATTCATGCAAAACATGGTTATAAATATACATATACGTAAATAATTAAGTCAACATTAATCAAAGACCCGAAACTCTTCAAATTTTAACTTTGAAGAAAGACAATTTAAATCTTAAATTATGTTTGGCTATAAATCAAAACTTATACTATTTACAACGAACAAGTCAACTCTCACTGTTAAATACACACATTGTCGTCCATGTTTTAACTGCGGGCGACCGTGTTTAAAGAAAGGCAGCCTCCACAGTAGCCCACGTTTAGGCAAAGTTGCCCTCGTTTTTATGCGAGGCACCCTCGTACGAAACGAGAGCGACCTAGCTTCACTCTCTAACAATTTTTCGCATGGTTCCGGCGAATTTCGACCTCCACTACCTAGTACACCATCAATTTTGTTTGCGATTTTGATCTCCCAAACTATTTCTTTGTAGTTTCGCCCTAATTTTAGACCACCGCATCAACCTATTGATCGTTCTACAAAATACAAGTTGCTCTAATTTCGTAGTTTTGTCATAATTTTGGACCACTTGTACAAACGAGGGCGGCCTCGCCTAAAGGCAGGGTACTGCAAAGGTTGCCCTCGTTTAAACGTGACTGCCCTTGTGCGAAACGTGGTCGCTCGCACTTAAAACGTGAGCGACCACAAATGTATTTAACAGTGAGAGTTGGGTTGTTTTCTAAAGATAATATAAGGTTTGACTTGTACTCAAATATAGTTAAGGGTTCATCTTATCCTTGACCTAGTCATTTGATGTTTAAATTTTTTTTTTTTTTTTTTTTGTTTCAAGTGTTCTCTTTTTAATCGTGTGTGATGGTTGAAAACAAATTTTCCTCTTTATTTAGAACACGTTTCTTTTTTAATTGCAATTGCCATGGCATTTGAAGCTACATAAGCATTGGATTGAAATAAGATAAGTTTACTAGTTTAGGACCCTCACAAGCAAATCCATTTGATTGCCTTTTTGTTTTGTTTTGCAATTGATTTTTTTTCATGCTCGCTAAGATTGTGATGGGAGAAATCAAGACCGAGACAAAGAAAATCCAACTATTTAATGAAAATAAAACATTGTGACAATCCTTAACATTCTCTAATAACATCATATCCATGTCTTTCTATATTGGCCTCAAGATCTCTCGAGTCTCTCTGTAGTTTTTAGAAAAGAAATTTTATGTTGACCTTCTAAACTCACCTTCTGAGGTGGTGTTTACACATTCAATGAATGATTGACATATAAATGTCGCGTTAGGATTGAGATTATGATATAAAATTAGAGAGCAAACGTAATATTACTCTTTTTTAAGAAACATCGAAAATACACGTGACAAGATAGACACAATTTCGGAGACATAAAACATACCAAAAAAGGGTGATTAAAACCCAATATTGTGGGCTTGAATTTCATCAAACAACATACAAATCACGTGACAAATTTTATCAAGCCATCGCTTTCCCTTTAGCCTTTTGATTGATTCATCAGGAAAGCCAGCCAGACGAATCAGCCCGCCGAGAATAATTAATGATGAATTGAAGAACAGGGGGAGGTAATTAGGCAAGTGATTAGTGGATAAGCATTTGCCACTCAGATTTGAGCTGACCACCCACTTGGGTTTTGCTATAAATATTTCAAGTTATTTAACACTGAACCCACCTCATGAAAAGTCAAATGCAGGCTCTCACACCCAGCAAAAAATACAACTATTTTATCATAAATTCCTCAGAGGTCAAGTCAAAGACTGGACCATCCTCCATTTTATCCATATTTATGTTCTTTTCTTCTCAAATTTCGTGAGTTTTTGCAGAGATTGGGAATGGTTTTCTGTTCATTCCTCTGTTTTTTCTTAGTATTTTGATGAATTGCAAGTTGATGCTTCAAAAAATAAAATGTCAATCTCAACTCTGATTAGTCTACCTTTTATGCAATAAAAAGAAGGAAAATAAAAAAGCTCTCTCTGTTACATCACAAGGGAGCTTGACAGAACTAGCTGGACCTTAAATTCTACCATTTGAAGATCCGACGACGAAGAGGAGATAAACTCTGGTAAGGACGGTACCGGGAGATTGACTGGTTTTCTAGAGGGGGGCTTCATAGTCAAAGTACGAGAACAGAAGTTGAAAGGGTCGATCAACCGCGCTTGCTCCCGGTGAAGAAATTGAAATCATGGTGTTGGACTCTCAACTGTTTCAACCAGGAATCAGCTACGCCGGAGAGGGATACCAGCCGGTCTTGATCCCGGCCGTGGTTGCCGGATTTCCACAAGTTGCCCTGCATCTTGTAAGTGGCAAGACCAAATGCAGGCAAAGGCATGCCTTCCCCCTTGTTTCTCCTTCTCCTTCTCTCTCCCCTCTCTTTGTCATCTTCAAAATCCACATCTAAATTAAAACACAAGCCTTAACAGTAGTTTTTGCAAAAGTTTAGAAAATGAACCTTGGAATGAAGAGGAAAGAGTGTGGTAAGTGAGGAAGCTTGCTGACAAATCCTTTATCGTTCTTCCCATTGGAATATGGTAAATTGGGTACCTGAAAAATAGCATTTTTCTGGTTAAAATCAAGAAAATTTTTCGGAGAGAGAAAGTAGAGAGAGAGAGACCAAGCAACTGACAGCCAGGTGGCCGGAGAAAGATCAACACTTCTCAAGGTCATCAATCCCGGGAATTTCCGAGCGAAGCTCTTAATCTGAAGCAGAGAAATGGCAGGAGGAATAAAAAAAAAAACTAAAACAGGAGAGAAGAAACTGAAATGTGGATAATCAAAGTTTACCATATCTATTAGAGGAAGTCTTCCATAAGGAGATGAACTATCAAAGTGCTGAAAATAGAGATAACCCAATCGATCATTCGAGTGCAGAGGGCTATCGTGCTCAAATACTCCTTCCGCCAAGTTTGCATCACATCTAAATAGCTTCTCACCTTCGCTCCCGTCGCTGATCCAATCGCTCGAACAATCCCTCGGCTCACACTCGCCGGAATCAATCTCCTCCCTGACAAAAACGCCCAGTTTCAACAATAATTTGGATGAAACAGAACCGGAAAATTGAAAATCTGTGGAAGAAAAGCTCACTTGATGCTAGCGAGGGATGAATTGCTGGTGAAGATTTGAATAGCAGAAAGATAAGGAACGTAGTACTGAACAAGTGTCTGGCCGTTGTCCAAAACGACCGGAACTCCGGTGCCGTAGACGCTCCACTCTTGGTAGGAATTCCAGAGATCGCTCAGCCTGAAATACTCTACCCTCTCTCTCTCCCATGGATGCCATAATCGATTGAGGCGTCCCAATTCCCGCTAGAGAAACAACGGAATGATTGTCAGATGCGCAATTTCAGACCCAAAAGAAATGTGTACTTCGGAGAGAATGAAAAGGAACCTTGAGAAGGAACTTGGAATGGACCACCGGCGTCGTGCAACGGAGGAAGCTATCTAGATTGGACTGCATTGACCCATTATCGAAATTCATATTTGAACCGGAGGTAGAGAGAGATTCAGCGTCTCTCTCCTGCTCTGAAAGCATAGAAAACCAGAAAAATAAGGTTCAGACAAGTTGAGAGGGAAATGGGAGAGGGAGAGAAAATAACGGGATTTTAGAGAGAGAGAGGGAGAACAAGAAGAGAGAGAAGTCCACAAATTGTAGACTACAATGAGTCCCATTTGTTGACGCTGGAAAACCAAATTTCACGGGAAAACACAGTCATTCTCTCTCTCTCTCTCTCTCTCTCTCTCTCTCTCTCTCTCTCTCTCTCTCTTCCTTAGCTCTGCTTAAATCCATTTTCTACGCCGGCGAAAACATTTTCCGATAAAAAAACGTAGAGAAAAGCGACTGAGTTTTTGAAATCAACCGTAAAGAGAACTGAAAACAAATGGAAATACATTTTGCAGAAAGTGACGGGCGATTAAAGGTTAAACCTTTAAGATAAATCAAACAAGATAAAAAGAAGACTGCCCAGACAACTCACTCTGAGTTTCTAGCAATCAAGCACTTGAAAGTTGAACAAGAACAGTGCACTTTCAGAGCAGCCGGATTCGCCATTTATATAGGACCCGCTTCTCTCTCATCTCGTTACTTTCGTCCATTGTTTTAAAAAGGGTATTCCTTAATTCCACCCTCTTGAGCCTAGGTGTCACTGGTTACTCGATATTATAAATCACCTCAATTATAAATAATTAAAATAATATATTAATTAAATTAATTAACCAATGTAACCTAAGAAGTAAAATTAGAGTCTATAATTAGAATAAATTTAATCTTTTTGTGAAAAATAATAAAAAGTTACTTAAATGACGTTAAGTAATAAATATTAACGTCAAGCGAGATAACGTGACTAGAATCAATCCATTTAATTGAGTTCAAACGAAGTAGTTTGTTTTAGCCAGTTTAAAAGCCTCCCATCTCGAGAGCTTGCCCATACGACTATCCGTCCAAGACCCCTTGTTTAGATCTTTTGACATGATGAATCGAGCAATTAATAAATTTTACATTATCCTTCTATGAGATTAGTAATATTGTGTAAATTAAAACTTTATATTTTGCTTAAACATAATAATTATATTATATTTTTAAAAAAAATGAGGTGCATGTGCATCAAAATTAGTGATTTTCTACAAAGCTCCTAATACGACGTCGGGGAGGTTAGTAACGCCTCGATTTAATCACGTATCCCGGGGAGGTTTGGTGTGACAGAATCTGAGTTTGGAAAAAAAGAAGAAGAACGCTCCTATCAAACGTCGACAAGTGGAGCATGAGTTTCCAAACCAAAGTGGGGCCAATGCGCTGACCAACTATCTTGTTTGTGGGGCCCACAGATATCCGTTTTGACTTGTAGCTCATGCCCATTGCACGTGTGACAAAGACTAAAGATCATTCAAAACATACTAAAACCCTTCCAATATTTTCACTTTCTCTTCTTTCTTTTTTTTTCTTTTTTTTTTTTTACAATCATAAAAATATATTTATTAAATTTTTATATTAATTAAAATCTTGCATTGTTAAGATATCTAAAACTAAGACCTTCCTCATTTCATTTTTTTCTTGTTAAACAACAATTACTAACTATAAATTACGATAGCATCTTAAATAGATGTTTTTTGTCGATTTCGATAGATGTTAAGTTTTCCTTTGTCGGTTCCAATTTACCCGCTTAAGAATCTTAATCTTTTTAATTCTTTTGTCGATTCCGCATCCGTACGAGAAGAATCTATCAGCAAATCACGACAATTAAACATTTATCCAACTCATTAACTCAATCAAACATAGTCTACTCCAAACTATCAATTTTAGTTGAACCACATCAAATATTAACTAAACAACTCAAAAAAGTGAGATTTGGTTCTAGAAGAAACATGAGATTCAAATATTATTTTACGTGTAACTGCTTGTTTGTTACACTGGAATGAGGTGCGTGGTAATTTAGGTTACACAATGATGAAGAAGAGACAACTTATTCTTGGCTTTAATCGCGTATATGGTAAAAGCTTTATATGGTAATAAGACTTGACAAGGCAATGAATTCAATACCCCTCCCACCGGCAGCCTCCTTGCAGTCTACCAAATATGGGACAAACCCTAGTGCCCAAAGGCTTTCAAAATTCATGACCCATGAGGTTTAGACTTTAGTTGGTTTTTTAATTATTTTTTTGCATTTTTTTAATACCCGTTTTATGATCAAGTTAGGATTGATGTGTGACAAAATGACATTGACGTACTCTTTTACCGTTAGAAAGTATTTGACACGTAAAGGCTTTATAATTAATCGTCAATATTTAAAGGATAACGTTAGGTTATTCTTTGTAATACACATTATGACGTTTATGTGTCACTTATTAATTAATATAATCGTTAAAATGGGACATTAGTTGCACCAATTAATAAGTATCATGATAAAAACACATGAAAAAATAATATTAGAATTTAGAATTAAAGAATAAATTTAATATTATTATAATTAAATTTGTTGTAGGGTTATGCACGGATCAAGAAACTTTTTCGTATTTTGTTGTATAATACGACAAAGTAATTAAATGAATATTTTAGTTTCTATTTGTAATTCCCCTTGAGAGCATTTGGCACGTTGATCATCCAAATCAATAATTCAATTTGCCATGATTTTGTATAGATTGAGAAATTTGTCGTATTCAATTGCATAATACGACAAAGTAATTAAATGAATATCTAAAGTTTTTCAATTGCATAATACGACAAAGTAATTAAATGATATCTAAAGTTTTTTACTATAATTAACATGCTCTTACCGTTTGAAAGCACTTGGCACGTGGAGTCCTTTTTAATTGATCATCGTATCATCCAAATCAATGATTTCATTTGTCTGGATTCTGCATAGATTGAGAAATTTGTCGTATTCAATTGCATAATACGACAAAGTAATTAAGTGAATATCTAAAGTTTACAATAAGTAACATGTTCTTACCGTTTGAAAGCATTTGGCACGTGGAGGTCTTTTAATTGATCATCGCATCATCCAAATCAATAATTCAATTTCTCGGGATTCTGCATAGATTGAGAAATTTGTCGTATTTAGTTGCATGAAACGACAAAGTAATTAAATGAATATCTTAATTTTCTTACTATATAATTAACATGCTCTTACCATTTGACAGCATATGCACGTAAAGACCTTTTAATTGATCACAATAAATTGAGTGTCGTTTATCATCCAAATCAATAATTTAATTTGTCGGAATTCTCCATAGATTGAGAAATTTGTTGTAGTCAATTGCATAACACATAAATTACTTAAATATCATTGTATTGACGAAATCAATAATTCAATTTGTCCAGTTTTGCATAACTTTATCGTACTCAGTTCTACCAATAAATTAGTAAATGACACTCAATCTTAATGTGAACGTATAAAATTATGGTATAACTATAACATTATCTAAGTAATTAAGGATAATTACATTTTTTAATTGCTCAAATTACTCGATTCTCATTACAAAATCATAGTGTCACACCACTTCCCTAAATCTTTACTATTAATATTATGGCCCGATCATGAAACAGCCCGGCTCGGACTTAATTCGTGGACTGGGCTTAAGGCAAGAGTCCGACCTTAGGAAGAAGATCATTTAGATTTTAGCTATGGTTCTGTTCTGCCAATATTTTTGTTCTTATATCCCTACAATATTAAAGTGGGCCAAGATTAACCCTTTTCAGGCTGTAAGCATGAAATTTTTTTTAACTTAAATAGGTAGGAAAGAGGTTCTATTCGATTACGTTGTGGACTCGAACCGAGTCGACGGGCTACCCACTCTTTCAGAAAAATGAAACCGGAACCGAGCACGGTGATACGAGGAACCAAACCAAAGTGAACTGTGAGATTTGGCTTAAAAATAAAAACAAGATATATAAGTTATGGGATAGGACCATATTTGGAGTAGATATCGACTCTGTAGTTGGCTTCTTTTCTATTGATTTTTACTCGTTCAGTCGCAAATTCTAATTCTCTTTCGTATAAACTTGTATGGGTTAATACAATTGTAAATCGATATTCACGATTTTGTTCGATTTGACCCATTATGTCAAGTTCTACTCACATAATTCTAATAAGTGCACTTCCGGGAATTGATCGTGTAGACTCACTCTTGTCGAGTTAAGACTGTTTTCTAATTAAGCAACTCTTCCTCGTTATAATTACATGAGTGGAGTTTTAATTTATTTAGAGTATAATCTTGAAACTTCTAATAAATTGATGGAAAATAAAAACCACTCTATGCTTCTCTTTGTTCGTCAATGACACAAGAAAATAGTCGATTTTTCTAGCGTGGGTGCTCGGAGATGGAGAAGCTTACTCCTATCATAGCATCTCGCACAGTTACTATGGCCAAAATATTTGTATTTCTCTTTCTTCCTCGCAAGTGAAAACTAAATTCGATGAGATTTGATTAAGTTTTAAAAAATAAATAGATTCAAATTTAAACTAGATATGATAAATAATGTCAAAAGATTTTTTTTATTAAATCTAACTACGTAAATAAATAAAAGATTACTTAAAAATAAAATTAGTAGTACGAAGAATTTAATGTAACATTTTAAACCACGTGTAATAAATTAAATTTAGGTCTAAAATATTGGATCAAGATAATTTTTTAACCCGACTTTTTGAAAAGTCTTGGCCTTAAAATTTAATTTCATTTATATAAACATATTTAATAATGACATGCTTAATTGTTCACGTGTTAATTAAAATAATACTAAGTGTATTATTTTATTTTATTTTTAAAAAATAATTAAATATATCAAATAATTATTAATATAATTATGTAATAAATTATTTTTTTATATTTATTAATAATTTTCAAAGAAAGTAAGCGCAGCTAGCTGCAGTTAAAAATGAAATGACTTTATCTTTACATCAATTGTGACGTCCAATCATTTTATATTTGAAAATATGGAAATATTGAAATTATCTTTTCTCTCATCCACCAACATTATTTATTATTATTATTCAAAAAAGTAAAAGTAAAAGAAAAAGGAAGAGAAGAGGAAGTCATTGACTAGGAGCACAAGGATGATGACGTACAAGTGTCATCTCTATCAAGCTTAAAGCAAGAAATAAAGTGAACATCATTATCCATATATATATTATTATAGTAAATATAATTAATATTATTATTATTTTATTGAAGGTGAGATGCCTATTTATCTTTTGATTGGAATAAATAAAAAATAATGAAATTTTCAAAATTATTATTTGAGGGATGATTGAAGGTTATTAAATGGAAAAGGAGAAATCATGGAAGACTCGTTGGTTTATATCTTGTTTCCTTTTACTAGTTGTCGAAAGGGCAATGTCGTCTTTTTCTTTCTTTTTTTCATCTGTTTTATGAATAATTTGATCGTATTATACGTAAACAATGTTCATGCACAACCAAATTGGCACTTTGGAAACCGAACAAGTCGGGTTGGATTCGATCTCATTTCATAGCTTGAAATAACTTACTTTGTCCATTCAAGTGCTTAAAGGATTCAGTGATCAATATGAATGACAAATTATTTACGACAAAAATATTGTTTTCAAGTCTCCATTTATCTTATTAATACATAAAATTTATTGTCGCATATTCGATAATTCAAAGTTTCCCTGTTTAACTTTTTACCAAACGATGTTATTGATTGCTTCTCATGCATCAAAACTGCTCCAATATTATTTCTGTGAGACATCACATTTAATTGTAAATGTTTTAAAAAAATCTAGTAATGCCAACAAAAAAAGTGTACATTAACATTTCTTTAATCTTATGAAACACACGAGTTTGGTCACTATCTCACTTAAAGACGTGGTTTCTAAACAAATTCAATGACTTAATCTCAATTTAATAATTGAAGACAATTATATTGGAAAAAGACGAGGACTTGAAGTTGTTGAGCAACCACTCGGCGGAATAAACAAAAGACGAGGACTTGAAGTTGTTGAGCAACCACTCGGCGGAATAAACAAAACTATTTGTTAAGCATACTAGATGATAGCTGCGAACTATCAAAGTAAAAACACAAATTCAAAAATAACATTTTTTACCCTCGTGAACGTGAGAGTGAACAAAACAACAATTAACTAAAAACATATTATGCTTTGCAAAACCCTTAAGTGGTGGCAACTACTAAATTTTTGCAGGTAGCTTGGCCATATTTAAACAACAGGTCATCACATCGGATCTATGATGACGGTTAATAACTACCATTATTCAGCCAAATTCACGAACATATAGGATGGATGTTACCTAAGAAAATAGGCGAATTAAGTTTTCTAACTTTTTTGTATGATTAAGGAATTTCACGAACAGCTATGCCTAATCACCATGTTTTTTGTAAAAATTTGCTGCAATAAAAATAAAGTCAGTGGGAGATCTTTGTAAATGGAAGGTGCGCAAGAGAAGAGAGTGATTTTTTGTAAACCAGTAGAGATGTAATGGAATACCTTTGTCAGGTCAAGGGATATGAGTTGGGAAAAAATAGCGACGAAATCTGACGGGAACGATGACAACAATATCACTGCAAGCGGTACGAGAAACGATAGCAGATACGATCCGAAAAATACCAAGAATATTTTTCTACGCCGTAAGATTATAACAGCCAAGAAGTAAGAGAAATAATAGCAAAAAATGAACACCGAGAATCTTATGTAAAAATCCAAATCGGGAAAAAATTACGGGGACCGAGTCCAAAAAGATCTTACTATGAAAAATAATATTTACAATATTTTTCTAGATATCGAATAATGTAGAAAATATTCACTAAGAATAATCACCATTCTTAGAACTCTCAACGTGCACAAAAACATCATACTTTTTTTTCTTACTCTTTTTTTTCTCTCCCTCCAAAATAATCCTCATTATTTCTCTTTGCTCTTCTCAGAAGTGATTTTATTGTTTTCTCTTGAATATAATATTTCACTTCTTTTCGGATGATTTTATTTTCCTCAGAAACTCTCTATTTATAGAGAAATTTCTTCATAAGAGGACAAAACATCACATATCACACAGAAGAAAGTTTTAATTTTTCTTCTGCATTTCATTAATGACTGCAGAAGTAAAATTGAAATTTTCTTCTTTATTAATGATGTGGGCTTCTCATCATTAAGGAGGGACCCCATAAACTCCCCCTCCCGATTTATGATGAGCTATCTCCAATCGTGCTGAGCCTATACAGAATTCGTGCTTATTCTTCATCAAGATCTTTATCATCATGTCAGAGCCATTATCGTCCGTGTGGATCTTCTCAAGATACACTTGTTTGTTGTCCAACACTTCTCGTATCCAATAATACTTGACATCTATGTACTTTGACTTCGAATGAAAGTTTGAATTCTTGCTCAAATGAATAGTGCTTTGACTGTTGCAAAATATACTTATCTTGTTTATAACCCAATTCTGTCAGAAATTTTTGCATTCACAAAATTTCTTTACAGGCTTCTGTAGCCGCCATAAACTCAGCTTCTGTTATAGACAATGCCACTGATTTTGCTGCTTAGATTGCCATGACACTGTTTCCCCTCCAAATGTAACCAAATACCTTGATATTGATTTTCTGGAGTCAATGTCTCCAGTCATGTCTGTATCAGTATAGCCTACCAACAAAGATTTCTCACTTTCAAAACACAAACTGAATTCAGAAAACCTTTAAAATACCTTAAAATCTACTTTACTGCATTCTAATACTCTCTACCCTGATTTGTTAGAAATTAGCTGACTACTCTAATAGAATGTGAAATATCAGGTCTCCTACAAACTATGACATCCATCAAGCTGCCAACTGCTGAAACAAATGGAATTCTCGGCATTTCTACTCTTCCTTCATCAGAGGAAGGACTTTTTTCAGAAGTAAGTTTGAAATGTTTAATAAGTGGAGTGCTGACCGGTTTCGCCTTATCTATATTGAATCGACTGAGAACTTTTTTGATATATTTGTCTTACGATGACCATAGCTTTTTGCTCTTCCTATCGCGGGTGATACTCATCCCAAATATCTGTTTTGTCAGTCCTAAATCTTTCATGGCAAAAGACTTGTTAAACTCATTCTTTAACTTAACAATCTTTTCTCTGTCTGGACCCACAATCAGCATGTTATCGACATAAAGTAAGAGGATTGTGAATGTACCGTCTGTGAACCTTTTCACGAACACACAATGGTCTGAGGACGTTTTCATGTATCCTTAATTTATCATAAATGAGTCAAACTTCTTGTACCAATCGTGGAGCTTGCTTTAATCCATATACACTATTCTTCAATCTACATACCAGATGTTCATTTCCCTTGACAACGAATCCGTCTGGTTGTTCCATGTAGATCTCTTTTTCTAATTCACCATACAAGAAGACTGTCTTTACATCGAGTTGTTCGATCTTCAGATTAAAACTTGAGGCTAATCAAAGTACCACTCGAATGGATGATATTTTCACTACAGGTGAAAAAATTTCCTCAAAGTCAAAACCCTTCTTCTAACCAAAGTTTTTCACGACTAATCGTGTCTTATACTTTGGTTGTGAATTTTCTTCTTTGAGTCTGTATACCCATTTGTTCTTGAGTGCCTTTCACCCCTTTAGAAGCCGAACCAACTCATAAGTATGGTTTTCATGCAATGATGTCATCTCATCTTGCATCGCATCTAACCATTTTTTCTTTTGTTGATGTTTCATAGCTTTCTCATAGCACTCAGGTTCATCGCCATCAGTGATCATCGCATACTCGTTCACAGAATATCTTCTTAATGGTCGACGATCTCTTGTTGACCTCCTTAAATCTGGTTCTGCAACTGATTCAGGAAAAATCTGTATTTCTATTTGGTCAACATCATCAGTTGCTTAATCACTAGATTATCTAGCATCTCCCCGTCAAATATTGATTTCTGCAGACCGACTCTTACTAGATGCTCATCAATGATCTCCATATCTTTTTCTTTGTCTCAATAGTCTGATATTCAAAGAAGACAATATATTAACTTCTAATAATTTTCTTGTCAACCGGATCCCAAAACCTATATATGAATGCAACATTTCCGTTTCTGAGGAATATGCATTCCTTAGCTTTGCTATCTAGCTTGGACCTCTCATCTTTGGGAATATGGACGAACACTCTGCATTTAAACACTTTTAAATACTTATAAGAAATGTCTTTTTCAGTCCATAGTCTATTTGGTACTTCTCCACTCAAAGGTGTTAATGAAGACAAGTTAATTATATTTACTGCAATATTCATTGCTTCTCCCCAGAATATTTTGGGAAGTTTTGAATGTGATAACATGCACCTTATCTTCTCCACGATCGTTCTGTTCATTATTTCTACAACACCATTTTGTTGAGGAGTCTTTGGAACTAATCTTCCGTGTCTGATCTCGTGCATATTGTAATATTCATCCAATAATCTCATATATTCGCCACCATTATCTATGCGAATACATTTTAACTTCTTTCTACTTTCTCGCTCTGTTGAAACTTGAAACTATTTGAAAACGTTGAACACTTCATCTTTTGTCTTAAGTGCATAAGCCCAAACTTTTCTTGAGTGATCATCAATGAATGTCACCATATATTGGGCATCGCCTAACGTTTTTGTTTACATGGGACCACAGATATCTAAATAAACAACTTCCAACACGTTTGGCTTCCTTGATACAGAATTCTTCTGAAAGGAAACTCTGTGTTGTTTTCCCAAACAGTGAATACAACTTGGCGAAGATTCATGTCTGAGATTTGACAGACATTCTTTTTTTTCAAGCAATTGAAGTCATTTCTCGCTCATGTGACTAAACTGTTTGTGTCATAACTCAATAAATGAGTCATGTTGTGTAGCATTTACTGATGCTTCCTTCATGGTCACTTGAGTCACATATAAACTAGATTTTTTGATTCCTCTCGCTACAACTAGCGAACTTTTGTAGAGCTCTCATTTTCTGCCAGCAAATTTGCTCTTGTACCCGGCATCATCAAGAACATAAACTGATATTAGATTTAGTTTAATATCCAGAATATGTCTGACATCTTTAAGCACCAATTCACACCTTGTGTTGGTCTGGATACAGATGTCCTATTTTCCAATTATTTTGGAAACATGGCTGTTTCTCATTTTGACAATGTCAAAATCACCGTTAGTGTAAGATGAAAAATACTTCACTTTTGAAGTAACATGGTAAGATGCTCCAGAATCACATACCCAGCGTGATTCATTCATCATGAGGTTTATAGCATCTTCGCATACAATCATATCTTCACCCTCAGAGACAGTTGTCGTTGTACTCTTCATTTCTCCTTTGGTACCTTCTTTGCCTTGTTCTTTCTTCAGCTTCTAACAATCCTTTTTCATGTGACTCATCTTGCCACAATGATAGCACTTAACGCCCTTTTTACTTATCGATTTAGATTTTCCTGACTTGCTAGCTCCAGAAGCCCCACGTTCCATTGATCTCCCTCTCGTTACTAATAAAACCTCCACAGAGAACTGATCTTTGTTTTTCCGCCTACTTTCTTCGTTAAGAATGGCAGCTGCAATATCATTGAACATCATTGTTGTTTTTACAGTATCATCAAATTTACGATGAGGTGATCGTATGAATCTAGCAAACTTTGAAGTAAAAGTTCAGCTCTTTCATTTTCGTCGATTTTGTGCTCCATTACTGTTAGTTGAGAAAATAATGTATTGAGAGTATTGACGTGGTCTGTCACTGTTGTAGAGTTTGACATCCAAAAGATATATAATTTTCTTTTCAAAAAAGTTTTATTGTACAACGACTTCTTTTCGTACAATTTGGTCAGAGTATCCCAAATCTGTTTTGCCGTTATAATTTCTGAGATACTTAACAAAATTCCATCTGCTAGAGTAAAATGCAAAATGGTCATTGCATCTTCATCAGCTTTGTTCCATTTCTCGTCTTCAACGTTCGTAAGCCTATCACTGATGGCCATAACACAACCATCTCTCCGCAATAGGTCCTTCATTTTTAATTTCCACAGAGAGAAATTATTTCCATTGAATTTTTCGATTTCAATCTTTACCACCATAATAACCTTTAAAATTTTTCTGATGTGGAAGATCAATTAAAAATCGCAACCACGGAGCATATTAGATTTAAAGAGATTACTCGTGCTCTGATACCACTAGTTGGGAAAAAATACCAACAAAATTTGGCGGCACGATGACAACAATCTCACCGCAAGCAATACGAGAAACGATAGCAGATGCGATTCAAAAAATACAAGTAATATTTTTTTACGTCGTAATATTATAACTACCAAGAAGTAAGAAAAATAATAGCAAAAAATAAACACCGAGAATTTTATGTGGAAACCTAAATCGGGAAAAAATCACCGAAATCAAGTCCAAAAAGATTTCATTATGAAAAATAAGATTTACAATATTTTTCTAGATGTCGAATAATCTATAAAATATTCACTAAAAGAAATTACCATTCTTAGAACTTTCAATATACACAAAAACACCATACATATTTTTCTCTCAGTCTTTCTTTTCTCTTTTTTCAAAATAATCCTCACTATTTCTCTTTCTCTTCTCAGAAGTAATTTTCTTATTCTCTCTTAGATATAATATTTCACTTCTCTTCAGATGATTTTATTTTTCTTGGGAATTCTTTATTTATAGAGAAAGTTCTTCATAAGAAGACAAAATATCACATATCACAAAGAAAAAATTTTTAATTTTTCTTCTGCATTTCATTTATGACGTGAGTAAAATTAAAATTTTTTTTTTTATTAAATAATATGGTCCCTCATCGTTAAAGAATAACCCCACAATATGTACTCAGGGACAATATAAAAAACTACCTCATCTCTAATACCTACATACAAGAAAACAACTTCACACCATGGAAGATGTGTATTTAGATTAACAATTCAAATTAATATATATATATAAACAATTTCCAAGTTTTACTCGGTTCAATTCAGGATGCTCGTTTTAGGAGAAGAGCAGTGGGAGCTATAGTTTCTGAACTAATAAATGCTCTGGGAAATTGGGTAGTAGCCATAAAATTGGCCGTATGAACACAGAATACTAAGAAAACAGAGAGATTTTAGCATCCAAACTCTGACAATATGCAGGTTAATGACACAAGAATACTCTCCTAATTTAATGAACCATTAACATTTTCACAACTGCAGAAGAAACCGAGTCGTCTTCTTCCTCCCTCCCCTCCTTCCTGTCATCCTAAAAAACTCCATTATTGTTCAAAGATGGATTCAGCTGCTTTCCTCTGCAACTCGAGGAATCTCTAATCTAATCTTTGTTTAGACGAAGGATTCAACATTCTGGCTATGTGAATAATTAGGTGTAGGACTTGAAAAAGTAAGAGGATAGATAACTGTCAAAAGTTAGTGAGCACGGATAGCGGATGACTCGGGCTTTTTTTTTTTATTTGGGAAGATGGGTTTGGAGATGGACCATTAATAATGTTTTGATGAGAGTGCCACGTAGAATGTAGCATGTCAAAGTCTTGAGACATTGTCAGTTGCATCATCTGATCTAGTCGTGTGTGCATCTGCAATTTCATCTTTTTTTTTTCTTTTTTGACAATTTGGAAGAAGATGATTATGGCGTCCACAGAGTCTAATCTGGGTTGTCTTCTTCGTGGGACAAGCTGATTCAATGTTCTTAGAAATCACCATTCTTAAGACAGTCTTAGTCCGCCCATGTCTGAGTCGAGCTAGCTATGGCCTCTCTCTCTCTCTCTCTCTC
>CM039523.1:12156382-12282920 GCA_022433055.1 Begonia peltatifolia
ACATGCGCTTCCCCTTTTTCTGGTGTGGTTCATTTTTCCTCACTCTCGATGAGTCTTGACTTCAGTTCTCTGCACTGAACCCATTTGAAGAACGAAGGTAAAATTTTCCTCGCTTCTGAGCCGAATTGAAGCCTCTTTAGATGTCAGTGCTTTGATATTTGTTGTTGAAAACTTCTTCCCACTCTATCTTGGCACATTTACTCACTTCTCTTTTCTGGGTATTTCTTTATTTGTTCGATATTTGCATTTGTAGTTGGTTTGATGCCTTTTAAGTCGAAACTGGCGGGTTTACTTGTATTTTTCTGGGATTTCCTCTTCGTTTTGAAGTTTTAGTTTACAGGTCAAAGGTTGTCCTTTTTGCTTTTGAGGAATACTGCTGTCAGATGGTATTTCTATTTGTTTTTCTTTGATTCTGCTTTGACAAAATTACTCTTTTTCTTTCGTCCTTTTCTGCTTTTTTTTTTTTTTTTTTTGCTTTACCCTTCTTCTCCATTTTCCCCTCTATTCAGAAATACATTTCAGCAGATATCTCTCCTCTCTCTCGTTTGAGATTTCTCCCAAAGCCCATTTCAAATCGGAAGTGTAGCAGACAAAATGAAGGAGAAAGAAATGGATTTCTAACATATCTGTAAGTTTTAGGCTGTGGATTTACTGCTTTTTATTTTAATTGCTGCACAGACTAGAAAAATTCTGGGTTTCTGCTAACTACACGAACAAAATCCAAATATAAAACGAATTTTGCGATACCTCCTTGTATTGGAACAAAGAAAACAGAGATTTATCCAGTTTTCTGGCGTTTTCTTGCATCATATTCCGGCTGATGTAGATTTATTTCTTCTTTTAATCTAAATTAAAGAAAGCCTCGGCCTTTCGTTCTTATGGGGCTGGTGCCAGACAAAATGATGGAGACAACCTTTTTATGCATATTCTATTTCTTCTTCACATGCAAGATCTTTCGCCGAATATAAAAATAGTTTTCCAACCTTCTTGAATTCCTGCAAATTCTTGTTTATGTAAAACCACCATTAAACTATCAAATTTACAAATATTTTACTGCTTTGATTAGCGTTCTGCTGTTGTAATTTCCAACTGAATATATTTGACTATTAAATGAGATCTATTTTCTCTCCATGGAAGAGTAAAGTTGGAATCTTAAGCTGACAAATCTGGGTATTTCACTCTTCAGAGTTTCAGTTTTGAGATCTGATCTATAAAGGAGGGAGGGTTCAGTTTCTTATCGACATTGGATGCCTGATTTCTGAGCTGAGAAACATGGGGGGTTGTATATCCACGAGTAGCCATAGTAGTTGCAGTAGCACAAGCAATGGAGAAGCAGTTTCTTCTTCCTGCCTAGGTTTAGTGGTTTATGATCAGCAGAGAAGCAAGAGAACGTTTTCCGATCGAATTGTTTCCCCTCATCGTTCAGCCTCGATGTCGAGCCGGATCGTCACCAATGGAAAGACTCCGACTGCTTGCATTTTCACCCAACAGGGTCGCAAGGGAATTAACCAGGATGCCATGATTGTGTGGGAAGTAAGCGTAGTTCTGGTGTCCAAAAGGGGATTGAAGTTGAATCAGCCTAAGTTTTTGATTGGCTAATGTTAAGGTTCTATCTTTTGCAGGAGTTCATGTCTGGAGATGTAACGTTTTGTGGTGTTTTCGATGGTCATGGGCCACACGGCCATCTAGTTGCTCGGAAAGTTAGAGATGCTTTACCAAAAAAGCTTCTATCGTTCTTGCTTTCTTCTCAATTGAAGCAGAACCGATCTGGTCAAAACTGTTTCAACAGGAAGTCCAAGAATGAAGAAGATGGAGATGCAGAGACGGATGCTTCAGCAGAAGATAAATCGGATTCTGCATGGAGGGAAGCATTCCTCGGGTCATACAAAGCCATGGATAAGGAGCTAAGATCCCATCCAAATCTGGACTGTTTCTGCAGTGGCAGTACTGCCGTGACTATAATCAAACAGGTAAATTGCCCAGAGTTTAATTCCATTTGTTCTTCGTTTTCTAATGTAAGTCCACCGCCAGGGCTCAAATCTGTTCATGGGAAATATCGGGGATTCTCGAGCGATTCTTGGATCGCGGGGAAGTGACGATTCCATGGTGGCAATCCAATTGACTGTTGATCTGAAGCCTGATTTGCCCAGTATGTACTACTAATTTCCTTCCGCTCGTTACTCGAGGCTAAGCTCGGTTTGGGAGCTGATTTGCATCTGTAATTTGTTTGTAGGAGAAGCTGAAAGGATAAAACAATGCAAAGGTAGAGTCTTTGCATTGCAGGATGAGCCTGAAGTGCCAAGAGTCTGGCTGCCATTTGACGATGCACCTGGGCTAGCAATGGCTCGAGCTTTTGGCGATTTCTGTTTGAAGGAATATGGTGTGATCTCTATACCAGAATTCTCCCATCGAATACTCACAAATAAAGATCAGTTCATCGTTCTCGCCTCAGATGGGGTATATTTCGACTCGTCCAATGAGAATTTCTTAAGATTTCTCTGTTCTAACACTAGGAAAAAGAATAGGCATTGATCCTGTTCGGCTTTCTTTTCAGGTATGGGATGTGTTGAGTAATGAGGAGGTGGTGAGGATTGTGTCTACGGCTTCCACGAGGTCGTCAGCTGCGAGAGTCCTGGTCGACAAAGCCGCCCAAGAATGGAAGCTCAAATACCCAACTTCGAAGATGGACGATTGTGCAGTCGTTTGCCTATTTCTGGATGGAAAAATGGACTCTGAATCGGATTACGACGAACAAGGTTCTTCATCTGTAATTCTTCAAAGAGATCATTCTGGCAACGGTATGATCGAATCAGACGGTACCCAGAAGAGTGAGCCAACTTTGCGGAGAAACGGCACTGTCCGGTCATCTGGAGAAGAAGAAACTTCCGAGAAATTGCCCGTGGAAGCGACAGAAAGAGTTGCAGCAGAAGATCAGAACTGGTCAGGTTTGGAAGGGGTGACGAGAGTGAACTCACTAGTCCAGCTACCTAGATTTTCTCAAGAAAGGCTAAAGCCTTGAATTTTGTGGAGGCTTAGAGAATGGAAGTAGACTGGCTGTGACTGTGTAGTCTACTTGACCTTTTGTGTATTTAAATTGAAAGAAAAGTGGGTAATTTTCTCCATTGCTGGCATGGCCAGGTCCTACTCTGTACTGTCTTCTACCACCATTTTTTATTAGTTCACTGCCCAAAAAAAAGAAGATACTTCCGCAATTGCTTCTTTCATTTTAAACTTGCTGTATAATCAGAAAGGCAAATTCCCAAGGGTCCGATAGAAATTCTGCAGAAAAAACAGAAACCCGAGGAGGAAGCTCTCAAGAAACAACCCAAAATACAGAAAGTAAACAGCCAATACGGTGATGACACTTCAGAAGAAGTGAATGAGAGAGTTTCTTAGAAAATATAGCAATATTTTCAAGTGCTGTAAAATCTAGGCGACATGAAGGGTAAAAGCTGTGATCAAATAGTACATTTGAAATGAAGGCACAGAAATTCATGAATGTACGGGCTTGTTATCTAAAACTGCAGTTGTTGCAGGCGAGGAGAATTAATAAAACTGCAGTTATCCTTGTTATCTGTAAGTAGAGAGCTATTTTCTTCTTGTCACTGCATTGGTCAACAAAAGAAATCTTCTTCTTCAAATCTCTCACCATTGGTAATAGACTGCGTTCTTCTATACTTCCTACCCTTTTCATATTTGCCATCATTCTAGCATTCACTGTTGAAGCAAGTGCATGACGTGTCATTCATGAAAGCTCCGAAAACATCCATGAGAAACATCAAGAGTGGTTTTTTGGATCAGATGGCGGCACCCTCATTCACGACTGCTCCGGCAACTACAGTAGTTTCCGTAGAGATTATCTTCTAGGTGGGGATGATACTTTCTTCTTAAATCCGGGTAATGAAATCTCCAACCTTGGAAGTGGGGGCGGCTATCATGTACTTGTTCTAGCAGTTGTTTTGTGATAACCCGCCATGTGAAGATTAGTAGGGTTCGATTGAATCTAATTCATACCAGTGAGGGTGCACAATTTCATATTATTTGAAAGGGTGAAAAATACATTGAATTCTCTCCTTACCTAATACACTATGTTTTGGGGATGACCCCAAAAATAAATTTTTGAGGTTTTTGACCCAAAGCAGAGAATATTGTACTGTGAGTACCGATGGATGTCATAAATAGTACCAGAGCTACTGCCCAATTGAAAGTGTAGCCGACGAGGACATCGGGCCCCACAGAGGGGAGATTATGACAGGCTGCCATGTGAAAAAAAGAAAAGTCTGGTAAGGTCCAGCCCTTACCAGTGGGGTGCAAAATCTCATGTTGTTTGAAAGAGTGAAAAATGGATGGTTTATAAGTTGACTTCTCCTCTCTACTTAGTACAACGTGTTGACCTTAAGAACAAATATGTGCGATCTCTTGCCCAAAGTGGACAATATTGTACTGGAAACACCAGGCAGGGGATGTCACACACCTATCCTTAAACAGTAATAGATGAATGTGTGTAGAATAACTATGAATGTGTTTTAAATCATGTAGGACTAATAAGTTTGCTATTACATTTATCTTTGTATGCTTTCTTCCATCTCAATGGCGCTTGCATTGTGCTATGTTTTGCTTTTAAATAATAAAATAAGGGGTCTTCATCTTAACTCAATTCTATATCGATCAATGATTGGTGAACTCACATATTAGATTGTTCAAAAATACAACCTACTCAATCATTGATTACAGATAATGATACGAACTTGCTAACAATGTGACGATGACCTACGATCGAGGTATTGACGTTGTCGCTAACCCAAAATCTACAAGTTTAAATGTGAGGAAATCCTTGAACCAAAATCTATACATATCCGAACTTTGGAATGAGGAGGATGCGACAAACGAATATGCGCAAACGAATATGCATGTTCATTTGATAAGTCAAAATTTGAACGCCACAAGAAAATCTTGATAATATCGGAGTTTCTTCAAGAAACTAAGAGAATTTCTCTCAATTTGATAAAAAAGTAATCTGCCTCTTACCCTAATTGTTCCAAATTTATAAAGCATGAAATACCTCGTTCATGCTAGGGTTCTAGAATTCAATAGGATACGAAAATGACACTAAACACCCATAAACGACAATCCAGAAATAACTAATTAAATAAAACGACAATGACATATATATCATCCCAAAACAGCTTGGATTAGGAGAACAAACTCCAGTTCTTGGTTCGAAACGCAATTTACTTCGTGAAGTACGACTTCACAGATCAAATTGTTCATCTGCTCCTTGATCCGCTTCACCTTTGCTATCGTTATCGGTCCATCCACTTGTAATGTATCTGTCTTGAAGTCCTTATCATTTCCTCCCTCTTGAAAAGGATTTGTCCTCAAATCGGAATCTGCATCAAAAGAACTGAGAAACATGTTGCACTTACATTGTATTCACCAGGTAAATAGAACTTTTAGGCTTTGTCATTAATCCGCTCAAGCATTTGGAATGGTCCATCGCCATGAGAAAATAATTTAGAATGTCATTGTGCGGGGAATCTCTCTTTGCACATATGCAACAAAATCCAATCTCCGAGTTCAAAAATCAGTTGACGTCGACCCTTATTAGCGTTCTTGATTAATTGATCAGTTCTGCGCTCAATGTTTTGCCGAGCTCACTCATGGAGTTGCTTCACGACTTCTGTCTTTTTCTCGCCATCTAAATTCACTTGTTATAAACAGGTAAATGTAATAAATTCAATGGAGTTAGCAGATTAAAACCATAAACAACTTCAAATAGTGAAAATTTAGTTGCTGAATGAATTGAACGGTTGTAGTCAAACTCAACATATGGCAAATATTCCTCCCACGACTTAATATTTTTGCTAATGACCGCCCTCAACAATGTCGTTAAAGTTTTATTCACTATCTCAGTTTGACCATCAGTTTGAGGATGACAAGTAGTTGAAAACAAAAGTTTTGTTCCTAATTTCCCTCGCAAAGTCTTCCAAAGGTAACTTAAGAACTTAGTATCGCGATCCGAAACTATTGTCTTCGGCATCTCATGTAACCGTACTATCTCTCGAAAGAACAATTCAATAATATTAGAGGCATCATCAATCTTATGAGAAGGAATAAAATGAGTCGTCTTAGAAAATCGATCTTCAACCACAAAAATCGAATCCTTACGACGCTTTAGTCCTAGGTAACTCTAAAACAAAATCCATTGAATTGTCAATCCAAGGCGAACTAGGAATAGGTCGAGGTATGTAAAACCCGTTTGGTTGTACTCTCGATTTAGCTTGCTTACAAGTAAGATACTTACCAACTGTCCTCTCAACATCTCTTTTCATATGAGGCAAATAGAAATGTTCTTGTAGAATTCCCAGAGTCTTTGCTACACTAAAATGTTTAATCAATCCTCCACCATGAGATTTCCTAATTAATAAATTACGTAAATAACAGTTGGGAAACATACAATTTATATTCCCTAAATAGGTACTCGTCATACCTAAAGAACCTCACAAACCCACATTTCTCACACATCCTATAACTCTCTCCAAAATCAACATTATCAATGCAAAATTGCTTGATATGTTCGAATCCAAGTAATTTAGCGTCTAGGGTTGAGATTAAAATATACCAGTAAGAAAGAGCATCAGCAACCACATTCTCCTTACTTTTCGTGTATTGGATGACATATGAGAATGACTCCAAGAATTTGGACCAGTGACCGTGACATTTATTCAGCTTGTGTTGGCTTTAGAAATGCTTCAAGATTTCATGATGAGTGCGGATCACTAACTCCTTTGGCATAAGATAGTGTTACCACGTTTCGAGGGCTCGAACTACAGCGTGGAGCTCCTAGTCATATGCTGGGTAGTTGAGCGTTGCACTATTTAACTTCTCGCTGAAGTATGCAATTGGTCTTCATTCCTATATTAAAACAAGTCCAATCCCTACACCTGAAGCATCACACTTAATTTCAACTATTTTATCAAAATTAGGTAAATCAAGTAAATGAGCATTTTAAAGTTTATATTTTAGAATCTTAATGCAATATATTTACATGTTTTTCTTATTATCATTAATTAATTCTCTTATTTAAGATTCGATAGAACTGATATAATTAATTTAATTTAAAGTTCTCCATTGTTAATATCATTGCTCTCTAATTGGATTTGTTTTATTTTGGTTGATCTCCATAGGATTAATGGAACCAATATGATTAATTTAATTTTGGTTGATTGATCACTAATTTAAAATATATTTATATTTTAATTAGTTTGGAAAAGAAAATTAAGGTTCAAATGGGGTAAAACAACACACATCATAGTATTTACTCATTCACAATTTGATTTATACACAATAAGAATATATCTATGTGCCGTGTGCAATCGTTATGAAAATTGTGTTCTTGATGAAATTGTTTGATTAGTTTCTCGCAAAATTACGAATAAATTAATTAAATAACTGTACTCTTACAATTTTGGAATGATTTACTTGGACGAGAAATGAGTTAAAAATAGAAATGTATAATGATCAGCCGCATTAAAATCTAAATATTAGAATTATGTTTAATATTATAAATATATTCATGAGTCTAAAAATTTATTTTATCGATTTTCATACAGTAAAATCTTCTCATTTGCCGTCATTTTTTTCCGTTATCATTTTACACATAAACCTCAGTATCCATGATTTTCTTTTTTTTTTAATTTTCGTGTTCAAATTTTCAATAAAATGTTTTCAAGAAAAAAAAATTCTTTTTTTTTATTTTGTGAGTGCTTAGGACTCGTAGATTATTGAAGAGTGTAATTAGGTTGACTTTAGGTTTGAGAATTTAAGTAAGTATTAGTTATATGTTTGAAAAGTTCCCCTAATTCGCATGAGAATTATGATAAAAGGAAATGGATGAGGTTGTGGTTGGAAATAATGACTTAGTGAGACTACGACCTATAATTAAAATAAATAATCAGAATATTTAACAATATTTTTACATTCTTATTTATTATGTTTTTATATTTTAATGTCAAGAGATAATAATGACTATTTTTACTGCCCCGCCTAAAACTATTTATTATTCAGAAGTCTTATTGAATATTAGGCATGAATTGACCACTATCCCTCCTACATTATCACCTCATAGTACATATTTAATTAAAAGTATGATAGTTTAACTAAAACCCTAATTAATTGTGCTTGGTATGACTGATTAAAGTAAGAAAACAAAATTATATATATATTTTTAAAAATTTACCCAATAAGTCCTACACGTAAATATTTTACCGTACTCTGATTTTGATGTAGTGAATTTTTCTTATATATCCGTAATTTTTTACCCGTTATGTAAATTTTGATGATAGTGTTAGATTTTGCCCTCGGATCAATTATTGTAAAATGTCTTAAACTTGTTCAATGAAAAGACTTTGACCCTTTTTTTTTTTACAGCAAAAAATAGCTTTTTGATCCACTAATTATAATTTAAATCCTGAAAGGAGGGATTGAACAAAGTTTCCACCACTTTTAAGACTGTGTTTTAAAAGTGGAATAAATTGAGTCATCTTCTTCTCATGGTAGAAGGCATAAACATTGTGAGACTCAATCTCAAACTTACTCACTCTAAGACTTTGACTTGTAATTTGGGTTCGAGATATCTGAATTTCGTAACTTTTGTAAACAACGTAGGAAGATTAGTAAAAAAAAAACTGCAAATACCAATTTCGGTTCGATTATTTTATATCGATTGAAGAAGTTTCAGTTCGATTTGAAGTTCCCTTTTTATTATTCAAACCGGACATAAATCGGTTGGATCGGTTGTGTTGGAACCGCAGCATGAACACCCCGGTACTGATCAGGTCAAACTTGTCCATCCCCGCTAACTGTAAAAGTCGAAGCTTATCCTCATGACAAATCGTCCAATTCGAATATCTCGATACCACTTCGAACGCGCAGTAATGGCGCGTGAGCAACGTTTCTTTTACCCACTGGAGAGCGTCCCGTCAAAGAAGGTGTACGCCATTTCTCACCGTATTTTACTGTAACGAAGAACAGTCTTTCCACTTGGAGTTTTTGTTTTGGCGAGGGAAATCTGGGTTTTCTTCTTCCGTGCTTGATTGGAACTTCAGCGCAGACGTTTTCTTTTTTGAAGTTAACGATGTCCTCCTTACATTGCTCGACTCGACCCACTAAATCTTAGCTTCTAAGTTATTTATTGTTGTTTTATACCTCATCTTTTAGAAAGTGAATTGCTTATTTGGCTACCGCAATTTTCTTCACCCATTTCAATTTTGTTCGGCATATTTCAAATCCATGCTCGTCCAGCTGTGTAATGTAAGTCTCGTTTCTGTTTCTTTCTAGTTCTTCATCCGATTTTCTGCTTAAATTTATAGAGCAATGCTTTTACTGGGTTTTGTGTTACTGAGCTCGAAGAAGTTCATCGGCTTGTTTTACTCATTGAAGTCATGATTCAGATTTTATGGGAACTGTGTTTGGTGGAAAACGACAGATGAAACTAGATTTGGGATCAATGGGGTGGAGGAAATCTGCTACCGTGCACAAGAATTTGAAGATCTATGCGCAGGTTTTGGGCTTCGTGTTGATCAGTGTGGCGCAGTTTTCTTGGGGATTAACTAATCCCAATGACTGTAATTCTCTTTTTCTTTCCATTATTCAGCTGGATAATTTGGACAACAAACAAAGTTCTGCATCTCACCTTTTATACGTTTCCCTGAATTGCATAATTGATCTAAGCAGACTCTGTTCAATAGGAATTATTTTCGTATTACCCTTTTTCTGGTTTTCTCATTTTACTTTGACTTATCGAACATGATTGGGTTATATGAACTTTGTTGTTTCATGGAATCAGTTGCTGCAATTAGTGATTTACATGCCTCATTTGGCTACCCTATTCTTCCTGGTTGGGGCACTGGACAAGATCCCTGTGGTGATGCCTGGCAGGGTGTCGTGTGCAACATTTCTGATATAGTAAAAATGTATGACGACTTTTCTCAGACTCTTTTGTTACCTGAGTTTCATAACACTAATCACATTAATTTTTTTCATTAAAGAGTTCTTAATGCGGCTAATCTGGGAGGAGAATTGGGTGACAATTTGACAATGTTTACTTCTATAAATACGATGTAAGTATTAATCTTGTCTTGTGCGTCATATATGTGGCTGTTTCTTTCTTTAAGTTAATAGATCCATGGGGATCTCTTTGGATTTGAGAGCCTAAATTTCTTTTGACCAATCCAATGCTACTGTTCGATTCCGATCTTAATTACTTGTGAAGGTTTTTGAAAGGAAGAGAAACATGTTTTTTATTCTGTTACTTTTTTGTTCCAGAGATCTGAGTAATAATCGCATTGGAGGGAGCATACCATCCAACTTACCCGTAACGATGCAAAACTTGTACGTCTTACCTTCATCTTAAGATCCTTTTTTTCTCGGGTATTTTGGTGTGAGTTTACTTGTTTAGACAAATTACACGCATGAGATGATAGCCTTTACCTCTCACAGTTTTCTTGCAGCTAATCAGTTTACTGGAAGCATTCCAAGTTCATTATCCACTTTGACTCAATTGACTGCTTTGTAAGTATATTCTTTGTTTTCCTATGCCAAGCCCTTAGAAAGCTCATTTCAACTTTTATTCCGTACTTACCCCAACAGTTTCTTGTTCTTCAATTCCAGATCGTTGAATGAAAATTACCTGAGCGGGGAAATTCCCAATTCATTCGAAACCCTTTCTGGACTGGTTAACTTGTATGTTTTATTATGATAAAGCCCTTAAATTTCATTATTTAAAGGTTAAATATAATCATAATCGAATGTTGCATATTGCTTTTGTATAGAGACTTATCCAATAACAATTTGAGCGGGCCTCTACCTCTGTCTATGGAAAACTTGTTGGCGCTGACTACCCTGTGGGTATTTTGTTTGTCAGCCTACCTATTCTCACTCTAATTTTCCTTGTTTTCAGGTGATTGCCTGCCTGTGATGGAGATTTATAAATTAACAGATTAATTTTTTTTTTGTTTTCAGGCGATTGCAGAACAATCAGCTTTCTGGTACCCTTGATGTTTTACAAGATCTTCCGCTCAAAGACTTGTAATCTTCTTAACCCACTCAACACACTTTTCTAAGATCTTTCAATTTGATCCTTTCTTCTGATTTTGAATTCATATGATATACATATATATGTCTCCTTAATTTTGCGGATTCTAAATTTCTCTTGTACTGATCAGGAATATAGAGAATAATCTGTTTTCTGGTCCAATACCTTCAGAGCTTATGAGCATACCAAATTTCAGGTGAAAAACAAATCCAATTTTAGTTGATGAATCCGCTGTAAAACTTGAATTTCATTTAAAAGTAAATTATTTCCGTAAAGTATAAGATGTGAAATTCTATATCTTCAACAATCAAATAAGTCCACAACGATAGATGCAAAACATCAAGTGTCCAATGTTCACAATTTGCGTGGGTATGTGTTGATAAAAGCTATATTGATGTAAAATGTTAATCATTCTTCTGAAATACAAGAATCCAAAGTTCATATCATGTCTCTTAAAACATTTTAAAATAAAAATTGACAATAATGATGAGCCAAGTATTAGTTAATGGTTTTTTTGCTGAAAAATGATTTTTGGTGCATAGTGAAGTGCATCTAAATGACTGGGCAAAGTGTGCTAGGTTTTACATTTTATTGGTGATGATGATGATTCGGAAATACAACCTAGTAATGTCTTAACTGTCATCTTTCTAAGCACAAAACAAAGTTTTCGTGTCACGAAAATGGAAGTGGGAATCATTAATATAATGGAGATATTATGGATTGTAAAATGTGTACTTGCCTTTCACAAATTGTTGTTAGCTCCAAAAGAAAAAACCGATGAAGTTTCAAGTAGCTTGGGAGTTTTAGTTCTTGAAGGTAACATTTACTGATACACTGAATTTTCTGAGCAGATATGATGGAAATCCATTCAATTCTTCTGTTTCTCCAGTACTTTCGCCTTCACCCCCATCAAAACAATCACCGGTACCATTCTTTCCTGGAGAACCATCTCCGGAAAAGGCACCGCCGGAACTGGCTGACAGACCATCTTCATCAAATGAATCAAAATCAGGGAATAGAAAAAGGATAGTTTGGATATCAATTGCTGTGGTGTTATCATTTATAATCTTGGCATTAGTGCTTATATTATTTATGCCAAGGTGTCTCAGAAAAAGTAGAGAGGATGACAGAAATTTTAAACGGCATCAAATTGGTGCATACAAAGGTGACAGAGAAAGCCCAAGGAATGATGTGCCCCACCCCCCACCAACCAATAAAATTGAGAAAGGCAAGTGAAATTTTCTTCCTCATTTTATGTAGTATGTATACTAGATACTTCAGGAGTACACATTCTTTTAGAGAAAAAAATAATCATGAGCTAAATTTTATGAACAGTTCCAAAAGATGCTGTTGCAAAGCCAAAGGAGACTCAAAGAATAGAAGCGATACCAGAACCAACAGCACTAAAGCAGGATTATCATGAGATAGATATTAGTGCTCTGGATGACTATTTAATTCCTCCACCTCCTCCTCTGCCTCCCCCTCCACCTCCACCTCCACCTCCCCCTCCACCTCCACCACCATTTGCAGCAAAGATCAATAAGGAGACAATTATACCATCCGAAGTGACTCCCATGAAGCCTTCATCCACAAAATTAAACACCCCTACTTTCGCTAAGTCTTTCAATATTGCGTCCCTTCAGCAATTTACAAACAGTTTTTCTCAGGAAAATCTAATAGGAGGAGGAATGCTGGGGAACGTTTATAAGGCACTCATACCTAATGGAAAGGTATTGTTCATTTAAATCGTGGATTGTTTTTTATTATTTGAATTGCTTTGCTGATGTTTTTTTTGAGATTTTATTTATAATTGTGTTAGGGAACCAAGTTCCATGCACAGACCTTTTAATCGATCATTGTCGCATCGCAAGTCAAATTTATTAGGTGGTGATTACTGTGTATACCACTTTGTGCTTTCTTCAACTATATGTTGTTTTTTCTCAGAATATGAAGTTGAAGTTGCTAGCACCCTACAAGTAGGATTAAGTTGTGACTTTAAATGTACTTTTTTCTGCTTAATATTTTCATATTCAACGAGTGCAAATGCTGTTTGGTGGGGTCAGATATTCCGCATCATAAAATACTTGTTTTTGACTATGTTGCAACATGATGATACTGGAATGCTTATTTCTGGAGGAACTGGAATTTTTTTGTGATTTTATGGAATCTCAAATTCTTATAGCCAAATTAGGTATTGTATCATATTAATGAGATGACTTTAGATGCTGACTTTTTTTTTTTTTTTTGATGTAACATCTATGTTCCTGAAGCTGCTGGCGGTGAAAAAACTGGATAAAAGGACTTGCAGTCTACAAAAGGATGATGACTTTCTGGAAATGGTTAATAATATTGATACAATACGCCATTATAATATTGTGGAGCTCATGGGTTACTGTGCAGAACATGATCAAAGGCTGCTTATCTATGAGTACTGTAATAATGGTACTCTGCAAGATGCACTACACTCCGATGATGAAACCAAAAATAAACTTTCTTGGAATATCCGCCTGCAGATAGCTCTTGGAGCTGCTAGAGCCTTAGAGTAAGAAACAAACTTTCGATTGCCATTTTTGACTACTTGTGTACTGTTATGTCCCAATCTATCTATCTTTGTCTAAAGGTCATATTGCATAACTTCTTTTCTTTTGCATAAATACTAACCCATTTAACTAGTGCGCATTTTGAATCCTGCTTTGGATGGGTGGGAAGTTTTTGTATGTTCTATTCAACTAAGACGGATTCAATCTTTTTCCACTCATCATAAGATTGCTTTTCTCTCGTTTCAAAGACAATCTTTTTTATGAAATTCTTGACTTTTTGATTACTCTTTAAAGAGATTAACCTTGGAGGGTATTCTGATTTGATCTACTTTTGAAGGTATCTTCACGAGGTCTGTCAGCCTCCTGTCATGCATAGAAATTTCAAGTCTGCCAATATTCTTCTTGATGATGATTATTCTGTCCGTGTCGGCGATTGTGGTTTATCTCCTCTTATATCATCTGGCACTGTTAGTCAGGTAACTCATAATCAGTTGCTATCATTTCCAAGATCTTTGTACAATCCGTTTAGTTCTCTTGCAATTACACTACTAGAACTTAACCAACATTAACTTATTCTTCTTTTAGTTGTCTGGTCATCTTCAATCTGTGTATGGATGGGGAGCTCCAGAGTATGAATCAGGAATTTACACTTTGAAGAGTGATGTTTACAGTTTTGGTGTGGTTATGCTAGAACTTTTGACAGGCCGGATGTCGTATGACAGGTAAACGAGTGAATCATATTTAGTCAGTGATTTGCCTTTTCCTTTATTTTTCATTGTTCTGAGTGTAGGACGAGAATTAGAGGAGAACAATTTCTGGCGAGATGGGCGATACCACAACTTCATGACATTGATGCATTGTCAAGAATGGTCGATCCATCTCTCGGTCTCGAATACCCAGCCAAATCCTTATCACACTTTGCAGACATTATATCCCGATGTGTTCAGGTGATTTACTAAGAACACCCTTAATTTTACATTAATTCGAATAACGTCCTGACGAGTCACTTGTATAATTCTTGCGTAGCTAATTTCAGGAGTAACCTTATATGAAATACAACTAAATTATAGTTGTTCATTGCTTCATTACTGATATCATTTAAACTCTGCAGTCTGAGCCTGAATTCAGGCCAGCAATGTCTGAAGTAGTTCAGGATTTGTTGGACATGATAAGAAGAGAGCCTCATGAGAGTGGATCAGCAGAAGATTAACTTAGATTTTTGCCACAATCCAGTCCCACCAAATGGTCAAGCAGGCAAGATGAAAAGGCTACCCATAAAATCAAACTTGCAAACTAGACAGCCATGAGCCAACAGTTCCACAGCTGAGGTTCCAAATTGTCCTTTTAATCGTGTGCAATCATTAGTTAGCTTGAGATGTGCTAACCCATTATTGGGATTATTGTTTATTGCTAATTTTTAGTAAATAATTGTTTATTTATATTTCCATTTCATTGGAACCAGCCAAAGTTGTCTTGATCAGATATTTTGAGCTGGGATATTTAACGAAAGGATAATGCTATGTTTGTTGTTTTATTTTACTACTTTAAAATATTCGACGAGGAGTTAAAAATGATATAATTAATGAAATAAATTAAATGTTTGATTGAAAAATAATGAATTGAATATCAATGTGCGAGGAGTCGGAAGTAGATTCATTCATCTCGGTCCGACAACTTCTGCAAATACCCAAAATTTTACTCTAGCCCTCCCTCCTTCGCCATTTGCCTTGCCTCCTCTGCGTGGTTCCTCGGTTGGCTACCATGAGTCGATATGATTCCAACCCTTTCGACGCCATTTTCGGTGATTTCTAAGTATTAAGCAAGTCTCTGTCAAGGCAGAATCAAACGGTTTCAAAGTTTCACTTGCTCATTAAAGAATTCGGGCAGCGAAGTTGCCACCCTTCTTCCGCCATGCAAGGTCATTTTTCTTCTCCTAATAAGCTTCCAACCCTTCAATGCCCCTTTGGATCTCGGGTTTTTCTTGCTGTTAATCTCCGTTACCATGAGCATAATCTCAGAGGGCAGAGGGTTTTACTAGGGTTTAAGATTCGGAGCCATTCGAGAACTTCCGCGAACTCCGCACAGGTTTCTCCATCTGTGGATAGGAAAAAGGGATATGGAGGTCTGTTGTCCTCCATTTTACGCTCTTTGGATTCGTCCGACGATGTGGAGAAAACCCTTGTTTCATTTTGCGAAAATCTAAGTCCGAAGGAGCAAACCGTGATTCTTAAAGAACAGAGAAGTTGGGAAAGAGTTGTTCGAGTTTTTGATTGGTTCAAGACTCAGAAGGATTATATTCCTAACGTGATTCATTATAATGTTGTGCTAAGAACACTTGGGAAAGCCCAAAAATGGGATGAACTTAGGCTTTGTTGGATCGAAATGGCCAAAAACAGGGTCTCACCTACGAACAACACTTACGGAATGCTTGTTGATGTGTATGGCAAAGCCGGTTTGGTAAAGGAGTCACTTCTATGGATTAAGCATATGAGAGTAAGGGGGCTTTTTCCAGACGAGGTCACCATGAATACAGTTGTACGGGTTTTGAAGGATGCAGGAAAATTCGATTGGGGGGACATGTTTTACAAGAATTGGTGCAGAGGACGGGTTGAGTTGGATGATTTTGATTTGAATTCCATGGTTGATTCTTCCAATGGTTCTACCTCAGAACCCATTACTTTTAAACATTTTTTACTCACTGAGCTGTTCAGAACTGGTATCAGAAGTCCAAATCCCAAAGTAAGGACGGGATCAGACATGGAAATTTTGGCTCGGAAGCCACGGCTTACTTCTACGTATAATACTTTGATCGATTTATATGGAAAGGCAGGGCGACTTAAGGATGCAGCTGAAGTGTTTGCAGAAATGCTGAAATCAGGGGTGCCAATGGATACCATCACATTCAATACAATGATCTTTACTTGTGGAAGCCATGGACAGTTGTCAGAAGCTGAATCTTTGTTAACGAAGATGGAAGAACGCCGGATTTCTCCCGATACCAAAACTTATAATATCTTTCTCTCTTTGTATGCTGCCGCAGGAAATATCGATGCATCGCTCGAGTGTTATAGGAAAATCAGAGATGTAGGCCTCTTTCCCGACATTGTTACTCATAGAGCTCTCCTTCATATATTGTGCGAGAGGAATATGGTCGAAGATGTGGAAAATTTAATTGAAGAAATGGAAAAATCTAGTCTATTGATTGATGAACATTCTCTTCCTGGTCTTGTAAAGATGTATGTTAATGAAGGCTTGATAAGTCGGGCGAAGACGATGGTGGAAAAATATCGGCCAGGAAATGGATTTTCAACCAAGATTAATGCTGCAATTCTAGATGCTTACGCTGAGAGTGGATATTGGGCTGAAGCGGAGGCTTTGTTCTTAGAAAAAAAGGATTTTATTGGACGAAATATGGATGCTACGGAATACAATGTGATGATCAAGGCGTACGGAAAGGTGAAACTTTATGATAAAGCTTTTTTTCTCTTCAAGGGCATGCGGAATCACGGTATTTGGCCAGACGATTATACGTATAACTCTCTTATACAGATGTTTGCCGGAGGTGATCAGTCGAACGAAGCGAGGGAGCTCTTGGCTGAAATGCAGGGAATGGGATTTAAGCCAAATTGTGTAACATTTTCTGCTTTGATTGCATGCTATGCTCATCACGGACAGCTGGTGGATGCAGTTGATTTGTTCAAAGAAATGATTAAATCAGGAGTAAAACCGAATGAAATTGTTTATGGTGCTTTGATAAATGGATTTGCAGAGCTTGGCCAAGTTGAAGAAGCACTCAATTACTTTCGACTGTTTAAAGAATCCAGGATGGCAGAAAATGTGATAGTTTTGACTTCCCTGATAAAGGCTTATAGTAAGATGAACTGCTTGGAAGAAGCAAAAGCAGTCTATGAAAGAATGAAAAACTTGGAGACTGGTGTCGATTCTGTTGCTTCAAATAGTATGATCAATCTTTATGCAGATCACGGGATGGTATCTGAAGCCAAACTGGTTTTCGAAGATTTGAGAGAAAAGGGTATTGCCGATGGCTCATCTTTTGTGATGATGATGTATCTTTACAAGAACATGGGGATGCTTGAAAGCGCCACTGAAGTAGCAGCTGAAATGAAAGAATCTGGTTTACTCAAAGATTGTTCTGCATTTAATCAAGTAATGGCTTGCTATGCTGCTAGTGGGCAGCTTCGGGAGTGTGGCGAACTACTTCACGAGATGATATCGATTAGGCTCTTACCTGATTTAGGGACGTTTAAAGTATTATTTACTGTCTTGAAGAAGGGAGGTCTTCCGATTGAAACTGTCACACAGCTAGAATCTTCTTACTGGGAAGGGAAACCTTATTCTCGGCAAGCCATTATAGCCTCGGTATTTTCCATAGTGGGTATGCATAGTCTAGCTCACGAGTGCTGTGAGACCTTCCTGAAAGCGGAAGTGACCCTCGATTCCTTTGCGTATAATGCTGCTATATATGCTTATGGAACTGTTGGCGACATCGACAAAGCTTTGAATGTATTAGTGAAAATGCTAGACAAGGGCTTGAAGCCAGACATTGTGACTTACATAAATCTGATTGGTTGCTATGGAAAAGCTGGGATGGTGGAAGGGGTGAAGCGGATTTACAGCCAACTAAAATACGGAGAGATCGAACCCAACGAGTCCTTGTTCAATGTGATTATAAGCGCTTACAAAAGTGTCAAACGGCATGATCTTGCCAGATTGGTCGGCCAAGAAATGAAGTTTGCATTAGAGGCGGAGAAAAATTTTGAATCCGAGGGCCGAGATGGTTGTGATGAAGGTTCCTAATGAGGTCCCTGTAGTCGAGGTAGGCGAATGAGCTCCGGTTTTAGATTCATGAAGTCTTGTGTTGTATAATGTGTATTATCTGGTGATAGATTCTTAACTGAATAATTGTAAATTCATTGCTACAAAATTGGTTAGATGAGGGGTATCCGATTTTAGTCGAGAGTAGGATAAATAGACAAGTCTCGATGTCATTTTATTAATTATCAGAACAATTCCCGTAAATGTTTGCATGATTACGATTTCCGAATCGATGTTACTAAGAACTCATAATAAACTAGGCGATCAAACAAGTTGAGAAAAGTTTGGGTTAAGAAAGAGCGTGGATCCAAATTGCCCTCTGCAAACATCTACAAATCGTAATAAATCTGCATGGACAACTAATATATGGTCAATACCATTAATTTGTTTATTTTAATCATGTTCGTTCACTTTTAACCTCAAATCCAGCAACAAACTCAAGGACAACCAATTATAGACGGATAATAATTTTCATGGTTTAAACAAATACGACAGCGTATTGATTTGTTTTTTTTTTTTTTTTTTTTTAATAATACCTTTGGTTTGGTTCGACAAGTTATTTCTAACCGAACCAAACCAAACCTGGATGACAACACCTGGCGGAACCCGAAAAAAACCCGTTGAGAATTGAAATGACGAAGCCTTGTAAAGCCCTAAATCCTTTTATCATGTGAGGGTTTAAGCGGCCACAATCGCTCAGGAGCCTCTTTCTCCTCAAACTATATATCTTTCCTCCCTCCTTTCTAGGAGCTATGAGTCTTTTCTCAGTTGGGTTCTCGCAAGTTTTGATTTTGCAGTTCTGCAATGGTAGGATTTATTTCTGAACCATCCGCCAATACCATTGAAGACGTCGTTCAAGCTTCAAAGCTCAACAACTCAAAGGACCCGCACCCGCTTGAGTCTTTTGAATCGAAATCCAACGAATTTTCTCTTGCGGATTCCTTTCTCGATTTTGATTCTATGAGTAAATGGTTTGAGGAGTTACCGGATCCGGTCATGGCTGGTGCAGAAATATTGGGGTCTGAGGCGGAAGAGAATCGTACTATGGTTGTCGCAGAGGAGAATGGAGAAGAAATCAAATTTGAATATCCGATTGTTCAAGTGCCCAACTCAGTAGGTGAAGGTTTTTCTGTGCCTGTTGCTGGAAAAGTTGAGCCAATCTTGCATAGGTCTGAACCCGTTGTTGGATATGATTCTGGCCTGAAATTCATTAGTGGGAAGAGTGCTTTGAACGGGAATTGGAATTGTAGTATTGTGGAAGGGATGGAGAATGTCAATTTGGTTAGAGGGTCTGAAAGTTTGTTTCCTGATGGTGTGAAAGCTGCAAAGAGTGAGGTAGACTGTCCAGCAGATTCTGATGATATTAGTTCCGACCCCGAGAGCTCAAGTTCATCCTCATCTTCTCATGGTAGTAGCAGCAGTAGTGATGACGACGAAGATGATAACAATGATAGTGATGATGACGATGACTCAGAGGACCAGGAGGAGAAAAAGGATGGGGCCATGGGGAGCAAAGAGAAAGAAAACGAGAATGTGAGTATAATAAAGAGAGACATCGATACGGAGGTTGACATGGAAGAAGGAGAGATAAGGGATGATGAAGGAAGAGATCATCTTCACGAGGACATCAATGGAAATGTTGATCAGATGGTTGGGTGGAGTGATGACGATGAGGCTGATGATGATGGTAAGGGAGGACCCATTATGTCAAAAAACGAACTTAAGGTATAAAAATTTGTCTCCAACAGTTTCTACTTGTTTCCATATTTGACACACTTTTAGTAAGATTTTAATCTTTGATATCTCTATTGATCCTGCTAATGTTTCATCGCCATTGACAACCTATTAAACTTGATTTTGTGATAAGGTGACTTGTAGAGATGCCCCAATATCTATATTTCAGCTCCATTTATGAAGTTAACTTCAGTGGGTTTGTTTATCCCTTCTTGTATTTTCTTGCTTGCAGGTTCTTCCCCCAGTGCCTCAAGTAGACGTAATTCTGCAACCACATCACAATATGTTGCCTGTTGGACTCGTTTTATCGGTAAGCATAGAAAAGTTTGTAATCATCTAATTTATCATTTTTAGACATTGATTTGATGGATGCTGTTTTTTTATTATTGTAGCTGAACGGAATTTAAAATTAAGCGAAGAAATTTTTTGAATCATGTAACTTATTGTAGCTAACCATTCATTTAAGGGAGATGCGTTAAGATTTTCTATAGTTGTATGTCTTTTGTAAGGATTTTATATAACTAAACCTGAATGGGATTATGCATAATGATACAGATCTTTGGTGCTCAAGTCATTGTAGAAGGAGTTGAGAACCACAATCCACTTAACGAGGGGTCGATCCTCTGGATAACTGAATGGAGATCTCCACTGGGGCTAGTCGACGAAATCTTTGGCCCTGTCAAGAATCCTTATTATGTGGTCAGATACAATTGCGAAAGTGAAGTTCCCACCGGAATTCAAGAAGGCACTTCGATTTCTTTTGTACCGGAGTTTGTTAGTCACGTGCTCAATGACAAAAACCTGTACAAGAAGGGGTATGATGCCTCTGGCGTGAATGATGAGGAGCTTTCGGATGAGGCTGAGTTTTCGGATGATGAGAAAGAGGCCGAATACAAGAGAATGCAACAGATGACCAAGAGGGGTTTAAATGACCAGAAAGCTACGAATAGGAACGACAATCGAAAGAAGAAAAATGGAAAAGGACCCTGGAATAATGATCGGATCAATTCCCGACAGAGACAAATTGAAAAGGTTCAACCAGCTCATGCTCAAAGGCCACATATGTCTTCTGTTCCATCATCGAATTATGATGGCGGTTCAAGCTCTTCTGTTGTTGGACAAGGCTTAATTAGTAGAACTAACACATTTCAACCCAGACAAAGACAAATCGATGAGGTTAAACCAGCACATGCTCAAAGCCAACGCATTATGCCTTCGGTTCCATCATCAGATTATACTGGCGGTTCAAGCTCTTCTATGACTGGACAAGGCTTGATCAGTCGATCTAACTTTGCTTCCCCATTTCAACCCATATCTCAACCTACGGATTTCACCACAAATCCAAATCCAAATCCAAATCCAAATCCAAATCCAAATCCAATTTGGACAGCAGGAATGCCGTTTCAGCAGCAGCAGAGGCCAATTTTTCTGCCGCCCAATGGTATGCCATGGTTGAATCCTAATCCTCATCAGCAGTCTTATGAGATGCAAATACTTAACACAGTAGCGGGAATAACATACCTACAAGGCCTCCTAGGTCAACATGGTCTCAACCAGACAACAATGCAAATGGGTTTACCTTCGCAGCCTAATCCCCTGACAAACATAGTTGGACCAGGAATTCATCCCAGTGGATTACAGGTCCAGCAGAGCCAAGTAATTAGACCACCTGGGACTACTGAGACTCAGCCATTTGAACAGAACCAAATCATGACATCCACAGTTGCTTCGAGAAACTCGGAGCCTTCTCAGCAGTTTAACTTTGGCACATCACCAAGCCGTGGGCGGAACCCCCGAGGCCGCAGAGGTCACTCTAGAGGAGGAAGAGGATGGCAGAGGAGGTAAACTATGGTGGGGAGAAGAGAATTCCGTTTGTAGTTTTCGAATTCAGTCTAAGTAACTAGGATTTTGGTGGTTTTTAGATCTTATGAAATTTGTCTAAGTTGAGCTGTCGATGATGGGATTCGTTGCATTGCTACAGTCTCCTGCTTTGAGTACGAATTATTTATACATTTACCATCTGTTTTGTCCCAATTTCAATTATCTGACAGCAACAGAGTCATGATTAAGATTTTCTGAATCTTCTCCCATTCACAAGGAAGATTAATTTTAAGGAAACAAAGGAAAGGACATAGGAGATTGAGATGAGTACAGATCAAACAGTGCCCAGAAAAATTCCTTGAAACTATCAAGTCAACGTGATAATGCAAATGGATCTTTAATACCAAAGTTTGACACAAGTAACGTAGTAAAAGCTAAAACCTCTGCCCTTCAATGAATGTGGGGTAAAACTAAAATTGAAAAGGTGGGCATCAATCAGAGAATCCGAAATGCTCAAGACTTGGCGTTTCTGGTGAAGTCTAGGCAAGTCTGGCAACTGCAATCCGTGAAACGACAGATGTCGCACCCAAAACACACGCAGGAAGTACATCCTTTACAAGTAGGGGTTCGGATGCAGCCCCGGTAAACTCTCCGACTCGCTCTTTCTTCGTCATCGTCACATGTTATTCTGAGAAACAAGTGCAAAAGAAACAGTTAATCCTGCCAATTACAGTTGGAATCAGCAACTACAAGCCTTCTCTTTCGAGGCATCTCCATAATCAAAACTAACGTTCAACTACAAAATATTAAAGAGCGTAGAACTCAGATAAAATGATGCGTTATATACGTATACTCAGTTGAAAAAACAAAATTATATGCATCATATGGGCAAGACATCTCATAATCAAAGCAAAAACCTGTGTGATAAATGATAGTTCCAAGGGAAAATCACAGTTAAAAGATCTGCTGCAGGCAACACACTAGGTAGGTAAAGAATGTTTAACAAAAAGACTGCTCAAAAAACACAGAAAGGGATACTGTCTGAGAGCTTGGGACATGAATGACTCAAAAAAGGACTAATTTTGCCAGTAAACAAATTACCAACCTGTTCTGCAATTAAAACAAACACACTTTTGTTCCCAAAATATTAAACAATTCCATACAAGTTAGGAGAATCAAAGCTAACAGAGAGGAAAAAGAATCCAAAATTAATCAAGAGTCGTTTTGAAATCAAAGCTAGTGACTCATATCGATAATTTAACTACTAAATGTGGAGGCCAATACATACTTGTCAAATGGAAGATCAGAACATTTCCAATTCACATCTGCCACAGCATCATGGTGCAAACGACATTCCTCTTTAGTCCTTAGTCGGAACCTCCGATCCTTGTTGCACCTACTACAGCGTATGAACTCATCACGATGACAAACTCGTCCATTATGTGATCTCTGAGAACCATTAGCATTCTTCAAAGCCTGGTTGTAGTATTTGAGCAATACTGTCTTAAACAATGGAACCTTTTCCCCATTGACTATGACCCAGACATTGTTCTTCCATTTTCTAGCTGTCTCCCTTCCAGAATGCTTCTCAAATGCTGCCGGAGTCAGTTTGTCTGGTTGTAATCATCATAAACAGAAGAATGAGAAAAGATGAAAACGGCATACAAAAGATTTAGACTTGGAAACTAAATATCAGAAGATGGGGATGCAAAGGAAACTTTTGCATTGAGGAAGGAAAGCAGAGGAACAAGGACTAAAACATACATTAGCCCTACGATACATCAATTTATCGATACCATTTTTGCAGCTATTTGAAAACACATACGGAAAAATTGATACAGACCATGCGAGATCACACGAACAGGAAAAATAAACTCCGCAGATGAAATATTCGTCTTTCTGGATCGTATCGGATATAATCGATACATTGGCATCAAACTATTATTAACCATATAAGACTTACATTGTATGGCAAAGAACATTCAGAATTTCACTTACTGTAGATCATATCAGCCTTTTTTATACCGTAAACATTCCATATGATCATATGATATAATCGTCAAGTAGAAAATACATAGTTAATCTTATCATTGCTGTTGTAGAATCTGGGTTTGAAGGGAATCAAAGTCAGATAAAAATTTCGATCATTTCCAGAAAACAATCCAAAACGAAGTACAAAATGTCTTTAACAGCGACACAGTGGAATACAAATCTCATGAATGGAGGTCGGAAAAAGCATGTCATCCATCACAAACAATACGCCATCTAGCAAAGATGTGAAAAACCAAACAAGAAATTCGAAAGGCCAAGAGATGTTCCTCTGCCCAAACACAAAAAACAGAACGCTGACAGCCAAAGAAAATCTTACAAAACAAAAACGGGTCGATATAACAACAACAGTAAAGACAAACAAACGTTTCATTATGGCAAAATCCATCTCAAAGATACATCCGTTGACCATCCAGAAAAACCTACATCGAATAAGTAATGAAAAAACACTCTAAGACTTCAACGTCACTCAGACAAAACAACATACACTAGAACTGTATGAACAGAAAATGACGAACTTTTGTTTAAACTTCAAAGGTATGTCGTTGGTTTTGAAAACCATCGTCTCCAAACACAGATTAGTAGAGAGAAGACGGAAGTATGAAGGTCAACCATTCAAGCATAAACTGATGCGCATCAAACATGCATAAAGATCGGAAGACATTTTGAAGAACAGCCAAGAACCCATCATAGACTCTTAAAAACACGCATTTAACATGCATAAGAATCAACACCCATTTCCCAGAAGGAGAAAAAGGTGTCAGAAAAAAGACAAGAGAGGGAAGACCTTCTTGACAACCAGGGGTGCATTCGCAGGTGATTTCAAGGTCACCATTAACGAAAACCCTAAGCCTCCCAACAGCGTCACCATATCTGTGACTGGTACAACCGCAAGTTACCTCTACAAAATCTCCACCTCTCTTTACCCCACTAATCTCACTTAACTCCTCGTCTCCAAACATTGTCAACCCGCTTTCTCTCTCTACCACATTTGCCATTTTTCTCTCTCTCTCTCTAAAAAATACGCACTTGTTCAATCTATAATCACAGACGGAGATAAACCCAGAAGCTATATCAGAGACGAATCGAGGAAAACCCCTAAATGAATTCAAGCGATAGACGTGAAGCCCGTGATAAGATGGGTCTTTTGGGGATAAGAGAGAAAACCCAGAGAAGCACTAGCGCTTAGCAAGCGAGCACCTCCAAGGATCAGCCCTAGAGATCTGGTGGAGAAAACGTAAAAGAATAGCGGGAGAGAGATAGAGAGAGAGAGAGAGGTTTGCTTATGGAGTTGAATGAATGAATGAGCTGGCTGCAAGGGCAAACAAATGTCGTGGGGCGAGAGGAAGGGCTTAAAGGCTTAGGGTGCTACTTGCATGATAGGACATCAGAGAGAGAGGTAGAGGGAGGGAGAGAGGACCATTCGGTTCATAGGAAACTCTCTCTCTCTCTCTCTCTCATGGAAGAAGACGAGGTTATTTGTACTGTAATGTCCAACTCCATTTATTTATTTTCAAAATGCTTTTTATTTTCTCTGCACTATTACACAACAAGCCTAAATCAAATTAAGCAATATCTGCGGCGAACTCAGCACATTTTTAGAGAGAGAAATTCGTTCTCTTTCACCATTGAAGAAACTATGCGGACAGAAAAGCTAGAACAAGCTTTTCATTTACTAATTCCTTGTTAATGATCCAATAACACGTCTCATCAAGTTTAAATCTTTAAGCCACTGGGTCCCATTGGTTGATAAGTCCTCGAGAATTCTCAAAGTTGCTAACTTTCGATCTTCGTGCAGAGACTGTAATGGTTTTGTTTAGACTCAGCACAAATAACTTAGCTGGCTCGGCCCCCATCAAGTTGCATCATTTCTGGACTTTGAGTGTTTTCAATCTTTCAACCGTTGCAGATCACATCTTTTATATCATACTATTTTTTGAAAGACCCTTTTGCTTCTTACGTAACAGAATCCATTTTTTCTGTCAATTTGTTTCATTAATCCATGAAAATATTACAGGGTTATTCATCTCGTCGTTCAATATTTGCAGCGATAATCTTTAATTTTCTGGAAATGGAACAAACTTTAATGGAGTAAAACCCTTCTTGCAAGTCTGCGACGGTGAAGGAGTGTTTTCGCGTTGGATATGGTTCGAACTGGTCCGGCAAGAAGATCAAGCCCGACATTTCTTATGCCTCAAAAGTTAACCCACGCTCCGATTGTCGGTTTGACTGGCTTCCTTTGTACAAACTTCTTCGACAAATCAATGATGCAGAAGCATCATCACAAGCTCCCAACCAGTTGAGCTTGAAGAGTACGTTTTTTCCGTCCAACTTGAGTAAATAGCAGAAACCATGGAGGTCTGTAAAAGGGAGAAAACAGATGGGAAAGTCGCCTTAAATCACTCTATACTTAGCCTGTACACGAAGCCATTCCTGTTGTTTCATTTTTTGCCCAATTTTCGCGATCAATCGCTCTAATTTCAAGCAGTCAGAGTAATGGGTTGGTCGACTGATTTGATCCGGTTGAAAAAACTTGGTTGCATGTAATAATAATAGTAATTAAGGCTAGTATGCAAAAGCCACAGAATTTGCTGCTCTGCATTCACAGAAACACAAGCAATTAAAGGAGCGTCCTTGCATCTGAGCTTTGTCCTTGGTTTCTTAAAAACTGGTTAAATCATTGCAATGATTCTAAACCCGTGAGTTCTTAAATTTGGGTTCGGTGGTTTCCCATGATTTCATATCAGGTGCTCTTTTTCAACTCTAGTTGGAAAGAATCCAATGTCGTGATGGAACTGAGTTCCAAATAACAACTGCCAAATTGGGTGAGTCGCCGTGCCGTCAACGACCCATAAAACAAGCGTGTTACCTCCAAAATTTGTATGTTCACGCACTGCTGTTTTGTACATTGATTGCTTCCACTAAACCCCACAATCTAAGCATCATCATTGGACCGGACCAACCCGAGTCAGAATCTATCGACTTTTGGGTGGACCAATGCCTGACCTCACCCTAAATGGGGTGGTTCGTGGTCGGGCCTGCCAACCTTAGATCCTGTTCTGACATTGACATACCGTCTATTGTTTCGATGAGGAAAGTTAAAAAAGTCACTTGGCTTGTCGAAAAACATGTCCTGAGCTCACAAAAAAGAAATTCAGACTACGATCCTGACCTCCCTCTCTTCACAAACTAACGATTTAAGAAAATGGGTTGGCATAAAACAGTTGAATTGCCTTTGTGTAATCAATGATGTTTAGTATTCTTTGTATACAAAGCAAGGATGTAATCTCAGATCTGAGATGAAAAAACAAAAAATCGAAGCTTTGATTTAGTGGAGACACACCCACAATAAGCCCCATTCAATCATTTCGTTTAGAGTTTTGACTTTGAAGGAGCTAACGCCTAATATCATCTCATCTGGAAAAATGGTGGGGACGCCTCGAATCGTATAATCGTATCAGCCGTCGAGGATGAATCAGAGAAAAGTAAGGAGGAGTGCAGAGGTCTACTCTACTCTAATCATACCCGATCGAAACTCTCCTACACGTAGCTCGTACCACAAAGATCTATGGTTTCCAATCGACGGCGACCTTTACGCCTTTTTAGGGCAGAATGATTTCATCTCGACAGTCAAACAGTGAAAAGTAAAGCCACCCATTTACACTTGAATAATATTCAACCCATGTTTGATGGCGGACGAAGCTCCAGATCAAATTAGATACATTATTGAATGGTTTAATGAAGTTTAGATCATGATTAAGACGAGATTAAGCTGACATATTTTTCAACGATCATCTCCGGCGAGGAATCGGTGAAGTAGCCTTTCTCCACGTCCAACCCTTCTTCAGCTGCCAGCATCTCGACTCGCTTTTGGACTCGGTCCCCTCCGATCTGGTTTGGCTCCAAGAGAATGCAACAAACTTCAGTAGTCTCCTCGTCGTGAACCAGCCCGATGGTTTGAACCATGGGAAGCCCACCGCCTCGGGCGCTGACCTGCCGAGCTATTCGTCGAGCCGCCTTCAAGTCCGTCGATAGTATCGGAACGTTGTACATCGCAACCCATCGGAGTGCTCCGATCATCGTCACGCCTCTAGCTGGGGAGACGGTGACTGGGCCTTCGTCTGGGTTGACCGGTAGGCTTTCCGGCATAGTCCACCCGACCCATTGGCTCCCCTCGAAGTTTGGCCGGAAGTAGCCTAGCTCCCTCCGTAAATCGTCCAAAGCCTTGCCCGTTGGGTGTGCGGCGGCGTACAGGAAAACCGGGACTACAAAAACATTTCCAGATTTGGTAGGTGGAATTTGAGCTATTAATCTTTCGAATTATGATGGAGCGAGTAAGATGAAAATGTGTTTAATCAATGCATCTAAATTATTAGAAAAAGATGTACCTTGAAATCTACTGCCAATCTCTGAACCCACCGCCTTGGCTAGCCAAGCAGCTTCGTCGAGGGAGGCTCGGGCGAGGGGGTGGAAGACGATGTCATCGACGACACCCAACCGAGGGTGAGCGCCGGAGTGGAGCTGGAGGTTGACGGTCTCAAATGCAGCCTCCGCCATAGCCAACACAGTTTGCTGAAGTGGGCTGTAAATGGCCCGTCCGCTACTGTCATGGACCACGTATGATACCATGGTATACCTGGTTCTGTTGTAAGCCCTGTCCTCAAATTTGTTAACCACAATCGTTTCTGGGTTTCGTCTGGCCGCTCTTTCGATAGCCTCCAGTGCTCCATTGTTGCGTGATTCAGAGACGTAGAACTTGCAGCAAAGGAGCATTGATTTTTCTGTGTTCTTTTTCTTGTTCTAGTGAACCAAAAGATTGATCAAGTCTTATACGAGTACTCAAACGTTGAGAAATAAGGAAACTACACAGAAATTCTCTTCTTCTTCTTGTTGTCGTCGAAGAAGAAGATGAACAGAAAAAAAAAAAAAAAAACAGGAAAAGAGCTCACCTCGCAGCTGGGATTGAGATCCATATCAACCTGTTGGGTGATCGAGAAAAGTTCCTCCAACTAATCTCAAGCGTCGTAGTATGAGGTCGGAAAGGATTTGCAGAAGCAAGAAGAGGAGACAAATCGAATAACAGAAGATATTTTTGACAATGGGGACAGGGTGGGGAAGGAGACAATCCAATCTCTTGCTTTTTATTGGGGGAGAAAAAGCCATGAACAGATAAGACTATCGTACTATTCTGACAATCAAAAACCCAGAAATTATTGCTGGTTTTTTTAAATAGAAAAAAGATACACGTTTTTCTCGACTCACTGTCTAATTATTTCTTTCAAATAGCTTACTACATTAATGCTTCATCTAGTTAATGACACGTTTGTATATATATCACCTGACTCTCTCTCTCTCTCTCTCTCTTTCTCTCTCAGTGTTGGTCCATGAAAATGCACACGCAAACGTGTGCAGTTCGGATAAAGTTTGGAAAATACTTACAAAAATCAGATTAAAAGATTGTTTTAGCTTTTTTAAAATGAGCACACGAGACGAATGGGGGGTTTTAAAGTTAACTTGGATGCCATGTCTGATCGTGACTTGGCCGGCAAATCAAATAGACAAAACAAAAACCAAATGAGGGTCGGTCTCATCTGAATGGACGGCGATAGATTGAAAATATTGATCGAGTCAAATCAAATGGTCAGACAGTCAGACAAACCAGGTGATGAACATTCATAGTTAACACAGTAATGCAGCAAATGCCACCTGCTACCTACTACCACTCCTGCACCTAATCCCTCTCTTTAACAGGGCCAACGCTTTTCCACAATAATATTCAATCCATTACCGTCTTCATCTAGGAGAAGAGATGTGAAAATTAAAACAAGCTTGAAGTCTAAGAAAGTAGCCAAGCTAATTGTGGACATGACAGTGAACTCAAGCTAATTGAATTCCATCTTTAAATAAATTGAAGATGGATAGAAGAAAGAGTAACGGCCCAGCTGAAATGACCATCGATCCAGTTCACAAAGAGAAAGTTAAAGATGCATAGAAAAGAAAACGAGACCAAACATGGAAAACAGCTGCAGATGGAGGAATTGGATCTATGGTGAAAACATGGAGATATATGGCAAAGAAGGATTCCCAAATGCGTAATTTTCAAAACCCTGAAAGCAATCAGAAATCACGTGACACTGAAGCAGGCAAACAAGCTGATTACACCGAATAGATCGACACAAACAGCAGGAACATTAAAATAGAAGACAGTGATAAGAGTGTATAATATCAGAGAACTCAAAACAGCCAAGGGACGATGACACAGAAGAATACAAGGAGGAAGCAGAAGAGCAAGGCTAACATTAACATGTATTGACATATTAACAGTTTGTCTTGACGTATAAACATTATATCGTATAACATATCTAAAACTTACAACTTCAACAAATAATGTTAATATCATCTTACGAATTAGGAACAGTGACCATGGAGGAACTTCATTGTTTAAGAATCTTGGTATGGAAAACAAAGTCACTCAAAGAAAGATAATTTCAAATGGAAATGGAATACTCAGAATTACAGTGCGCTCCAAATCATTTTGTAGAGTTTTCACTTTGCGGAAAACGTGACATAAAAGAAATGCATTAAATAAATAAAATATAGAGGAGATGCGAGGTCTAATAGTTTCGAATAGATTGTAACAAATAAAATTAATGTTCAAGCTTGAGGGTTTAGTCATGATCTACCCCAACAAAATGATTTGGCAGCTAAAAAACCGAAACGCCAGCAATTGAAGTCCAAGGGCTTTATTTTTAGGGAACCTCAGAACAATCAAAGGCCTTAATGCTTAATGTGATCCTTTCACCTGATTCAGATGAAAAACAAGAAGAGGACATAGTTTAAATGTGGCAAAAATCACCATAATCACTGAAGACAAATAATACATATGATGGTTCTATAATTATTATATTCCTCACGCTTCTACACTCCACTAGTACCACATAATGGTGAACCGAAGAGATTTTTATAAGTCGTGGCAGACCTCTCCCTCCACCGCATGAAATAGTATTTTCTTAATTTATGTGTCCTGGGACATATTATACCCAGTAAAAATTACTTAGAAACTCTAAATACCTCTTCCTTCTTGCCTTTGCCTCCAGTAAAGAACTTGTAGGTCCCATAGATAAATAGGCCCCAGCCAGATAAAGAGATAATTACAAACTGTTAAAAACATCAAGTTTATTCAAAATGAATGTCTAAAGTAAGCGATATTTTTTTTAGTTAGCAATATATAAACCAACTTTGAGCAAAAAAAAAAAAAAAAACTAAAAAAATCTTCAAATTACTGATAAATTGGAGCCCAATTTATGAAAAATCTATTTGAATAGTCATACATTTTAAGTCTGCTCATATAATGATTGGAATTTGATTGCATCATCATAAAATTAATCAATTAGAGCCTGAATTATTAAAAAATCCCATCTCAAAAGTTACAACTTTTATGCCTCCCCAAATATTGAATGGAATAAATTGCATTAAACAGAACTAAATTGATGATTTACATCACAAGTAAAGCAATAAAATCCCAAACAACCAGTGGATGGAAAAGACAAAAACACCGTTTTAGCCTAATCATAATACTAAAGTATAGCATCCAAAATTCAAAACATTTTCAAATGGTCATTCCAAACAAATTTTTGAAAACATTACTCACGCTACTCACCCTTAAAGGTAATGATTTCAAATTTTAAACAAGATATCTTACGTGTTCTTCCTTCCACTTTGATGGACTCATAGGGTCATCCCAACAGTTAATCTTAGCTGGTCCATGGTGGTCTGCATAATATCGTAGAAAATATCATAGTTCATATTGTATCATAAATTTTAAAAATTAAGAGACAATAATTTGTTCCATTTTAAAATCATAGCATCAAAATACAACATACAACTTACCATACTTTGAACAGGGAAATCCCGGCCAGTTGCAAAGACCATAAAAACAAGAGATTTAACAATCTTTGACACATGTCTTTAAAAAACATGAAATCTCCACTTTACATTTCTAAACCTTGAGAAAGAGAAACACGTCTATAGATTTAGCTTAATGGTGTTCTAATCCATAGGAACAAACCCAGAGCCAATCAATTTAAGATGTAAACATAAAAATGAAGATGTGAGACATTTTCTTTCTTGAGGCGAGTTAATTGAGCTCGGGTCTGCCTATGAAATTGGAATATGTACAGTGCCTTTCTACTCAAAATCCCCAGTAACCTAACATCGTGAGACGAAAATCCAAAGCATTTTAATCTAAAACTATTTCGTTTGTTAAAACAACCCAAATCGCAAACTACCGTTTAGACACCAAGTAACCGTCATTTTTCATACAGAAAACTAGTCAGAAAAATCAAAAAAGAAAACAACGAAGATCGAAAATTAAGATTATCTGAGAAGAAAATTCAAATAGATAAGGGTAATGCCCAGATTAAGGTCATATGATGGGTCATAAGAAAGTTACCAGCAGCTCCAGCGAGGCCGCGTCTTTGAAATAGGTTAACTGATTGACCCGATATCTGCGGAGATGATAAACGAGCTACAGCGGCGGTTCGACGAGCAGCAGCAGCCGCAAGAGTGGCCATGATTCGAAACCTTTCACAATTGAGTTTTTGCCAAAGACGATCAAAAGCACAACGACGACGTCGAGGAGGGAGAAAGGGCGACTGTGGTATTTGCTTGTATGATTCAGTATTTATATGGCATCTAAAACTCAAGCCTACAAGAACTAATATATAGATTTTATTTTATTTATCTCAATTTCAATAATTATATTTTTCCATATATATTAGTAGATTCCCATGCGATGCACTTGCGGGTCTTCAAAAGGAATTTTCGGAACCCAAATCGACTCGGACAAGATGAAGAACCAAACCGTAACTAACAAAAAATTATCAGTCAGGTTCCAATTCAGTTGCAATTTGCACAACCTTAAAAACAAGTGCGTGTTGTTTGAAGCAATGTCATTACAGATGAGTACAAAAAATATACGACGTTGACTCTTTGTAAAATCTTATAAAGAATATGTTAAATATATTTATTTGAAGAATAAATCAAAATATTAAAAGAAATTCAAACGTATAATATTTTAATATAATATAGATAGAATTTAATAAAAAAAATAAAATTATTATTAAGTTATAATTATCATTGTGAACCTCAAATTATTAGATTTTATATTTTTAAACTTTAAATTATAAATTTTAACAACTCAAAGGTTAATCTATTGAAAAACTAACAAAATAAATTTTGGCGGACGTCCTATCTCCGTCCATTCTCATTTTTTGCCGTAGAACGGACGCACTGTTGAAAACACAGTCCGTCCATTCTCGAGCGAAAAATGGTGATCCTCCGATAGTGCGTCATATCTCTCTTTTTGCATAGAGAGCGGAGAGTCATCACCCTCCGACAATGCGTCCTATCTATAAATTTGCTAATACCATATTTTTCTTTTTGATTTTTACAGATTATTCGAATCGGCATATATTGAAATGGCCGAGAGATCATATGCTAGGCGAAAGGGTGGACTATCAGAACATCGGGGACCTACATCTTCACAAGCTGGAACTGCTTATCACAAGCCTGGTAGCGAAATTCACTAGACCAAAACTTCGGCTGGTTCAATCGTGGCGGCTTCACTACTGGCCGGTTTGACGATTTAGCTTGTGAAGACATAAGTCCCCGATGTTCCGGCGGTCCATCCTTTTGCCTAATATATGATTTCTCAGCTATTTTAGTATATGGCAATTCAAATAATCTGCAAAGATCGAAAAGAAAAATATGGTATTAGCAAATTTATAGATAGGACGCACTGTCGGAGGGTGATGACCCTCCACTCTCTATGCAAAAAGAGAAATATGACGCACTGTCGAAGAGTCACCACTATTCGCTTTCTATGCAAAAAGAGAGATAGGACGCACTGTCGGAGGGTCACCACCCTCCGCTCGAGAAGGAACGCACTGTGTTTTCAACAGTGCGTCCGTTCTACGGCAAAAATCGAGAACAGACGCACTATATTTTCAACAATGCGTCCGTTTTACGGCAAAAAATGAGAACAAACGGAGATAGTACGTCCGCCAAAATTTATTTTGTTAGTTTTTTAATAGATTAAATTTTGAGTTGTTAAATTTTATATTTTAAGATTTAAAAATATGAATCTCAATATTCTAAGGTTTCGGGTAATTATCTAAAATAAATTAAAATGTTAAAAGAAATTTGTACCTCCATCAGATGTCACATTAATAAATGATTTATACTCAACTATCATGTCATTATTTCATAATTATAATCAACTGTTTTGTTTATTTAATGTTTTAGTACACACTAACTCCTTTTATTTAATTAATTAATCATATCTCTATACAAAACAACTCATATTGGACGACTCTGTTTTAATCCTCTTCTATTTTCCACTACTATATCTTTTAATCTGCACAACTCATGCAGTAATTCTCTTTTGTTCTTCCATGGATTGTTGACGAGGAAACAGCTGAATTAGACTGCTGTTTAAACTCATTTCTCGAATCTGTCGCATAAAAATCACAAGACAAAACCTCGTCAATTCGATCATCTTCGTCGCGTATCAAATTTATGTGGGTAGATGATAGATTTACCTCAACTGTAGAGATGATCCTGCAAAGATCAAAGCATTCCTCTAACAGCAACCTTTCTTCTGCAATAACCTTTGCCAATTCCCACAGCAAAGCAGCTGTTTTATTAGCCTGATTAATCAACACACATTGTTAGCTCGAGGATTAACATCATAAACTGCCATTACAATTGGAGCCTACCGATGGGGAAATTGGATTCAACATCATCTTGATTGGCCTGATGAGATTGGAAGCCTGTCGGAGCTCCATGGCCATCGATCGTGTTTCGACCTGAATGCTTGATCAGTATTTCACTTAACTAATAGAAGATTAACGCTATGATTATTCATTCAGCCTTACCTTAGCTCCTTCAATGAGAGGAACTCTGCAGACGACAGAATGTAAACATTGTTTGGTCATGGAGACTGCCGTTATGTGCTGTCTTTCCATGTCTCCCCATGTCTCTAATGACTTCAACTGCAGAAAATAACTCCCATTAAAATTCGAGAAGATTTCAATACGTCTTCGTGTTTATATCGAAGTAATGTTATCGGCTACTCACTTGCGAAACGAGTACTAAGATCAACTTCATCTCCATCTTTTCTTTCTCCATCCTTAATTTTTTTACCACCAGAGATCGTTGCAAATTTGAAATACCATTCCATGCAAAAACTAAATTCATCTGCAAAACTAATATATGCTAAGTAAGTATTATTGTGAAGTATAGATTTCCCGTTATAAAATATTGTCTGTTTTGGGTTGACTCATATATGAATTTATTCTTAGGTATTACTCCAAAATATGTTACTTATGTGTTGATTTCGTGCAATGACGAATTACGAAACTCTCCACAATTATTCCTCAAATGATCATTGATGAATCTATGTCAAGTGTAATGTACTCACCTCTGCAGAAGTAGTCATCTTTTTGTTGACAGAATCAGCTCTTCCATTTGTGAACCTCCATTGAATCAATCTATTATGAAGCAGCCTGAGCTGATGCACAGATTCTGAAGCACTCGAACCAGTCGACTGCGAATTAGCCAATGATATTTTATTGCTCTTGAACAAATCAAACCCAAAACTGAGTAACTTTTCCATTCCTTTTGCCTTAGGACTGCTATCAAGAGGTTTCAAACTCGAAAATGACATCGGTTTTTCCATGCTCTCGACAGACATTGGCGGCTTGTCGGACCGGCTTGGTGATAACGCCCACTGAGACGTTGCACTCCCATAGCCGGACATTGAATTAGTCCTCTTGATCACACTTTTGATCGTAGAATTTTTCGACGGTGTAGAACTATCGAACGAACGCGGACTTTGAATGGATAGATCAGAAGAGCTTCTTTGAGTTCTTTTTGGTTTATCATTGGAAGAAACTTCTCTGCCGGTTTTTCTCGAGCTCCGTGTCGAAATTTTCCCGGAAAATGGGGAGCCTGAGTTCGTCTTGGAGACAGCGTCGCTGTAATTTGATTCTGATTCGAGATTATTATTGATAGTCAGAGATTGTCGTCTAGATTTGCCATACAGATGATTGACATCAATAGAAAATCTTCCAGATTCAGAATTCTGGGTCGGAAACTTCAATGAAGAAGATGAACAACTTGCAGATTTTCCAAGAATATTTGACTTGGATGTCATTCTCATGGATCCTCCAATAATGGGTCTGTGATTTTCTTCAGTACTTCCCTTTTCCTCTTCAATCCTAACGAATTCGTTCAAAGTGGTCTGCCTTTCAAGAAGGGGATAGCTATTTGAATTTCTGTCATCGTTTTTAGGCTTCTGAATGTCGAGCAAACGATCGATTCCTAGATGATCGGCGAGGGTATCGTATTTTCTGCTGGAAGATGAAGTTGCAGCGGACGGCCAGAGTCCATGATTGAGTGAAAAGCCTTCTTGAGTTGGAGGCTTACGAGTTTCAGCAGAACTGAACCTTGATTTTCGGTGAGATGGCGACCGCAACAGAAATGGATTGGTATGTAAGATTCCGGCATCAATGGAAGGTCTTCTGACTGGAGAGAGAAACCGTGAGCTTGCTTCTCTGAATTTCGGTCCGCTATTCTTCTCGAACTCCTCTGAAATCATGGGTTCATTCCCATTTCTCATGGTTTATGATCCTAAGAAAACAACACAGTTAGAGAGAGAGAGAGAGATTGTGTGTGATGATTATGGAACATGTTTTACGGAGATTTCAAAAAGAAGAGAAGATAGAGAAAACAAACGGGCGGCAAAATAGATGCCTCGCCGGCGTCTCCTTTCATATTTTGATGACAAGTACCGAAATGTCCTCCAATTCATACTGTTTCTTCAGGAGAAGTAGCAAATGAGAAGGGTAGTTCTGTAAGAGCAAATACTTTCCACTCCGCCGGCTCCTCCAGAAGCTGAGAGAATAAATGGGTGAACGCCACGTGTCAAAGTCATGTAAATCTCAAATGGTTGCTTAATTAAGTGATTTAATAGCAGAAAAAAGGAGATTAAGCCCAGGATTAGCATTTATGAAAACAATTATCATCTACCACTCCTCTTATTTTGCAAGTAACCATTAATGAATTGGATGTTCGATGGTTGAGTAAGCTGCTTTCAATTTCAACTCTTACTGTGTTTTCAATGCAAGAACGCCTGCATTTTCCGAGCACGTTTTCAACAGCTTTAATTAGTCGATTGATTTGTAACGAAAGATTTGATGAACCGAAGGTGTGTGAAGTATACACACCTTCAATTTTTCGTGAGGAATCTAAGGAGAAAAATCTGTAATCAATCTTTCGTTAATGATTTATATAATTGTAATTAATTGACTTACATTTAGGCTATAAAATAGTTCTATTTTATTGCACCAAAAGTAGTATAAATATGTAGGTTGTAATTATTTAATATTAAGAAAAAATTATTCTTTATTATTTTTTTTTCATGGTATCATAGTGAGACCTAACATTGAAATTGAAGATTTTTTGCAATCATGACTAAAAAGAATTCCTTCTTGTCAATCATTCCTCGTGAATCTCCAATCATTACTCAAGACAATACACTTTTTTCATCAGGAATCATCTTAGATTATGCGAATTATCCGTTATGGTCGCAATTCATAGAAATGCGTATTGGAGCTCGAAACAAATCTAAATTCCTTACAGGCACAACATCACAACCATCTGCATATGACAAGCAATTGGAAACCTGGCTTATTGATAATAACCGAGTTAAAAGTTGGCTTGTTGATTCTATGAGTCCACTCTTGAAGTAACGATTCATTCGTCTTCAAGCAGCTAAAGAAATATGGGAAGCTGTTGCAAAGACGTATTATGACGACTCAGATGAAACACAACTATTTGAATTGAATTGGAGATCTTTTACATTTCTTCAAAATGGTAGACCCTTAACTTTATATTACCATGAACTGATTGGCATATTTCAGGAAATTGATGTTTGTATTCAAATGCAAGACAATAATGTCGTCGTAATCATATCTCTACATAAGTATATGACTAAACTTCGAGTTCATATTTTTTTGGCTGGCCTTGACCTCGAATTCAATGAAGCTCGAAGAAAAATTTTGAGAAAAGATCCACCTCTTGATCTTGAGTCATGTTATGCATATGTACGCAAGGATCACAACCAAAGGCAAACTATGGAGAAACCTGAGGTTCAGTCAAATGGGATGGTTCACTTAACTTCCCGCATACGCCCTACAAATTCGCAACAAGCAAAGGAAAAAAATCTGACAATAAAGGAAATACCAATATGTGCACTCATTGTGGTGAGGAAGGGCATTCCAAACAACGTTGCTATGAAATTATTTGGTACCCTGAATGGTGAGATTTTTCAAAGAAGCCTCTTAAGAAAATTGGACAAGCTGCTATTACTATCACAACTGATGAGGAAGTGACTTCATGAGCCTCAAATATGGTTGCAGTACATATTGCCAAGGCAGATAATTTCGGTATGTCCACTAATTACCTCACTATGAATAATACATGGGCTATTGATACAAGTGCTACTAACCACATGACAAATGATTCTACCCATCTTTTATCTATTCATTCTTCAACTCAGCCTCACATATTTACTACTAATGGGGGCGTTGCACCTGTTACTTAGTTCTAATAATATTGGAGGGAGTCAAGGAAACAAGGATATGGTATGGTTATGGCATCGTCGACTTGGTCATTTATCATTAAGTTATCTTCAAAAATTGAAACCAGGTTTATTTTTAAATAAAAATTCTACGTTTAATTGTGACATTTGTGAAATGGTAAAGAGTCATAGAATTTCATACTCACTTAGTTCTAATAAAAGTTATACATCTTTTATGACTATCCACTCTAACGTTTGGGACCTGCTCAATCCCAACATTGTCTTGTGCCCCTTATTTTGTGACATTTATTGATGAATATACTCAGATAATTTGGGTCTCGCTCATGCGAAACAATGGAGATGTTCTATTTTTAAAAATTTATATCAAACGGTGACTTCTTAATATCAAAGTCGAATTCATGTCTTTCAATCTGATAATGGTGGGGAGTATATCAATTCTGACCTTGAGAAATTTGTCAAGCAAATGGTATTCGACACCAAACATCATGTATTGGCACATTGCACTAAAATGGTTTGACAAAACAAAAGGATCGCCAAATACTTGAGGTATTTCGAGCGTCTCTGTTTGGAATAAATGTGTCTCGTGAGTATTGGGGCGAAGCTGTTCGCTCTGCCACATATCTTATTAATTAGATGCCATCACGAGTCATTGATTTCAAAACTATATATCAAAAACTCCACGAAATTATCTCAGCACCAACTGGTCCGAACCTTGAACCACAAGTATTTGGTTGTATTGCATATGTTCACCAGATTATAGGCAAGCTAGATCCATGAGCTGTCCGTTGCATATTTATTGGGTACACATATTTTAAAAAAGGTTATTGATCCTACAATCCTAATAAGAAAAAATTGTATGTAACCCGAGATGTTACATTCCACGAAGATATTCCTTTTTTCAATGGTCATAAATTCTCTCTTCTGGGGGAGATAACACTCAATTTAAGTGAAGCCAACACTCATGAAGCTGTTCAGAAACATACTCATGAATCTGTCCAGGAACAAATTGATATACTACCAGAAGATGAACTTCTAAATATTGATGCTCATCTTGAAGATATTTATGGCTCTCATGAGAATCAAGATAGAGAAGATGTCGATGACTCTCATGAGAATCAAGATAGTACAATTTCCCAAGCCACACCAACAACCATAGAAATTCCAAATGTATCTCTTCAGGTAACATCATTATCTTTATCTTCTATTATACATGATTCAACTCCTCTTACCGCTGAACTGAGATAGCTGATTAGGATAAATAGAGGAATTCAAAAAATTCAATGCGACTCTGTTATTAAAGCCAAAACTAAATACCTCATTAATAATTATACATCTTCTCATCGTTTGTCAATGTCTCATGCACTTATTGTAAATCAATTATCTCTTGTATCTATTCCAAGTAATGTGCACGAAGCATTAATGGATTCAAAATGAAAGAAAGCTATGAACGAGGAAATAAAAGCTTTACAGAAAAATCATACTTGGGAACTAGTATCGCCGCCCCTGGGGAAGAAAACAGTAGGGTGCAGATGAATTTTTACAATCTAATTCAATCCTAATAGAATCATATATCGCTATAAGGCAAGACTTGTGGCTAAACGGTATACACAAAAGTATGGAATTGATTATGGGGATACATTTGCCCCTGTAACAAAAATAAATATCATACGTGTTCTTATTTCCATATTAGCAAATGAAAATTGGTCGTTACGACAATTTCATGTTTAAAATGCATTTCTTAATGGGAATTTGGAAGAATAAGTATATATGGATCCTCCAACAAGCATAAATTGTGATGGAAATCTACAAGCTAAAAAGGGCCTTATACTGATTGAAGCAATCTTCTAGAGCATGGTTTGGAAGGCTCTCGATTTTCATGAAGAAGATTGGGTACAAGCAAAGTGATGTTGATCATACTCTTTTCGTCAAAGGAGAACTAAAAAGGAGGACTACTCTTATTGTGTATGTTGACGATATGGTTGTTATAGGAAATGACTCAAATGAGATAGCTAACCTCCAAAAAAGCCTTGCAATTGAGTTTAAACTTAAAGATCTTGGGCACTTGAAATATTTTCTAGACATTGAAGTTGCAAGATCGAGCAACGGAATCTCTCTTTGCAAACGAAAATATGTGCTAGATTTATTAGAGGAAACGAGCATGCTCAACTGTAAACCGGTTGAAACTCTCATTGAGATAAATCACAAGTTAGCTATTAAAAAAGATCAAACTCCAACTAATAAGGAGAGGTATCAAAGATTAGTTGGGAGACTAATATACTTATCTCACACACATCCTGATATTGCATATGCAGTAAGTATTGTAAGTCAATTTATGCATGCTCGAAGTAAAGATCATATGGAGGCCGTTTATCGTATCCTACGATATCTAAAATCTTCTCCAGGAAAAAGGATTATTTTTTGCAAAAAATGGAGACCGAAAAATAAAAGGATATACAGATGCGGATTGGGCTGGAAGTAAAACTGATCGAAAATTTAGATCGGGATATTTTACGTTTGTTGGAAGTAATTTTTACTTGGCGAAGTAAAAAACAAAAGGTTGTAGCAAGATCAAGTGTAGAGGCAGAATTTGGTAGAATGGCTCAAGGTATTTGTAAATTGCTATGGATAAAACGTATTTTACATGATCTTGATATATGTCATTTAAAACCTATGACGTTATTCTGCAATAACAAGGCAGCCATAGCAATTGTAAACAATCCTATTCAGCATGACAAAATCAAATATGTAGAAATTGATCGTCATTTCATCAAAGATTACCTTGACAAATGAATAATTAGTCTTCTATTTGTCTCCTCAAAAAATCAACTAGCAGATGTTCTAACAAAGGTTACATTTGCAAAAGAGTTTGAAAGCTCACTTAATAAGTTGGGAATGATTGACATATATTTACCAACTTGAGGGGGAGTCTTGGCATGAGCAATTTAAGGAGAAAAATCTGCAATCAATCTTAAAAGATTATGTTAATGATTTGTATAGTTGTAACTAATTGACTTATATTTAGACTTACATTTAGATTATAAAATAGTTCTATTTTATTGTACCAAAAGTAGTATAAATATGTAAGTTGTAATTGTTTAAAATTAAAAAAGAATTATGCTTCATTATTTTTTTCTTTAAAAATATTATTAATAGATATGAATGTTCTATTTCTATTGACTCTCTAACAAAAAGAGTCAAATTAATTTGATCAGCAACATGTAAGATGTGAATAATTTCTTCCTATTTTAGGATCTTTAATTCCTAACTACATCTATAATTTTAATCATAGCACAAGAGTCAATATGCTTAATTATGTTAGAAAAAATTGAAGTACTCTCACAAGTTTTTTATCCAACAACTCATGATATTATGAACCACTTTGGAGAATGAAGATTTAAAAATCAATATTAGATTTGCTAGTCTAGGTTAAGGTTAAGTTTAATTTGGTTTTTTAATTAAAACAAAGAATCAAATCAAATTTTTGTTCTTTTAAAACCAAAATGTACCAAACCAAATGAATTGGTTCGATTCGGTTACTCAATTTGAATCGAATCGATTTTCACCCCTAGCTAGCGAATATGAATTACACATACACTGGGTATTAGAGTCAACTAACCCAGATTTTGATTATCTTCGGTTAAGTACAAAATTAAGTTTTTGTCATTCTAAAACCAAAATGAACGGTAAAGAATGACTCAGTTTGGTTCGGCTACCCAATTTGAACCGAACCGAGTTCCACCCCTATCTAGAGAATATACATCACTCAAATATAAAAGTTACATACACATTGAGCACTAGTATCATCCAACTTGCATATATCTTGTATACTATATAAATATATTTTACCCTTTATTTAATGAATAACTTCAATGATATCTATATTAATCATAATGAAACTTAATTAATTAATCTAACTAACTTGTGACAAGTATCACTTTTTTATTAGTTAAAACTTACCTTTCCACCAATAGCCGAATCTTATTACCACATGTTATATTGATTTATTTCCATATTATAATAACTTATGAGTTATCATTATTTCTAATCATATTTATTATTCTAATAACAAGTACTACATTTAATTTGAATATAGTCCTTTACATATAAGCAATATGTATATAACATAAACTACCAAAAAGCTTCAAAGTTGAACAAGTATTACCTAGTGGAAAGAGCTTTCAATCTAAATGTTAAATAGAAGTGCAACATTAACAATCCAAAAAATAAGCACATAAGCCAAGTTTGGAATGATTAGGTAATTACCATTCAAGGTAATTACTATTCAGTTGATGATAGATCTCCACAATTAAATTTTCACCAAAGTAGTCAACCATTAAGATATCACTCATATAAGTGTTATTGAATACTTTTTGAGTATGGAAAATATTAAAAGACTTGTCATCTTATCTTTTGTGCAATGAAATTGCATAATTATGAAGCATATATGATTAAAAGAATTATCATTATGAACAAATTTGAGGATGACTCAGAAAATGACTTTAAAGATGAACTTCTAAATCTATTGATACTCAAAATGAAAGTCAATTTTTTAATCATCATGGAATATAGAAATTGGATTTTTAAGAACTAAAATTGTTAAAGGTTTAGTGTATATCTATTTGTATTCTCTTAACATTAGTTGAAAGATGATATATATTTACATGGATGAAACCAAAAGAAAATAGACCATACTCACCATACTAATTGTTGTGATTAAAATTCAATCACACCACGAGAAAATAACCAAGAATAAAAGCGATTAGTGAAAAAAGAACCGAGACACTATAATTTTTGTGGTTCAAACCAAATTGTTATACGTCTACAACATAAAATCACAGTAGCAAGTTTTATTCAAGAATCAAGAAAATAAGAATTTTTTAAAATGCTGCAACATTGCCTACAGCATTACCTCGAATACAAGAGGCGTTGTTTCTCACCAAGGAGAAAACCCTATAGAGCACACTCTCTATTTCCTTTCTACAGCTTTTTGTCACACGTTTTTCTCTTTCTTTATACTTTTCTTATAACTCATTCACTTACTCAATAATATAGAAACAAGAATATTACAATATTAATAAGAAAATCAATCAACGTAAATCCAGAATGAATAAACCACAAATCATTGCAGTTGAAGTTTTGTGAGAATTGTGTTCTCGAAAAATCTAGCATAATGAAGTTTACATCGGCTATGCATAAATCTCAAGGAGTGTTGGATTACGTTCACTAGATTTATGGGGACCAGCCATAATTACTTCAAAATGAAGAACGTATTACTTCATGTTCATCATTAATGACTATTCCTGGAGGCTCTAGGTGCATAGTCTAAAGACGAAGGAAGCATGAAGATGTTTTCAAAATTTGAACCAATATTAACAATTTCCTCATTGGTCTAAATTTTGAAAACATCTTCATGCTTCTTTTGTCTTCAGACTATGCACCTAGAGCCTCTGGAAATAGTCATCAATGATGAACATGAAGTAATATGTTCATTCTTTTGAAGTAATTATGGCTGATCCTCATAAATTTAGTGAACATAATCCAACACTATTTTAGATTTATACATAGCCAATGTAAACTCCATTATGCTAGACTTTCCGAGAACGCAATTCTCACAAAACTTCAACTGGAATGCTACAACATAACATCAGCTTTGGTTTCTATAATCCATGAAGCCCATGTTGACTAACATGTTCGAGCCTCAAATGCCACAACCGAATTTTCTATTCCACATTATCAAGCAATATTTACAGACCCAGTAATATGGTCTTAACATCTAGATAATATAAAACGTTTCTCTGAACCCTATTCATCACCCTTTAATGATTTTCATGCACTATTTTTCAACTTTTATATGTGTTAGGATTCGATCCCGGCCACTAGACTGGCCCCGACTGGCTCTATCAATATGATTCTCGAGGTGGGAAACGTCTATTCTCAATTTCACTTGCATGGATCTATTCGTAATTTAATGAATTTAATTCTTCAACCTAGTACCCTAAAGTAAAATATTTCAATAATAAATCTCCAATTTGATTTAAAAGAAAACAAATACTAATTTCATACATTATATATTATACATTGCAATATTTAACATATATATCTCAGAGTATTCACGCGTAAGCTATTACAAAGATATAGGTCACCACACGTGACCATTCAAAAAGATTTTATATTTATACAAATACTAATTCTTGTCCCAACTAAAAAAAATCATCTACTTTGATGGTTCGTCTAAGCCTCTTTATCAACCTTATATTGTCTTCGCTTTACCATCTCGGTGAACGTTTTCATTATCTAAAAAATATACACTATCCACATAACGAACTTTTAGCCCATTAAATAAATATAGGAGTTAGAATAACTAACTTAGACTCTACCCATACTACCATAACTATTATTACTTTAAAATTCATTTAAATCAGGTTATACTTTGAAATCCATCCAAATGTTATAAAAATATAATTATGCTCGAATTCAAACATTTTAAAAACATTCATTCATCATTTGAAGTAAATTATTTAACAACTAAATGAATCTAATGCAATTATAAATAAGTTTGCATGATTTAAAACCACCCTTTTTACAAAGTATATCAATGCAATCTTTTAACATTCAATCGCTTATGTCAAAAATGCGACACACTCTAAACCGACTCATATAACCGTCACACACCCCTACAAGTTCCCGGGCTTTCTCTAGTAGTACTGTAGAACTCATTTTGCATTGCTCATTCTCAAAGTTTAAGGATTTTCAACCCAAGTAAAATATTAAGTTAATCTCCTACTCAATTTCACAGTAATAATCATTGCACACGAAGAGGGAAATCCAACCATTGGGTTCCTGTGTTACTAAGATTGCCAACTTCCTCTTTCTTAAAATGCATACTTTAAAATATTTATAAAGACAATGTCATGCACGTTTAAAACAACGCAACGCACTATGCAATGATTTTGAAATCTACATGTCTAATTTGACGCAAAACATCATTTTCAAAACACTACTTTTTAACATTTCAATAAAAATCAAAAACATATTTTTTTCACAAATCACTATTTAATTTGCATAAAAAATGATATCCATTATCATTTCAATCCATTTAATCTCAATCAATCACAATAAATTTCTAAACCTAACCAAAACCAAGATATAAATTAAATCTATCTTCACCTAATAATGCAGTAAAATATAATTTAATCATTCTAATCGTTAGTATTACTTACCTTATATACTTAGCATAATTTATAGCAACTTGATTAATATTTCTTATAACTTGAAAACCTATAACACATGCATTACACCATTAGCATCCTAACAATTTAGATCTAGTATAATATATGATTTGATCAAATTCCTAATTCAAAGGTTTCTCAAGTAGAACATACATGCACGTCTAAACTCAACTTAAGCATCCAAATGATAATAGTTTTGAATATAATATAACCAATTAACCATCTATTCGATTAAAATCAGAATATGACCAATATTTTGTATTAACTTCAAAACTTCATAAATTAATGTATATATATTCAAATGTTTCAATTTCAAAGCCCAAATTTCACATAAGATGTCCAATTTAAATGTCCAAACCTTTTAATCATTGAAAACCATTTGATTGGCCTAATAATATCAAAACTGAGACTGCCCAGAATACTCTTTATAGTTTCTATCTCAATATTGAAAAAGTCATATCTTTAAATATACTTATCCAATTGCTTCGATTTCAAAGCATATAGTTCACTCAAGATGTCTACTTTAACATATGAAAACCATTTAACAATTGAAAGCTATTAAAGATACTTATCCAATTGCTCTGATTCAAAGCCTATAGTTCACTTAAGATTTCAAAGCCTATAGTTCGCTCAAGATGTCTACTTTAACATATCAAAACCATTTAACATTTGAAAACTATTATGTTAAGCTAATAATACCGAACCTGAAACTATCCAGATTTTTTCCAATTTTTTAACATACTTGATATTTGTCCTCAACATGTATAAATTGATAAATCTTTTCCATTTACAATCACAAGTATGATTTATAACATGACTGCATATTTGTTAAGCTGTAAACAATGAGCATAAAAACTCATTTTCATGAACCAAAATCAACAACTTATCCAACCATCACATAATACTCCAAATATAACATCTCTTTTACATTTAAACCCTAAAACTTCATAAACCTTAAATAAATTCCAACATACCTCAAGAACTTGAGAGAACGTGAGAGAGAATGAGGAGGAGGAGAGGAAAGTTTTCTTGGGTCATCAAGCAGTTCTGCAGTTGATGGAGTTTTTCAATTAAGTGAAATCTTAATGGAGAAGGGTTAACATAAGTTGAGGTGTCATTAAATGAAAGGGTGACTCAATACCACTTTCCATAACCATTCTTCAACTCCTTTTAATTACAAATAAATCTCTCACATTGCCTCTTATCCTTAACGTCAATTCCATCTTTAATTTGACTTTTCAATTCCACATTTAATCAACTACACTATGATAAAATTTCCACTACTAATAATCAATCATAATTTAACATAAAATATTATGTGTTTAATATAAATTGTCTGTTAAATTTCTTCAATATAACTTATATTTACACATTTTTCATATATAAATATCTTTTATTATATCATTGACAAAAAATATAATAAAAGTTCAAACTATGTCATGATAAAAGTTCAAATCATTATAATATACAACCAGAATCATCTAACATACCGATTGATAGAATGTTACGTTTAAGTTGAAGAACATACCTCACGTTTTGAATTTTTAGAATACATCCATTGAACATCATAATTTTCTATGAATTTGTGCTTGGTATGGTGCACGATTTGTTGATGTCGAGTAGCATCTTTTCACTTTTCCATGGTTAGAAATCTTGAAATCATTCCTTCCTCAGAGTCATATAAAATGAACACCCCGAATCAAGAACCCATTGTTTCCTGGAATCCTTTGCCCATGCAACCAGAACGTCTTAAGAGTCTGAACCATACAAAACCATTGAAGCATCACTAGTCTCGGTTTTCTTCTCGGTCATCCTTCTCTTTAGCTCATGGAAATCCTTTCTAAAATGTCTTTCTTTGTTGCCAAATAAGTACTTCTTACCTTGCTTGGATTTTTATCGTGCCTTATCTTTTGATTTCTTCTTATCAAGGGTTTGCGTTCTTCCTCATACCGATAACGCCTCGCCATCTAAAGCTTCCTTATTTTCAGTTTTTTGCTAGAGTTTCTTCAAATGCAGTGCAACTTTTACCTTTATCATTGTTAGGGTTTGTTTCTCATAGATCATAGTATCGATGAAATGCTTGTACTATTTTGGCAGATAATTCAACAAAATAATAGATTGATTCCCTTCTTCTATCTTGACGTTGATGCTATTCAACTCCAATGTTATTGTGCTAAAATCATCAACATGTTTCCACATCTCATTGGATTCCTCCATTGTGATTATATACAACTTTTTTTTTCTAGTATAAACGGTTTGTAAGCAATTTTTTCACGTATAAAACTTCAAGTTTGGACCATACTGAAATCTCTGAACCTTCTTTCAATGATCTTCTTCAATACCTCGTCTCCCAAACTCAACAAAATATTACTATGCGCTTTGGACTCTATCTCATAAGCCCTATCCCTATCACACAATTGAAGCTTCCTGAATGCTTTGGGATCAATAGCAGTAAACAACTCTTGATGAACCAAAAAAACCTTCATCTTGACTCGCCATAGAATAAATCATTATTACCTGTGAACTTCTCAACTTCAAATTTTACCATGGATAAAACCGAAAGAAAATAGTTCACGCTCATTGCACTAATTATTGTCATTAAAACTCAATTAGACCATGAGAAAATAATCAAGAATAAAAGAGAATAGTGAAAGAAGAATCGAGACACCATAATTTACGTGATTCAAACCAAAATGTTCTGTGTGCACGACACAAAATCTCAGCAGTAAGTTTTATTCAAGAATAAAAAAAGTATGAGTTTTTTCAAAATATTGCAATATCGTCCACAACATTATGCCGAATACAAGAGACGTCTTTCCTCACAAAGGAAGAAAACCCTACAGAGCATCATATCTCTATTCTCTACAGCTTTCTACCACTATATAGTTTACCACACCTTATTTTGTTGAAAATTAAGAACAAAGTCATGCTCTTTTAAGAGACTATTTTACTATGCCACAAATGAGTATTAGCAATTAGTGTGCACACACCATACATATCATGATATATGTATTAAGTACTGTATTATTGGCTAGAAAATGAATTATTTATTAGAATTTTTGTTACTAACACAAATCTAAAATATTTAATCTTCGTTGCATTTGTTCAATATGATAAGGTGTTAATTGTTTCTCATTTTTGTTCTTAATTCGTGATTAGTCAGAATATTTTTTCAATCATTAAATAATTCATCGATTTAATTAATGACTCTATTTTTTAACAGTGGACTGTCAGGGTTAGTTAATTAATTAGAAAGATAAAAATGATAAGAAAAAAATGTGATCAAACGGCAGCCAAACCATGTTAGAAGAATCGAAACACCATAATTTACGTGGTTCAGACTTAACTCTCCAATGACCATGACACAAAACTTCAGTAGTAAGTTTTATTCAAGAATTAAAATAATGAAAGTTTTTCATAATGCTACAACATCAACCGCAACATTACGCCGAATACAAGGGATATAATTCCTTACCCAGAGAGAAAACCCTACAAAGTATCATATCTCTATTCTCTTTCTACAACTTTTTACCACTCTGCCACACCTTATTGTCTCTAATTCTTTCTCTTTATACTCTTTATAACTCACTCACTCAGAAATATAGAAATGAAAACATTACAATATTAATAAGAAAATAAATCAACGTAAATCCAAAAGAATAAACCATAAAATCTGAATAAAACTTTTATTTTGCTTTCTAAAAGATTTTATTAGAAAATATTATTTTTTTGTAAAACAATTATTTATTTGTGAGGTCTAAATAACACGATTAATAAATATAATTAGGTGTTTTTATGTAGTTTCATGCTCTAATAACAATTAAATATCATAATTTACCAAACACTTAAATTTCATAAATTATTTTTCATATCTTAATTCACCAAACGCTTAATTGTTTATTTATTGTCACAAAATTGCATGGATATCAAATTGACCCTTAATTTTACTTTTGTAGTAATTAAGCCTACGGCCCAAAGACAATTGAGCTAGGCTTGATGTCGTCCGTCTCTCACTAGCAGCTGGACAACATGTGGGATAGTATGTGTTCCGCCTACTCTGGTTTTTCTAGGGTTTTACAGAGCTCATATAAACCCGACAGCCGAGGCTCACTTCATTGATTCATTTACTCTCGCGCCTGGCAAATGGTGCAAATTCTTGACGGTACGGGCCAATTGCTGATTGCTTCGCTTTGTTCAGTTGTGAGTTAGATTCTTGATGCTTTTTTTAGTCGGTTTGAATGTTTCTGAATGGATCGTTTGGCTCTATGCACCCCGGGCATCCCTGATATTTTCTGCGGCAGTGAATGCCCCGCCCCATTGCTCGCGTTATTAAGCTTCCGTGCGGTATTGCAGTTTAGCCTTCCTCTTTTCCTCCACTCATCTGTGTCAAATTAGTGGCAACATTTTTTGTTCCCATTTTCTTTTTCGTAACTTCCTCGTGTTCTACGCTAGAAATTGATGATTTACCTTGGGTACCTCTTCATGTTTTCGTAAGAGAACGATAAACCCTGGCGATCTAGCGAATCTGGAAGGTAGAAGTTATTTTCTTCATTGATTCTGCATGACATTACGAATGCCATATTTGGTGTAATCAACGAAACTCGTACTCTTGTCATCGTTCACACATATTTTGGCTATGAGGATTAAATATGCACCTTTAAATGCCAGTTCTGCTTCTGATATTTTATGATTGATAGAGCTGTTCTATGATCTGAGCTTTTCAGTTTGCTTTATGTTAATTTTAAAAACCATTTTCAAAATTGAGAAGAGGCGGAGACTGGAAATTGGAATACCCATTTTTTTGTGATGCTGCTTTGGTATAAATCATTTATAGCTGTTAGCAGCATGTGGTATTTTGTATTTGTTGAGATATTATTTTAGTCAGTAGACATGCCAATGATGAATGCTCCATCTTGTTTGAGATGTTGTGGATCCAAGTTCCTGTTTTACAGGGAGAACCTACTTGGTGAAGCTACATTCTTATGATATTAATGGATTGAACTGAGGCATTATGTTTGAGTAACAATGTTTTGCATCAAATTGGACATGTAGGTTTCAAAATCATTGTATGAGCGAGTTGTGTTATTTTAAACGTGTATGGCATTGATTTTAAATGTTTTAAAACATATATTTTATGAATGAAGAAACTAGCAACCTTGGTAACACTGGAACTCAATTATTGGATTTGTTTCTTCGTGTGCGATGATTATGACTATTAAACTGAGTAGGAAATTAACTTAATGTTCTTCTTAGGCTGAAAATTCTTAAACCTCGAGAGGGAATAATGCAAGAGGAGTTCTACAGCCCTAACAGAGAAGCTCGAGAATTTGTAAGGGTGTGTAATGGTTATATGAGGTCGGTTTAGAGTGTGTTGTATTTTTACATAAACGATTGAATGTTAAAAGAGTGCATTGGTTTACTCCGTAAAAAGAGTGGTTTTAAATCATACAAACTTATTTATAATTACATAGGATTTATTTATTCGTTAAACAATTGACTTCAAATGATGAAGGAATATTTTTAAAAGATTTGAATTCAAACATGCATATATTTTTAAAATTTGCATAGGTTTCAAAGCATAACCTAATTTAAATAGATTTTGAAGGAATAATAGTCACAGAAGATGGAGAATGGTCTTGTACAATGTAGATAGAGTTTAAGTTAGTTATTGTAACTACTAGACTTATTTACTGGGCTAAAAATTTATTATGTAGACGATGTATATTTTTCAAATAACGAGAACGTTTATTAAGACGGTAAAGCGAATATCATATAAGGTGATAAAGAGGCTTAGACAAACTATCGAGGTAGATAGTTTTTTTTTTTTTGAGTTGGGATAGGGCTATAATCCATTTTTGAACACGTGTGGTGACTTATACCTTTGTAATAGCTTTTGCGTGAATACTTTGAAATGTATATGTTAGATATTGCAATATAAAATATATAATGTATGAAATAAGTATTGGTTTTCTTTTAAATCAAAGTAGAGATTTATCTTGAAATATCTTAATTTAAGATATCAGGTTAAAAGATTAAGTTCATTAAATTACAAACAGATCAATTCAAGTAAAATCGAGAACATCCATTTTCCATCTCGAGAATCCTGTCAATAGAGAGCCCGTAAGGGCTCGGCCCGGTGGTCGTGGTAGGGATCGGGTCTTGACAGAAATTTTTGTTCATTGTCTCGATAATAGAATGAATGTCACATGTAGGGTCACTTTTGAACCTATCTAGATACTCTTTCGTCATTCATTTTGCTGAAGCGTGTCGATTCTCAATTTTTTTTAACAGGTGTGAGAATCGATCAACGTCTTTATTTGAAACGTACACTTGTCTTACATCTTCGAAACATGCAGTTTTCACCTACATCCATTTGCACACTCAGTCGTCAGTCGCATCTTTTCACTTTTTGTGAATTTTATATCATAACTATTTTTAAAGAATATTTACATATTTCTTCTTTAATTTCATCTAAAGAACCATATTGTCTACTAAAAAAAAATCTCATTGAGATTTGTTCTTTTATCGTTCTGCTTTCCACCTCTTCGTCATCCGAGTCGACCGGTGTTTGAACCTCATCGTCTAGTGTTTTAGAAGTTGAATACACACATATTTCTTCATTTACATTTGCCTAATCAAATGCTCGTAAATTACCATATGTAGGTGTGCATTCCGAACACCAATCCATTTTGGTATCACTAGATGATCTGTCGTCTAAATCAATCGACCTATTTGAATTATAATCTATTTTCGTCGCTAGTATAGAAAAAAATATTAAAATTATTATGTTAATTAAAATAAAAAAAATAGCTTATATAAAGAATTTTATTATAATATTTTTACATCAATATAATAAAAAAATATTAAAATAAAAAATATACAAGTGAGAAAAACGTAAAAAAAAAACTATAAAAACAATGTTAAAACAAATTAGTTGTATTTAACATTTTATAAAATTAATTAAATCAAAAAATTAAAATGTGTAGAGTACTAATCGAGATAATTTTCAGAAAAGACTGTAATGAACAATCTCTTAAACAGAATTACTTTTAGAAGAAAGTTACCAGAAAAGACTAAAAAGGTTACAAATAGTCTCACTTAAAGTCAGTTTCTTAGACAGAACTTACTTGCATAATACAATTATACCACTTAATAAGCGGTACGAGAAACGATAACAGATGTGATCCAATTATCTACAGTATAATAGATAAATATGTAATAAAAATAAAATAGAAAAATACTTCATACCTAGCCAGTGTACATGTAAAAATATCGCCGGAACAAGTAAATAGTCGTTGCTAATATAGAAAAAAAATATTATAAATATTAAAATAAATAAAAATAAAATATCTATATTTTTAGAATTTAGCTAAAAAATGTTAAAAGAATTTTAAATAAAAAATACAATAAAAAAGAAATACGTCATAAAAAATTTAATTTTGATTCAACACCTTAAATATGAATTTTTTTTTAATCCATAAAAGTAAATGATAAAATTTAAAAAAAAAATCATATCTAGCCAGTGAATACAAAAAAATATCGTCGAAGTATTGGAAGTTTTTGGTGTGATTTGAAAAATAAATGAGAAAGTGCTTAAATAGGAGGGGAAAGAACGACCAGTCCAGTTGAACTGACTGGCCTCCAGCACAAACGACAATCCATGATTTTGTCACAGGTTTTTTTCCCACCGAAGATGGTCAGTTCAACTGAACCAACCATCTTACGTAAGAAGAATAGTTTTCTCATTGTATTTTATACTTCAAATTGTCTATTTATAATATTTTAAATTTAGTTTGATGAATAGTAAATATTAAATTTTTTTAAAAAAAAATAAATTATCATGGTTTGAAAAAAAACCAGATTGTGTTAAACAGGTAGAATTAAACAATGTGATGGTTTGTTAAGTAATTAGAAAAAGAATGGTACGGAAAGAAAAAAATGGGATTGAACGGCAGCCGGATATGTGTCCTCGTCGACCAGTCAATAGATGTAAGAAAAAAAAGGGGGAAGAGAGCATCAGGTCTTCCACGGTTACCCTACCCTTTCCAAGCTTTTACTGTTGTCACTCTCTGCTGCTTCTTTTCCTGTTTTCATAGTTTATGCACCAAAACTTCTCCTTTCAGTCATTTCTTTACATCAAAATGGCAACATAAGTAAAAGGATACAAATTTTACCAAAAGAAACAAGAGTTTTCTATGGACTTCGATTACTTGATTATAGTAATGGGAGCTAAATCCATTTCTTGAAGTTGAGGAGCATACCCATTTCTTGAAGGTCTGAAAATTTCGAGAGGACGAGTCTTCCCAATATAAGCGAAGAATAAAAGAAGAGAACTCTGTAATTTGTAGTTGTTGGTGGCGGTCCAACTGGAGTGGAATTTGCAGCAAAACTTCATGATTTTGTGTAAGAGACTACGTTAAAATAAACACCCCACGAGGCCGGAGATCATATACCAAAATCTTAAGCAATTTAGAGCGTTGAAAAGCTTGTATCCATAGACAATCTGGGGTAAAACTTTGTATTTGTTCTTCTTTTGTCGCTTCAAGAAAGTTTTGATTTGCAGGTTCGACGAGAGAAACTCTTTTGCCGAATTAAAGTTGCAGAGAGACAGGAGTAACGTGAAGACGTCGATGGTGGTGAAAGTTTCTGATAAGGAAATCATCTCTAAAGAGAGAGCAACTGGCGGATCTCTCTCCCTACCTTATGGAAGCAATCGACTTAGATCGGTTAGCTCGTTTCAGTTTTTTCCTCGTTCCCAGCCATTTCGTTGAACTTCACTAGTTCAGTAAAATCTGGGACGAGCAGGGGAGCTTTAACCACCGACGAATGGCTATGAGTAGAGGATTGTGACGGTGTCTATGCCTTGGGCGATTGTGCGACGATAAACCTGCGCAGAGTTACGGTATAATGACTGGTTCGTTTTCGAAGGGATTCCTGCCGTATCTGACGATTGACTCCATTTCGACCATCTAAGCTTCTGATTTTTACTTCAATCTAATGATATAAAGATAAATAGATCGTGTTCGATTTTCTCTTTTCAGGTTTCAATTCTTCCCAATTCCACCCATCAAACTCATCCATTGATGTGTAACTTCTCAAATTTTCAATTCAGAGAACTGAGTTTTTTATTTTCATGAAAAATTTACTGGTAAAAGTGGAGAGGTCGATGGATTCTTGAAGGTAAAGAGATCAAGAAAAACACAGTGATCAAAGAGATCATCCAACCAACCTGATTTCATTAAAAATGGAAAAAAAGATGCTCTATATGTACACTTGACCACTAACCCCAATTACATCACCGGGGCTATTCAGCTTCTTCAAGTGTTTTAGCCTGGAAATTCAACTGTGCAGCAGTAACCGAGTCAACGGTGACATCTTGAGGATCCCAGTGATTTAACCAGCACTTGAAAAACTAAACTTCGTTCGAAGGAAACTCTCATCGACGATTTCAGCCCTGGCCCCAGCAGTTAAGGTACATGACTCTCTGGAGAGATTCGTCAGTCAGTCGTCTCCTTTCGTCACCGTCACAATTTCCGATTACACCGTCTAGATCTGTGTCGATCGCACCGTATAGCGGACGGAGCTCGGCCTGCTTTTCACCAGAGAAGAGGCGCTTACCATGTTGAATAGATCTGAGGCCAGAATTCAGCGTCTGCCTCTGATCCTTGTGGCCCTGAACCACGGCAACGCTCGCAGCCATCCATGCGCGGTGAAGACAGCTCATTTTTCCGTTTCCCGGAGATTTTAGCCAACGTCTATGAATGTCTCGACAGAGTAAAATATAGCTAAGACGTCTCGTCGGAGGAGTCGCGTCCTTTTTTGCAAGGATGGCTACAAGTTTAAAGCGGTATTTATAGATGTAAAGAAAAGTAGTTTTGCAAAACCGGAAACAAGGAATGAAAGACGGTTTTAGCTCAATAATTGGGGGTTTAAAAGATCGAGGCTGGTTTCCATTTCAGAGATTTTGAGGACGATATATCGTAATTGCTTAAAAATATTATTAAAAAAAAATAAAAGGATATTATATAAATTTTAAAAAGAATAAATATATAAATTAAAGAGAGAAGATAAATTGGAGTGAGGAGGAGGGGACACGGGACAGATGGCATTCTTATCCAGCCCAAGTTGATGACTCATCCTTTTCTTTGTCGCGACTCTAGTCCAGGATGGGGCCCAGGAGTAGTAATTTTGTCGTTGTCTGCGTGGCAAGTAAATAGCGTCCAAACCACGTGGGCGGAAGTGGGTCATCACGTGGTCCAGACCTACCTCGAGCTTGAAATTCACTCACCCCTTTTGTCTTTTACCACAAGGCTTCCTTCCTTCCTTCCTTCCTTCCTCTCATTACTCCGCTGGTTCACTTGTGCATCTCTTTTTTCTTTTATATATAATTATTTATAAAAAATTAAAAATTAAAAATTAAAAATTAAAAATTAAAAATGTTTTTAAAAGACAGGTTTAAAAATGATTTAATTAAGGAAGGGTGAGTGTGGACTATCCCAAAACTTATGGTTTAGTGGGGGAGGGATGGACTAAATCAACCACTCCAGAGAAAATGAAAAGTGAGAATCACCATCGAGGGTCCTACCAATAATATGGAGACATGATTGTGTCCAATTTTGGGATCCAAAGGGTAAGAACCCATATAGTTCCTGTAATAATTGGTCAGAATTAGACCCCAACTAGGACACAATCCAATTGCTGAGACAACCAAGCACATAAACTAGTAGAATTAGCATTCAAAAGTAGAAACACCGATGTCAAATCCTCTTTTAACATATACAAAACCAGCCATCATTGAGCCTTAATGTCAATGCCTTTGTCATTCCAACCCAGAAAATTACAACTCCTCCAGAATTGATCTCGTAAAAAGCCGACGAATGTGAGAGCAGTCCCATCTTCACACTAAATCCACCTCTTCCACGGGTTGCAGGGCCAGGTATCTTTCCCTTCTTTCTTTCTGAATATAAGAAAGGAAACATGACAAGGTCCTAAAACCAAACAAGCATTGCACAAAACTCTCAAGTGCTAAAACTCTCACCCATTCATCTAAAACAAGCCCGTCTCCCACAATTTTAGGCTCCGTTTCTTCGGGAGTAGCCTTCTTCCGAGCCTCGAGTTCAGTCTCGGCCAATGCCACCTGCTGCATTAGTTTGTCTAGAGCCTTCGTAAAGAAACCAATCCCGTGTTACATCAACTCGATCATCAGTCAAGTAAATAAGTAGTTCTACTTACAGGACAAGGGCGATCAGGATCAAGGAAAACCACTCTTAGTATTCGCTCAGTAGCCACTTGATCCCCCTGCTCATCAAACTGCCAAAAAATTTACCACTTTCACATCTTCGTTAGCAACTTTATAAACTCACATTTCATAAAGCCCGCTGTTTATAATCTCGAACCAACGGATAAAACTTGGACAAGAGTAATGGTTGAGTTTAAGCATATAATTTGATTGAGTGTGTAAGCTGCTGTAAAGCATACCAGTTCGGGTACATACTCCATTTGTCCTTTCACTTTCAAACTCATGATCTTGAACTTGACCTTGCTCCTCTGATCCACTGGCCTCTCATTGTTGTCTGGCAGCTCCACAAACTTGAACACTAGGTCGGCCACAATTTCAGAACAACAATATCACAACCCTCGGAGGTCTTATTTGTGCGGTAAATTCTACCACGAATAATACATTCTAGTAGAAGCAATTTGTGTATTAATGAAACTTAAGAATGAGTTACAAAGAGTAAGTAAGAATGGATACCAGTGGCGACGAGGCTTTCGCCCGGAGCAAGTATACCCCCTGGAGGACGCATAAAACAACTCTTCGGTGCAGTTGTTTGAAACTAGAACAGCTTAAGACGGCTCTCGTTAGATGATAATATCAGTACAGAACACCAATGAGAAATCATATTAGCAACAGTTTAATAAACATTCAAACTTTAAATTTGCTCATCTTGCTATACGTATTTTTCGATTACAATGACAATCATCAAATTGAGTATTGACTATACCTTGAATGCTATAGAAGACTTGCAGGTGTTCTTAATCTCAATGGCACTCCTCACCTGCTTTCCAGGTTCATCTTGAGATCAAACAGAATGGAAACAAATCAAGCTCTTGCACAGCCATAAGACATGAATTCCACCGAAAGATGTTAAAAAAATAAAGATCTTCTAAAACAAGAAAGCTAAATGATAAAGCTGCTTAGTGCAAAAAAGGAAATAGGATTCTCAGTTCCATAAACAATGAAGAACAAATAGATCGTTTGTAGAAAGAAAAGCTAAATGAACTAAATCAGGAAGATGGCAAGAGAGGAATGGGAGTACAAGGGAAGTAGAGCTTGTTGGGAGGATCCAGACGAAGCCTCCTTCTCGTCGGAATGAAAGATTTCGCTAAAGACGAAACCGTAGTTAGATATTGAAAACTCGACTGCTTCTGATTCTGATTCTGATTCTGATTCTGATTCTGACTCTGCAAATGGGCATCTCGTAGAGAAGTGGACGAAGAAGACAGAGAGGAGAATGGGGCATTGATTATTCTCCAAAATGGCATTTTACAGAGGCTCCAACCTTTCCTCTTAGACCTATCTCTCTCATCGACGGCCATTATCTCTAAAATCAAAAGGGTTTCGACGGAATCTGTTTGCAAAAAGACAGATTCAAATATCTATGAAGAGGGTACAATTTCGTACGGAATCTCTCAAAAATTCAACCATGGAAGAACCAAATGAACCTCTTGATTTACTGCTCCTTAGACATCTCGATTGCAGAAATCCGCTGCTTAACTTCACTAATCTCTGGTGTAATTCAGCACTGTTAAGCGTACTCGCTGGAATTTCATAGTTCGAGCTTCGCAGTTCCTCCTCTACTATTCCCACTTTTTTGTTTTTTAAGAGGGCTTAATTTTTTACTTTAATGCGAAATTCCTTCTCCTCAATCCTCCAAGTGGGTAGGCAAATCTTGGGAGGTTAAAACAATAGGAAAAAGGCGAAATCTTTGGTACTTCTGGCAGTGGAACGTGATTAATTCTCTCTAAAGTAGTCCCCAGTCTGTTTGAAAAAACTTGAACACTGAAATTTTCCATCAATATTGGTTGAATCTGTCGCGCTGTTCCAACCTGTCCCTCCGCTCTCCCAGAAAAACGATAACTTCTTACATAAAGCAATCCCAACGGAGTAACAATGGCTTTGAAAAACTGTTTGTTAAGAACTGTTATTCACATAGCACAAAGGAGATTCATCCTGATTTTGCCTCACATGAAAAAGTTTAATAACCTACCTCTTCTTCGTTCGGATTAATTTACACTTTACACAATATAATCTGAATTTAAACCTGATTTTGTCGAATTTGAGTTGAGCCCTCGATAAATTCGGGTTCGAGTTAAACATTGAATTTGCAATTTGGTTTAGTTCTAACAGCTGTTTTGCATAAAAATATGAGAGCTGAACCATTGATGACTATTCTCCTTTGCTACAAAATGGTCTCGGTACAAGTATCGAATCGAATTCCACTATTTGGTTAGTTTCAGTCCGGTTATGTCCACCTTCTATTTTTATCAACCCAAGTTTATATTTTTCTTGCGACGTGTATTCTCATACATGCATCATTGATCGCGTATAACTTTAAAAGTATACTCGTTAATTAAAAAAGAATTTATCGATAATGCTAATGGAATAATGTCCCCATTTCCTCTATTTTGACCCAAAAAAAAAAACATGCAATTCAATAACATGCTATGATTATAAGCCTCTTTTTGGTCCCATTTGAAAAAATAAAAGCACCTCCCATTATACGCCTCGAGTGGCCCTCTTGCCAACATCTTTTCTTTTCTCGTATTAAATTTATTTTAGCAATGACTTTTTTTTTTTTTTTTTCGTAATTTTTAATTACTCTAACATATGTTTTGCGTTTAATATAAGTTTATTATTTCGATCAAATAGATGTAAATACGAAGTATGCTATTAGAGTCCCTAGTGTGTTATAATGTAACGATTTGTTAAAGACAAATAAATTTAGTTATTAAAATAGAAAATTAAATACTCGAAAATTGTACGACAAAACACCATCATGGTTTCGAGTGTGAGATTCTCCTTCCCGACTCTAATATCGACCATGATCATTGACTTAGGGATGAAGAGTTGCATATTAGAAATTAAATCTAAATAGTTGGAATAATATTTTACTAGCACTAATGACCATTATAACAATGATGTTGGTAATTCTTGATTTATTTCCAAATATGTTTATAAAAAGATAAAGAATAAAATGGATTGCCTTCTCTGATTTGGGCGATGATTAGCCTAATTCGACCACTAATTCATTTAAGTTTATTAAATTACACATCACTTGGTTAGTGGGTTACGTTCTTTCACTTTTTGAGTTAAATTTTTTAATAATGAAAAATACCTAAATATTAATTTACTCACAGTGAATTTTTTATTTTTTTTAAATAAACATATGGTGCAATTATATTTATTATATAATATATTAAATTACTGGAAAAATGTCACTCTTGTAATCACTGGTTTTACCACTAAATTGATTCTTTGTTTTTAGCTCGGATACGCTCGCCGAGCTAGTGCTCAACCTTATAAGCACGGTCAAGTTCAACCACAGTTTGGATATTTAGCCATTTTCTCAACATTTAAACTAGGTTTCTTCACTAATCAATCGACTATGAATTAATAGAAATTACGACATTATTCTAATAATTTTATATTTATTTAATATTAATACAAATTTTTTGAATTGAAAAAGAAAGTAGAAGTTGGAAACCAGTAGAAGAATTACACGTGTCAATAAGCTATTGGATGGTTGGCGTGGAATGGGAGACGACCACTGAGGATAAGACTAGGAGAGTGGTTCTTTTCTCTTCCCTCTTATTCCAGTGGAAAATTTTCTGAACTGGATAAACTGATCAAGGATTGTCACTATGATTTCGATTTTGCTGGAAGACTTCTACCTGTGATCTTCTTGCAATCGCTCTGATTCATCGTTGCCAATGGCGGCTGTTACTTCTGTTTCTTTCTCTGCATTGACTCAATGTTCCGAAAGAAGATTTTTGAGCTCTTCGTCTCGCTCCATCGCCTCCACTTCTGATAGCTTTCGTTTCTGTACTAGCTTCGTTTGCCATTATCTGAGAGCTCGATGTTCGACTTCGAATTCAAGGATGGTTGTTAGTTGCGTCTCTTCAGGTACAGGTGCGTTTCACGGCGACTTCTTTTCTCTCTTGTTACCTTCGCTCTCCGATAAAATTGAGCGAAGCTGGCCATCTCTTTTTTCTAATGGTTTTCTGTTCTGACCTTTGAGGAATACGAATGGAATTGCTAATATTACATTGTTGATTTCGTTGAAGCTGACATTTCAATCGAAGCGATGGAAGTTTCATTTTTCCTATGCCTGAGAAAATCTTGAAAGTTTTTCAGATGAACGTCTCTTTTTTTATTTTTTGCCATGTCAGTAAAAACAGTTTAGAACTCTTTGCACGCCGCACGTTCTCACATGAAAAGAGAGAGGGTTTTCCCTAAATTTTGCCAATAAAACTTTCTTAAAGTGGCATTTTTGATGAATTATGTGATTCCGAAATCTGAAATGAACTTGAGTGTATGGAAAAAGACGTGATCAATTTCTTGATGAGTCTGGAGTATGCATCAAGTTATTTGTTTCAATTCTAGTCCAAAATAGAATTTCTTGGACATGGTTTTCGATTTGATGTTAGGTCCTCCCCCTGTATCTGTGACAAAGTTAAACTTCCTCAAGGCCTACAAGAGACCAATCCCCAGCATCTACAATACTGTTTTGCAAGAGCTGATTGTTCAGCAACATTTGATGAGGTACAAGAGGACATATCGTTATGATCCAGTGTTTGCTCTTGGTTTTGTTACTGTGTATGATCAACTCATGGAAGGATACCCGAGTGATGAAGATCGTGATTCTATCTTCCAAGCATACATAAAGGCATTGAATGAGGAGCCCGAAAAATACAGGTGTGCATGCTGCCATATTTCATCCCGAGCTTTTTTTTTTTAACATATAAATGAACAGCTTTACCTTTTCTAACCGGTACATGGATGATTCTCTATGAGTGGATTATTCATGGATATTCTCATCACTGCATTAAATGAAAAAGAAATCAACTTGTGCTTCTTTCTTCGTGGGCAATATGTTTGAAGTTTTTGATCAGTCTTTAATATCTGCGTTTTATCTGATACTGAGAATGTATTGCTGAGCAGGAGCGATGCACAAAAGTTAGAGGAGTGGGCTCGCACCCAGACATCCAGTTCATTAATTGAGTTTTCCTCAAGAGAAGGAGAAGTTGAGGGAATTCTGAAAGACATTGCTGAAAGAGCAGGGGGTAAAGGAAGTTTTAGTTACAGTCGTTTCTTTGCTGTTGGGCTTTTCCGTCTCTTGGAATTGGCAAATGCATCTGATCCTACTATCTTGGAAAAGGTTAGACCTTCCAGACCTTTTGTTGTGATGTACAGATGCTTACAATTTGAGTTTGTTAATTTATCATCAATGACGAGAGTAGGCATAAAACAACAAGGCCTTGCATAGAACCTGCTAAATCAGAAAAATGCTGTAGTCTGGTAGGAAAGTTGTGTCTATAAATACTCAGTATATTTATTCATGTTGTTTTAGTTGACTAGTTGTCAAGTAATATCAGTACTCCTAACGTAGATTATTATTGTAAATATTCAAATTTAGTAAATATGATTGAAAATATTGTAAACTGTCGCACAGGGGAGCGAGTGATACTTATGGGAAGAAAGTGATAAGAGGAGCAGAAGGGGTTATTTTACCAATTATTATACCTTACCTTTTTGTTTCTCTTTATAGTTTTGTGCAGCTTTAAACATCAACAAAAAGAGTGTGGATCGGGATCTTGATGTCTATCGCAATCTTCTCTCCAAGTTGGTTCAGGCCAAAGAACTACTGAAGGAATATGTTGATAGGTAAAAAGACTTAACAGTTTTTGCAATGACACCTAACAATTACAAGAATTCTCGATAACATGAAATGCTCAAGGTTGTCATTTTTTTCAAACTGTAGAATGCTATTATATAAACTTTACCCATTAGTGTGTACGATGTCATTTTCTTATCTGAAACTGTAAGATATATTTATGCATTCCTTCATATAAATGTTTCTCATGATAGCGATCTAAGTTCTTAGCAATCAAAAACTCTTTCTCCTGTTGACCACTTTTGGTTTTCATACGGTTGAATCCATTAAGGGGATCATTAAACTCTTTGCATGTTACTTTCTATTTCTATTTTGTTGGATATTGTTTAAGGATACGAAGCCTTTTGCTCAATTGCTTGAGGCTTTCAGGGAAAAGAAAAAGAGAGAAGAAAGAGTGGATTCTCAAAAAGCCAACGAGGCAGTAAGCAAATGCTGGGGAGAATATCAGTGTACGAGGCAGTAATTCGGAGGCCTAAGACACAGGCAGAGAAACTTGTACGACTGGAGTTGCTGCCTATCCTCCGGTTTTCGGTATGTATGGGCTGAGATAGAGCTTTTTCTTCAGGTTTTATTTTCATTTTTCATTGCCCATCTGTACTAATTTTACCCTATTTTGGATACTCATATTCTCAATTTGTAAGACAAAAGTTCATCACTTGGATCGTTTATATAAAAGTTTCTTTATAAACATCAGCTTAATTCCACTTGCTCTCCTTCTCTCTCTCCTTCCTGTTTACGGAGATTGACAGAATAGTAGAAGTTTATTATGTGTCCGATTTCTGGTGTGGAAGTCCAGAAGAATGGTCCATTAAATTAGATTTTGAAGCTTTAATATAATATATAAAAGTGCATTGAAAAGCTTAAAGAATGAAACAATGAACATCAAGTCATAATATAATCTATCCAACTGGCACAAAAACCACGTTCTAATTCAACCCACCATGTTTCTGTCAAATATATTTGATTGGATTCGTCTTCTGCAATCAGGCAATTATGCGGGGGTGCTTAACTTAGCTGAGAAATATCTATTTCGTCCGGCATTCTAAATGTGGATGCTGCTCCAAATTTCCTGTACTCTTCGTCTTGGATTGAGTCTTCTTCTCTGTCCTGTTCTTCTTCTTCGACATAGTTGCCCAATGAGGCTGGGTCTCGGATGCTCTTCGCTCTGCAATTATGAGTTGCAAGCATGTTAACTTGGCCAAGTAGAGAGATCTCCACTACAACGGTGTCGTCATCAACCGGAAGGGGCTGCTTCCAAGGTTCCCCATCGATCCTCATGAACGTATGCTCGGCTGCACCCTTGTGAAACTCGAATCGGATGTGATGCGCCTAAAGAAAAAGTCAATAGGAATAGAATATAAGTTTGGACGACATGTTGCTAGAGACGAATCAATTCACTCCAATATTTGAACCTCTTAACACAAGTCTAATGGCTCTTTCCCTAGACACTCTTCAACACAATACAATAATACACGTGCTTATTTTAAACGTTACCTGCGCAAGGCGAGTCCCATGTCCATTTGGAGCGAGCAAAACAAGCCCATGCCAAGCATTTCTAAAACCAACTACTTCAATAAGGCCATCGTCGACCAATGGCGGAGTCAAGTCTCTCTAGAAAAAAAGTGCAAAATTAATGAAATCAATTAACTCATCTATGTCCCATATGTATTGCAATAAAAATTGTTTTATATTAACTTACTTCATTGACTTTCCTTTTATTTGGAGTTCCCCATGGGTTTAGTCCGCCGGAAAAGCTAGGTAGATTTAGGCATACAATTGACCTGATGCTGTAAAGCCATAAGAAACAAATGTGTTGAGGCACCAAAAAAAGTAGATCTGAGGTGTTGATGATGGCTGAAACTATGTTAGTTTACCTGGGAGGTATTGGAAGCTCTTGCCAGCTACCATGTTTTTTCATGATCATCACCTTTGCAAGTTGAGCAATGTTCCTGCATTAGATTTAGCAATTTCACTTTTACATGGAGGAAAACATCCAAGTAATTACTATTTGTTCTTCGGTCTTTTATTAATTCAAAGAGATAAAAAAACCTTTGGAAACTCACCTAGAAGAGGGATGAACGAGGGAGGCGAAAAACCACCCTTGCGAACCGACAATCTTCGCATAAGTACTCTGATTTTGATGTTCACCCAAAAGAAAGGAAGAGAAGGAAGAAGAGTTTAGTAGCATTTCTTTCTTTTATTTGTACTTTTTAGAAAATAACTTATTATTTTCTAAAACTATGAAGGATCGATTTTAGTGAACAAACCAATTAAAGTTGTTGACCTGATTCATAATAGTACCTGATTAACTAGTTGGTTCTTAAATTTTTCAGGATGCAGCTTTCGCTCGGAATGAAATGCATAAGACACCTGAGCATCCATCCCTACAGACGACAGAAGGAAAGTACTTCTACGTCATAATCTACCTCCAGGTAATGAAATAGCGAAGTACAAGAATCTCATTTTTGAAAATAAATACAAGTTTTAGACAACTATTGTATTAAGAGATTTTATCATTCTGAGAAACATCAGCCATGAGCAATTCATAGCTACAAGGAAAATTAAGAATCTTTGGTCTAGGATTTTAGAAGGCAGCTCTTACCCATGCTAAAATAGTTCCAAAATCCCCCTCGAAATGTGTGGTAACCTTCCTGTGCCAACAAAACATTTTCCCGAGTAAGGAACAAAATGTAAAAATTTATACTTTCTTCATGTAAGAAATTCGAGCAAGGCACTATACTTTACATCCTCCAAAAAATAATTACTTCTACACTGTAATGACAATCTTCAACTTTATGTTTCCAGAGTACTGTTTTAATAAAGCCAACGATAATTACTAAATAATTGCACAACTATTATATCTTGATTCTTGCATTCTTATCTCGGCAAACCCATTACTTTTCCTCGTCCACCTTCCTTTGCCATTTCATAAAGCAAGGCGCTCATTGGAAACATATACAGATCATGGACATATCACATTAAATTTCATCAATAATTTTCTGTCTAATGTCAAAACTAATGATTGTATCCAAAGTTTCATTAACTTTGCATTGATTGACCAGTTTAAGACTATATTTGCTCACCATATTGAGTTCATCTGCATCGGAAACACGATGAAATGCATGCAAAGAATGTGGCAGCTCGAGAGGAGCAATTGGATCACAAGCTCCCTCTTTTGGTGCTCTCATTCGCATCAAAATATGCCAACTGTTAACACAATAATCAACAACACCAATACCATTTTCTGAGAAAAAAAACATAGGAGTGCACCTATACATGTGAGAAAAAAAGAAAGAAAGAAAAAAGAGAGCAGCATCACTTTGTTACTGTTGCCCTTACTTGTCTATCTTCATTTCCTTTGCTTTCATGACTTGCTTCAAAAATGATTCTACAGAGCGAGAATCTGTTCCTGGATTCTTCTTTCCCTGGAGGTCAGTAAAGAATTGCATTATGGCAGTTTTCATATCACCAAACAGCATTTAATTATTCAAATGTTTTCATCATCTGGTACAGTAACAAAAATAAACCATGCATTGAACAAATTTTTGAAAGTTTTAACATTCAAATGTACAAAGAATGCATTTAATAATTATTAGCAATTACCAAGATTGAGAGTAAATGAGGCTTATGACTGTTATAGTGCCAATTTTTCCAGGCAGCAAAAAGTTTATGTAGCTCTTGATGCACACATCTAATGCACACTTTCCACAAGTTCAAAAATTAAATCCCGTAGAAAAGACCGATAAACTTGTCTCCAAATGGTTCACAAGTTTCACCAATGCAGAAAGACAAGGAGACAATTAAAGACTAGTTAGGAAGCACGTAATATTACAGCTGGCTCTCTATTTTGCTTAAAATTCCACAATAAAATGCAGAACGGCTAACTAAATATCAGCTCAAGAACAATTAAGGATGATATGCAGACAAGTAAATTTCCTACCCAGCCGAAAGCAAATGGAAGATTATTTCCCGTTCCCAGCGGCACCGTCGCAATTGGCGGTGGATGAGATAATTTAAGATCGCAAACAACTCCTAGAATCCAACCAGCTGTTCCATCTCCACCCGCAACCTGAGCAGTGATAAGAAAGTATTAGAGGTCACTAATCCGTAGATTGAAGATGTCGTGCACTATAGGTAAGAAACAACCGTATAAACTCACAATTAATCTCAATCGCTCCCTAACATTGAAAGCAAATTCATCTTCATTAACCAGCCTTTCAAAATTAGCATAGATTCTGTGCAGCACTTTATCAGGCGTTTCTTCTCCCAAATCAAAAACCTGAAAAACATATATCTAGATGCCATTCAAACAACTTGAAAAAATGATTAAAATCTAAAACCTCCATCTCTGGCTCAAACAAAAATTGAACCTGGTTCTGATTGAGAAGGGAACGATATGTTATGAGGAGATCCCCACCCAGCTGACCTCCACTTTTGGAGTTGATAAACACTAACACAGGACACTGAGGAACATAGGTCTCGGTCTCGGTCTCCAATTGGGCTTCAGGGAGAAGAATGTAGTCAGGGATGCGGAAATCATCCAAGAAATTGGAATTATTTTGAGAATCCTCCATCTCTCCCTGTTGCTGCAGCTGCATGTCGAAAGTAATAAGCATTTTATGAAATGGAGTAAGTTATTTACAGATTCCAAAGTTGATCATGAAAAGTATCAGAATCCAAAGGTTAATTCATCTAAGAAAAAACTACAAAGAATACTTACAAAACACCAATCAAAGATTGTTGAAGAATCATGTTTAGGGTAGAATAATTAAGATTAGACAAAAGTCAAACATTAAATTAAAGGATTTTCGTTTTATCTGGATTAGAAAAGGGCCTAGATGATCATAGAGTAGAGTAATTAACAATAGTCATCCTCAGGCAAATGACCCATAAACAATCGTAGAAGCATTAGCCGAGATCGAGAACACATCTATTTCCAATCTATCCTCTGTTGAAAACCATCATCCTCACCGTTGGCAACTGAAAACAAATTATCAAAACAACATTCTACGTACTTGAACAGAAGATCGAAACTGAAGGCAGAAACAGAGCGAACCTTCCAAGGAAATGAAAATCAACGAAAACCCAACAAATCAACAAACAAAACTTTCCGCAGACTACAATTCCGTCGGGGAAAACCGAAAAGATCGTCGCGAAAAAACTGGCGAAGAAGAAAGATGAAAAGTCCAACAAAGCGTAACCCTCGGTAGACCAAATCAGGAGGAGAAAAAAGACCGTGACAATGAAGAATTAAGCTAGTCAAAGGGCCGTTATATACAGAAATGATTTGAATGAATGGACAGGGATGGCAATGGCGACTGCTTTGTTGACTACAAAATACAAACGCGATTTCGGCAGTTTGCAGGAAGGTGGGTGCAACTTGGAACCTCGAAGGGAAGCTTAGTCTCACACGTGTCGTGGTTTAATTGGGAAATGTAGTGGGTCCGACTTGAGATTTTACGCATTGGATTTTGAAATTAAGAATAACATCCTAACCTAGTAACTTTAATCTATGCTTGATTTAAATATCAAGACAAATTATTTATTATAGGTTTTTGTTCGAATTCATCGGCTTTTAATGATTGTCTAAACAAAACCCGATATTCATCGACCGAGAGAGCATGATCCATAAGCTATCAAAGACCTATCGAGTATTTTATCACGGGATGTTTAGAATACCCTTTAGCAACTTGAGACCCATTTTTAATCGGTGTTTTTCTATTTGCGTTGCTAGAATAAAACAATTAAATTACTTCCTCGCATAAATATTTTCCTAATTTGGAGAAAATCGTTGATTTTATTTTGTCGTGTATCTTCAAATATTATTGTATGAGTAACGTCACCTATATTTTTTTATTTTACCATATTAAATTATACGTTGAGATGTTAAATAATAATTTATATAATTTATTACATCAATCATTACTTGTAACAACGTAAGCATGTATTTAATGATTAGTAGGAGGCTATGATAATTATCAAAAGTAATTAAATGTTTGTGTGCATGCATAATTATGATTGATGAGGCGTAATTATAAATTTTTGAAGTACCAGGCAAGTTAAACCAAAAATTATTAGTTCCTCAAACCTTCGTTGCTCGACGTGGGTGGTTTGATTTGCGTAGTTCATAAACCCTAGACGACGAACAGACCCGTGAAGATTTTTGAACGGAGTGAGTGACAGGAGACGGAGATGAAATGAAAGCCGAGAGAGGAGAGCGTTTCGGAAAGGGTCGTTTTAGGAATCCAATTTCCATATCAGGGTCAGGTCAAGAGAAACGGAGAAAGAAAGCCGTGGATGACGACGCTTATAATGAATTTGACACCTGGATGACTCCATCCCAGGGCAACTACTGATTTTACTGATAACGATAAGCCTCTCTGCCGGAACTAGGGAAGGGGCAGTTTTGGTCCCGTTTTGCCCTCAAAAGCATCTGGTTCGCTTTCGTATTCTCAAGCCCCGCCGTTTAGGTTCAGGTCCATAGTTTTGGAGGCCAACAACCGTGAAAACAAATTAAATCATGAGTCAAAATTTGACCCAAAATCCAAAATTGTAAAAGACCGGCTCAAGCCAAAAAAAAGGGTTTCCACCCCTACCCAAACTCTCAAAACCTCACCCAAAACCAAAAATAATAATAATAATTCAAGATATGTTTAAAAAATATATTATTTAATATTGAATAATTGTATTATCTAGAATATAAAATTGATTATTTGGAAACTCTAACTAATAAATGACTAAATAAAATTGGGAAAGATATTAAAGAATGAACAACCCACAAAGCACCACTTCAACCAACACAAAGCAGGCTGACACTGTCATTCCAAAACAACCGCTGGATTTAGTGTAGTCGTCGAACGCCGGACAACCTCGCACGAGCAACATACCGTTCTTGTTAAATAACTGAGAAGGGACACTGTACAAGAAATGTAAATGACTCCACGAGAGGCACAAGATGGTATCACTTGGCCATAATCAACGGCCACACCTCCACTATGACTGGCTTATCATAATAATGCAAAAGGGCCATTTTTATTTGGATGATTAAGCCTCCTTTATAGGAGAGGTTGTAGAAAGGGGCAATGTTAGGTGGTGCTTTATGGCACAATCAAATTTATTTTCTTTTCAAACTCTCGTATAATTTTCTCAATCGCTCGTCAAATAACAATCGAATGTCTCCCATTTGTTCGGTAACTCACACTCATTCACAAAAGAGTAACGAATGTTAATAACTTTTATCCCATTATCCACTAATTCACACTCATTCACAAAAGATTAAGAATTTTAAACACCATTAATTCACACCCCATGAATTAATTATTTGCCTAAAGATTTCATTTGACGTCTTTCACATTTTCTTATTTTAATTCTACATTTTCAACTTCCTTTCTCACATTTTTTATTCTCTTTATTGCATAAAATATGTTGGTTTTTTTTTTTTTTTTTTTGGTGTCTCTCTTCGTTTTTCACAATCGCTCTCGATCCAATATCTAATCATAAATATTTGTTCATCTTCTTTGCATTGTTCTTTATTTGCTTGACCAAATTCAAAAAAATCCGTGAAATTTCTTCGTTTCGGTCATCAGTGTTAATCTATGTATTAAAATTTGCATCTAATATTTTCACAAGATTTGTTTTTAGAAAAAAAAATCTTTCACACCTCGTACATTGCATGACAACGTGCTTATGTCGACTTTCATGTATACCGTGTGACGACACGGAGGTGCATTGTATGTTTGTCCCCTAGTATTAATAAATAAAAGAAATTGTAAAAATAGTCTTGCAAATTTTTTGGATGAAAGGGCATTTTGGGATTTATAACACCGAAAAGCTAGACTTGTAGGAACAAAATCAGGCTAATTTTGCAAGAAACACCCAGGAAGGTGGAGCGAATTCAACAAAATTTTAGGGAGAAAAAAATTCACGAGTCGGTCATTTTTCAAGAAGCCTCACCGGAAGAATCTACCGGCAGACAAGACACTTGTGGAAAGTCGTCTGATCTCCGAAAACACAATGGATCGTGCCCGGAAGAACCAAATGGAAGTAACAGGCGCTTCCGAATTGTCGTCTACTTCGAAAGGTTTGCGCTTCAGACAGGTATGTTACCTAATTCTTCTGGAGACTTGATTTCCCTTAGCACAGTGTTGTTGTTGTTTGTTTTTTTCCATTTAGAAAGTTCTGATGTTTTTTGACATCTGAATCCATAAATCAAGACCTTAAAGCTCCCACTAAATTTTCCAATTTCATAAACACAAAAAATCGATTTGAAGTCTTATGCAAACGAAGCTTTTTTTTTTTTTCGATGTTAGAGCAACTCGGTTTACATATGTTTCTTCGATTCTCTAGCTTGCTGTCTAATTATTATGTTAATTTATGCTGAGAAGTGTGGCGTTCTTGTTTATGTTCGTTGTTTAGGGCTTGCCACTTTTCTCACGTTTCCTCTAAGACTCCTCAAAGGCTAGTCTTGTACTGTAGTGTTACATTTGAACTTTTGGAATTAAAGTTGCATTTAAGTATCGATCTAGTGAAGAAAAATGGAACCGAAGATCCAGAAGGTATTGGATGATAGTAAAATGGCAACACTCAAACTAAAAAGGAAGCGGGCAGCTCGCTGTGCTGTATATTTCAGTGCAGCTACTTGCGCACCCCAGAGTTCTATCTTGAATTCTTCAGTGTTTAAGCGTGATAAAAAGAGGAAACTTGATGGCCCCAAAAGCAAATTAGTTGGCTCGCAAACCTGTTGGAGGTCATCGAGGCAATGTTATTCGAATTGCACAAAGAGTGATATCCCACAGCGCATAATGTTTTACCAGAATAATGAATGGATTGATTTTCCCCATGATATTGTAGACTTAGTTAAGAAAGATCTTCAAGTGAAGAAAGCAGCTGTTGTCATTGAGTTTAATGGTCAGAACTGTTTGCTTGACTTTTTGCATATGTTTCTGATGTATTTGGAATCAGGGGTGCAGCATCCTCTTGCTTGGATTGATGAATCAACTAACTGCTCTTTTCCTGAAATCTATCTTACTGAAAATGATTACTACTGCCACAATAAACGTTCAAGAAGAAAAGAGCCAACTATTCATCATCCTTTAGGCTCTCGTGATATTAAACTGCATTTAGAAATTCATATTAATGGATTGGATCACTCTAAAGTTGAAGAATGTAGTGGGGAGTCAATTTCTCTCGTCAATCAGATTCAAATTGATGGGAGTTCTGCAAGCAATTATGATGTAGAGCTTGATCATAGCTGCAATGGGAAGCCAGCTGCTAAAACTGGTGAGATTGTAGAGAAAGTTTCACTTTTAGAGGAAGATTTAATACCTGGGATTAAATCTGGACATGAAAAGTTAGATGTTGAAACTGTGCGCAAAATGTTTTTAGCTGGAATGAGATCCCTTGGAGGTGCTAATGTACTTGAGATATATCAATGCACTAGTACCTTTATGAAGCCTCGTTCAGAGCTTTTTGATAAACAGATTGAGATAACCAAGCAGTGCCGTGGTGATTCCAATGTTTGTTTTGCTTGGCTTCCCTTTTCTAAAGCAGGGCTTTCTAATTTAATGTCGAACGGGCTTGGGCATTGCGGAGAAACTTTCGCTAACTCCGCATATGGCATGGGTGTTCATCTCACTGCCGTGCACTGCTCTCATGTCAGGTGGGATTTCCTATTTGACTTATATGTATCTTAGGTATATTATCCTATCTTGTTGTAATGGTAAAAAAAATTTTTTCTTGTCAATTAGACTATTTGAATTTTGCAAAATTTTTCCACCAACGAAAGGCCGAGATTGCCACGATGTTGTTAGATATCCATAAATTTTTGATATGTTTTTCTTGAGTATGTAAATAGCGGGCATCATTCTAGAAGATATTATTCTTAAGGCCATGTTACTCTGCATTTTGGGGTTGTGGATGCTGGTTTTATTAAAAAAAAGGAGATTCTTTTAATACTATCATGTGCTTGCTAGTCTATCATTCACCTTTTTTCCTTGTTCACAGTGCAAAATATTGTGATGTTGACGAAAATGGAGCACAACACATGGTTTTTTGTCGAGTAATAATGGGAAATATGGAGCTTTTATGTTCAGGAAGTAAACAATTCCTCCCAAGTAGTAAGGATTTTGACAGTGGCGTAGACAATCTTCAAAACCCAATGCACTATGTTGTCTGGAATATGAACATGAACACACATATTTTTCCAGAATATGTTGTCAGCTTCAAGGTTGCTTTTGATGCTGAAGGTGATATTTTACTCATGCAGTACTGTTGTCTGGTTGTTCTTTCTTTCATTATTTTTTTTATTCGTATAATTTTATTAATTTGGCTTATATTGCATGACAACAACTGCATTATATGTTACATTCTTGCTACCCCGCTTACGCATCCAGTCGTTGTTTCTAACTTGGGCCAAATGTAACACCTTTTACCTAATTAGTTTTGCAAAAATTATTTAATCCAAAGTGTAATATTTATGTCATAAATTATCCATTATGAGTAGATGCTATTTTTTGTTGCTTTGCAAATTGACTTTTGGGCGTGATGAACAATTCAACGTTCTATCCTATTTACATCTTGCGTATGTTAAATAAAGTGGAGGCCTATTATTCTTAACAGTAGCCGACTTTGTCTTCTGCTGATGCTGTAGGAGTACCATATATGTTACCTCTTTAAGATATTTTGTACTGGAGCTAGTGCTTGATGTTGTTTGTACAGGGAATGGGGCTGGAAGTGAAAGCAAGAATGATGTTTCTGTTGTTACTGCATCCAGTATGAGGCCTCCTACCCAAGTGCACTTAGAACCCTCGGCAGTTTTCATTGTAAGTATCCCAAGTCATCGCTGCTTGACTTTGCCTTCAATGTTTTATATTGAAAAAAATAAGTAGGATTTTTAATGACGTGATTCATTTACTGTAGTGTAGTATGATGATATTTTCCCCAAATATGTGTATTCAAATCAAATAACGAACACAAGGTGTAGGTCTCAATTTTGTTTTATTTATTTTTAAGAAAAGTTATGAACTTATATTGGATGATTTCGACTTATCTCTAGTTATTTTTTGGGTCTTTTGGGCAATCAGTATGAGTTAACTAATTTTAATTTTGGATTTTGTGAAACTTGTGTTTGTGCATATCAAATGTTTCACATAAGCTTAGTCTTAAGTGTGATAATATCGGGCTACTAGGGTGTGGTTTTGGAAGCATAAATACAGAAAGGTTTATATAATGTTTGGGTATATATTTTTATCTTCTTAGTTTAGTTTTACGGGCAAAGTACAATAAATCTCTGACTCTAGAGATCATTGACAACTAATAATACAAACAATTTTTGAAGCAATTTAGCCCCCAAACTTTAACCTGTCAACAAAATGTCCTCTACTAGCAGCCAAACTGTTATATTTTTCTCATAGACCCCGTGGGATTACACGTTGTCGACAAGAGTCAGACTCAAGTCTAGGAGTTGAGCCATTTATAATCGAGACTTAATCCATTTATAAAAAGGATTTGATGCCAATTTTGTTGGCAATAAGTAGTAGTCAATCTATATGGCTTCACTATGCTTACTAAACCTATCATCACAAGAATAGGGCCGAGCCCCCTATGGGTCTACCTTATTCTTTTCCATCTTCTACTCACTTCTAATTCATCAAGTTTGAAAGCGTGTCACTTGACAACCTCAAATTTGCCAATATTTCCAACAAGCATTAGAGCTTTTGAAGATTTTTTTCTATTCTTTTTAGCATAAGATCGTACTGCCTCTGATGTCATTGATGAACATCAAATGACTTCATTGTTATAAGAAGACCAAAACATACAAAACCGAAAATAAAGACAAGTTCGGCGAAAACTGGCCGGGAACAACCACGAGTTACTCGCTTAGAAAAAACAAAACTCTAGAGAGAGTAATTTTCATTTAGACAATGTTTAATTCTTTTAACTCACTCTCCTGCTGTTTATTTATAATAAACTAACATAATTATAATATATAAACTGTCTCATAGTATATTCATAACATATAATATTAATTTTCAAAATATTCTCTTAATATATTCCTAACAGACCTCAATAATTGTTTCAAAGTGATCGCTAACCATGAATGCAATTATAAAATTTGATTTTTTTAATTGTTCAAAGAATTCTAGTATTGTTATGCTATGTTTATCGTTTACGATGTTTCCTTGTTAAAAAACAACGGTTGATGATGATAGAATTTTTCCTCACGAAGAGGCAAACTCCATGTTTGTTTTGTTGGAAAACTTCTTATTTTTGAAGATAAATAATCATCATGTACAAACGTAAAAAATTCATCATGGTTTTAAAAAACCCTAATTATCTTACTCAACACCTTAGTTGTCTTATCTAAAAAATCACCATTAGTCTCGGATTCGACGTTGTTATAAGCCAAAGGCCTTGCCAAGAGTATGATCGTCGGGTCAGAAAGTGCGGAATGAAATAGAATTGCATTTTAAGGTTTTGATATCGTGAATTGGTGTTGGAAACCTTTAGATCGACTATATGCAAATTCGTTTGTTGACCGATCAGTCATTTCTTAGATCGAGCATTGTTTAGTTGCTTGGAGAGCTTCTATTTCTTAATTGGAAGGGACGGGAACGGGCACAAAGAGGATATATTGCTTATTATATATACAATTGAGAGTCAAGGATGGTAGTTAGCAACTTCAGTCGGGTTCTTAGCTGTCCACTGCCGAAGGTCAGTGCCCCTAAGAATCAAAATCCATCAATTCATGTTATGGAACAATAATCATTCCATTCCTGTAGTGTTCGCACATTGGGGATGGTGGCTGGTCGTCCTGGTTGTGGCCAGCAGTTGACTGATGCCTGGGCAAAAGTTTGTACTTGTTTGTCACACTAGGGCTTCGCGCAATGCAATGTATTTTTCATTGACCGTCATCTATTCTGCCTTCGTCGTTGCTGTCAGATTAAGGGCTTTGATCTTCAATCGTTGTTTAGCCTTTCATGTGTCCTTTTAACTATAAATATCACAAAAAATATGCACGAGATGCTGAAAGTTTTTGTTGATCTTGTCAAATTTTTAATCAATTATGTTAAATTGTTGATTAATTTTATTGGACCACCATTCGTTGGCAGTACCACATTTCTCACTAGAACCATTCTAAATCATCTGATTGAGATGAAAATTCTTATTCTAATATTAATCTGATGCATCGAAATATTGTTTCTAAATAAATTGAAATATTAAAGAGAAATGTTAGAGAATAGGCTATAAGAAATTAAGAAAATCTATTTTGAAGTGTCTTGCCTGATATACATAGTTCTCCTTTAAATAAGGTTTTGTGGATTCCGAAAATTATAAGTAATAGGGATTCAAATCAAGTAGGAATCCAAAATCTAAAAGATAATAAATTCAAAGAAATAAAAATAATTGACTTTAGAGAAATAGTTTAAAGTAGAAAATTAAAATAAAATTTTTCGTCATGGACTTAGGTTACGTAATCCGTGACTGTTTTTCTTTCCTATTGTATTCAGATAACAGTCACTGCTGTTTTAGTTTGTTTTTTTTTTTTCTATTTAGGATCTTTGACTGAATTTACTGTACCATTAATTGGATATTATATTATTTAAATATATATTTGACACAAATATTTTCCCGCTTAATATATGTGGTGGATGGGACTACCCACTGCTGTATTGTGGCTCGTGTGAGTAACTATTCCTGCTTGGGATTTTCTAAATCACGTTCATTGCCCTTTTTCTATTGCAAAAGTAACAGAGACATACCAACTTACTCCAAGAAAAGTTGAGAAATGTTATTCCTTTTGTTACGAAGATTTCTTGTGATCCATTAAGTCTCTAATATTTTTGTATCAATATTATTATTTTTTAGGGGAACAATGATAAGTTGAATTCTGATTCTTGGAGATCTCTTGAAAAAGCTGCTAGTCTGGATTCAAAGAACTCTTTAAAAACTCCCAAATCACCTTGGATGCCTTTTCCTATGTTATTTTCTGCTATTTGCAAAAAAGTTCCTCCGAAAGTGATGGAATTAATTGACGAATATTATAATCTATTTAAGGTAAGATGTTGTCCTTCCTATTGTTTTTATTGTTTTATGTGTTTCTTCTCTAATATCTTTCAAATGGTTTCTTTAACTATCAAATTTTCTTAAAAGCTTCCTTTATGGTCTTCTCTAGGCGAAGAAGATAAGCCGTGATGACTTTGTCAAAAAGCTTAGGCTAAACGTCGGAGATGAATTATTGAGGTCAACAATAACAAATCTTCAGTCCAAGGTATGCTTTACACTCAGTTTAGTTGTCCTTGAATCTGTCTTCCTCCTAAAAAAGCATGCTAATTCTTCAAAGAAATCTCTTCAGGGCAGCATATGTTTTTCCCTTGATCTACTTATGAGCTCGTCTTGTTTATTGAGTCATTGCTAATTTTATAGGCACTTTTAGGGTAAGATGAAATCTCCTTGAGTGGATGTCATGTCCTATAATAGTTAAATACCAGTGACCCTTTAAGGAAAGGTTTCTATGACTCTGTTAGATTAGCATAAAATGATACTAACACTCGAAGAGATGAAAAGAATATATATGTTGGATTCTTGACCCACACGTTTTTTGAGGTGAGTAGTGGCCAAGGCTTTTTAGAACCTTCTAATAAGTTGTATATTAAGAGACCTCAGTATTTCCTCTACTACAATTAAACATACGTGAAACTTTAACGATTAGTCATGTACTTGAGAACTTGTTTTACACCTTATTTGAAAAACAGGGCTCTTGTGGAACTGCATTTTTTGGTATATTAACTCAAGAGGTGAGCCTTTCTAAGAGCAAAATAGCAGTTTGGTAAAGAAACCTCGTAATAATTCCCATCTATGAGATGAAGGTACTAAAATATAAATATAAGTCTCATATGTGTTGCACTGTAATCCTTTTCTGTGCAGCACACTTCACGATTTCTACTCTGTCAACAACAAGAACATCCAACAAAGGTACGAATTCACAGCACACTAAATACAAACAAGTTCGGTAGATCACCACATACTCAGACAATCTATCCTCAGGATAGATAACACAGCACAGAACAGTATATTTTCAGAAAATAGATACACACCCCTTGACACGATTTTCCACCCTTTAACCCCTTCAGTAGGAAGTGGGCATGGTTCGGTTCGGTTTTGGAGCCGAACTGAACTGAATCATTCGGTTTTCAGTTCTGCACCCAGAACGAAACTGAACTGCCAATTGAGTGTAACCAATCTGAACCAAACAGAGAATATTGGTTCTGTTGGGGTCTGTCCAGGTTCGATTTCCAGCCGAAAATAAAACTTAAAAAACCAGCAATTAAAAAATTAAAAAACCAGCTGTAGTACTCCCAGAAAAATAAAACAAACCTAAAACACACCTCTAACAACAACCTTTATCTTCTACCATAAACTTTACCAAACAAATGCTTCCTTTGCATCACGGTAGCGTCAAAATATGTTTCATGCTCTGTTATTGAACTTGGAAAAATTTGAGTGCAACAGGGAAAACAAGAGGATAATGTCAAATAAGTTTACCCATTTCAAAGCCTGTTAAAATATGTTCTACTTTTTTTTCTAAATTGTCTTGTCAAATATGTTGCTACCTTCTTTTCTTGCATCTTTTTCAATAGTTTATTCGATGAAGCCTCTGTTGCTAGTAAACAAAAATGGTTATTGGCTGTTGTTTTTTTCTTTATGGTCCCAACACTGGGTCATAAACAAAGGTTAAGTGTTGGAGGATACATGTTGACTAAGGACATCAACTTTTGAGCATGCAATATGCCGTGTTTTATGGTTAATTGATGATTTTTTGTCTATTAAACACGGATTTGTCTCTGCTTGTAGCTGCCATCAATAGCAAAGTGCGAACCGGAAACGGGGAAAATTTGAAAATCCTTTGTCTTACAGGTGAGCAAGTGCTACTTCTATACTTACGTGATAAATGCGTCGACATTAAGTTGTAAATAAGGATTATAAATTTTGGGTAATATGAATTGCTACTGGTGGTATGATATTTTCTGCCTGTTTTTTTTTTTTTTTTTTCATGTAGAATTATTGTCTTAGATGATACTTAAACTCCAAAGAGTTGTTTAGTGGATTTTATTTGTTTTAATCCTCGCGTTACCATCTAGCAACATAGATTGTCAAGGCATCATATATATGGTTCTTATAATTTTATCATTTGTATTATATTTTAGCTTTTATAGGTATTCTGTAACTTTGTTTTTCCTACTTATACGTGGTTGTAAGACCAGAAAATATAGATTCAAATTCCCTCAATGTATCTTCTCTCTGCATCTCTTTCTCGTTTCTTTTTTCCAATCTTCATCTTTCCTTTCATGGTATCAGAGATGGTCTCTTCAAGCACTACGATCCCTTCCTCACCTTCTGTTCTTTACTTTTCTTCCTTTCCCCTTTGCCAATTAAACTCTCACCATCAAAATTGACTCAACAAACTATTGCTTCTGGAAGGCGCAGCTTCTCAACGGTATCATTGCAAATGGTCTCGACAATATTCTGTATGGTTCTTACTCTTTCCGTCCACAATTTCTTGATTCGTCTTCTCTCGAAGTGAATCCAGAATTTAGTCTGTGGCAGCCTCATCATGAGTTAGGTTTTTTTTTTCTCTTGGAAAATATCCATCCACCAATGGAGTGTATCTAACTCAATATCTCATTTTTGGCGAACACATTCCCATTCACCACTCCATCCACATCCCAACCCCATCTTTCTTCCATATCTATCTTTGTTCCATCACTCCCACCTCCTTCCCCATCACCTTCTACACCTATGCTATTATTACCTGAACCTTCTCCCTCCACCTCACCTTCTCTTTCCTCTCGGCCAACCCCATTACCTCAAACCAGCGTTTCTAATACGAGCAACAGAGAATCTGCCTTTAACCTTCACTAGATGTGGACCTGGTCTAAGGATGATATATTTAAGCCAAAAGCCTATAATGCTGCATCACCTTCTATTCCGCACCAACCACCTTCTTACAAGCCTCAAAATGCCAAAAATGGGTTGATGCAATAAAAGAAGAAATGAATGCTCTCAATGGGAATGTCACGTGGCAACTAGTCCCACTGCATATAGGAGGTAAATTCATAAGATGCAAATGGATTTTCAAAGTGAAACTTGATGTTGACGGCTCTATTAGCTTATAAAAAACCCGTTTAGTAGTCGAAGGATATGATCAAATTGAGTGAATCGATTATGACAAAACTTTTAGTTTGGTTGTCAATTAGCCGATACAAAGCTTGTTTAGTAGCCAATGAATATAATTAAACCGAAGGAATCGATTATGAAGAAACTTTCAGTCTGATTGTCAAATCGACAATCATTCATATCACTATATCTTTATCTATTTTTCTTGGTTGGACGATCAAGTAACTTGATGTTATTAATGCATTTTTAAATGAGGATCTTATTAAGACAATGTTTATGCAGCAACTTTGAGGCTTTTAAGTTCTTTACAACCATCTTTCCTATTAAAAAAAGCCTTCTACGGCTTAAAACAATCACCACGTGCTTAGTATTCCAAACTACGTAATGCTTTACTCGCATGGGGATTCCTAGCTTCCAAATCAGATATATCATTGTTCTTCTTTTGTAAACAGTACTATCTATTATTGTAACCGGCAATTCCTCGCCAATTATTACAAACCTGCTCAAATACTTGCATTTTAAAGTTGTTATTCGAGATCTTGGAGATTTAAATTTATTTCTCGGGATTTCAGTCTCTCTGACTTCTACGAGCATTCATCTCAGCCAATCGAGTACATCTCTTATTTACTCCTTTGGGCGCCTCCAGCAAACTGTTTCCCACACCAATGATCTTGGGTCCACTCTTATCAAAACACTTGAGGTATTCCTTTATTCGATGGATCTCTCTATCACCGTATTGTTGCTGCCCTTTAATATTTTTGTATTACTTGACATGCCATAGCCTTTGCAATTAATAAAGTGTGTTAGTTTATGCACTCTCCATATTATATACATTGGCAAGCTATTAAACTGATTCTTCGATATCTTCGGGGCACCTCCTCATTAGGGTTATATTTTTCACCATCATCTTCTTTTGAAGTATAATGTTTTACTGATTCTGATTGAGCCTCTTGTCTAGACGATCGAAAAAGTACTAGTATTTTTTGTATATTTCTTGGACCCAATCTTGTATCCTGATCATTTTCCAAGTAAAAGGTTGTTTCTCGATCAAATACCGAGTTTGAATATCGAAGTATTGTCAATGGTGCAACAGAGGTTCTATGGATCCAATGCGCGAGATTTGTGTTCTTTCAAAGGATGTTCCAACAATCTTCTGTGATAATTTGATTGCAACCTACTTCGCTTCGAATTTAGTTCTACACTCCCAAGTCCAAGCACGTCGAGATTGACTATCATTTTATTCGCGAAAAGGTGCTCAACAAGTCTCTATTTGTTAAAATCACTCCTTCCTAGAATCAAATTGCGGATGCCTTGACAGAGCCACCCTCTTCATCAAAGTTCCAAGATTTTTGGTCCAAGTTCTTCATTCTCCAACCTTGATCTCGAAGGGGATGTTAAGACATCATATAATTTTACCTTTTGTATTATATTTTGCCTTTTATAGGTCTTGTGTAACTTTGTTTTCCTACTTTTACACGGTTGTAAGATCAGAAAATATAGATTCAAATCTGCTCAATTTATCTTCTCTATGTATTTCTTTCTCATTCCTCTTTCCTTTCAATGAACATTTTTTTTTTTGGGTTAATTGATTAATTGTCAATTCTTTTTAATGTATCTCGGTTTTTCAATTTGTGTTTGATTGATAATTCAAGCGGACAATTTAGAGCTAGATGGATCAAAAATTGACGGTAGCCGTTTAAATTATTTATAAAAATTAGTTCACGAAAAGTCAATGCAAAGCTTAATACCAATAGATTATGTTGTTTTTGGCTTGCACCCTTTCATATAACTTACAAATAACCTTCGTTAAAAAGGTTCTTATGAATTTGATCATGTCTTTGTTAACAATTTTGAACGCATTTAAAGCTCACTATTTTAAATAAATAGTACGTTAATTTAAATGAATTAATCTGCTTCAGAAAATTTTAATGTAAAATAGATCCATAGATTATCTAATTAATTAGGTTATGATTTTATTTTTTTAATCTTTTCCAAAAAAAAAAAAAAATTTCTTATTTGTATCCTCGTAATAATTCAATTTGGGTAACTTGCTCATTTTATTTTTATTTATTGAGACAATGAACAAGTTTTAATTATTGAAATAATTAAAAAAAGAAGTTGATGAAATAAAACGAGTGTTTATTTATCAATTACAGTCATTAATAACATTACTTAACCTTGTCTCTATTAATATCATTCAACTTGATGGATTCATAAATCAGCGTTATTAGTTTCTCTCTCATAACATGTTCATTTAAGAGAGAGAATATTGATGAACTGTAACTACCATTTTAAGTTTAGAAATTATGGATTGAAACTGCCCGCGGAATAAATTGAAACTTGAAGAAACTGCCCTTAAAGCTTCAATGCATGGAATTACAGAAGGTAATGGGTGCTATAAAACTACCATTTTAAGTTTAGAAATTATGAATTGTCTGCATCTACTGTGAAGATAGAAAGATCTGAAGCTTCTTCCAATGGCGGATGTTCGGTCTGTTCAAATTCTGGAAAACTATCAGGTTTCTCCACCGGAAGGTTCAGTTCCATCGACGACGATCCCTCTGAGTCTTCTCGACGTACCATGGCTTTTTTCCCATGTCATGCAGCGTCTCTTCTTCTACAAAGCATCGCATTCTACTGATGATTTCAAAACCGCCATTTTTCCGTCTCTGAAGAACTCCCTCTCTCTTACTCTGCAATACTTTTTTCCGTGGGCTGCCAACCTCGTCTGCCCTCCGCCGCCTCAAAAGCCTCACATCCATTATTCGGAGAAAGACTTCCTCGCCGTTGCTTTGGCCGAGTCCTCCGGTTGGGATTTCAACGCCCTCATCTCTGATTCTCCGCAAGAAGCAAAAAACTTCCACCATTTTTTACCTGTTCTCCCGAACGCTACTGTGTTATCAGACGACACTCGTCTGGTCCCTCTAATGGCGGTTCAATTCACAGTCTTTCCAGACCAGGGTTACTCTCTCGGGATTTGCTTTCGCCATGTAGCTGCTGATGGGATTGCTCTTCGTCATTTTATCAAATCCTGGACGACCATTTGCCAAACTGGAGATCCGAATTCCATTCAATCATCACTGCCCTTTCTTGAGAGAATTGTAATTCAAACTCCAGAAGTGGAAGTGAGAAATCAGTTGGACATAATGCTGGTTAGCGGGTTGCCCATTTGCCCCGATCCTGAACCTATCGGAGATCTCATCGACGACAAAGTTCGAGCCACCTACGTGCTAACCAAAGCTCAGATTGAGAGGCTGAAGAATTGGATCTCATTACTAGCAAAGCAGGAGGAGATAGAGCCGTTGTACATCTCCACATTCGTCGTATCATCTTCTCTGGTTTGGGTCTGTCTGATGAAGTCATTGGAGATCGTAGAAGAAATCTCATCAGAAAGCAACGAGCTCAGTTATTTCGGGTACGTAGCAGATTGCAGAAAGCATTTGGAAAATCAAATCCCGCCAACGTATTTCGGAAACTGCCTCTCAATGTGGATCGCGTCCCTGAAACTGAGCAACCTAATAGGAGAAAACGGGCTCCTCGCCGCTGCGAAATCGATAGGAAAAACGGTGAGAGAAGTGAAGGAAAACCCACTGAAAGGCCCGGAGAAGTGGATGGCAGATGGGGCAAAGATCAGTAGCTCGCGGCGGCGTCTGGCTGTAGCGGGAGCATCACGATTGAATGCGTATGATACTGATTTCAGGTGGGGGAGGCCAATAAAGACAGAGGTGGTGCACATTGATCTTTCTGGCCCGATTTCTTTGGCGGCATCCAGAAACGACGACGGTGGAGTTGAAATCGGTGTGGCTCTGAACAGACAACACATGGATCATTACCATGCCATTTGGGAGCAGAGATTAAGCTTATTTTCTTAGCATATCATACTTTCTCAGATATAAGTTCAGACATTGTTGTTCTATGTTTCCAACAATGTTATTTCCCATAAAAGAAGTGTTTTTGTGGACGACTAATCGTTGTTTTCTCTTTGATCAAACTATGATCATGGCTGAGATTTACAGAGTCGATGTTCTAGAAAGCTTTCAACTTTCTTCCCCATTTCCATGGCTGAAACGCCTTTTCTTTTATTTCATAGTTTCCAGGAATCTAGAAGAAGATGACAACATTTAAAACAGGTTACTACCAATCTGTATATCTTGTTAAGTTCACTAAAACCCTTCTTAATCTGCATGAAAGTATGAATCTGTTCTTCGGTTTAATTATAAGGATAGAAGGGAAAGATCAACGACAAACAAGGGTCAATGATTGATATTTAAAAGCCCAAAATAAGTATAAAAAGTTTGAATGTTGCACCCAATCTATACAAAAACTAGCCCCATAAATCAAATAAGGAATGGTAATTCAATCTTAAAATACATTGAATTCACGTTCCTCTCAAATATTTGGAATAAATATTTACAGAAAGTCATCCATGTCCAAACTCTCAGGAATTTCAAAGCGGAACAAGCTGCTGCAGTAGCTTTCTCTCTCATCTTCGGTGCTGGTGCTGTTGATATATGTAGACGATGAGTTCAACGGAGTTGAATTATGAATGGTGTGGCTCAGAGATCCGAGATTCAAGTTTTCTGGCAACTGAGACATTACATGGTCGGAAAAACTACTGCCACACGTAAAATTAGGTTGGTTTACTAGAAACTCAGACAACTCAGAAGAAACTAGATTTTGGTCGGAATTAGGTAAGGTATAGCAATTCGTAGATGGCGATAAAGTTGATGAAATAAATTCCAAATTGGGTTGCATTATCTGTCCTATCATCTCCGGTGAAGAAGCTTCTGGAACAGGAGTCTGATAACCATTTCTCCATTGGCATAGATCAGAATCCATCAAAAGCTGGTGATTTTCTTGGACTTGTCCTGGAAAGGAAGAAGATGGGCTTTCTTGTTTGGATGCTGTGAGGATAGAAAACAATCTCAGAAGGTCTAAATTTAAGGCCGTCGGTCGGTTTCCGATTAAGTTTGAGAGATTGAGGAGAGAGAGTTGATTGCAGAAGGCTGCGTTGAGGATTGAAGACAGATCGAGCTTAGGAGCGTGAGTTACCGGATCGATTCCCATTTTGAGAAGTCTTTTCTTAATATGGGTGTTCCAGTAGTTCTTGATTTCATTGTCCGTCCTCCCCGGCAACCGAGAAGCTATTTCTGACCATCTATGGCGGAAAAACAGAAATTAATTTTCCTTCTTATTCAAAGAGATTATAAAAAAGATTATGAAAATACATAGATTTGTACTTGTTTCCCAGTATGCTGTGTAGTTGGATTATCGTCTCTTCTTCTTCAAATGAAATTCTTCCTCTTTTGATATCAGGTCTGAGATAATTCGTCCATCGGAGACGGCAACTCTTTCCACACCGTTCAAGCCCTGTAGACAAACAATTATAACCCATATCAAAATCATAAACCTAATCTAGTTTGCACTTTAAGTAAATGATTAAACAAATACCAGCTTTTTTTTGGAAGGGTACGCCAGTTGCCTGATCCATGAGTTTGAATGTAGTTTACGAGCTTCCGGTCTTCTTCAGAGGTCCAAGGCCCTTTCTTCAGTCCATTTTTGTCACAGCAAGGAGCTCTTCCCATGGCCAACAATGGAGGGTTTCTTAATGGCTGGAGGAGCTTTCAAATGGGAAAATGGCTGTTGCTGGTTATCCTGGGGAGGAAGATGACTACATAAATATATATGTAGTTTCACTGCGGCTCCTAGGTTTGATATGATTTGAAGTCAAGAGATTTGGCGCCGGCCTCTAGCCATGTGTCGTCTTCGTACTTGTCTTTGTGAAGTATTTTCATGGCTTATTCTGCCACGTAGATGCGCTACAAGTTGGAAATGAACTTTTAGATTAATTTAAGTTTAACTCGTGAAGAATGAGGATTGTATAGTCGGTACCATTGCTTATCCCAAGTCATATAATATACTTATTTTGTAAAAAATATTTAATTACGTAGAAATCTCATATACTTTTCCTATAATATTGTCTGCGTTTAAGACAATTTTTACAAATTTATTTTTGAAGTTAGCATGTATTGTAATCGGTAGAGAAGATAATTCTATTAATAAATCACTCAATTTTCACTTTCTCAAACGATACGGAATTGTATTATATTGAGTCGTTTTTGTGTTGACAAGGCAAACTACCGCACATTTTCCCTCGTAATGTTTTGTTTATTTTAATATTTTCTCAAAATATATGATGGGAATGGTACTTTGAGTGTCATTTTCAATGTTTTTCCATAGCGAAATTTAGGTAATTTTAGAGGGTTTTTGTATTGACTACTTATTTTCATGATTTCTATTTAATTTGCCATATATTTTCCACTTGCCCAAAACGTTTTAGAGTCCCAAGATAAAGTCAAATCATCGTGTTATATTCAAACAACACCTTGGTTTTCATCTTAGTGTATTTGCATGTATAAATGTACGTCTACGAAAGGTTGAAATTAATGGATATATGGGTACAGAGCAGGTAAATATTTAGGGGTCACAAGTCAACAGGAAGATGCGTTTGATTCTATAAGAAACGAAGACATGGTGATGGAAGAAGCAATGAGTTTTGACAAAATTAAGTGGGTAAGGGTGGTTTAAATCCAGCGTCATGACCATGAAATTTCTGTGCCCTTTCTCAGTTTCAAATATCGATTGAGAGATTGCTTGTTCATTAAGGTCTGCAATGGCGTCTGGTTTACTAGCACCAACTCTTCCAACCCTAAATCCTATTCTCTTTCATCTCTCTCCACCTTTCACATTGCTTTATGTGCTTTCTCCACATTGCTTCAGGCTATTTCTACAAGGGTTTAGTGTGTTATTTTCTATAGTCTCAGGAAAATGACGCTGTTAATTTGATGCGGCAAAAGTTCCGCACGGAAGAAAATAGCTCGTTCATTAGAAAATGCCAAGAAATTTACTTATTCGATCGATGATTATGATCAACATTTTGCTTCATTATATTATCTCATATCCTATTTATGCAGTTTAGTTTCAATTGATAAGATATTATCTGTTTTGGACCCAAGTAGACTCGGTTTTATTTTTGAGTCTTATACAAAAATATGTCCCGTTATCTTAGAAACAAAAAATTATTTTTCTATTGATATTTTCTATAATTTTCCAACTTTTATTAACTGGATTCATGATTATTCTTTTTTGAAAGCTTTATATCATTAATAAGTTTCCAAAGGAATGACACTGCAGAATGTATAACCCTAAATTATATTTGATTACTTTGGATTATCCAAGCTGCATCAAATTATGGGTTTATAGAGATTGTAACCCTAAATTATATTCAGTAAGAGGAGGGGGCGTCACCTTTGTGACACATGTCCACCTAAAAAAGTGCCTCAAAATGTTCCAAGCTGGAAGTTTAAGGCCACGTAATGAATAGAGACAAAGGCTAGGCCAGTTATAGAGTAGACCATTCTCAACCTCCAAAAGCTTTTCCCATTGAAAAATTGGGTTCCTTCAGACGACAGGTTTAGTTGCTTTATCAGCAGGAATTCATACTAGGCAGGAAGTCAATGCCTTTGATAATGAGCATCTGCCTCTATCTAACAAACGGAACAATTACCGGCCAAATATTATTGTTATTCTATTACTTACAAAGATTGATCCCCAGGTCAAACTAATAAGGCGCCTTTGCTTGTTTAGAAAGATACACATTTGTTGAACATGTTTTAGTGACATCAAATGCCTTGAATAGAAGATTGTTGTTAGGAAATTAGTTAAAAGAGTATTTTAGAAATTAATATGACGCTAGTTTTATATAAATAGAGGGAATGCGAATGATTAAGATGGAGGACTGAATATTGTGCAAGTGAAATTACTTTCTCTAGAGTGGTTTGTTTTTCAAGTGAGTAGCTCGTGGTGTTTTTTAGACTAGTGTTTCACCGAAATATGACTTTCTTTTTTATGTTCTAGTGTTATTTGGTCTTGTTATTACAATAAATTCATTTGCTTCTCATTAATGGTATAAGAACTGGTTTGATCCTCAGTTGGAACAGATCGAGAGGAACCTACGGTTGAATGTGCACATAGAAATGGTGTTGGAGACACTAGATGTCATCGATCGATTGTCCATCTTGTCGCAAAGAGTGGCAGAGGTGGCATTGTTGAAGATGAAGTACCAGCAAACATCGTTCAACAAGCCTCCTTTTGGCGACGATGGAAAGAAAATTAGTGGTTCATTGTTCAAGGCGATGTTGAACTGGTAACAGATTCATTCACACGTGAAGGAGATGGAGTAAAAGTGAACCTGCCCATATTTGAAGTAGTGGTGGGCATGGTCTAGTTTCTGTCAGTTCTGAACTGGACACGGACTAGACTGAAGGATTCAAGATTTTTATCTTCAATCCCAGAACCAGTCATTTCAGAAACCTAGGACCAGATCGAATTATTCAGTCCGGTCCCGGTTTCTCCCATAATAATTTTGAATATTTTTAATTAAAAAATAATAAATTACATGCAGATTTTTTTTCAATAAAATCAACATATAGATTTTGCTTCTACCATTAATCGAAAGAATGAAAAATAAAATCAACATATATTAATCCAACTATCTATGTTTAAAAGTAAATCTAACAAACTCAATTTAACTATTTATAATTAAAATGAAATCTGATAAACTAAATTCAACATCTAAAATAAATCCAACTATTTAACATATAAACTCAATCTAACTATCCAACATTATAATGAAATCTAAAAAATTAAATTCGACATCTAAAATAAATTCAAATATGAAACATACAAACTAAATCCAACTATCAAACGTACAGACTAAATTCAACTATCAAACGTAAAAATGAAATATAAGAAACTAAATTCAAGATTCAAAATTAATCAAACTACTTTAAAAATACAAACTAAATAATAAATTTAACTAAATAGTCAATTTCAATCCAGCTTCCAAGTAATCAATTCCAAACCATTAGAGATAAACATTAAAATGAAGTCAACAATTACAACTATATCAAATCATCGATGGGTCATCTTCTACTTCTATAAAATTTTCATCGGTAAGGTCAATAGAATCTGCAAAATAAAAATATTGAAAACATTAGTTAATAATTAGAGATAAGCATGTAAAACAAATAAATATTAGAATTTTCGAACCTTCTTCTATAGTTGTCGAAATCAGCATTAGTGTTTGTAGATATTTTAAAAGGATTGAATGTTTTAAGACAACTTTAGTAGCATATAAGAGTTTCAACACTTTTGGGATTTAAAGAACTACGAAATGCATCAAGAACACGAACACCACAACTAAAAGCAGATTCTGATGCCACCGTAGAAATTGAAATGATCAATATATCTTTCATAATTGCACTAAAAAATCGATACTTATCGGAGTTCTTCTTTCACCAAAATAATATGTCAAAACAGTCTGAAAAATTCTCTAACTTCTCAGACAAATATAGATCAATGTCTAACATATTAGTTTCATCACTTCTCTCAGAAGAATTGTCAGGCTCATAAAACATAGAGTACACTGCAGATAAACAAGTTTGCGCCAAAGAACTCATTGACTTGGGAGACCTTTGTTGACTATTGCTGCTACTTAGAGTCGAGTCTTTATTGGTTGTATCACCTTTATATTATGTATACAACTTTTTAATTACACCTTCTACCTACTTTGTGTATTGTGCAGCTCTTTTACTACCAAATAAAATGCTTAAACAATACCTTAAAAATCTTGTTTGGCAACTTGGATCAAGAACAACAACAACATATACAAGCATATTTATTTTCTCGAAAGATCTCCAATATTTATTAGACTTCTTTTGCATCTCGATGACTATTCTTCTTAGCGTCATATTATCACTGTTAGCATATGTCTCAATAGCAATCTTCATATTCTAATATGTACAGAAGCAAAAACATTAAGTGTCATTGTATGAAATGTCTCTAAGAATGTTGTGTATTCTCGAATGCATGACCAATCTTCAATTGTGGGTAAACCTTCCACTGCCGCCACTCCATGCAAGAAAGAGCTATCATTCTCTGCTAATTTTTCAAAAGTCGTTTAAGACTTCTCAATGCTTGCCAACATCAAATATGTAGAGTTCCAACGAGTAAGAACGTCGAGCGAAAAGTTATTTTTACAAGTAATTTTAACTGAAATACCGACTTTGAATTGTTGCAATCTTCCTGGAGAAGACCTTACGTACTTAACAACTTTTCATAGTCTCGCTATGGACTCATGGCGTTCTTTCAAACCATAAAAAATGATAAAATTGAGGATATTTGCAAAATATCTTACGTGTCTATGATCGCCATTTAGAATCTAACTCCTTCCAATTTTGAATTGTTTAAGTCAAATATGAAATAGCAACATCGTTGAAAGAAGCATTGTCAACGATTATGGTTGTAACATTTTCAATCTCCCAATTAAACAAACATTTTTTAACTTTCTTACCAATAGATTTACTCTTATGGTTCGGAATCAAACAAAAATTTAATATCTTCTTTTGCACATGCCAATCTTGATCAATATAATGACATGTCAGCACTTTGTAATTTAGATTTTGAATAGAGGTCCCTGTGTCACTAGTCAAACATATCTTCTGAGATGTTGTAAAAAAACACTCTTTCAACTTGGTTCTTTCTCTCAGAAATATGTTGTGAATATCTTTTGCCACTGTTCTTCTAGATGACATAATAAACTTGGGATTGAGATGCAGACAAAATGTTCCAAAACCAATTCATTCTACCACTTTCAGTGACAATTCATCCAATATAATAATCTTTGCGAGAAATTGTCTAGTAGCCATTATACTAAATATGAGTATACCAACAGTTTTGAGCTCATTAGATCTAAAGAACAAAGTTTTTTGCTTACTATCTACATTTTGTGGGAACTTTTTTCATACTTTAATATATTTTACTAAACTTGAAGTCTCATTTTTCGTCGGGTGTGCTGCATAAATTTGTCAACAATAATTACATTTAGCTGAATCGGTGTTTAATATACTACTGAAGTGAATCTAAGTTATAGACTTATTTCTTTTCAATTCGACATGAGAACTTTCACTATGACGAATATGTATTTTATTGTGGAGCAAAAAATAAAAACAGATCAAGACATTAATCAACCTAAATTGAATATTTTAAAAAATATAAACAACAGCCAACAGGACCTGAAATTGTAGATAACAAAACTATTCACATGCCTCCCAAAAAAAAGCAAATGAAAAGCCTATAACTCCAATTAATTTATACTAAGTATAAATTTAATGGTGGCCTGGTGGGTGGGTGTTTGAAGTGCATTACCACGTTAACATGATCAATTGCTATCGTCGCTCCGTGCTTGGCTCATTCACCTACTTTACTACACTTGTCTCGTGGCCAAGTTGATCCAACAACTAACACAAAGAAATCTCCCAATTGTTATGAAAATGTAATTACTTTCTAACTAATTAGCTACCTAGATTTAGAAGTATCAACCAATAGTATTAAAATAACAAACGCATTTAGCACATAAATTAGTACACATATAGTGTGAGCAGCGAGGGGCTGACTGCTGAGGGCGAGTGAGCCGGGAGCAGGCAAGCAGCGAGGGATTGACTGTTGAGGGAGAGCGAGCAGGGAGCACTGAGCTGGTGACCGAAGCGTGGAACTAATTTTGAAATCTGAAGTGGAGGCCTGGAAGGAAGGAATTGTGGTCTGTGGTATGTGGAATGGATTGGAAGCCGGACCATGCCCAACACTTAAAAGTTTTAAGTTTTAATTTCAATCTCTCCCATTCTAGTTTTTTAAGGTTATTTCTCATTTTGGTAATGCAACAAATAAATAGATGAGGTTTAACAAGACAAAAAAATCGATATAGGAAGATCTCCACGTCGCCAGCCAACTCTCTGGTAAGATGAGAATCACCGTAAATGCAGTGATGACATCACCGAAGTGATGATCACCATGAGTGGTCCCACCGTGATGGTGCTCAAAGACAATAGATGTTCATTCTACAAATTGTTGAAGAAATTTGGGAGCCTTATTTCAATCAACATGAGGAAAGATGAATGAGTGTTAATCACTCGATAAGATTGCTGACAGAGGGAAGAATTTGGGATCTTGCTCCTTTCTCGTCGATGCATGGACCACACTCTTTCATTATCAAGGGGGCAAGAGGGATCAACGAGGGAAGACTAGAGAAATGAAGATTATAGCAATTTTTGTTAGGGACAGAAGGACAGCCCTCCACGGGAAGAATTCTCTACCTCCGATCATAAGACAATTTTAGTTAGGGAAAAGAAGGAGAATTGTGGTTTGGGAGTGGATCGACGACCAACGATGGGAGTTCAGAGGTCACCCCTCAGTTGGCCATGCAAGGAGAGATGTCGATAGTGGTCGGAATATGCAACTAAATAATGTTTATGAGGCCTTAATGTTGACCTTTAATTATGAGAATAAGTTAAAGCGTCGAGTTTCAGATTTGGATGACAAATCAGGTCCATCTCTTTGTTGGGGATAGAAAATGTCACGACCCGAGAACCCCACGGTCTCCCGGGGCATGATGGCTCACTCGACAGCTTGTACTTTTGCTTTAAAACCTTTCAAAATAACATTTGTAAGTATTAAAAATTTCAAATCTCGTCTCTTTAAAACATATAACACAGTTGAAAATTTCCTCAAAAATACGCAGTGAAATCGATCACGTTTTGATGGAAAATCATTCGATTAAAATAATCTCAAACCCTTTTGAAACGAGTGAGAGATATTTTTGAAACATGTTTAAAAACACTCGTTCAAAGTTGGAATCAAAAGATCAAAAATTTTGAAAAACTTTTGCTGCTGTAGCGCGCTGCTCGCGCATCGCCTATCAGGTGAGTGCGCTTTCGGAGCCGATCAATCGGCACACCCTGCCGATCAATCGGCACCCTCTTGGGTGTCAACCAACCTTGGTATCAACCTGCCGTCGTGCCAACCTCATTGTGCGCCGATTGATTGCACCCATCTAGCGATCGATTGGCTGGGTGCACCTCATGTGCCCCCAGCGCTTGCTGTGCGTGCCTCGCACGTACGCCTGCATGCGCACCAAGCCGCCTAGTGCACACCGGCCCGCCCCAAATATACCTTTTTCCACTTTTCTCCTTTCAAACCTAGATCACACTTCCTAAAAACCATCAAATCAACCGACAAACTCATCATCTCAATTTCTTAAAAATTCCTCCATTGATAAACTCAAAACCAAATCTTTAACCTTTCAACAAAACATATTATTTTCATAAAAATCTAACCACTTTCATTCAAAACTATCTTTCCATCATATCATACCAAATTCATTTTCAAATTTATCCATTTCTATACAAAACATCTCCATAACAAAATACATTTTCCAAAACATCTAACTGATAGGCTCCCCCCTCCACAGTTCAGAATCGTCCTAATAAAATCCACTGAATCGGCGCCATGGGTGCATCCCTCCAACTGCACCTCTTAATCCTGTACTGATTCTGAAATCTCACCGGTTTGCACTTCGTTACCTATATCACAGAACTCATCTATAAGCCTAATGCTTATCAAGTAATGCACAATGATTAAAAACAGTTCATATGCATTCTAATACATGCAGTCTCTATGTAATCTTTTCATATCCATTTTCGTATTCCCATACGTGACATAATTCAAGTGCGTGTCATAATACAGATGCGTGTCGTAATACTCATGCTTGTCGTAATACAAGTGCATGTTGTAATACTCATGTGTGTCGTAATACAGATGCGTGTCGTAATACTCACACGTAACGTAATACTCGTACATTTCATGTCATTTTCTTTTGTTCGTTCATGAAAGCTTATGCACAATTCATTTTCAATAACTTTCCAAGACATGATGCATGAATGAACGAAAACATACATAATCGACACGTAATCCCTAATGTTCTGTGATGTAGGCTCGGAGGCAACACACATACATACACAACACACATACATACACTACTTACTTGGCGTCCTTAGCAAACTTATCTCAATCCTAATCTTAACCATAGAACTTGAAAACCTAAGCATCATAAACACCCATATTAATAGCTTCCATAAAACATGACAAATCATATAATTCAATAAACATAATTTTAAGTACATTCAATTCAATACCAACATATCCAAACATACATCTTAAGTCCATAACTAATTTAAACCTTAATTCATCAAATCCTTCAAATCCACTTCACAATCACTCAAAATAAGCTATAACCATGGCATTAATCCCAATTACAAATCATGACCAAATTACCACTACCTGCATTCATAAACTTACTCCAATTAAACCAATTCCAAGAGATTACACTTTAATTGCATACTTAAACTTCAACTCAATCCAAACATCCAAATAAACGTCATTTTGAAACATGGGGACCTCTAGAACATTTACTCAAATCATCAACATTCACAATCGCAACTTCAATCACAACTATCATTCTAAGATCAATTCCATTTCAACAACTCAAATTCAATTAACTCAAAACAAACACTCTAGGCAATTAACATTTCAACGAATTTTAAATAAACAACTTGATATTAGACTTAATTCCAAAGGCAATAGTTTTCTTAGAGAGTCTAATTTAACATAATAGAACAATTTTTAAAATGAAAACAGAGATTGGGTGAAAAACATAAAAACCGGTCTGTCCTATGCATTAAAATCCACATTTTTTTTTCTATACTTCAACCAAATTCTCAAACCAATCAATCCAAATCCATCACAAACACAACCCTTATACATTTAAACCACATAGTAAATCATCCAACAAATCAACACCATCAAAAGGAGATTTCCAGCAGCTCAAAACATTCAAAATTCCAATTTTCATGCACTGCACTAACAAGCTGTAAACATCCAGTTAATTCAACCCAAGACAATCCTTGATGCATTTTCTATCATCCATAAACCAAGAGACACTTAACCTATCCTAGACAATTCAAAGCTCACCTTTAGTGCCTCGGAGAGAATGCAGGTTGCCGTCCGAAAATGGAATGTGCGTGAGAGGAAGGATGATCGGCCGCCGTAGAGGAGAAAACCAAGAGGAGGGAGGAAATGATTTCTTTGCTAGAGCTGAAGGATGAGAGAGAGAGAGAGGGGTAGGTAAGTTGTTTGGATACATGGATTAGAGTGGATTCTTGAAGAAGTCACTCAATTTAATTTCAAAAAAAATCTAAACTTTCATTTTATCTTTTACCCATCCTCTTCCGTTTTACCAAATTCTAATTCTCATAATGATAACTTATTTTTTTCTAAAATTTTACGTGCGAAATATAGTTATTCGATAAAATTTTTGAGTGTTACAAAAAACTCACTTTAGCTCCACAGAGATCAACCGCTCAATTCAACCCATTGTGCAAACAAAGGCCTAAGCGTCCAATGAGTTTAGTGAGCGCAAGTTCCTTCATGCAAAGAATACGAACAAGGGGGGTGTTTATTCCTTACCTGCGCAACGAGTACCACGATAAAATTGGGATTCCATTTGATCGATTACAACCTAGACTGAGAGACAACGATGCTGAGAAGCAAGCTTGTGTTTCACGTCACGACCCGAGGAGGGGCTAGAACAGAAACACTAGGTTGAGCGACCCAATTTTTCAGAGAAAAACCTAGTTACCCAGTCCAAGACTAGAGTTTGATAGCAGAAGCCTTAAGATAACATACAAGCCAAGCCGATAATCCCAAACAAATAGAATAATAACCTGAAAACTTAACCATTATTCAATTGTGCATAAAAATAAAAGTAAGCCCAATCCATCCGTTAAGGTTAAAGACCCAATTTAAAAACAAAGTTTACGACTAAATTCTTACCAAGGAAAATATAATTAGAGATCTTAAAAAAGGAAATAAAAACGTCTTCCTCCTGCTAAGGTTGGGCAAGACCAGCCCGAGAACTGGGAATCGGACTGGACCAAATCATTCGATCCCATTTCAGTCGGTTCTCCACCGTGCTCTGTCCGGGACTGGTCCTAATACTCAATATGCCATGGGACACAGTCTAGATGCCAAATGTTTGAAAACTCGTGGACAGGATCGTTCCTTTTATTTTGAAATGAAAATTTTTAGGGCTTGGTCACTATTTTCACTTCAGTTCTTAGCACTTGCAGTCAAACTCACTGAGTCGAGGTAGCGACAGCGACTCAGCATTCACGACACCAATCACGGTTCACCATCGACCTATGCTGAATCAAAGCATAGCCAACGGGCTGCTCACTCTCACTTTTCGCTCAACGTACAACCAGTATGTTTATTGTTTGGTTAGGTAAGAGCGTCTCTCTTTTCTAGCTTCTGGATTTAGGTTTGTGTCGTTGTCTAGCAGCTAGCGTGTTTATTGTTTGTTGGGCTGCTGTAGTATGTATTTACTTAATTATTTGTGCATAAGAACCTTAAAAAATGGGTATGCTAGTAAAGCTTATCATTGTGTCAACTTTATTTAGTTGTATAAGTGAAAGTGAGCAAACAGTTTTGATCTATTCTCACTTTTAGTAGTATGTATTTATTTTTTGTTTGCAAGTTGAACGATGGATTAGTATTATGTTTGCATTAAATCACGTATATTTCTTAATTATCGTGATGTTGGTGTTGTTTAGTGATAGCTTATATTTTATAGTGCCGTTTAAATGCAAAACCTCTTGAACTTTTAGAGTTTTATGAATAAACAACTTAACTTTATTTTTTCTTTTGCCCCTTTACAAGTCACTTGATTTTGTTAAAAACCAAAAAGAATGCCCATTCTGGCTTCTGATAAATATCACTTGGATAATGATATTTTAAGATTATATTACCTTGTTTGTTTTTCGAAAGCTTAGGTTTTTTTTCTTTGAGGCATGCAAATGATGGATATAGATAGAAAATTAATTGGATGAAATGTTTTTTTGCTCCACGATAGGATGGATACTCCTTATAATGAAAGTTTGCACGTGGAATCGAAAAGAACTAACTCTCTAGCTCAGATTCACTTTACTAGGGTATTAAATATCGATTCAGTTAAATGTAATTAATATGAGCATATTTATGTAACACACTCGATGAAAAATGAGACTTCAAGTTTAATAAACTATATTAAAGTATGTAAAAAGTTTAAACAAAATTTAGATAGTACGTAAAAAATTTTGATCGTTAGACCTAATTAGAACAAGATTGATGGCACACCCACATTTACTATAAAGGCTGCTTGAAAATTTCTATCAAAGATGATTATATTGGATAAATTGTCACTGAAAGTGATGAAATGAATTGGTTTTAAGCATTTTGTTTGTATCTCAATCTTAAGTTTATTATGCCACCTAGAAGAACAGTAGCAAGAGATATTCACAACATATTTAAGAAAGAAAGAACCAAATTGAAGGAGTGTTTTTTTACAACATCACAGAGGGTATGTTTGACCATTAACACATGAAAATCTATTCAAAATTCGAATTACATGGTGCTGACATATCATTATATTGATCAAGAGTGGAATGTGCAAAAGAAGATATTCAATTTTTGTTTGATTCCAAACCATAAAGGTGAATCTATTGGTAAGGAAGTTGAAAATATTTGCTTAATTGGAAGATTGAAAATGTTACAACCGTAGCCGTTGACCATACGTCTTCCAACAACGTTGCTATTTCTTATTTGACGAAAGCAATTTGACATGCCAAGGAGGCCGATCACTAGTTCACAAACAAAGGTCCAAACTTTACTCAATTCCCTTACTAATGACCTTGTTTCTTTTGCAGGTGTTGATCCCGTTGAATATACGGTATGAGAGCCAAGCTTGACGGACATGGATCACCCCATTCACCTTCTGTCATGGAGTACCTCATTTGGAAAGCTCGGATTACCACGAAGAAATCATTAGAGCACAGCAGGAGTATCAGAAGCCGGAATTTGTCTTCCGGGAGAAAACTCCATGTAATTTTAGTCTTTTTTCTTTTCTTTTATTCGGCAAACTTTAGACCATTAGTTATGCTTTAGTTCACTACCAAGACTTAGTCACGTATGGTGGCTTGATTTGGGATGGTTACTATCCATTGGCTCTCACATTGAGGGACTATCACACTTGGCCCACTTTGGGAGACTTTGTTTGGCCCATTTAGGAGTCATCTCTTGGAGAGGAATACTTGGAGCACTTGGAGCATTTGGAGAGGAGCTCTTGAAGGCCCAAAAGGAGACCCAAGATTGAAGCTTCATCCAAGCAAGCCTAAGTAGTGGAGGCCTAAGAAAGGAGGAGTTGGTGAGGCCATGGCTTCATGGAAAGGCCTATCATCTTAGCCTTCCATCATTTCCTATCATCCATGTCCCATATTCCCCCTCACTTATGGAAACCCTAAGTTAACCCTAGGTCTATATATAGCATACTTATTGTAATGGTTGGGACACCTTTTGCCAAATTTGAATAGAATTTTGTTTTTCTTTTTGAGCATTGCTCTTGGAGTCCACGGTTTGTGCCAAAACCGTGAAGAAGTGAGATCTCCATTGATATCCAAGCTTAAGGTGTTTGAATATCTCTTATCTTTTTTCTTCCTCTCTCTTTGAAGAGCATATGGGTTGAAGAAGGCAAACCTTCCCCAAGGTGGTTGGTGTTTCTTTTGGGAAAACATCTTTTCCTCCAAGCAAAACATAAGATAGTTTTGAGGGCCTCCAAGGGGCTATCCTTCATCACAATGTTTTATCCATTTTCGTTCATCTTTTCGTGTTGTCATTGCCACAACTTGTCTTCCTCATACACTACTCTACATTTCATCTTTTGATTGCATTTTATTTTGACCTCATCTTTATCATCATTTTTGCACAAATCTGAGAGCACACTATCACCCGAGCACCTTTATTTCTTTGTGGGTTTTTGAGCTAACTCTTTAGGAGTTTGGCTCGTCACAATTCGAAATTGGAAGAAGTTGATTTTTAATGGTGATCATATGCACATGAGATGTTTTGCACATTTTCACAATTTGATCGTTTCTAATAGTTTGAAAGAACATCATGAGTCCATAGCGAGGGTACACAAAGTTTTCAAGTACATAAAGTCTTTTCTGGGAAGATTACAACAGTTCAAAGCCTGCGTTGATACAGTTAAAATTACTTGTAAAAGTAATCTGTCGCTTGAAGTTCCTATTCATTGGAATCTACTTATTTGATATTAGCAAGCGCTGACAAGTATGAAACGACTTTTGAAAATTAGCAGAGAATGATAGCTCTTTCTTACATAAAATGAGAGGAGAAGGTTCACCCACAATTGAATATTGGTCATGCATTCGAGAATAGATAAAATTTTTAGAGACATTTTATACTATGACATTTAATGTTTTTGCTTCTCTGCATATTACATCAAATATGTACGTAGGTAAAGTCTGTAACTTGAAGCTTGCTATTGAGACATATGCTAACGGTGATAATATAACACTAAGAAGAATGACCAACGTGATGCAAAATAAGTTTGATAAATATTGAGGATGTTTTGAAAAAATAAACATGTTTGTATATGTTGTTGTTGTTCTTGATACAAATTGCTAAACATGATTTTTACGACATTGTTTAACCATTTTATTTGGTAGTAAAAGAGCTGGACAATACTCAAAGCAGGTAGAAGATGTAACTGAAAAGTTCTATACCGAATATAAAGGTGATATAACTGATGAAGACCAGACTCCAAGTAGCAGCAATAGTTGACAAAGGTATCCAAAGTCAATGAGCTCTTTAGTGCAAGCTCGTTTAACTGTAGTATACCCTATGTTTTATGGGCTTGAAAATTCTTTTGAGAGAAATGATGAAACTAATATGTAAGAGATTGATCAATATTTGTCTGATAAATTAGAAAATTTTTTAGACAGTTCTAACATATTATTTTTATAGAAGAGGAATTCCGATAGGTATCAAGTTTTGAGTGCAAGTGCGAAAGATATATTGATCATTTCAATTTCTACGTTGGCATCAAAATCTACTTTTAGTTGTGATGGTCGTGTTCTTGATACCTTTCAGAGTTCTATAAGCCCCCAAAGTGTTGAATCTCTTATATGCTCACAAAAGTTGACTCAAAATATTCAATGCTTTTACAATTTCTACAAACATTGATGATGATTTCGAAGATAGTACTATCACAACTATATGAGAAGGTTCAAACATTCTAATATTTATTTGTCTTACATGTTTATCTCTAATTAAATAATGTCTTCAATATTTTCATCTTACAGATTCCGCTAGCGCTACTGATAAAATTTTTCTAGAAGATGACACATCGATGACTTGATATGGTTACAATTATAGATTTCATTCTAATGTTTATCTCTAATGATTTGGAATTGATTGCTTGGAAGTTTGAATGAAATTGACTATTTAGTTGAATTTACTGTTCAGTTTGTATTTTTAAAGTAGTTAGATTAATTTTGGATCTTCAATTTAGTTTTTTAGATTTCATTTTAATATTTGATATTTGAATTTAGTTTATATGTTAGATAGTTGGATTTATTTTGGATGTTGAATTTAATTTGTCATATTTATTTTAGATGTTGAATTTAATTTCTTGAATTTATTTTGGATATTGAATTTAGTTTTTTATATTTTATTTTAATGTTAGATAGTAGATAGTTTGATTGAGATTGAGTTGAATTGGATTGATAGTTTGTATATTTCTCATCCTAGAGAAAACACGATCATGTTGACTATATATCTTTCCAATTGAAAAACCAACTTGAAAGGATAAATCACGCATGTAACTTTTTCAATATCAAATCAGTTGTTGTATAGGTTACTGTAAGAATATGAGCTGAAATGAATGTTGCTGTGTACCTGTTGCTTGGATCATTTCATTTCTTATTGGTTTTGAATTAAAAAAAATTCAAAATTTTGTTGGGAAGGATCGGGATTGAAGTCCTGATAGGTCAGGGCCGGTTTCAGACTACTCCCACCCTGTCTTCTGCACCTCATTGATTGAGTTTTGGCCAATCAGGGAAGGAGGGATTTTTGGGGTAGTGATTAACTCAATAAGGAAATTATATCTAAAACATTTTATTTATAACCAAATTTTTATCTTTATTTAAAAAACGTGACTGTAGCGATCTGAAAACCCACTGGCTTCTGTCTCGCTCTTTGCTCTGATACCAACTCTGTAGCAACCCGAAAACTCATACGTTTCCAGTTTGCTCTGATACCAAACTCTGTCACGACCCGATTCGTCTCCGGACCCAGGTCGCTATCTTTACTCATACTCAAAATCTGGGTATAATTTTTCGAAAGGTTAAAAACTTTGCTTACTAACTTAAAACGACATTTCAGAAAACGTTTGAAAACATCGCAGCGGAAAACTCAACCAAAACTAATTTAAACGAAATATAAATTTTAAAAGCAATAAACAAATGGTACCGGTCGACCCCTGCAGGCTGCGATAGACACTTGACCCATGCTGCACCCAAGGGTAGATACTTATATACAAAGGTCGACACCTGGTTTTCCTCTGTTTGCATTGGTCGACCCTAGCTGTCGACACCTCCATGCTCATCATGCTAACCGATCGACACTTATAAACATAGGTCGAGACCCTAATCTTCTCTGTCCGCTCTGGTCGAAGCTTGCAGTCAACACCCTTACCATTTTTATTGTAACACCCAAAAAATTTCAGTTAATTCAATTTTTTAGAATTTCGTATCGATTAACGGCGAGGTTCGAGTCAGAATCGAGGCCGGAAAGTTTGTAACGTTGGGTAAATGATTATTTCAGGAATAGTGGTGAAGGAGAAATTTTAAGATTTTATCCGAGCACTGACCGTATAGTAGATTTATCGAAAGAGTTATAATTGAGGGCGAAATAGTAATTAAAATTAATTATATTAAATAATATATATAAAAAAAACTGACCCCCCCCTCGTTTCCCCTCTCCAGCGAGCGATTGGCGATCGATTCCTCCTCTGTTCTTCCGAATCACGGTACGTTCTAGTTAGTTTGGTGTAACTAGTTGATGTGTTAGTGTTATTAGTGACAAAAACGGGTTTGGCAAGAGTATATGATGATTTGGTGAAAACCTAGGAGGGTAATGTGATAAGTAGAGTGTAGAGTTGAATTTCATCCGCATATTGATGATTAGGATAGAAATAGGAGTAGATTACGAGAATTGGTGGGAAAGATTTGGGTGGTTGATTGGTCGAGTATGAGAATTTTTGTAACGGTGTCCGTTCGGCCACGTTCGGTCAAGTCGTAGACATCCGAATGGAAAATGGATGAGACCATAGGAAACTAAACATCCTCAGGAACCCGTAGTACTTTGTATTGTCCAATTTGAACGAATATTGGAGAAATTGTGAATTTCAGAAGTGTAGTGGAAAGTTTCGGTTTTGGTATGAGTTAGGACTTTCAAGATAGAGAGTTATGAATTTAATGAGTTAGAATTGACGGATGTATAATTTTATAGGTTTTACAGTTAGCGTACGAGATTTGGATTACGAGTGCTAAGGACGCTAGGTAAGTAATGTAGTAGGAGTTTTGCCCTCGGGCCTACATCACAGTACAGTAGGTTGCATTACACGTTTATTTCATGTTATGCTTTATTGATTGTGTATCATGGTTTTAATTTACGAGACGAAACGAAAATGAATTTCCATGTTTTTACGAAGTGAAACAGTATGATGAGATGAAACGAATGAAAGGAGAAGATACGTAAGAAGATAATAAAGGTGGAGTTGAGTGGTCTTGTCCCGAGGGGTGGACTGCGAGGTGTATCACTATTCCTCCGCTTTACGTGGTAACTTTGTCCCGAGAGGTGGACCACGAGGTGTGTCACCTCGATCTAGCACGTAAAGAAGAACCCAGTAGTAAGAAAATAAAGAAGATGTAAGAAAGAGACGAAAACAAAAGTAGAGACGAAACTGTAGAAACTGCATATGTTAAGATGTGAATGTTTTTTTTTAGTGTTTAGTTTATATGCATTACTTACTTAGTATTAAGCTAATAGTTGAGTTCTGTGATGTAGGTGACGATGCAGCAGTTAGTGAGTATCCCGAGCATACCTAGGACTAGAAGGCAGCTGGAGGAGAACGCTCGTGGGACGACTGGGTCAGTTGTTGAGGCGTTTTGATTATGGCGGGTGTAAGTATTGGTGGTGAGATATTTTGAGTCGTACTTGACTATTGTGATGCAAAAGAGAGATTTGAGTTTGGGTTGAATATTTTGGTGCGTTTAATAGGTTTGTAAATTGAGTCGAGAAGAGGATTCATGATTTTTAAATGTTTAGTCAAAACCGTGTTGTTTTGTTTTAAATTCTGTTGAGGTTTTTGGAGTGCAAATTGTCGACCGAAGTACATAGGTGTCGACTGGTCAATGTAAAATGGAAGGTGAGTGTCGACATCGAGGTTCGAGCTGCGCAGGGTAAAGCCGAAGTAGGTGTCGACCCCTGGTCTCAAGTGTTGACCGGTCCGTGTAAAATTGGAAGAGGTGTCGACAGCGAGGGTCGACTTGCACGGGCAGAGAGGATCAAGGTGTCGACTTGCGACAGCGGGTGTCGACTTCTCTCTGAAACGAGTGTAGAAGTGTCGACCGGTGTCCCCGGTGTCGACCGATAAAAAGACCCGAGAGAAATGTAGTGTCGACCGGCGTTTGTTAGTGTCAACTGATGAAAACCCGAGATAACTTAAGTGTCAACCGGCTCTTGCAAGTGTCGACCGGTCTCTTTAATTTTTATGTTTTAAGAGTGAAGTTACTTAAACCGATTTTAAACGAGTTTTTGTTGCGGCATTTATATGTATTTCTTTTGGAAGTCGTTTTTAGTTAAAAAAAAAAAAAAGAGTCGTTTTGAGTCGAAAAACAAACCTTTCCAATTTCTAGGAAATATTTAGTAGAGGATATGAGTGATGGTGACGAGTAGTAGTTGGTAGCAACCGGGAATCATGGAAGATTTTTGGGGTGTTACATTTACACTACCGATCGACACTTAGTTCGGCTCTGCCTTCGCAGGTCGACCCTCACTGTTGACATTTGCCAAGTTCGGTCGACTACTAAGCCTACGGTCAACACTTTCTTCCCAGAATTTGCATAAACAAACTTAAATACTTCAAAACAAGCCGAATTTCGACTCAACGTTAAAAATAACGAAACAAACCTCTTCCAATCAATTCAAAATCAACTTTATACATCAAAACGACTACTAAAAGTTCAAAATTCATTTATATGTCAAATCGACTCAAAACAACTTAAAACGACTCAACATCCTTACGTACACACACATGGTCAAAACGCCCTAACAGCTGGCCAGATCATCCCACGAGCCCACTCCTCCAACTATCTCATAGTCCTTGGCACGCTATAAGTACTCACTAGCTATCGCTTTGTCACCTACATCACAGAACGCATCTATTAGTCTAATGTTAAGTTAGTAATACATATAAAACATAAACGCTAAAAGCAAAACATATCCTATCATATGCAGTTTCTACAGTTTCGTCTCTACTTTCATTTCCGTCTCTTTCTTATATCTTCTTTATCTTACTACTAGATTCTTCTTTACGTGTTAGATTAATGTGACACACCTCGTGGTCCACCTCACGGGATAAGGCCAACTTCAATCTAGTAAAGTGGCACACCTCGCGGTACACCTCAAGGGACAATGCCACCACGTAAAGCGAGGGAAGAAGTGATACAACTCGCGGTCCACCTCATGGGACAAGAGCACTCAACCCCACCTTCGTTATTTTCTTATGTATCTTTTTATTTTGTTCATCATGTCACATTCTACTGCTTCATTTCATAAAATATGAAAATTAATTTTCGTTTTGTTCTTGTACTTTAAAACCATGATGCATAATCACTAAAGCATAACATAAAATAAACGTGCATGCAATCTACCAAACTGTGATGTAGGCTCAAAGGCAAAAGCACCTACGTACACTACTTACCTGACGTGCTTAGTAACTCGTTTGTATTTTGTATGCTAAACAAGGAAACTAGAGAACCTATAAAATTACACATTTATCAGCTCTACTTTCTTTTCAACTCGTAAAACTCTAAAGGGAAATAACACTTTAACAATTAATATAACTAAACTCAAAATCCAACTCTATTTCTGACTACCCTTCGGAAATTCATAACTATCACAATTCTTATCCAATTTTGACAATACGAATTGCTACGGTTTCCTTAGGATGTCTAGTTCCTAAAGGTCTCATCCATTTCTCAATCCAACATCTACATTTTGGCCGAATATGGCCGAATGAAAACTGTTCCGTAACCCGAGTTTTTCGGCTATCCAAACACTCAATTCTTGCAATAAAACTTATAATCTAAACTTACCTCATGCTTAAACACCGATGAAGGAGTAATACCGACTAGAAACCTCAAAATTTCGTATTTCCCTCCTAGGGTCTTACCAAACTATCTAATATTCTCTCTGACTTCATTTTTAATGCTCAAAACTACTAAATGACTAACTATCTACTCAAACACTAACTAAAACTTACTGTAAATTTAAAGAAACGGAGGAGGAACAGAGAAAGATCGTTGATGGAAGGAGGAATCGCCGAGGTAAGAGGGAGGGTGTCGCGCCGGGTGGGGGGTGGGGGTTTCTCTTCTTCCTCTTCTCTTATTTATTTTTTTATAATAATAATAATAATAATAACAATAATCCTAATTAATATATCGCGTTTACCCTTTAATCTTCTAACCAAATGGTCATTCGGTTCGTTTCCGGTTGAAATTTTATAAATTTCACTTTTTCATTAGACTCAAAATAATCTTTTACTTAATAATATAAATTTTTTGCCCTCGATTTCAATTAAAACTCCACCGTTTACAGTTCCGTAAATCTAAAAATTGTTTAACGAAAATTTGAGGTGCTACATTCCACTCTTTTTAAAAAAATTTTGTTCGCAAAATTTACGTAATAATCAATTCCTGATATTGACGCCGCTAATCCCACTATATTATATCCAGACTCTCTTCGAATATCGTCAAATCTACCTTAAGCTCTTAGTTCTTTAACGTTCTTGTGTTTAACTTCATTATTCGACATGTGATCGTCTTACATATCCTCAAGTTCGTTCCATCCAATTACTTCCGGGTTTCCATCTATATTCTAAAACTTTAGCGGTTCCTCCATTAAGATTTTTTCCATCAATTATGCACTTTAACACTCAATTACTCATTGGTTTAACCAGTTATAATCTAATTTCTCCAAGTCTTCTATTCTATCCATACCTAAGTTCATTTGACTAGGATTTACTCAAATTATAAATTCTCTACCCTGATAATCATTAAAGGCTTTATACTTGAACCGTTCTAAGCTATTCATTCTAACCTTAAATCGTTTCTGAATATTCTTCTTGCTTCCTTATAATGATATGTCCAACAATCTTATTATTTGCAAACTTGTTGTAGACTAAGTTACACTATTGCTCCAAATATGTTCGAAATCTTAAGTCTTCAGGTCTAACCCAATAGTGATTCTATTCAATTAACTATAACCTCAACATCTGACACCGCCTAACTGAATTTCTTATCTATATCCTCTCAACAAAATTTCATCAAAATTCTCAATTTCCAAACTCATACTTAGCACCGTTGATAAAATACTACTTTAAATCTCATCGAGTAATATTTATTTCAACTAAATCTCTTAATTAAAAAAAGTTTCTAAGTCCTTGATTTTCACTGGTAAACTAAACCCCTTACAAAATCTTTGTTGGTAATCCACCATCTCATCGACGTAGCTCTTCTAAATTTTTCTCAATTAGAGCCTCAAACAAATATCATTTAATCAGCACATCTTCAACCAAGAGTATTAGAAATTATGAACTTGAACTTATAACTTATTCTTAGGTTTCTCGATCCCGATTCAACTAATTTAAATTCTCCAATATAGCCATATATATCTTTATTCTTCCAACATATGCACTAGAATGTAGAATTTCAGATTTAGTCCCTTAACTTCCTTGTGATTAGCTACGCTGCTCCACTTACGATCATTCTATCTCATATCTAGATATCTCAAATATGTCTGTGTGTTTTAATCAACGTCCATACTCTTTGATCAAACAACACTGAGCACTTGGCATTTCTACTATTTAATGGCACTTATTTTCTGGAGTAACGGTCAAAGTCGGTCACCAAGTATAACTTCATACATAATTTTTTAAATTTTTCATTGACCCTTTAAAGCCTCGAACTACTATCTAATATAGTTTTCTACGTCTTCGAGTCCTATGTAACCAAATGACCGCTAAGATATGGTCTTCAAACTTCTAAACAACGTCATACATCATACTCCAGTATCCTCTATTTCCTCAACTTCTCATTGATCGTCTTTATCCCCACGTATGACTCATCAGTTTAACTCAAACTTCTAACTACCCAACCGATACTCTATTTAACATTTCTAACAGTATACGTCCTGTGGGTAGTTCCTATTAGGTACATGAATTCCTTTATACGTATTAAAATGGGCTATGCATCTTTAATGACTAGGGTAGATATCTCGTACCTGAAAGCTAGCAGCTCGTCTCATTAATCCTCGCATTGTGCATTCTTTTTTACTCACAACAGTCCAGTGGTCTCAGTACTTTGCTGATAAAATTTGGTTTCATATTCTCCCTTGGCTGTCTAGTCATTCTGTTAACCATTCGAATACAAGCTTCACGTCGAGGTTCCTCAATGCCCAAATGTCCTTGACATTCTCGTAACTCCTTATTTAAGGTCAATTACTTCATTTTGTCAGACCATGCTTGTCTATAAATTAAATCTTGAAGTCTAATTCCATACTTGATTTCGTCAACTTAACTCTAATGACGTCAGTTCTCAAAATTTAGTAAATTAAGTCTCTCAATTACCACTCCTCCTTGTTGTTCCATAATAAGAGCTAACCTATGTGCCACCTTGAATAAAAGTCTTGCACTTTCGTCTCACAATCTTAGTTGGATCGACTATAACCCCATAATTTAACCTTCACGTTCTCAAGTCAAAAGAAATCTTCTCACTGTTGTAATTCGTTCCATTTTCTACAGTTGTTACACTATCTATAGGCTCGATATAACTCGAACGTAAGGTCCTCAATATTTCATCAGTTGTCTATACCCCTTGAGATACACCGGTTTCCATAAGAAGACTAACCTCCACCTCTTCTTAATTAACGATTGATCTAAACAATACTATGTTGAGCCTCTTCAATATTGTCCTTAGTATAAGGTAATCAACTTTGAGAAAATTCACCAACTAGATTACGACTCTAATCGCTTATGACTTATATCTCATAAATTATATCCTCAATAGTAAAATGAAATTCTAATGTTCGCATTTCCTCATGGTTGTTTTGGGGTTTACTTCCCAATGTATGAACTCTTTATTTCACGACCCTACAACCCTAAAAAGGAAGTCGTGAAGTAGATCTTTAAATCATGTTCACGGAAACAACCTTATTTTTTAACTTTGACTTCAAATTTATACCTTAAGTTTCCCCCATTAACTTCTATTATCGTAATTACTATTTCGATCCACAATGGGCTTAACCTCCAATAATTTATGACCTGAAATTCGGTTAAAATGTTCACTCAGTAATGAATATTCTATTCTAGATATCGTACCTAGAAACATGCACTCTAATCTTCTAACTTCTATTCCATAGAATTTAAACTCTTAATAAATGATAGTTCTAACCATTCCCCTTCTTATGGGAACTCACGCACCAGCCACTTGGCCCTATGGTAGTGGTCATCTTTAACGTCAACCTGACGCATAGTGTTATTTCCAATTTCTTTCCCACTTCGATTAACTGAGGTACTTGAACCAGAATTTTCATGATTTTCTCTACTCATAAACCTCTCTCCACTTTGGCCGTTAGTCGGGCTGGGGCCAGAATTTTCATATCATTCTCTGTTCATAGTATTCCTACCTGTCGGGACTGTCTGTTCACTAACTCCGTTAGCTGTCTAATCGTCATCGAATCATCCTCATTTCTTGAATTAGTTGTCTCTCTCTGTATCCTCAAACGTCCTGGTCGTCTAAACATTTTGACTAATTTTCCTGGGCAAAGGTTAATCACTTTCTTAAGTATCTAATAACTAACACTAAACTTAAATACTTACAGTTGTTGAATCACGTCGTACGGCGATTGGAGCTGTTAGGTAATCATTTGAACGGTTTGACCAATGACTCTAATACTATAAGTGCAGCGACCTAAAAACCCACTGGCTTTTGGCTCGATATTTGCTCTGATACCAACTCTGTAGTGACTCGAAAACCCACACGTTTCTGATTCGCTCTGATACTAAACTCCGTCACAACCTCAAGTCGTCCCCGGACCCGGGTCGCTATCCTTACTCATACTAAAAATCCGGGTATAATTTTTCGAAAGGTTAAAAACTTTCCTTACTAACTTAAAATGACATTTTAGAAAACGTTTGAAAACATCGCAGCGGAAGATTCAATCAAAATCAATTTAAACGAAATATAAGTGTTAAAAGCAATAAACAAAGGGTACCGGTCGACCCCTATAGGTTGCGGTCGACACTCGACCCATGCTGTACCAAAGGGTAGACACTTATATACAAAGGTCGCATCTAGTTTGCCTCTGTTTGCATTGGTCGACCCTAGCGGTCGACACCTCCATGCTCACACGCTAACCGGTCGACACTTGTAAACATAGGTCGACACTCCAATTTTCTTTGTCCACCCCGGTCGTACCTTGAGGCCGACACCCCTACCATTTTTACACTACCGGTCAACACCTACAGACGTAGGTCGACACTTAGTTTGGCTTTGCCTTCGAAGGTCAACCCTCACAATCAACATTTGCCAAGTTCGGTTGACCACTAAGTCTATCGGTCGACACTTTCGTCCCATAATTTTAATAAAAAAACTTAAATCCTTCAAAACAAGCCGAATTTCAACTCAACGTTAAAAATAACGAAACAAACCCCTTCTAATCAATTCAAAATCAACTTTATACATCAAAACAACTACTAAAAGTTTGAAATCCATCCATATGTCAAAACGACTCAAAACAACTTAAAACGACTCAGCATCCTTACACACACACACATGGTCAAAACGCCCTAACAACCGGCCAGATCGTCCCACGAGTACATTCCTCCAACTGCCTCCTAGTCCTGGGCACGCTCTGAGTACTTATTATGTAGCGACCCAAAAATCCACACGGTTCCCGGTACGCTCACTGCTATTACTCCCACAAACACGTTCAAAAATTTGAGTAGAAGTTTAAAAATTTCGTTCCTTGACTTAAAACGACCTTTTTGTAAACATTTGAAACCATCGCAGTAGAAGACTTTAAAAAAAATCAGCTTAAATAAAGTTTCAAGTTTTTTAAAACATAAAAAAAAATGATTTTCGGTCGACCCCTGTAAACACCGGTCGACACTACAATTCTTTCTGTTCACGTCAGTTGATCCCTGAGGTCAAAACTCACATTCATTTTACACTACCGGTCGACACTTGTATGCACCAGTCGACACTACGTTTCTCTCTGTCCACGTTGGTCGATCCTTGAGGTTAACACTTCCGTCCAATTTTATACTACCGGTCGGCATTTACATGTACCGGTCGACACTACGTTTCTCTCTGTACGTAGAGAGAAACGTAGTGTCGATCCTTTTACGTGCAGGTCGACACTCTGTACGTATTTTTCCACTAAGCAGCCTACACCTTCTAAATACTGGTCGACACTTGCTAGGCCTGGTCGACCACTCAGCCTATAGGTCGACACTTTCTTTACTAAAATCTTACTTAAAAATCTTAATCCTTCAAAGAAAACACCGAAATTCGATTCAACGGTAAAACAACAAAAAGTACACTTTTCCATCAACTCAAAATCATTATTTACATAGGAAAACATCGACTAAAAGTTGAAATCCATCTATATATCCACATGACTCCAATCGACTCTTAACAACTCAAAACGTCTCAAAACGGTTTCGACAAAACTCAAATAAACGAACTCTCTCACATACCCCCGCCCTGGTCAAAATGGCCGAACAGTCGGCCGGACCGTACACGAGCGCACTCTTCCAACCGCCTCCTAGTCCTATGCACGCTCCGAGTACTCACCAACTATAGCGTCGTCACCTACATCACAAAACTCATCTATTAGCCTAATGCTAAGTAAGTAATGTACAAAAACATACACTATAAATAAACACATCCTAACATATGCAGTTCCTGCAGTTTCGTCTCTACTTTCGTTTTCGTCTCTTTCTTACATCTTCTTTATTTTCTTACTACTGGGTTTTTCTTTACGTGCTAGATTAAGGTGACACACCTCGCAGCCCACCTCTCGGGACAAGGCCAACCCTAATCTAGTAAAGTGACACACTTTGCGGTCCACTTCTTGGGACAAGATCACCACGTCAAGCGGGGGAAGAGTGATACATCTCGTGGTCCATCTTTGGGGACAAGACCACTCAACCCCACCTTTATTATCTTCTTACGTATCTTCTTATTTCGTTCATCACATTTCATCCTACTGTTTTATTCCGTAAAAACATGAAAATTCATTTTCGTTTCATAAAGTAAGCATAACATAAAATAAACGTGCATGCATCCTATCGAACTGTGATGTAGGCCCGAAGACAAAACACATACTGCTCTAATACACTACTTACCTGGCGTCCTAGCAATTCGTACTCTGTATACAGCTCGTTAACTGGAGAACCTATAAAACCACACATCTATTAATTCTTCTCTGCCCAACTCATAAAATTCTAAGGGAAAACAACACTTTAACACTAATCTAACTAAATCCAAAATCCTACTCAATTTCCGACCAAATTCAGAATTGCATAACTTATCCAATACTCGTCCGATTTGGACGATTTGAAATGCTACGGACTTATGAGGACATCTAGTTTCTAACGATTTAATTAAATTCCTAATCCAACACCTATAGCCTAGTCGAATGTGGTCGAATGGAAACCGTTCGACAATTCGAGCATTCGGCTATCCAAACGCTCAATCGTCTCCATAAAATCTCATAATCTACTCTTACTTCCAGTTTAAACACCACTACATGGATAAAATCAACTACAAACCCTCAAAATCTCGTATCTCCCTCCTAGGTTTCACCAAACTACTCAATACTCCCTCTAACTTCACTTTTTAACACTCAAAACAACTAAAACACTAACTATCTACTAGGAACTAACTAAAAATTACTGTGGATTGAAGATCGATAAAGGAAGATCGTTGCTTGAGAAAAAATAGTGTCGAGGAAGGTTTCACACGGGAGGAGAAGGGATTCCCCGAGGGGAAGGGGGTCTTCTATGCCTCCTTCTCCTTTTATTTTTTTTTTCTTTTATAAATATGAATTATATTCCTAATTATTATTTCGCCCTCAACCCTTAATCTTCAACCAAACGGTTATTTGGTTCGTTTCCGGTTGGATTTTTTAAAATCTTCTCTTCTCTATTAGCCTCAAAATAATCTTTTACTTAATGGTAGAAATTCTCCGCTTTCAATGTCAACCAAAACTCTGCCGATTACAAGTTCGTAAATTCAAAAATTAGTTTTAGCAAAAAATTCCAGGTGTTACATTTTACCCTCCTTAAAAAATTTTGTCCTCAAAATTTGTTACCTGAACAACTCTGGATATCGGCTCATTATGTCATGTTGCCGCTCCCAAGTTGCTTCTTCCACGTTATGGTTGCGCCATAATACCTTCACCAGTGGAATCTCTTTATTGCGTAAAATCTTCACTGCATAATCCAACATCTCCACTGGCTTCTCCTCATACGTCAAAGTGAGTTGAATCTCTATATTATGCTGCTCCACGACGTGAGAGGGATCTCGTATACACTTCCTAAACATGGACACGTGGAATACATTGTGAATCTCATTCATTGAGGCTGGTAGTTGTAGCTGGTAAGCTGTCTTCCCTATTCTCTTGGTAATAAGAAACGACCCAATGTACCTAGGATTTAACTTGCCCCTCTTTCCGAATCTTACAACTCCTTTGAATGGAGAGATCCTCAGGAAGACTTCATCATTCGCTTCAAATTCGAGCTCTCTCCTCCGATGTTCTGCATAACTCTTTTGTCGGCTTTGAGCTGTTAAGATCCGTTGTCTAATAAATGCAATCTTTTCTACAGTTTGTTATAGAATATCTGGACCGATCAATCGCGCTTTGTCGATTTTGTCCCAATATAATGGAGATCTGTATTTTCTCCTGTACAAAGCCTCATATGGAGCCATACCTATCGTAGTCTAAAAGCTGTTATTATAAGAAAATTCTACCAATGGTAGGTATTTGCTCCATGAATCTTGGAATTCTAGTACACAAGCTCGAAGCATATCCTCTAGCGTTTGAATGGTCCTCTCGGATTGACCGTCCGTCTGAGGATGAAATGTCGTACTAAAATTGAGTTGCGTACCTATGACTTTGTGCAGACTCTTCCAAATCTTCGATTTAAATCTAAGGTCTTTGTCTGATACAATCGAAGTTGGAACTCCGTGCAACCGTACGATCTTTTGTACATATAGTTCGGCGAATTGGTCTATAGAGTATGTCATCTTCACTGGTAGAAAATGGGCTGATTTAGTTAACCGATCCACGATCACCCATATACCATCATAGTCATTTGTTGTCCGAGGCAATCCGACAACAAAGTCCATCAATATTTACTCTCATTTTCACTCAGGAACAGGTAATGACTGTAATTTCCCCGCTGGCCTTTGATGTTCAGCCTTAATCTGCTGGCAAATCGAGGACGTCTCAACGTACTCTGCTACAATTCTCTTCATATTAGGCCACCAGTAATGTTGTTTAAGGTCCCTGTACATCTTGGTACTCCTTGGGTGCACAAAAAACCTTGAAGAGTGAGCTTCAGATAATATCTCCCTTTGTAGCTCTTCATTATTCGGAACGAACCATATATTCCAAAACTTGAGAATTCCATCGTTCGAAAAATTGAACTCTGACCTGTCATTGGAAGCCATGCTGGATCTAATTTCTTCGTATTCAGCGTCGTCCTTCTTGGCCTACTTAATCTTCTTCAAAATAGTGGGTTGTGGAGACATAGCCAGCAACATGGCCGATACGTTCGACACCACCTCTAAGTTGAATTTTTGAAACTCTGCATCCAATTCTAATGGCATGCCTGAAGTTATAGCTGAGGTGGATGCCGTCACTCTTCTCAAAGCATCGGCCACTACATTCGCCTTGCCAGGGTGGTATTTAATTTCGAAGTCATAGTCCTTCACAAACTCTAACCACCGTCGCTGCCTCATATTCAATTCCTTCTAAGTGAAAATATACTTCAGACTTTTATAGTCTGAATATATCTCGCACGGCTGTCCATAGAGATAATGCCTTCAAATTTTCAGCGCAAAAACTACCGCGGCTAACTACAGGTCGTGTGTTGGGTAGTTTTGCTCGTAAGTTTTCAATTCCCTAGAGGCATATGTTACCACCTTCCTTTCTTGCATCACCACACATCCAAGACCTACCTTGGAAGTATTGCAATAAATACTAAATCTTCCGTCCTTAGTAGGAAGCGTCAAAATTGGAGCAGCAGTTAACTTCTGCTTCAATATCTGGAAACTGTGTTCGCAATCTTTAGACCACAGATATTTCACATTTTTCCTTGTCAGACGGATCAGAGGCGCTGCAATCTTCAAAAATCCTTGAATGAATCTCCTGTAATAACCTGCTAACCCGAGGAAACTCCGTATCCCCATAACATTCTTCGGCTGTAGGAACTAACTATCTACTCAAAAACTAACTAAAACATACCTTAGATTTAAAAAAGTGAAGGGGAACTGAGAAGGATCGTCGCTGGAGAGGAAATGTCATCGAGGGAAGATTTTCTCGCGTGGGGGAGAAGGAGAAAACACTGAGAGAAGGGTTTCTGCCTCCTTCTCTTTTTTTTTTTTAATATATTATTTCATATAATTAATCATAATTACTATTTCGCTCTCAACCCTTAATCTTTTAAGCGAACGGTTACTTGGTTTGTTTCTTGTTAGATTCTTAAAATCTTCTCTTCTCCGTTAAACTCAAAATAATCTTTTATCTACTAGTATAAATTTTTCGTTCTCGATTCCGACTAAAACTCTGCCAATTATAATTACGTAAATCCAAAAATTATTTTATCGAAAAATTCTGAGTGTTATACATATAGATCATGAGAATAAGAGAATACTAGTGATTGATCACCTCGTTGTGGAAATAGAAGTTGGAAAGACTAATAATGTAGGTTAAATGAGATACCTTGGGTGATATGCATTGGTTAGAATTGATCACACGTCAAACAAAATTAATAATAGATATGATTGAGATAGATTTTGGTTATAATGTCAGATAAGGTGTGAATACATGTGAAAGCTAACTAACAAATTATTCGAGTAAATGAGAAAAATATTATGAAACGTGATAACCTTTAATAGTTAACATAAACATACATGTTTGTAAATCCTTAGTGTAAGGATTTGCCATTTCGGTTTTTAAGATCGGTCGTGACAAGATAAATGCTGATAATGGTAGATTAAATTAGAGAAACGAATGAATGTCGAAAATACTCGGGGTCCAATACATTTTGAATTGAACATGTTCTCTCTTGGATAAAATTATGATCATGGCTGATATTTACATAGTCCATCTTCGATTCAGTGACTTTAACTTGGATATTCCACAGTTTTTTTTTTTTTTTTTTTTGTTTCAAATAGAATTCATAAAACATGGAAAATCCAAATGGATGGAAAGAAAGAAACTTCTGATTAAAATAGAAGTACAATATGAGCTGTGTATATTTATACAGTGCATCTCAACTGTGATTGGACCGGAGGAAGAGCATCTTTTCTCGTGCGGAGGGAAGGCAGCAGCCGGCAAAACGGACGAGCTAGCGCCTGGCGGTCGACATCACCGGCTCCACCAATCCCCATCGGCAACCTCATCATCACAACTTTTTGGCCGTCACTTTTGAAGCTCAATTTCCAATACCCATCCATCTCCACCCTCCTTCCTCTTCCTCTGCTCAAACACTCATCCTTCTCTAGAAAATAAATTGATCTAGTTTAATCTGCAGAGGAACTTTGCCCGGCGCTCCTCTGTGTTTGTCTTTTTCGTTCATTAGTTGGCCTTGGTTGTCGCCCATCCCATCTTCACGAGCTGGGTTTTTCTCGGGGGGAACTGCAAATTTAAACTAACCAAACCATTGTATAGCCCACACCACAGGAGATGAACAGAAGAACTCTCTTTTAGCCCAGCGTTTTCCCCCAGTTTTGAAAAATTACTTTAATCTCCTAATAATTTTAGGCAAAACCCAGCTAATTTCTTCGACTTTGTGGATTGAATTATGGAGGGAGGGAGGGAGGAAGCAAACAAACAAGAAAAGATTCTCCTTTGGTTCTCTTACACCCTGCCCTTCCCCACATTAAAACAAACATAATTTAAGAGTCCATACGCAGATCTATGTGGGTGTCTTGTTCTTTCCTTGTCTGAAAGATAAAAAAGAAAAAGAAGAAAGTAAATAAAAAAAAAAAGATTATGGTCAGTGAGAGTTGATTGGTGTTCTTGGCGAACTCGAAATGTTTGAGGAGCCGTCCTCATAAACCGAGGAGATCTCTGCCTTTTACCTCTTTCTTTTTCACGTGAATTAGACATACTCTGGAGAAACTGACTGAAATCGATAGAGAGAGAAACAGAGTCTTATATAAGATGTTCTTGCTTGTTTATGCATTACAGTCTCCTCCAGCAGCAAAGCAGTTTCATTATCTTCTTTATTCCTATTTTCTGTGGGAGAAATGAAGATTTGATGCAGATAAAAAGCTTTCAAAGGCAGATTCAAAGCTTCCATCTTTTTCTGGTTTCAGTAAGTTTATAACCTTTCCCGTGTTTTCTGTCAAGACTCCATTGTTGTTACATTTTCTCGGTGGCCAAACAACCTGAATCCGCCCTCAGAAAATGCTCTGTCATATTACCATAACTTTTACATTCATCGTCTTCTTCGTAAACGTTCATCATCACTGTCTCGCTAGTTTATTCGCCGAACCCGTCGTTGAAGGTCAAAACCAGCCTTTGAAGCCGGGAGAATATTCGTCTTCAAACACCGTTCCAGCTTTTCCAGTACAGACCCAAACGCAATCCTGTCATCTTGACCTCTCCGACGAACTTTTCGGCGGAGTCAATCAAGCTTGCAGCGGAAACCTCGACCGGAGCCGATGTTGCCCAGTATTAGCCGCTTGGCTATTCGCCGCACACGCGCGCTCTGCCCTTCAAGTCTCCGCCGCGCCATCTCCTTCGCCGGAAATCGACCTTCCCATGATGCCGGACGATTCACAGAATTGCGTTAACTCACTTCAGAGCTCGCTTCTGAGCCGGAATATTCGAATTCCTCAGCCGAACGCGAGCTGCGACGCCATTTTGTGTTTCTGCGGTATAAGGCTTCACCAAATCAGCTCGCTCACTTGTCCGGCTGCGTTTAACATTTCCGGCTTCCACAACGCTACCCCAACTTCTGCCGTTCGTAGTTTGGAGAAGAATTGCCAGAACTCATCCTACTCAGGTTGCACCAGGTGCCTCGGATCTCTTCAAAAGGTAAAAAAAAAAAAAAAACCCGCCGTCTTTCATATCTTAGAATTTGATGAAATGTGCTGTTTTCTTTCTTTCTCTTCAACAATGGCGGAAATTATTATACTCATCTAGATTAGATAAGACATCTTCCTCATTTCTGGGTACTGGAAAACGATGTCTACCCATGAAAGCAAAAGCTTCCATCACATCAAATCAATTACAGTTCCCTTTCAATGGCAGAACAGAATGAATCCCTATTGCTATCGATATTCTCCTCTGCCCTTTTTCTTCAAACGAAAAAGGCAAGAGTTCATTCTGACATAGAGGGTTAGCTTAGTTTTATAACAAAGCTTTTTTCCTCCATGATCATGGTTTAGGTGAAAGGACCAAGGGACAACAGCGCCACCCTCAGAGCGAGCAAAATGTTAAGCAGAGACTGCCAGCTGATGGGGCTGACGTGGCTCCTGGCTCGGAACAAGACGACGTACATCCCCACCGTCTCGGCCGTACTACGAGCCATAATGTACAGTGCGCACCCACCCCACGACTCCAAATGCAGCCCGGACCAGGAAAACATGCCACTCGCCGTCAACTCCATACAGTTCCTGGAAGCCAAGTCTTCATCACCACCGTCCATTTCTTCCCTTCCCATTTCGCCCCTAATCATTCTTCCTGCTTTGTTTTACTTCTTGGTCGGTCCCCACTAGCTCATGTCCCTGTCCGGCGCTGTTGTTTTGGATTTTTTGGAGACAGCTGAGTCCAGCACGTGAAGCAAATAGACAGAAAACTTGCTTTGGCTTTGGTTACGTAACTCTATAAATTGCAGCTCGTTTTAGACTTGTTTTACTCACTTCTGGGTTATCCTTTAATTATACTTTCAACGTCAGTTTGATGGATTAATGGTGTTAAAAAATAAACAACTCCCAACCCTGAGCACGTTGGCCGTGGAGCAATTAAAACGGTTAACTTACCGGCGTTGGGTTGTGTTCTTTTGTGTTGAAAGAGGGAGAATGTTTGTCTGTTTGTATGCTAAGCTTTCTACCTGGAACGAATCACCAATAACTTCATTTGTTTATACAGTTTCCAATTTGAAATAACAACTATTCCATGAACAGAATATTAAAATATTTCCTAAATTAACTCAAAAAGTTCACCACCCTTTGCCTATCAGCCACAGCCAGTCCAGAGTAACTCCAGCAAAAATCCCTCCTAGCAGAAACAAAACAAGAATATTTCCCAGCGCATTTTGTTCAGGTCCCTACAAACGATGGAATCTCATTAATCGTCATCTCAATCACACACATCGTCAACTATATCGAGTTTTTAATAGATGGGTTTGAGAAAACATACCTTGTAACCCTTTGGTGCAGAAGTAAGAACACAGACAGTGAGGTAGCCATTGGTTAACCCCAGAAAGGATGTCAGCATTATCATCCACCCTTGATCCCCATACTTGGCAGTGAAATAGAAAGCTGGGATGAGTAGGAAACGAGACAAAATGGCGATCATAAGACCTTTCCGCGACTGTAACTTGAGGAATTCGATGAGAGGAATGCATCTTCCGATGAGGTCGAAAACATTGTACATCGCAATCAACACGAGTGCATACCTGAAAAGAGCATCACCTAGATATCAGACAATGTCTGCGTTTATGATGATGATTTAGGCGAGTAAGAACATACCAAGCACCCAAGCTGTGTGATCCAGTGTCCTCCGATAGGAATCCAGGAAAAATAGACAATGTCAGGACATATATTAGGAACATGTCCATGGCAAAATCGATGTTTTGCATTAATAATTGTTTGTTTCCTAGCCGCTCTGGTTCTTTCGGGTCTTCCTTGTCCTACAGAAATTTCATCATGTCAAAAGATTTTGCACTAGGAGATAGAAATGCTAGAAATTATGTGTTGAGAGAGAACGCACAACCTCAGGAAGTGAAAGAATGCCACCAGCTGCAAGGTCAGCTGAGACGGTTTTCGATCCCTCTAAAGCAGCCCTGGCTCGATAATGCTTTACAATTGGTAGCTTTGGAAAAGCAAACCCGTAGAGGATGACACAAAGAAGCTCAAAAAATGCAGAAATTCCAAAGAATAATACTGCAGAAAACAATAAAAGTAAGTAGATTTTCAGGAACCAAATTGAAATCTACTATATTTCATCACTACTGAATTCATAGTTCTTCCAAACAAAATATAAGGAAACGAAGCATATGCATTGACCGTATATGATTTGAGCTTTATGAACATGGAATGATGGACCTACATCATAGTATATTGGCGTAGAAAAATTTCAGACAGTTAACACGATAGGAGAAGTTAGTAATGAAAGTTTTATCCATCTTTCGTTCATCTTTTGATGTTTTCTTTAGGATGTTGTTCTTTACTTATCATCTATAATAATTACAAAATTGCAAACCAAAATGTAAAGCAACAAAAGCATATGCATTGAAGGTATAAAATGTAACAGTAAACGATATTCTATATTAAGCTAAGAGTACTTTCACACGATGAACCTAAAGTTTTCTCGTCTTTCGATATATTGTTTTTGTTTCACCAAATGAAAAGGGTATAAGTCGAACATACTGGCTCCTTTGCGGAGGCCACCCTGGGAGTTCTCAAATGCTGCTTTTGTAATCAACCTCAAACCAGAGGTAATGACCCCTGACGCAGCCAGACCAGCCAAGAAAGACTGAACAATTTAAGGCAGAAATATAGTTACATATACATTGAAATCCGACTGTATATTTGACGACAGATGAATATTGAATATGTCAATAACTCGACCAACGGAAAAGAACCTGCATGAGCTGGGGGTGCATAAATGAAAGGTCACCAATCATTCCGCCCTGTGTATGAGCATCAGCAACACCAAAAGCACCGCTTATGATGCATATGCCTATGAAGGTTCCGAGTCCGCCTTTTCCAGATGTTGCTAAATCCAACTACAGAAGAATAGGACGGCAAAAGATAGTGATCATAAAAAATAAGCGAAGAACATTCAAATAGATAACTTACATCATTTTAAACAAAATGGAAAAACCCATAAGTGTGTTATAAAAATTGAGTATAAGAAAGAAAGGAAAAGGAGAAAAGAGATTAAAGTGCTTACAACTAAAACCAAGAGAGAACTAATGAAAAACAGGATATATCCCAGCAGATTTCGTCGTCTGGTATTGAGTTTCGCCTCCCGGTAGGCCAGGATCGCAATTGTTCCAAGTGCAAATGGTTGATAGACAAGAGTAAGAACCCTTGAAGAGTGGTAATTCTGCATGATAAAGTAGACCAACAGAGCTAATATTTAAGTTGGGATCATTAAATTTTCAGTAGCTAGTTAGAAGTATAGCTATGATTTACAGATGAAGTATGAAAACATCATCTGTTAGCCAGTTGAGGCTAAACCAGGACAAGCGGAAATTTTACGTCTTCAAAAGCTATTCGGTACTTGAACAAGTTAAATTGTATATTTCTCGACAAATATTGGTTCAAGCCAAGTAATTGGAAAGACAAAAACTGGTTGGAAAATTAAAGGCAGAAGGTACCGGAAACAAGTAACCGTAGTAATCTTCGATAGTCAGCATACTGTTCCATGAAAATAGACACCCGTTTCCAAGAAGCCAGCAGACAGCCATTGCAGCGTACTTTCCCTTTTCATTACGCAAACATATATCCAGAGTTATTACTCGATCATATTCCATTCAAGTTAAAGAAAGCAAAACACAACTGATCCCAAACCTCAAGCCTTGCAGGGCGTTCATTATCATCAACGGTCGCCATATGTGTTTCCTCTTCTCAATCCTTCGGCAGAGCACTACAGGGGACTCTTCTATCAGTCCAAAATCCTGCCTTTGCAGACTTTTGATTAAGATTCAGTGTAATAAGAGTAATAAAATCATCTTGGATTTGATGATGCAAAACAATGCTGAATTTTGAAAAAACTATGATCTTTCACAATCATCGACAAACAAGATTATTTTAAGAATCAAATAGTGCACTCGATATCCAATTCAAAAGCCACTTTTTGGAGTAGCTAAAAAAATCGGATACCCTTTGCTACCATGATAATAACGATTCGAGCCTTAAGAACAACCATCCCAGCATACAATTTATTCCTTTTTTTGTGAAAAAAAAAAGATTGAAATTTATCAGAAGTTCATTACGCAGTCATCCGATTATATACCATACAAACGACAATTTGTTGAGAAGAATATGCTTCTACATCCACGTCCCAGTAAAATCATAGCTGGAAAATATATTTACAGATAAAAAAGGAAGTACCTTTTCGTTTCTCAGCTTTGTCTCAGGCACACCAATGTAAAAAGAATCAACTTGAACGAGAAAAGAAAACCTGATTATGAAAAGCCAGAAAAGAAAAGGAAGAAGCACGTCAACCAGAAGTCTGCAACTTTGACCCACAAAAAAAGAAAGAAACAGGGGGGTTTCATGACGGATACTGACTGCTGGACTGGCTGGCTCGCTTGGACCTCTCAATAATTTGATGCCCGTTTGGATCTTTTAGATACGCCCTTCTGGATAAGATAACATCAGAGAAGAAACATTCGAATCTGAAAATAAAAAAGGAGTTTTCTGGGTTTTACCAGATGAGAGAATCGTATGAAGTTGTAGCTTTTCCCGGAAGTTGTTATCTTCTCTTACTCGATTGATACTCTTCTTGTTTGGTTGCTGGTCTGACTCGATTCTCTCCCAGCTTTGAGAAGAGGGTGGGAAAGAAGATCACTGCTTCTTCGAACATTTTCAAACTTGTACCGCGTTTGTTGAGATAAACTTTCCGTCTAGTTCGGATTACAGATTTCCATCACTTTCTCTGTTATTCTTGGATCTTCGCTGAAAGTTATCGTTTAAATTAGTAATTTTCTTAACTAATCATTGTGTAACCATAACGTGGTATTAATTGTTTATTACATATTGTATGATTGTATGATTAGTATAATGTATGAATGATGGAAATCATTTTTTTCTACTTTTTTAAAAAAATTGTTTATTATTTTTTGATGACTTTAAAAAATTAAATTAAATTTAAACTATTTTCAATTTAAAGTAGCTTTCATGACTATCTCAATTTTTAAATCGAGTTATTAAGAATCAGTCAAAGTCAAACGGAAGGCTAAGTTTGAACTCAAAAAGACTGCAGAAATTAACTTTGAACATTTTAACGTCACTTTCGAAATTGTGTGTTACAAACAATTGAAAATAAATCCACCGCATATCAAGAGGTCATATGTTTACACGGATGCCAAAAGTTTAGTATTTCTTGGGTGTGGGCCATTGGATTGGGCCAGTGGGTCGGCTTGCAGACAGGCCTGCATGGCAGTGGCGGGTGAGTTGTGGGTGGCAATCTTCAAGCTAGGCAACCTGACCGCATGCCGGGTTTGAAAAAACAATTTCTCACTAGGCCGAAACAGAATTGGGGCGAACCTGGGCGTGATTTCATGTAGCAGGCTTCTGCGCTACCTGGCGTCGGTTTCCAACTACCTACTATAGTTTGTGATGGGCACTTGTGGTTTATCGAAAATACCTGAGCTCTAGCGGAATTCACCAGATACTTATAGGCTGCCCCTGTGGTCGGAGGCCCACAGCCCGACGTCAAACTACCTTCAACTATAATTTCAAAAAACACATGCGGTCTCTCACAAAATAGGCGTGGGCAACTGTGAGCGCTTGCATTTGGGTGCGAGCACCCACATGGAACGTGCAAGCATCTACATGGAACGTGCGAGTGCCCGCATGAACGCGAATGTGGAATTGCGGGCGTCTATTCCTGAATCGAATTTTTTTTTTTTTTTTTTTGCAATTATAATGCGGGTGCCCAGATTTTGAGTTCGGACTCTTGGACTTCCATAAAAATCCAAGTGTCATTTCTCTCAACATCATTAGTTCAATTGACTTTCACCAGTTATTTTAAGTTGATTTTCAAATTTAGAGAGTTAGTCTTTGACTACTCGTGCAATTCTGGCAATTTCGACTGTGTATTAGTCGTTATTAGTGAAGTTTTGCCTTAATTCTAAATTTAGAAACTTTTGCCCTAATTCTCGGTGTTCACATTTTGTAAGTGACTGCATATGTATTTTCGAGAAATCATAATTAAAATTTGTTTCGTTAACATGAAATAATTTAAAATTTATTTTGTTATCCTGCGTAGTTTAAGTTTTATTTTGTCACTGATTTTATAATTCAAAATTTTTTCCAATCCAAAATACGATTATAAAATAAAGTTATTTTTTATTTTATTCCTCCAAAATTTTCAATGTTAGTTTACTCATTTTCTTCCACAATAATTTTAATTCTCCCATTCATCTTCTCTCTTAATTTTAAAGAACTTTTATATAATTTAATAAATGAATATTATAATTTGGCAAATAACTAAAATTGATAAATCACACTTACTACTTTTTTTCACAGCTAATTATTTTAGTAGCACAATTAATAGTGATAATTAAAAATGTTGTATCAACACTGCCCCAATGCCAGTTGAAAGGTGCAACGTTTGGTTGCCTACATTGATATGTTGCAGCAGAAATAGGCAGATCTCACATGCATCTTTATAAGATAAACCAAATTGGCAGAAGAAGATGAATTGTTACATGTAACTTCAAATGTTCATCCATGGCACGATGAATACAAAAGGAAGAAGTTGAGGTTTGAGGAGGTATTTAGGAAGACCACCATGGGGCTTCGCCGGTTCTAAAGTCTGTTTCCACCCAAGGAACAAACACTACCTTCCCCTCATCAATGTCGGCGTGAACCAGTGCCAATGACTGCACAACCAAGTTCAATAATATTCAACTACTACTACAACCAAGTTCTAGGTATGAACACATGCCCTCTGAAATTAGATATCGGAAAAATACGACTAAAAGAGAGAATGATAAAAAAAAAAAAAAAAATGCTCCCTTTGTATCGTTTGGAGCATTCATGGTGTCGGAAAATTAGCAGATATTGCAGTTCAGATTAGCAATGTACGTTGCAGAATGAGATTTGCTAATATGTAGTTGAGAGGGGAAGTATAAGTTACCAGAGGGGCAGGTCCTCGAACCACCGTTCCTTGATCATTGTACTGGGATCCATGGCAAGGGCAAATGAACTTGTTCTCAGCTTGGTTCCACGGCACAACACAGCCGAGGTGAGTGCAAACTGCGTTAATCCCATATGTTGCAAGAGTTTTGTCTTTCTCCACAACTAGGTAGGTAGGATCTCCCTTCAAACCAAACAAGTTCAATCCATTTCATCAGCAGAAGAAGAGGAAAAACTAGAACTTTTTCAAGATTTTGGTTGGATGATACATAATAAAATGGTTCTTAAGCCAAAACAAGTCAAAGTTCATGTTGGTGTTCTATAAATATTAAAGAGAAAGACATTGTTGAAATCAAACGAGAATCATAAAAAGAAAAACGAACTAGTAAACACTAAAATTTACGTAGAAAATCCTAACATTAAATCAAAAACACACAGGCCTAGAAATTCATTCATATCAAATCGAAATATAGTGCATAAGATCCCTGCGAATAGATCAATAATTTGCTTTTGAAACTTCTGTCGCATCGCGAGCTTTTCGGTGCAGCTCAAATAGAATTCCACTCACCACACTCTACTAGGGTCATGAATTAACATTCTTATCAAAGATTCAAAACTAAAAGAAGGTTTCCCAAAAGCTCTTCCTAAAAAAACAAAGGAAAACTAGCTTCTCCAAAAAAACGGTTTTACAAAGCCAAAATGCAGCTTCTACAAGCGTATGCCAAACAGGGACTAACATGGATTGCGTCTATCATTATAGTATAATGCATCAAACATCACCACCACCCAATAACATAAGATTTCAATGTTAATGAAAGTCTTTTGTCTCGATTTTTACTCATTTTAGAAACATGAACATATGGATAAGAAAGTTTATAATACCCTCAGTCCTTGAGTTAGAGTTCTATCACCAGGACCATGTGTCTTCAGCCACTCAGCTGCTACAACATCATTTCCAATAGCATCTTTCGCAACTACACCACCACCAGCACCTCCAGTTCTGTAAAACTTGACCCATTCAGTTTCAACTTTCTGTGAAATCCTTAATCTAAAGGCTAAATCTACAGCCTAGAAACCAAGCAAAGACAGAACTGAAGCTACAGAATGATGGAAATGAGAATAAAGCACAACAGAGTTACAAAAAGGTAAGCACTGACCCAGGTGGGACGAAGAAAGCAGCATAAGGGACTAGCATGGCGGCGCTGGGAAGTGAAATAGCACCAAGAAGAAGAAGGTTCATAAGCTGTCGTTTACCCATATCCGGCACTCGATCAGCCGGAATGCTGGTGGCTTGGCAAGTGATTCGCACTCCCTTCTTTTTCTCTCCCATCTGGGTTTTATTGGGTTTGATTAATAAAGCTTGCGACGGAGAAAAAGCTGTAACTTTGCTCGAGCATATCTGATAAAACAAGTCCATAATCAATCATCCGGCCTAAAATAGAAGGACCCTTAGTTTAGATAGTATGAAGATAGAGATACCTGAGAAGAAGTTGCAGATGAGAGAGAGGCGGCAGCCATGGCAGAGAAGGTGAAAAGACTCCCGAAGATTGGCTGATTTTTTCGACTCAATCGGATTCCAGTGAAGGAAAGAAAATGTATATAAGAATCTTGAGACGATTGAATTACAACGACCACAAACGTCGCTGGATAAGGCACATTGCTGCCACACACCTTTCTCTCCCTGTCTCTCTCTCTCATAATCTCATAGGTGGGGTAAGAAAAGATTAGGATGGATTGATGAACAGCCACACCCACACGTTTGCAAAGTCTTGATTTGCCCTTTAATGGAATTTGCTTACCATAAATCAAGCTCAACCCAATGTAGAAGATGGTGAGGGGAGAGAACTATTCATGCAAGGGCAGTAGTTCCTACGAACGGGCCAGCCGGAATTCAAGTGAAGTCATGGGTAGCGAGCCATCAGAATTTGGCCCAATAAAACATTATTTTGCATTGTTGAACTAGTCAAA